>CM077160.1:54553610-55153610 GCA_039583875.1 Platanthera guangdongensis | reverse complement strand
TGTGCTGTGGATTAACTGTTTATATTCTGTTGTTGCTGTTAACTGTGTAAATCTGTGAGAAAACTGTCTTGCTGCCAACTAAGTTTTAAAAAGATTTAGGTCACCTATTCACCCCCCCCCCCTCTAGGTGTTTAGGTACCATATCTTACAAGTGGTATCAGAGGCAGGTTCCTCAAAAAGGACTAACTGTCTGAGGAGATCCAGTTTGGCAGATTCAGTGTAAGTCAGAACACAGTTTCAAGAAAATCAAGAAACATGGGTTCTTCAGAGAATCACAAGGAATTGGGTTCAATGAAACTGCCCATATGCAGAAAAGAGATTTTTGGAATCTGGAAAGAGAGGGTAAGGCTGTTCATGGAAGCCTCTGACCCTAGAATCTACATCACAGTCAAAGAGGGGCCATATGTGCCCATGAAGATCTCAGTATTGGATGCAAATCAGAGGACTCCAAAGGATTTCTCTGAGATGACCAAGGATGAAATTGTCCTAGCCACTATGGACAAAAGGGCACAAAACATAATAGTAAGTGCCATTGATGATGCAACTTTTCAGAACCTAATTCACTGTAAAACAGCAAAAGAAATGTGGGATACCCTCATTGTCTATATGGAAGGTTCTGAAGAAGTTAGGCAAGATAGAAAGTCCTTGCTTAATCAAGAGTATGAGAGCTTTAGGCAAGGAAGAGGAGATAGCATCACTGAATGCTACAAGAAGTTCTATAGAATTGTTAATGAACTCATGTCCTATGGAAGAGAGTTCACTAACTATGAATTGAATGATAAGTTTTAAGGTCCCTAACCAAAGATTGGGACACCAAGATCTGTGCCATCAGAGAAATGGCAAAGTTGGGAGAAATTCCTCCTCCCACACTGTTTGGCAAGTTGCTGTCTTATGAGATGCAGCTGTCTGTGAGAAAAGAGGAGGAAAAATCAACAAGGACTGAGCACAGGGAAAGGACTGTTGCCTTCAAGTCAGAAGTACCTAGGAAGGGCAGGACTAAGTCATCAACTCCTCCTTCAGAGGTAGTTGAATCAGAATCTGATGAGTCTATTAGCACAAAGTCTACAAGCAGTGAAAGTGATGAAGACTTTGCTGCATTCACCAGACATTTTCAGAAATTCCTGAAGAAGAAACAGTGGAGGTCCAGACCTTCATTTTCTAAAGGGAAAGAAGTCCAGTATCAGGAGAAGAAGCCTTCAAAGAAGGACAAGAAAAAGACAAAGACTAGCAAGGCAACTGGGTCTAAGATAGTGTGTTACTGCTGCAATAGACAGGGACATGTTATTGCAGATTGTCCTGATAGAAGAAAAGAATCCAGTGACAAAAAGAAGACTCACTTCAAAGGAAAGAAGGAGAAGTCCTTTGTTGCAAAGAATGAGAAGACTCTTTCAGACATTTCTTCTTCAGACACTGAGACAGATGCTGAAGCCTACATAGGGCTATTTGCTGAAGAAGAAGAGGAGTTTATGCAGATCATGGAATCAATCTATGAACAAGAAGAGTGTCAGTGCCAAGGACTGATGGCATTGACTGAAAGTACCAAAATCCTGGAGCAGCCAGGACCTAGTCAGGTACAAAGTCCAACTCAAAGTTCAGATTTCAGTACTAGTTCAGAGTCAGATTCATCTTCATCAAGTGATGGAAGTGTTTCTGAATCTGAGGGAGATATTCATCAGCTCTTAGATGAATATAAAGTACTGTTGCAAGCCTATAAGAAAAGCAAGTCCCTTGCCAAAAGTCAGGCAAAGGAAATTGCTGATCTAAAGGCAGCTGCAACAGACTTTGAGAAGGAATTTGATCAAAAGCTCAATGAGGTAGCCAGGCTGAAACACATTACTGTGATTCAGATGGGAACTATCACTTATAAAAATGATCAAATTAAGTTACTGGAGATCAATCTCCAGAAGGAAAGAGAGCTAGTTGCTAGGTTTTCAAAACCTAAATCAGTGCTACCCTTGATTGATGAATTTGTTCATCATAAAGGAAAGGCTGGATTGGGTTTTATTAAACCAGCTAGGACTGTTCAGGATCAGTCCAAGTCCAAGGGCAAAGCCCCAACATTCAATAAGCCTGCTGTAGTCAAGACAGCCAAGTCTGTACCTAAGCAAAGGTACAACAAGTTTGAATGCTGGTGTTGTGGCAAGGTTGGCCACTTTGCCTTGGATTGTTGGCACAATGCCAGTGCCAAGTTGAGTAGCAAGTTACCTGGTGGAAAGCCAGCAGGTAGCTATGTCAAGTTGCAAACTAACAATCACCAAGGACCCAAGTTTACTTTGGGTTCTAAGGTTCATTAATTTGTTTTGCAGGTGAATCCAAGTGGCCATACCCCAACATGGTACTTGGATAGTGGATGTTCCAGACATATGACTGGAATAAGGGGACTACTAAAGGACTACATTCCAATCAAAAATGGTCCTAAAGTGACTTTTGGTGGTTCTGAAAAAGGAATCATCAAAGGGTTTGGTAACATCTCTTCAAACCTTGTTACCATTACTCAAGTGGCTTATGTTAAAGGGTTGAAACACAACCTCATTAGTATAAGTCAGTTAAGTGATGTAGGGTATGACATCTCATTTGTTAAAAATGGTTGTCATATCAAGAGGTCAAGTGATCAAGAGATCATTTTGACAGGATATAGAAAGAGGAATGTCTACTGCTTAGACATTATGATTGAGAACAATGGTTCTCCTGTTTGTCTTGTAGCTGATGAGACAGTCTCTCATTGTGTCAAGTGGCACAAGAGGCTAGCTCATCTTAACTACAAGACTATTAGCAAACTCTTTAGCAAAGAGTTAGTGAGGAATGGTCCTCAAGTTAAGTGTGTCAAAGATGGCATTTGCTCAGCTTGTCAAAAGGGCAAGCAGACTAAATCCACCTTTAGAAGCTTAGACAACAAAGATGCTGTGAGGTGTTTATACCTCTTGCATATGGATCTATTTGGTCCAATGCCAGTTCACAGCTTAGGTAGGAAGGTCTATACCTTTGTAGTTGTTGATGACTACTCAAGGTTTTCCTGGGTGTTCTTCTTAAGGCAGAAATCTGAAACACCTAGTGTCTTCTATAGCTTTGTTAAGCAAATTCAGAATGAATTGAACTGTACAGTGGTCAAAATTAGAAGTGACCATGGTACTGAGTTTCAGTCTGAAAGCATGACAAAACTGTGTGAAGACTTTGGGATATTTCAAGAATTCTCTTCACCTAGAACACCTCAGCAGAATGGCATTGCTGAGAGGAAAAATAGGACCTTGATAGAGGCTGGTAGAACCCTATTAAGTGATTCATCACTGCCAGAGCATTTCTGGGCTGAAGCAGTTAACACTGCATGCCATGTGATAAATAGGGCTACCATCACTAACAGGTTAAATAAGACCCCCTATGAAGTTGTGAAAGGCAGGAAACCAAACCTATCCTATTTCAGGATTTTTGGTTGCAAATGCTTCATACTTAACAATGGAAAGTCTTACTTAACTAAGTTTGCTGCCAAGTCCCAAGAGGGAGTGTTTGTTGGGTACAGCAATAATAGTAAGGCTTATAGAGTCTACAACTTGACTACACAAGTTGTAGAGGAGTCTGTGCATGTAGTTTTTGATGAGACAAAACTAATTAACAATGAGTTGTCTAGCAATGTATGAAGCCCCACAGGTCTTACTAAGAAGATGGACAAGCTAACCATAGAAAATGTACCTGCTACAAGACTGCAAGTAGAAGAAGATGGCTTATGTCCAGGGGGAGAACTACATGTACCAGGAACTGAAGAAGTACAAGGAACTCAGCTTGATGAAGAAGCTGAAGAAGTTCAACCAGGAGTAAGGATGCCTCCAGCCAACAGGCATCTAAGAGATCATCCAGTAGAGCTGATTATTGGAGATCCAAGACAAGGTGTTCAGACAAGGAGCAGAAATCAGAATGCTGTAGTATATTCAAGTTTTCTGTCTCAAATAGAACCAAAGAAATTTGAAGAAGCTATACAAGATCCACAGTGGACTGAAGCAATGCAGGAAGAGCTTAATCAGTTCAAAAGGTGCAAGGTTTGGGACTTGGTTCCTAAACCTAAAGATCACAATGTGATAGGAACAAAGTGGATCTACAGAAATAAGTTAGATGAACAAGGGGTCATCATAAAGAATAAAGCAAGACTGGTTGCAAAAGGATATATGCAAGAAGAAGGTATTGATTTTGATCAAACCTTTGCTCCAGTAGCCAGACTGGAAGCCATAAGGATGTTCTTGGCCTATGCAACCTATCAAGGATTCAAGGTATACCAAATGGATGTCAAGTCAGCATTCCTAAATGGTAATTTGAAAGAAGAAGTCTATGTGGAGCAGCCTGCAGGTTTTGTTGATCCAACTCTACCTCATTATGTCTATAGACTTAGGAAAGCATTATATGAGTTAAAACAAGCACCTAGAGCTTGGTATGAAACCCTATCTAGTTTCCTCATTGAGAACAAGTTCTCAAGGGGGAAAATAGATAAGACTCTATTCCTTAGGGAATCTAGAGGCAAAGTCATACTTGTCCAAATATATGTAGATGACATTATATTTGGGTCTACTGAAAGTAGCCTTTGCAAAAAGTTTGCAAAGCTTATGCAAAGTCAATTTGAAATGAGTAGTATGGGAGAACTGAAGTTTTTCTTGGGTCTCCAAGTTAAACAGACTGAAAGTGGCTTGTCCATATGTCAGTCCAAGTTCACCCTAGAACTCATAAGGAAGTATGGTATGGAATCATCCAGTACCATGAAGACTCCTATGGGGTCAAGTATGTCTCTTAGCAAGGATGATGCAGGGAAACCTGTAGATGAAACCTTGTATAGAGGAATAGTTGGCTCCTTACTATACTTGACTGCAAGTAGGCCTGACATTATGTATGCTACATGTGTTTGTGCCAGGTATCAAGCCTGCCCTAAAGAGTCTCACTTGACTGCAGTCAAGAGAATTTTGAGATATCTAAAGGGCACTCCCTATCTAGGCCTCTGGTACCCTAGGAATGGAGATTTTGATCTAACAGGCTATTCAGATGCAGACTTTGCAGGATGCAAAGAAGATAGAAAGAGCACTACTGGATCCTGTCAATTCCTAGGTGGAAGACTCATTTCATGGAGTAGTAAGAAGCAAATCAGTGTGGCTATCTCCACAGCTGAGTCAGAATATGTAGCTGCAGGAAGTTGCTGTGCTCAACTTCTATGGATTCAACATCAGCTAGTTGACTATGGATTTCAGGTAAGTAGAACTCCACTTTTCTGTGATTCTACAAGTGCTATTTCAATAGCTAATAATCCTGTATCACATAGTAGAACTAAACATATTGAGATTAAATATCACTTTCTTAGGGAACATGTAGAAAGAAATGATATTGCACTTGAATATGTTAAAACTGATAATCAGATAGCTGATATGTTTACTAAGCCCTTAGAAGAAGCTAAGTTCAATAGATTCAAAATTGAACTAGGTATGATAAACTTAGACTAAGTTTACAGAACTAAAAATTGGCTAAGTAAAAAGGTGTCGACACATAGACAAGTCTATGTCGACACAGAATAGTAAGTGTCGACACTTCAGGAAAATGGTGTCGACACATCTAGAAAGTTGGTGTCGACACTTCAGAATGTTAGTGTCGACACATGACAAGTAGGTGTCGACACATCCCAAGTGGTGTCGACACTTAGTATTTACTCAGAATTTTTCTAAGTAAAGTCTCGACGATGTGTCGAGTTATGTTGTGTCGACACATAACCAAGTGTCGACACATAAAATCTGTTGACTAAACTTGTGTCGACACATGAGTGTCGAGACATTATAAGTCAGTGTCGACACTTATAGCCAGTGTCGACACATCTTTAGTAATCCATCCCGCCTGTTCGTCTTCAAACCAGAAAGGTATAAATAGGATTCTGTCTTTGTTTGTCGACACGCTTTCAGAGTTTCGAGACCAAAACTGCTGTGTCGACATTTCTCTTTTCTCTAGACTAAATCTCTAAACCCTAATGGCTCCCAAGCTCGACGAGAATGTTAACGAAGGCTATGAGCTCGTGCGAGGTGCTTTTGACAATGGCGATCAAGAAATCAAATCGGTGGTAACCCTAGTCACCGATTCAGGATTGGAGTACTTGGTTTCAGAACCAACTAAAATATGGAAGAAGGAAGTTCTCGAATTCCTTACTGGAGGGTCAGTAGATGATTCAGGTTACAGGATCAAATCGTGAGTGCATAGCACCAAGGTCAAGATTTCACCCAAAACTCTGCGAAAGGTACTTCAGCTACCTAAAGTTCAAGAAGAAGAGGAAGTGACTACATCTAAGACCAGAGAAGCACTTACCTGGTGTGGTCTAGATCCTAAGCTGAAGATAGGATCAGTATTCAACAGGAGAGGTATGAATACTCAAGGAAAATTCCTGTCAGAAATTGTGGGTAAAGTAATACTCAGTAAGACTGGAGGTCATGACAGGGTGTCAGCCTCCATGTTCAGTGTTATGACCAGAATCATCTTCAACCTAAAAACAGACTGGTCAATGGTTGTGTTTGACAAAATTAAGGAGAGTCTGAAGAAGCCCAATCTGGGCAGAATACTAAGTCTCTACCTGGCTGGTACAATACCAGAGGTAATGAGTAATGCTGCTGCTACTAAAATCAATCACATGAGAAGGATGGACCAAAGGATATTTTCCAGGTGGGAAAGAGTACTATCTCAGGAAGTTCCTACCCCAGAGAAGCAAATTTCTAAGAAGGATTCCCCTCCAAAGAAGAAGAGGAAGATAGCTGTTGTGACTCAGGAGTCCTCCAGCAGTTCAGGTAGTGAAGAACATGTTGTTTTCACTCCTGATAGTCATGAGGATGTGGCTGCAGAGAAATCACCTGCTCCTCTAGAGACAGCTGAAATCCAGGGGGAGCTGCCTACAGCTAGCCCCATGAATAAGGATCCAAAACAGGGGGAGCTTCCAGCAGTAGAAGAACCCTCTACTCTGGACAGTGAGCAAGCTACAATCATTATCCAAGAGGTACTTACTGACCTCAATACTTTAGATTTTTCTGTAATAGATTCTGATTTGTCTGATGTCCATCAGCAAACTCAGCAAGCAAATCAAGAACCAGATGTTGTTCTCCAAGACACATCTGATGTTGTGCACAAAGTTCCTGATAAAGTAGTTGATGAACACAGTACTTCTCCTACACAGTCTCCTCCTGAATACACAATGGAAGATCTATTTCTGAATTTAGATCAAGAGGATTTTGACATGGACAAGAATGCTGCTGATGAAGAGAAGGGTGCTGCTGTTGAGGGGGAGAACTTGGAAGTTCAGGATGAGCCTTTAAGGCTAGACACTGAGAAGGCACTAGATGTGCAAGCTGAAAAATCATCAAGCCGTAAGGATAGGGTGACTATAGCAAGTACTTCAGAGTCTGAGGATGATGAGACTGAACAAGCTAAGAAGAAGCAATTCTTTGTATTCAAAAGAAGGAGTCAGAGCTACAAGAAGGCTCTACAAACTGTTGCTCAACACTCCCTAGTCCAACAAGCTCCATCAACTGATTACAGTGGCTTAATGGTAGCAATGCAAGTTAAGCTGGACGAGCACAGGAGGGCCATAGAGAAGTATATTGATGAAGGCCACAAGTCTTTACAATTTGACTTAGCTCAAGACATCAAGTCAATAAGGTTTGAGATGAACCTGAATAAAAAGGAAATGAATGAATGCTTCCACAAGGGTGGAAATGCAGTTGTGTACCTGGCTAAACATCAAGAACAGATAAAAGAAAAGGTAGATGATATAGCATTGAAACAAGGCTATGTGCTGGAAAATCAATTAAGAATGAATGAAAATTTGACTGCATCCCACAATGCTATAGTCACTGAACTGAAGAATAAGCCAGCTGAATCATCTACATCTGCTGATGCTGCCAAGGCTGATTTTGATAAAATCTTTCAAGCTGAGCTTACTGCTGTCAAGACTGCCATACAAGATTCACAGAAAGCAATCTCTGAACAACTTACCAAGCTTAGACCTTTCTTTAAGGATGGCATAAGGTACTTGGATGGTCAAATCTGATTCCAGAAGGATGATATAAGAGATCATGTTGCTCAAGAAGTCATAAAGGGGGAGAGAGTGTTAGTCAAGGCCAGTTCTGAGCATGCAAAATGGATTTCAAATTCAATCAGGGCTACACTTGGATATCCTCCCCTGTGTGATGACAATGAAGTTGCTGAATCTGGACTGAACCCTGCCTATTTTGGAGGTGAGCCACAAGAAGTAGCTCAAGTCATTTATCCACCTCCAGATTTTGAAATGATTCATGCAGAGGTGAGCACTATGTATAGCCCATCTGGGGGCAAGGACAATGTCCATTTAGAAAAGGTTGTTCAACCTATTACAGCAGCTATGCAAGAGGCTATGGACAAAGAAGAAGAGACAAGGCTGTCAAAGAAGAGGTTTAGGGAACTAGCAGAACAAAAGCCAGATTTTGAACAGTGGAGCCCTACCTCTAGAAATATCATTCTCACTGCCTGGAAAGCTGCTAAAGACAATACTACTGATAGAAACAAGTGGTTCTCAGAAGCTGAATGGAGGAAGCATGAGATCAGGCAGGAAGCCATTGTCCAGTATAGAAGGAAGGCTAAGTTAGGAAAGCTACCTCCTACAGCTGTGGAGCCTAGCAAGTACTTTCCTAAGCCCTATCATTACTTTGAGAGGCAGAAAATCAAGGCTGAAGAACAAAAGAAGAAAGACTCAAAAGGCAAGAAGCCTGCTGATGCTGAGCCTGATGCTGCTGCTGCTGTCAAAGCTCAAGTTAAAGCTGGAAAAGGAATTGTTATCAAAGAACCTGATCAGAAATAGATTAGGAATTAAACTTGAAGCTTGTTGTAATCTTTTAAATGAAAAACATTTTTGTACAACATTGAAAATGTATAAGGAACAATGTTAGAACAATATATGATAAATATAGTATGATTGTTCTGAAATGTATTTGTTTCTTATTTGTTCAGGAATGTTGAATGTGTATATGTGTGAAGTTTTACATGTTCATGTTAACCCTGTTGATTATAATCTGCTTTTCATCATTTTGTAATTTTTTAATTATGAATGGTGTATATCATTGACTAAGGGTTATGACTTCTCCAAATAGGGGGAGATTGTTGGGTACATTGGTCAAATGTACCTGATTTGAAGAAGCCTCACCTAACTCAATGATATACATCATAATGTATTTGATGTTTGTTTGAGTTACTTGTGCAGGTTAGGTATACACTGGATTGAAGCTAAAAGTTTCTAAGTCCATGTGTCGACACCCAGAGGGAAAGTGTCGACACTTGAGAAAGCTTGTGTCGACACCCAGACAAGCAGTGTCGACACTTGGAGTAATTGTGTCGACACCTGGGAAGAAGAGTCGACACCAGACAAAAAGTGTCGACACTTGGAGCTGTGTCGACACTCAGTGAAGAAGTATGCAGAAAAGCTGTGTCGACACTTAGCAGAAGTGTCGACACCCAGAAGAGCTGTGTCTACATCAGAAAGTGTCGACACTTGGTGTTGTGTCGACACTCAGACACTCAGCAAAATTCTGCAGAGACTAAGGACAAGTGTCGACACTCAACACAATGTGTCGACACTCAATCAGCAGAGTCAACATATGAAGAATGTGTCGACACTCAGCACAATGTGTCGACACACACTCAAAGGAGTCAACACTTGAAGAATGTGTCGACACTCAGCACAATGTGTCGACACACAACCAGAAGAGTCAACACTTGAAGAAAGTGTCGACACCCAGCACAATGTGTCGACACTTAGTTGAAGACTCTACACTTGAAGACTTGTGTCGACACAAGGAGCTGTGTCGACACTTAGCAGAGAACAGAAAAGTTTACAAAATATTCTAAGTACAAGTGTCGACACTAAGGGAATGTGTTGACACTCAGCTGAAGAAACAAAATTGAAGACTTGTGTCGACACTAAGGGAATGTGTCGACACTCAGCTGAAGAAACAAAATTGAAGACTTGTGTCGACACCAAGAAGCAGTGTCGACACTTGACAGTTTCAACACATGAAGATGTGTTGACACAAAGGAGATGTGTCGATACTTAGAAGAAATCAACAAGTTACAGAAGATCAAGTACTTGTGTCGACACTTAATTTCAGTGTCGACACTTGAAGAAGAATCTGTGTCGAGACATACAAGGAGTTGTGTCGACACCTTGTAGACTTGTGTCGACACTTACACAACATGTGTCGACACTTGATCTATAAGTGTCGACACTTAAGAACAGAAAGTCTCGACACTATCTGACAGTTAGAGAATTTCAAGAAGTGACTGGTTGACATGACAGCTACCGATCCAGCCGGTCTACAGCAACTGTCAGAGAAATCAGAAGTCTGTTATGAACCGGATCAGCCGGTTACCATGAAGGAAGCCTATAAATAGGCACCCATAGTATACAGAAACTGATTGATTGTTGTTATTACAAGTAGTGAGAATAATTGAAGTGTTTGATCAGATTAAATCAGAAAAGTGATACACAGAGGATCAACACAAGAAGATCTGGCAGTCCAACTGCAGATCTAAGAAGTTGGAGAGAGAGAGCTCCAATCAAGAATTCAGTCTTTGGAACTAAGGCTGAGAAGAAGGATTCAGAATCATCTGGATCTCAAGAAGCAGAGGTCAAGGATCAACTGCAGAGGATTCAGACTAATTCAGTTCTAACTCAAGAAGCTTTGAAGGAAGCTAAGTCAGTTTGGATCTAGCTGAGTTCTTCCAAGAACTCTTCAAGAAACTCTCAACTCATCTCTTATTTTCTGAGTTGTAGAGTTAATTATTGTATTTCAATTTTAACTTGTAGGATCCATTGGATCAGAGAGAATTGTAAGCCTATATTATAAAGGCTGAGGGTAGGGCTTGGTTGCCTGAGTGTAGGAATTGAAGAACTCAGAGTGTAGGCCTTAATTGGCTGAGTGTAGGCCTGGGTGGCTGAGTGTAGGCCTTGGTGGCTGAGTGTAAGGCTTTGGGCCTGAGGTGTAGGAACCTTGTTGGGTTCTGAGATAGTGGAGAAGTTTGGCCGAATCTAGTACACTGCTAGATAGGCGAAGGGGGAAAGTGGATGTACCCAAAGATTGGGGAACCACTATAAATTTGTGTGTCTGCTGTGCTGTGCTGTGCTGTGGATTAACTGTTTATATTCTGTTGTTGCTGTTAACTGTGTAAATCTGTGAGAAAACTGTCTTGCTGCCAACTAAGTTTTAAAAAGATTTAGGTCACCTATTCACCCCCCCCCCCTCTAGGTGTTTAGGTACCATATCTTACACCAACATTCCCCCGACAGCATATAAGCAGGCACACGGAACTCTTGCAAAGGCCCCACCCGCTCAAGGTCTTAGACCCGGGCTTGCCTGCAAGCTCTGACTTCTCATGTCAAGATTCCAACAAACACACAGACCGACTCTAAGAAGCCTTGCTGGACCCCACCCGCTTATGGCCTAATTGCTCGGGCTTGCCCCATGCTTGGCATTCTCGCCAGTCTCACAGAAGGGGACTAGTCTCGCCGAGATACACTCCACACATGACGTGCACGTTACGGGATAGCCAGCCGACCACGGAGACACAACCACGCCTTGGCATATCACATTCCAAGACAATTCCACCCTAGTCCCTCATTCGTACTGCAGCGTTCCCGCGCACCAAGGAAACCATCTACCATCAATGCGGAGCTAACCTTGTTCACCAAGGAAACCGTCTACTGCCATTGAGGAGCTAACCTTGTCCGGTTCTGACTACACGTACTCACTCGAGAAAAGGGGGGAAATTTCACAAACATCACAAACGGCATCTTGCCGCAACGGATCTCTACGAATCCTTAAAGCTCGTATGCAACATCACCGAGTCGGACTAACGGTCGCGACTACGGCTTCACCCACCATGCCTAATCCACTAACGGAGCGGATCTCCAATGCAAAAACATGTCTGGGACGGACTCAATCAACCCGGAGGTTCCTCTTGAACCTTGGCGACCCAAACCCCTGTCATTTGATAGTTTGGTGTTCAAAAACTAGAAAATAAAAGGTGCAAAAACATGCATCCTAAAACCAAGAGGAGAAGTGTCGTTACCTTTCAATCCCTCTTCCTAGCCATGGAAACTTTTATGGATGACAACCTTCGCAACGATCTTGCCTCCACGGATCTGGACTCAGCTCGCGATTTGGAGCACCGAAGCCTCTCCAACAGCCAGATCTTTCCTTCACCTTCTTCCTTGATCTTCCCTCTCTCTAGATATTAGAAAGAGATTGCTTGGACAAGAATGAAGGTTTCTATCCCTATTCTCGGACTTAACTCAGCAAGGGCAACCCTGGACCATCAGATCCCAAAAGAAGGGAAAGAATGGCCACGATCCGAACTGAAAACAAAACACCTGGGCTGAACATGGCTTGTGACACGCCCGTGTCCAAGGTCGTGTTCCCCAATCGACGCCGAAACCGTCGTACCCAAAACAGGATACGGGTCCTTGACACGCCCGTGTCACTATTGACACGGCCGTGTCCAATCTGAACATGCCTAGGCTCCAGGCCATGTCCATCCCCTCACAAGTCCCGGCTCTCAACCCGAGAAGGACACGGCCTGGGACACGCCCGTGTCTTAGGCCGTGTTCGACGTCTCGACGATCATCGACTGCCTCTTCGTCGAACTCGCAGGAATTCGTCAAACACGCTCGACACGGCCCTGGACACGCCTGTGTCCCGAACCATGTTCACTGCATCGACACTTCGTCGAGCGAAAAATGTCGAAACCACATGCGCTCGACGAACCCGGAAAGACACGGCCATGGACACGCCCGTGTCCTAGGCCGTGTTCCCTGCCTATGTCGACACCTCCTCTGTGTCGACACCATTGTGTTGACACCACTGTGTCGACACCTCTGTGTCGACACCTCCTCTGTGTCGACATCATTGTGTCGACACCACCATGTCGACACCTCTGTATCTACACCCGAGAGAACACGCGTGCGACACGGGCTCCGACACGGGCGTGTTAGAGGGCGTGTCCCCCACTAGTCGACGAACTGAGCGAAAAATCATCGACTTCCCGGGCTCTCGACGAACCCGGTATGACACGGCCATGGACACGCCCGTATCCTAGGCCGTGTGACCCTCACCAAGACAAAAACTTGGCTCTCGATGCTGCTCGTCCTTCTTTCAAATTTTGGGGCGTTACAGTAGAGATGATCTACCCATCTCTTTCCAAAGTCTAGGGCGCACATCCAGAGCATATCTTCCATCGTCCTGTTGGTCCTTTTAGTTTGGCCATTAGTTTGGGGATGAAAGGTCGTACTGAATGTCAACTTCGTGCCCAACAGTTGATGTAATAGTCTCCAGTTGTTCGACGTGAATCACCCATCTTTATCATTTACGATGCTCCGAGGAACACCGTGTAGCCGCACAATCTGGTCAACATACAATTTTGCCAAACTTTCCACTGAATCATCTCGTCTATTCAGCAAGAAGTGTGCCACTTTTGTCAGCCGGTCGACAATCACCCAAATTGAATCGTTCCCGCGCTGAGATCTCAGCAACCCGTGCACGAAATCCATGGAAATATCGTCGAACTTACATTCCGGAATCGGCAACGACTTCAAGTAACCGCCAGGCTTCTGGCATTCCGCCTTCACCATAGCACAGTTTTGGCATTTGGCCACATAATGAGCAATATCTTTCTTCAGCCCTAGCCACCAGAATAGCTTTTTCATATCCCTGAACATCTTCGTGCTCCCTGGGTGGATTGAGTATTTCGTATAATGTGCTTCATACATCAGTTCTTCCCTCAATTTACCCAAATTCGGGACGCACAAACGGTCCTCCTTCTGCATAAGACTGTCATCCCAGGAGAACTTGCTCTCTGGCACATCTTTAGCATAGCGTAGGAGATCTTCATCTAGCCCCGTTGCTCGTCGAATCCGGTCTGCAAGGTCACATTGCACCTCCGTCCAGTTCAAACAGTCATTTGCTGTGGAATTCTTGTCAACACAAGAAATCTCCAATGCTTCTAGCTCCTGGATGAGACGTTCATCATGCCTCTGCAACCAACTCACCCTTGCCGGAGCTCTCCGACTCAAGGCATCCGCGACTATATTTCTCTTTCCGGGTGTATAGTGAATCTCAAAGGTGTAGTCCCCAAGGAACTACAACCACCTTCATTGTCGCATATTCAAGTCCTTCTGCTCCAATAGGTACTTTAGGCTCTTGTGATCTGTATAGATATCCACCTTCACTCCATAAAGATAGTGTCGCCACAGCTTTAGTGCAAAGATCACCGCCGCCAACTCTAAGTCATGGACGAGATAGTTTCGCTCGTGCACCTTTAGCTGGCGTATGCCATAAGCAATCACCTTCCCATTTTGCAGAAGAACGTAGCCTAAGCCGCTCCCTGAGGCATCACTATAGATTACAAATCCATCGGTACCACATGACGATGACAACACAGGCGCCATAGTCAACCAAACCTTCAGCTCTTCAAAAGCTCGCGCGCACTCTGACATCCAAACAAACTTTTGATCTTTTCTCGTCAGCGTGGTTAGCGGAAAAGCAATCCGCGAGAATTTTTCAACAAAACTTTGATAGTAGCCCGCCAGTACAAGGAAGCTCCTGACCTCGGCCACTGAAGACAACATTGGCCACTCCTGTATGGCCCTTATCTTCTCCAGATCCACTGCGATGCCCGCTCCACTTACCACATGGCCCAAAAAAGCCACCGACGATAGCCAAAACTCGCACTTCGAGAACTTGGCATAGAGCTTATTCTGCCTCAATATATTTAACACCAACCGCAAGTGGTTTTCATGATCCGTTTTAGATTTTGAGCACACCAGGATATTATCAATGAACACTATCACGAACAGGTCCAAGTACTCTCGGAACGTGCATGCATCAAATCCATAAACACCAAGTTCGCATTGCACAGCCCAAACGGCATTACCGTGAACTCATAATGCCCGTAACGTGTTCCAAATGCGGTCATAGGAATGTGACCTTCCCGGATCATCAACTGGTAATAACCAGACTTCAAGTCCAACTTCGAGTAGACGGTCGATCCCACTAGCTGATCGAACAACTCATCAATCCGTGGAATCGGATATTTGTCCTTCTCTGTCATCTTGTTCAATTCCCGGTAATCAATACATAACCGTAAGCCGCCGTCTTTCTTTTTCACAAAAAGCACAGGGGCACTCCAAGGTGACATGCTTGGGCATATATACCCCTGCTCCAGAAATTCTTGCAGTTGGACTTTCAACTCCGTCATTTCCTTTGGTGCGACGCGATATGGCGAGCGGGCCACAGGTTTCGCACCTGGCACCAACTCAATCGTGAAGTCAATCTCTCGCTGGGGTGGTAGTTGATGAGTATAATTTATAGGTATTTTTATTATAATTTTTAGTATATTTTTACTATAAATTTATAAAGATCATTTTTGTTTTAGTTAATAAATTTTATATTTTAATTTTATCTCACATATTTATGTTTTGATTATTTTTGTAGGAATGTTGTTGCGGTCGCGCTCATTGCGATGGAAAATAATAAAATGTTCAATGTTGTCGTCGCCATCGCCGCACCATGCACAAGTCAAGCCCTCAAGTTTAAGTCCACGTACAAGTGCAGCCCCTCTACAACTCGAGCTCACCAACATGGAGCAGCCGGAGCTACTCTCCAAGCCCAAACCTGAGCCCCTACAACTATCAAACTCGAGCAGCCCATGCAACCCACTTCAAGTCCAGCCACCTTTGGATGGCTCTCTCCATACCTTGACCCATTTGAGGCCCATGCATGGCCATCCCTCTCTCCCCCTTTCTTTTTATATTCCCCCCCCCCCATTCATGCATGGCCGACCCCCTCATTCATCGCCTCTCTCTCCCCTTTATTATTTTCTCTTCTCTTCATTTCTCATGCATCTCCCCACTTCCCCCCTCTCTCTTATTTATTTCTCATTCACCCCTCTTTTCCTTTCTCTCATTCTCATTTAAACCCATCGACCCCCATCTTTTATTTATTTTGTTCGTTTTCATTTTCCAAAAATGAAAATGCATGCATGTAGCCTCTTCTCTCTCCCCCTCATTTAATATCATGCATGAACATCTCCTCCCATACATGGCCGGCCACATCCTTTCCCCCTTCATATCCACTTCCATCTAGAACCTTCCCCCTCATCTATAAAATGAGCACTTGCCTCAAGCTTTGGAAGAGTTGAATTTTGAAGAGCAAGTGGGATAGCCAGTACAAGAGAGAGTTCTTTCCTTTTTATTACTTGTTGTTAATTTTTTATTAGTGTAACCATTTTCTTGTTAGTGTAATCTTTTTATTAATATTGTCTGGTATTTATTATTTTGTACTTCCCTTCTTATCTAGCAATGAAAAATTATTCTCCTTCTCTTATTTTTGTGGTTTTTTTCTTAACTATGCATAGCTAATTTTTCGTTAGCATTCAATCATGAGCATCCATGAAATGAGAAGAGATTTCCATTTACTTCTTAGTTTAATTTTTGTCAAATTTATTCTCGATTCTTCTTTGATTTATCTCGTGTCGACTCCGTATTTCCGGTATAAGGTAGTAGGCAATTTGATCTCATTTCATAGTAGTCGAGAGAGACTTGTTGATTTGAAAGATCACTCAAAGATGGAAGGAGTTGCGCACAATCCTAGAGATAGGACGACGTAAATCCTCCGGACTGGAGTAAAATCCAATAGTGCGGATCACTTCGATAATGCAACTTTAGGCCTTTTTGATTTGCAAAGAGATTTCGGTCAAAACGTCTATAAGTTAGGAGATTTAATGCTCTAGCGAGATTATTTCCTATTTTCGGATCCGTTCTGTTCGAGTTTGAATTGCAATTTTAAAACTTAATTTTTATCCCTTTAATCTATTTTCATGGTGATTCATTGATCGAATGCTATTCTTTTTTCCGCAAGTTTCGTTTTAATATTATCTTTAGTTTGATTTAAAATTCTCAAACAACCAACAATCGTACGGTAGGATAATAGTGGAAGCGTGAGTAAAAGTAGTTGACAACCCCGAGTTTTAATACGACATTGGTACTACAATTCGATAGGTACACTTGCCTTTTCGGGTTGACAGTGAATTCAATTCACCAAGTTTTTGGCGCCATTGCCGGGGAACTTTTTCGTCAATATTCAGAAAACGCTTACGCTATTACTTCTGCAAAAAATCAAAAAAATTATATTTTCTTTTTCTTTTTGGTAACAGTTTTTTTTATGGAATCATCTTCTTTTGGCATTTTTTTATAATTTTTGCGGGTCGCCCGACCACTTTTATTCTGAATGTCTTTCGGGAACCCCTCCCTCTTTTGATTTCAATTTTTTTGTAGCAGGTCAAAGTGGTCAATTTGACCCTTACTCAAATTTTTATCCTACTTTGGAGGTGGGGAACACGTATTATTTTTCGCATGATTTTGCCCCGCAAAGTGTTGTGGCTCTAAATTTTAATTCAATCGATAAGGGTATTTGAATTGCAAACTTCTCTTGATAATATTAATTCATATTTAAAAACTATTATCGATTATTGTTCTCGTGAGGCCGCTTCATTTTCTTTGTCTTCTTCTCTGTCTCCTCCAATTTCATCGTTTAATGAGTCACCGGATATCCCGGCTTGTCTTTTTCCTCTCGAGGAGGATAAATATTTGGATATTCTGGATTGTTTCCTTCCTCCTTTGGATGACAGCCCTATGGATACTCCGGCGTGCTTCTTACCTTTTGAGGATGACGAGACGTCTCATCATTCTCTTTCTTTTTCTGAAGACGTTTGTGATTCCATTTCGCTTCAAATTTCAACTTTTCCAAATTTTTCTATTTTTAGCGAATCTTCTTCTTCTATTTTAGATAATTCTTCTGTCATTCTTTCTACCCCTCCTTCTCCCGAAATTTCAAAAGTCCCTCCTTCTCCTTTTGAAATTTTCGTTGATGAAATTTCTTTTTCTACTTCTTTTATTCCTCTTTCCATTTTTCTTCTTTTTCTTCTTCTTTTGACGACCCCTTCTTTCCCATTTTACATACGGCGGAGTTCTTCTATAACTCCGTCCGTTCATTTTCGGGCATCATTCCATTGAAGATTCCACCCCATGTCGGTGCGATTCTTCAATTTCTCTCTTTTTTGATGTACTCTCCTAAGCGTATACTTAGGGAGTTACCTCTTCACTTTAGTTTTTATTTTCCATTTAGCTAACCAATAATGTCGGGCTCAAACGACGTTAAACAAAGAGCGCTCTTGGGAGGCACCCCTTGCTTATCACTTTTTGTTCTTTCTTTTTCTTTTTGTTTGCTTCTTTCTGTTTTGCAGGAATAATGCCCCCGGCGGTTCGTTTGGCTCCATCCTTTCCTCTCTTCCTTAGGCATGCGTCGGTATCCAGCTTAAGCCTGGGGGAGCGACATCTGCATTCGGCCTTACGAATCCGGGGAAGTTATTTTCTTTTTAAGTATTTACTTTATTGCATCCCCCCTCCCTTTTCTTCTTCCTTTTTCTTTCTTGTTTTTATTTTTCATTGAGGACAATGCAAAGTTTAAGCCTGGGGGAGGGCTTCGCACTTTTTTGTTTTTTTTTCTTTTTAATTTCTCTTTCCAAAAAACTAAAAAAAAATCTCCTTTCTTTTTAAGTTTTTCAGAAAAATGTTTGTTTTTAAGTACTTTAGATTTATCAAAAATCCAAAAAAACTAGAAAAAGCAAAACCTAAAAACATCAAAAATTCCAAAAAATCAGATTTCAAAATTTTAAACAAATGAAAAATCTTAGAAAAATCCAAAAATATAATAAACCCCTTGCTTAATCTTTTTGTTGTTTTCAGAAATTTTGTTTGAGTTTATTTATAAGCATTTTTACTATTTTTGATTTGCTAATCTTTTATTTCATCATGTTTAGTTTAATCTAATATTTAGTGATTTAGTTTTGAGAATTATCTTATGGTTTTAATTTGCTTAGAGTAATTTATTTAGCACTTTTTCGCTTTTATTTTAAATAGTTTCAATTTTGTAGTAATTTTGCTTAACAATTTTGGATTCTAATTATTATTACCTCATGCTTTTAGATTTTTAGGAAATCTCAATCTACTGGTAGTTGCTCTCTAGTATTTTAAGTTTATCTTCTAAAATTTTGTTTAACTCTTTCCTTTTTCTTTTATTGTTATATCATATGTCATGGGAAAAAGGAGATGTTAGTTCCTTATTCTCTGGTAAACATATGCAACCCAGATGAAGAGAGGAATTAAAAGTTCATATATGTCATGGGAAGTGATAGGATGTTAGTCTATCATTTTCTGGTATTACATATATATTTTATTTAAAATTTTTGGTGGGGTGTGAAAAACATAATGATGATCACCTCCAATCAAAGTCCTCTTCATGTTGATTTCCTCCCCAAACCCCTTAGCCAATATTATTTTCTTATATTTTAAATTAAAATATTAGGAGAGCATAAGTAGTAGGTTGCATTCTTCCTTAAGTTTCTTTTAAGTTATGATTTTTATAATTTTAATCTAACCTTGTTTGCAATTTACTCAATTTTGAGTGCTAGTTAATTTATTAGAGAATTTTTGGCTAAATATTTCTCTCTTTTCACTTTAATTCCATACTTTAGGACTTAATTCGTAAATCCCTAAATTTTATTTTTGGCTTGATTTTGGTGTAAATAAATTTTTAGTTTAATAGAAAATTTTATAAATGTCTTATAAATATTTCTCATACTTTTGCTCTGGAATAGCAAAAGCCTAACAATGAGGGTATTTGATGAGTATAATTTATAGGTATTTTTATTATAATTTTTAGTATAATTTTACTATAAATTTATAAAGATCATTTTTGTTTTAGTTAATAAATCTTATATTTTAATTTTATCTCACATATTTATGTTTTGATTATTTTTGTAGGAATGTTGTTGCGGTCGCGCTCATTGCGATGGAGAATAATAAAATGTTCAATGTTGTCGTCGCCATCGCCGCACCATGCACAAGTCAAGCCCTCAAGTTGAAGTCCACGTACAAGTGCAGCCCCTCTACAACCCGAGCTCAACAACATGGAGCAGCCCGAGCTACTCTCCAAGCATAAACCTGAGCCCCTACAGCTATCAAACCCGAGCAGCCCATGCATCCCACTTCAAGTCCAGCCACCTTTGCATGGCTCTCTCCATACCTTGGCCCATTTGAGGCCCATGCATGGCCGACCCTCTCTTTCCCCATTTCTTTTTATATTTTTCCCCCCATTCAGGCATGGCCGGCACACTCATTCATCCCCTCTCTCTCCCCTTTATTATTTTCTCTTCTCTTCAATTCTCATGCATCTCCCCACTTCCCGCCTCTCTCTTATTTATTTCTCATTCACCCCTCTTTCCCTTTCTCTCATTCACATTTAAACCCATCCATCCACCATCTTTTATTTATTTTGTTCTTTTTCATTTTCCAAAAATGAAAAAGCATGCTTGTAGCCTCTTCTCTCTCCCCCTCATTTAATATCATGCATGAACATCTCCTCCCATACATGGCCGGCCACATCCTTTCCCCCTTCATATCCACTTCCATCGAGAACCTTCCCCCTCATCTATAAAAGGAGCCCTTGCCTCAAGCTTTGGAAGAGTTGGATTTTGAAGAGCAAGTGGGATAGCTAGTATAAGAGAGAGTTCTTTCCTTTTTATTACTTGTTGTTGTTAAGTTTTTATTTGTGTAACCATTTTTGTGTTAGTGTAATCTTTTTATTAATATTATCTTGTCTTTATTATTTTGTACTTCCCTTCTTATCTAGCAATGAAAAATTATTCTCCTTCTCTTATTTTTGTGATTTCTTTCTTAACTATGCGTAGCTAATTTTCCGTGAGCATTCGATCATGAGGATCCATGAAATGAGATTAGCTTTCTTTTTTTACTTCTTAGTTTTATTTTTGTCAAATTTATTCTCGATTTTTCTTTGATTTATCTCGTGTCGACTCCGTATTTCCGGTATATGGTAGTAGGCAATTTGATCTCATTTCATAATAGTCGAGAGACTCGTTGATTTGAAAGATCACTCAAAGAAGGAAGGAGTTGCATGCAATCTGAGAGATAGGACGACGTAAATCTTCCGGATTGGAGTCAAATCCAATAGTGCGGATCACTTCGATAATGCAACTTTAGGCCTTTTTGATTTGCAAAGAGATTTCGGTCAAATCGTCTATAAGTTAGGAGATTTAATGCTCTAGTGAGAGTATTTCCTATTTTCAGATCCGTCACGGTCGAGTTTGAATTGCAATTTTAAAACTTAATTTTTATCCCTCTCATCTATTTTCATGGTGATTCATTGATCGAATGCTATCCTTTTTTCCGCAAGTTTTGTTTTAATATTATCTTTAGTTTAATTTAAAATTCTCAAACAACCAACAATCATACGGTAGGATAATAGTGGAAGCGTGAGTAAAAGTAGTTGACAACCCCGAGTTTTAATACGACCTTGGTACTACAATTCGATAGGTACACTTTCCTTTCGAGTTGATAGTGAATTCAATTCACCAGTAGCCCAGGGAGATCCTTGGGAAACACGTCTGCAAACTCCGATACGATCGGAACATCATGAACACTAGTCTTGGGCTCAATAGCCTGAATTAGCGTGAAGTATAACTCCGCGCCCTTCCGAACCACTTTGACAACTTGGAGTGCAGACATAAACGTCCGGCCACTCCTCGCATACCCGCGAACTTAGTCTCCTGCTTGGTATTCTGGCCCAACGTGATCTCTTTGGCATTACAATCAATTAAGGCATGCTGCTCCGCGAGCCAATCTATACCAAATATCACGTCGAATTCTGATATTGGTAATACATATGTAGTTAAGCAGAAATCCTGACTTCCTATTTGTACTGCCACATTGCAAGCTTGATCCGCAAGCATCGTACAACCATTCTGCAACACCACCCTGACGCTATCTGTCTTTACATGACTAGGTATCCCAAGCCGTGCTATGAAATCTTTAGACAAAAAAGAATGTGATGCACCCGTATCAAACAGTGGTCGCGCCAGCGTGTTCCGAATTATTACAAATCTTGTGCCAATCATGTCACACACACAAGCCGCATACGCATAGGCAATAAACAAAGCAGGCAAGCAATACAATACTCAAAACTAACCTCGTACCTGTGACAATGTCACTCTGCTTAATGGCCTCCTGCAGGCCAAGATTTTAGACCCGGGGCTGCGCCTGCGAGGGAGAATACTCCACCACTGCTTTTCCTTTTTCCACATACGACGCTCCCGCCTTCTTTTCACTCTTTGGCGGCACCCGACATTCATGGGCTATATGTCCCAGCCATCCACAATTAAAGTATGTACGAGTACTCGGCCTTGAGGTGGCCCCCGACGTTGCTCTCGATGCAACTGAAGAAGGAGCTTGTCCAGCCATCTTGTACTTCTTGCCCCATCTCTTCTTCGAAAATGACTTTGTCGGTTGGGGCGCCTTAAACTCCAGTTGTCTCACGGCCAAGGCCCTCTTCCCTTGCACCCTCTTCATGTCCTTTTCCAGCGCACACGCAGTGTCGACCAATGCCTGGAAGCCTTGGTTCACCGAACTAGAAAGCAGGAACCTCAACTCGTACGGTAGTCCTTCATAGAAGCTATTTGTCTTCCTCTACTCATTAGCAAAAATTGAACCCACATACCGCCCCAAGCATGTAAACTCATGCAGGTAAGCTTCCACACTGCCATCACCTTGCGTTAGCCTTTAGAATTTGTTCTCCATGGCAATACGCTGTGCCGCCGGGAGGTGCTTTGCTAGGAAGAGTCTATAGAATTCCTCCATTATCACTTGTGTTAACGGTCTCCCTACCAAGTGATGTAGCTACATCTCGTACCACCATAAATGCGCCTCTCCTTCCAACAAGAAGGCGGCTAAGGTGACTTTCTGATGTTCCTCCGATCCATTTGCCGTCATTATCCACTTGACGCGCGACAACCAATCTTCAGCCTGCGTAGGAGCTCCCACTCCCGAGAACATAAATTGCTCATAAATTGCTTTCAACTGCTTCTCAGCTGCTCTAGGTTCTACAGCCGCTACAGGTTCTGGCCTCTCTGCAGCCTGTTCTGGACTTACTGCCGGCTGTGCTTGCCCAATCGTCTGGGTTTGCATCATGGCGAACAAAGCCTCAGCAACTAATCGTACAGTTTCCACAGATGGTGGAGGTGTAGGCACCTCGGTTGGTGCCATACTTTCATCAGAATGCTGGGGCTCCGACTGCCTAGCTCCACTCTGTGTCACCTATAGGTGAACAAGACACACACATTAGTGACCGTACACAAGCAAGCACAACAAGATAGGAACGCGCAGGTTCCTCAAACACATGTATTTGCATTCCTATAGTGGACATTCAGGAGTTCAATCGTGTTAACTTTGTTCGCACAAACATGTGGTCGCCACCCCACAGAAGAAGGAGACCACGACTTCGAAAGGGAAAGACAAAAATAGCTGATACCAAAAATGTAACAACCCCATCCGTTTACATAGTATATACTAGAAGGTCCGACCGGGGCCCCACAGCATATACCACAAAAAAGGCGGTGAAGTTACGGTATGATACTAGAGTAGCGCAGCACACCATAACACATTGCATTTTAGCAGATGCCTAAACACTAAACTTGAACTCCACACCTGAATGTCCAACATATAAAAGCTCCTCATTTATATATAACATAGGAATGTTTTACAAATACAAACAGTTGACCTTATGGCCTTACGGGGCTTTCACAACAGTGGTCTCAACATTGGCGCGCAGGTCGGTCACGTATAAAGAAAACACAACATTTATAAGTTTAGCCTTCGAGGGCTAGCAGCAACAACAATAAATGCAGCAGGGACTTCAGCCCTTATGCGTCCCGCTCGGCTCTCCAATACCTACACAGGACATCCCACCCAACGGTGGAAAACAGAGGCAACGGTCATCATTCAGCTGACCAAATTATAACGACCCCACACATTTTCCCAGGGCGGTGGTATTCCTTCCCTGCATGCATAGCATTTCACAAGCATATATAGATTTCATATAATGTGCTTTCACGCACACATTCCATCACAACCGTCAGCCACCCGGCCCGATAATCCATGTACTCAGGGCACATTCTTGGTGTACCGGCAAACCAGTTGCCCACCACCGTATCAGGGTCGCAACCCAACGGTAACACATTGAGCATTTCACTCCTTGGAGTGCAGCCCGAGTTCTAGTTGTAATGCACCGCGACTGGACCGTAGCCCCCCATTATGTCATGGCGCACAAGCCTACGACTCTTGCTATACGCTCCAACAGACCGCAATTTCAGGTCTAACGTTGGACAGACATAGCGCAGGTCGGATCATCCACCCCTCGTTGCTCAAATAGCCTTGCCATAACCAAACACAGCGTACTCGCGGCTAATAAAAGGCGCGGGTCAGTTTCACCAATCCCGTTCTGGCATTCAAGCTGAGTGCTTTCCTGGGCGCACCAGTACTTACTCTTGCACCCATTTCATATTACACATCAGCGGGTCTTTCCTGGGCACACCAGTACTTCCTGCTACTCTCTTCACAGGTATGATCCCGCAAATCACAAATCTCAAGGGTATTTCCATAGCTTACCATGTCAGTACTTCCTGTTACTTCCTTTCACAGGTCCAGCCATGAACATCAAGCAGTACAAAGGGTATTTCCTGGATCTCTAATCCAGTACTTCCTGCTACTTTCTTTCGCAGGTACAACCCAATAGCACAGACATCACAAGCATCACAAGGGTATTTTCCTGGACTACCACTACAGTACTTCCTGCTACTTCCGTTCACAGGATTAACCTATCAACTCCTAAACTACACGTTTATCACGGAATCTTCTCCGGTTCGTATATGTAACATCACCAATCCAGACCAACCTGTTCAGACGGGCTTCACACAGCATGCATATTCCGTACTCTATTTCCGGATCTATATCCCAAATAATTGGGGATTTCATGAATCAACCCAAAAGACTCCCAAAATTAGCCACCCTTTGGTGGGGGAATCATATGCATATGCCAAAAAAGAAGCCTTCACATGGCTAGGAAGAAAAGTCATTACCCTTGAAGAACGCTTCGGTGCCATGAGATCCTAGCTGGCCTGGAAGAACCGCAACAGCCTTTACTCCGCAAGGATGGCCTCAGATCTCAACTTGACACTCTCAAGCTCCAACAGAGATCAGCCCCTCTTCCTCCTTCTTCCTCTCCCTTTCTCTCTCTAAGCTTTTAGAAAGATGAAGACAATAACATAGTGAGAATTCTTTCTCAGTTTTTGGCCTTAAGGAAGCAGGGAGGACTCTCGGCTGTTAGATCTCAGCTGAAGAAATTGGACGGCCACGAAAAAGCCGCAAAATCGCTTTTCGGGTCCGATACGCCCTGTGACACGCCCATGTCACAGGCCGTGTACTCTAAGCGGTGCACAAACTGCCTTATCCCGAAACAGGTCACGGCCAGGGTACACGCCCGTGACGGCCAAGTCTCGCCAGTGACACAGGGCGTGTACTTGCATTCGACGATCGTCGAACAAATTTCGTCGACCAGAGGGGGACACGCCCTCCGACACGCCCGTGTCGGATGGTACACGCCCGTGACACGGGGCATGTTCCCTCTGTCGACCACTTTTGTCGACCATAGTACTCGAGTGTCGACACAAAGGAGGTGTCACCATAAAGGAGGTGTCGACACAAAAGAGGTGTCGACACAAAGGAGGTGTCGACACAAAGGTGTCGACAAAAAGGAGGTGTCGATACAAAGGAGGTCACGCCCTAGGTCACGCCCGTGTCATTGGGCGTGTCCCTCCCGAACACTTCGTCGAATATATTTTCGTCGACCTCGCAACTGCTACGCACCCGAACAGGAGACGCCCTGGGACATGCCCGTGTCCCAGGCCGTGTCACCCAAAATTTTCCCCTTTTTGAAATTTGGGTTGTTACAAGGTGCTCCAGGAAGCTCCTTAGGAAACACATCCCCGAATTCCGCCACTACCGGCACCTCTCCAAGTGATAACTTGGAAAGGCGAACTTCCAACAATGCTACAAGAGCTACTTCTCCCTAGTTAACTGCCCTCACAAAATGCATGGCCAAAATCATGTAACAGGCCACTCTAATAAGGCCTTCAAACTTAACTTCTGCCCACCATTCGCTTATCAGGATCACCACCTTAGATAGGCAGTCAATACTGGCACGCTACTCTGCAAGCCAGTCCATTCCCAAAATCACATTAAACTCAACTAACAGTAGAACCGCTGCTTCCAACGTGAGGTAAACTCCGTCTAGATTCCAACAAATGCGCACCTTTGCTCTGGTAGTCATGGAAGAGCCATTGGGCATGCGTACCTTCAACTCTGCGTCTGTCGAGAATGACTCAACTTCAATTCTCCGGATATAGCTTTCCGTAAGAAAGGAGTGTGACGCTCCTGTATCAAACAACACCCTAGCGGGGTATTCAGAAACTAGCAAAGCCTAAAGCACTGGGGACATACATAAAATATCTCGAAGGTCTAAGATGAATAAGTGAACTTAAACTTTCTCATACCTGTCACCACATCGGGTTGGTGGATCGCTTCCTGCTACCCAAAGTTATACGCCCTTGGCTGCATGGGTTGGAAATGAGAAGCTCTAGACTCTGCCATCTTTCCTTTCTCCGCTGCGCTTGGCCCGGAGCGCACCGACTGCTCTTGTCTCGGCTCCTAATCAGTGCGACCTTCAGTATAGAAATGAGCTATGTGGCCCGACTTGCCATACTTGTAGCATGATAGTGGTAGCTTGAAGCGAGACCCCCCTAACATCGTACTATTCTTCTCCCAATTCTTGTAGGGATGGGGCTTCTTCTTCCACTTACTTCCGCCAGACTTCCCTTGAGATTGAGAAGGCTTTCCTTCTCCCTAATTTGCTGTAAAACCCTTTTGACGTTAGGTTTGCTACATATCGCTTTCCAACGTCCTAGCTCCCTAGAACAACTCGTTGAAGCCTGCATTCTTCATAGCTATGAGGGGTTGTCTCAGATTATACCTCAATCCATGGTAAAAGAGGTTGTTCCTCTCCTCATTGTTCGTCATGGTCGTCCCAGCATAACGTCCCGTATGAGTGAACTCCTGGATGTACTCATCTGCTATCTTGTCCCGCTGCACCAACTGCAAAAACTATCTTTGAAGGGCTAGCATTGTCGATGCGGGAATATACTTCTTCAAGAATGCATTACCAAAATCTTCTATGGATGGGGTGCGTCCAGGAAACTGGCGACCGCTATGATTTACCCACCACAGCTTAGCATCACCTTCCAACATGAAACTTGCAAACTCATACTGCCTCCCTACTGGCGTCTCTATCGCCCTTAGCAGTTCTTGAATTATCGCCCACCAGTCCTCTGCATCGGTTGGCATGCTGACCCCCTTAAACGTTGGCGGATGCAGGCTTAGAAAATATTTCATTTGACGGTCTCCGTGCCTGACAACCACACTTTCAGCCAATGACTCTGCTTGCCTGGATCCTTCACCCTGTGTGACCTATGTCATACCCGGGGTAACATGAGTCATTACCTACACAACTGGGGTCACAACTTGTGCTTCCTCTGCAGCTTGGGCCACTACCATCGCTTCTGCAAGCATGCGACAGAAATCGGCAGGGGTTACCCCCATGCCCAAAGGACCCTAAGCAGTAGCACTGCTCGCCTAAGGCTCTTCTTGTGGCCTCGACGTCCCTCCCTCGAGGCTCGCACCCTTCGCAAAAGCAAAGTAAAATAAGAATCAGCTTCTAGTCGCAAAACTATACATAAGGACACTCATAGTCCTGCAATACTCCTAAGTAGATAACTTCACTACGCAATCCGATTACGACATTCGACCACGTATCGTTACCTTGGACACTATCCTCCCTCTGATACCAAAATGTAACACCTTCCTTGTAATGACCATATAATATGGGTCCGGTCAGGGCCCCACAACATACAAACGCCACAGCTTAAGCATTATAAGATGATATAAACTACCCAAACTCAAAACTCAGATTACACTAGCGGAAACATATAACTAAACAGGAAGTTATCCACTAATCTAAGAGTATCAAAAATGTCCTTAAGGCCTTGCACATCATAAGTCCAAAACTGAATAACAACAATATCAATCATCAACGTGGATAAGCATACCAAGGCTATCTCGGCATGCAAGCTGGAAATATAGATCATGGACTAAAACATTCAAAAAGACCTAAGCTACTGAACGTAGAAATCAGTTCATGAGGCTTAGGCCTTTTTGGTCGGTGAGCTTGCTCTCGCTTGTGATCCTTGCCCTGTAAACATTGGTGGTAATGTGGGTCAGCAAATGCTGACCTCAACTGTGTAACCAACACATCTCCTCCCGGCCATCCCCAGCGGACCCCGGGGCACTCCATCACCCTGCAGGTCAGCACTTTATATGCAAAAATATAAGTACATTTAAAGTAGTTAAACAGGTTTGGATGTCTCAAACAGCAAACACGTTTCTATATTAAGCATATAATATAAAGGGGGCCTACAATGCAGCATGTATGCACACTTGGGATTCACCCCAAGGAACCCTAAAGCGTATGCATCTAACATAACATCAATCGTGTACATCTAATTTCCCCATCGGCGCTCAAGCCGCAATCAAAATGTTACTTCCAATTTCCCCATCGGCGTTCAAGCCGCAACACGGAATGCTTGCCTAGGCCCCACCCGCTCATGGGTCTCAAGCCCTGGGCTTGCCTGCAAGCTTTGACTTCTCACATCAGGATTCCGCCATAAAAACAAACTGATGCTAAGAACCCTTACTAGACCCCACCCATTCGCGATGACCCAAGCCAAGATCCAATATCGGGACCAAGTCCACCGAAGGAGACCCAGCGAGACCCAGTTGGGATTGTCCGGGTTTATCCAAAGCTTGGCGTTTTGTTAGTTCCACAGAAGGGGACTTGTCTCGCCGGGACACACTCCCCACATGACTTGCAACGTCACGGTCTAGGCAGACGACCATAAAGACAAACCATGCCTTAGCGCATCTCAATCCCATACCTTTCCCACCCTAATTCAACATTTATACTGTAAAATCACCGTTCCCCCGCATGTACTCAAATTTTCACCCTGTCCTGTTTTGGCCAGATGTACTCCCACGAAAAGGGGGGAAAACATCATCACAAACGACGTCTTGCTGCTAACGGATTTCTACACAATCTTTAAAGGCGCGGGTCGGTTTCACCAATCCCATTCTGGCATTCAAGTTGAGTGCTTTCCTGGGCGCACCAGTACTTACTCTTGCACCCATTTTATATCACACATCAACGGGTCTTTCCTGGGTACACCAGTACTTCCTGCTACTCTCTTCACAGGTATGATCCCGCAAATCACAAATGTCAAGGGTATTTCCATGGCTCACCATGCCAGTACTTCCTGTTACTTCCTTTCACAGGTCCACCCATGAACATCAAGCAGTACAAAGGGTATTTCCTGGATCTCTAATCCAGTACTTCCTGCTACTTTCTTTTGCAAGTACAACCCAATAGCACATGCATCACAAGCATCACAAGGGTATTTTCCTAGACTACCACTGCAGTACTTCCTACTACTTCCGTTCACAGAATTAACCCATCGACTCCTAAACTACACGTTTATCATGGAATCTTCTCCGGTTCGTATATGCAACATCACCAATCCAAACCAACCTGTCCAGATGGGCTTCACAAAGCATGCCTATTCCGTACTCTATTTTCGGAACTATATGCCAAATAATTGGGGATTTCATAAATCAACCCAAAAGACTCCCAAAATCAGCCACCCTTTGGTGGGGGAATCATATGCATATGCCAAAAAAGAAGCCTTCACATGGCTAGGAAGAAAAGTCATTACCCTCAAAGACCGCTTCAGTGCCATGAGCTCCTAGCTGGCCTGGAAGAACCGCAACAGCCTTTCCTCCGCAAGGATGGCCTCAGATCTCAGCTTGACACTCTCAAGCTCCACCAGAGATCAGCCCCTCTTCCTCTTCCTCCTTATTCCTCTCCCTTTCTCTCTCTAAGCTTTTAGAAAGATGAAGGCAATAACATAGTGAGAATTCTTTCTCAGTTTTCGGCCTTAAGGAAGCAGGGAGGACTCTCGGCTGTTAGATCTCAGTTGAAGAAATTGGACGGCCACGAAAAGCCGCAAAATCGCTTTTCGGGTCTGACACGCCCTGTGACACGCCCGTGTCACAGGCCGTGTACTCTAAGCGGTGCACAAACTGCCTTATCCCGAAATAGGTCATGGCCAGGGTACACGCCCGTGACGGCCAAGTCTCGCCCATGACACGGGGCGTGTACTTGCACTCGATGATTGTCGAACAAATTTCGTCGACCAGAGGGGGACACGCCCTCCGACACGCCCGTGTCGGATGGTACACACCCGTGACACGGGGCATGTTCCCTCTATCGACCACTTTTGTCGACCAAAGTACTCGAGTGTCGACACAAAGGAGGTATAACCATAAAGGAGGTGTCGACACAAAAGAGGTGTCGACACAAAGGAGGTGTCGACACAAACTTGTCGACACAAAGGAGGTGTCGACACAAAGGAGGTCACGCCCTAGGTCACGCCCGTGTCACTGGGCGTGTCCCTCCCGAACACTTCGTCGAATGCATTTTCGTCGACCTCGCAACTGCTACGCACCCGAGCAGGACACGCCCTGGGATACGCCCGTGTTCCAGGCCGTGTCACCCAAAATTTTCCCCTTTTTGAAATTTTGGCTGTTACAAGGTGCTCCAGGAAGCTCCTCAGGAAACACATCCTCGAATTCCGCCACTACCAGCACATCTGCAAGTGATAACTTGGAAAGGAGAACTTCCAACAATGCTACAAGAGCTACTTATCACTGGTTAACTACCCTCACCAAATGCATGGCCAAAATCTAAGGCCTTCAAACTTAACTTCTGCCCACCCTTCGCTTCTCAGGATCACCACCTTAGATAGGCAGTCAATACTGGCACGCTACTCTGCAAGCCAGTCCATTCTCAAAATCACATTGAACTCAACTAGTAGTAGAACCGCTGCTTCCAACATGAGGTAAACTCCATCTAGATTCCAACAAATGCGCACCTTCACTCTGGTAGTCATGGAAGACCCATTGGGCATGCACACCTTCAACTCTGCGTCTGCCGAGAATGACTCAACTTCAATTCTCCGGATAAAGCTTTCCATAAGAAATGAGTGTGACGCTCCCATATAAAAAAACACCCTAGCGGGGTATCCAAAAACTAGCAAAGCCTAAAGCACCGGGGACATACATAAAATATCTCGAAGGTCTAAGACGAATAAGTGAACTTAAACTTTCTCATACCTGTCACCACATCGGGCTGGTGGATCACTTCCTGCTGCCCAAAGTTATACGCCCTTGGCTGCACGGGTTGGAAACGAAAAGCTCTAGACTCTGCCATCTTTCCTTTCTCCGCTGCGCTTGGCCCGGAGCGCACCGACTGCTCTTGTCTCGGCTCCTGCTCAGCGCCACCTTCAGTACATAAATGAGCTATGTGGCCCGACTTGCCACACTTGTAGCATGATAGTGGTAGCTTGAAGCGAGACCCCCCTGACATCGTACTATTCTTCTCCCAATTCTTGTAAGGATGGGGCTTCTTCTTCCACTTACTTCCGTCAGACTTCCCTTGAGATTGAGAAGGCTTTCCTTCTCCCTGATTGGCTGTAAAACCCTTCCGACGTTAGGTTTGCTCCATATCGCTCTCCAACGTCCTAGCGCCCTAGAACAACTCGTTGAAGACTGCACTCTTCATAGTTATGAGGGGTTGTCTCAGATTATACCTCAATCCATGGTAAAAGAGGTTGTTCCTCTCCACATCGTTCGTCATGGTCGTCCCAGCATAACGTCCAGTATGAGTGAACTCCTAGATGTACTCATCTGCTATCTTGTCCCGCTGCACCAACTACAAAAACTATCTTTGAAGGGCTAGCCTTGTCGATGCGGGAATATACTTCTTCAAGAATTCATTCCCAAAATCTTCTACGGATGGGGTGCGTCCAGGAAACTGGCGACCGCTATGATTTACCCACCACAGCTTAGCGTCACCTTCCAACATCAAACTTGCAAACTCAGACTGCCTCTCTACTGGTGTCTCTATCGACCTTAGCAGTTCTTGAATTATCGCCCACCAGTACTCTGCATCGGTTGGCGTGCTGACCCCCTTAAACGTTTTTGGATGCAGGCTTAGAAAATATTTCATTTGTCGGCCTCCGTGCCCGACAACCACTCTTTCAGCCAATGACTCTGCTTGTCTGGATCCTTCACCCTGTGTGACCTATGTCATACCCGGGGTAACATGAGTCATTACCTACACAACTGGGGTCACAACTTGTGCTGCCTCTGTAGCTTGGGCCACTACAATCGCTTCTGCAAGCATGCGATAGAAATCGGCAGGGGTTACCCCCATGCCCAAAGGACCCTGAGCAGTAGCACTGCTTGCCTAAGGCTCTTCTCGTGGCCTCGACATCCCTCCCTCGTCACTCGCACCCTTCGTAAAAGCAAAGTAAAATAAGAATCAGCTTCTAGTCGCAAAACTAGACATAAGGACACTCATAGTCCTGCAATACTCCTAAGTGGATAACTTCACTACGCGATCCGATTACGACATTCGACCACGTATTGTTATCTTCGACACTAACCTCCCTCTGATATCAAAATGTAACACCTCCCCTGTAATGACCATATAATATGGGTCCGGCGGGGCCCCACAACATACAGACGCCACAACTTAAGCATTATAAGATGATATAAACTACCCAAACTCAAAACTCAGATTACAATATCGGAAACATATAACTAAACAGGAAGTTATCCACTAATCTAAGAGTATCAAAAATGTCCTTAAGTCCTTGCACATCATAAGTCCAAAACTGAATAACAACAATATCAATCATCAACGTGGATAAGCATATCAAGGCTATCTCGGCATGCAAGCTGGAAATATAGATCATGGAGTAAAACATTCAAAAAGACCTAAGCTACTGAACGTAGAAATCAGTTCATGAGGCTTAGGCCTTTTTGGCCGGTGAGCTTGCTCCCGCTTGTGATCCTTGCCCTGTAAACAATTGTGGTAATGTGGGTCAACAAATGCTGACCTCAACTGTGTAACCAACACATCTCCTCCCGGCCATCCCCAGCGGACCCCGGGGCACTCCATCACCCTGCAGGTCAGCACTTTATATGCAAAAATACAAGTACATTTAAAGTAGTTAAACAGGTTTGGATGTCTCAAAAAGCAAACATGTTTCTATATTAAGCATATAATATAAAGGGGGCCTACAATGCAGCAAGTATGCACACCTGGGCTTCACCCAAGGCACCCTAAAGCGTATGCATCTAACATATCATCAATCGTGTACATCCAATTTCCCCATCGGCGCTCAAGCCGCAATCAAAATGGTACTTCCAATTTCCCCATCGACGTTTAAGCCGCAACACGGAACGCTCGCCTAGGCCCCACCCGCTCATGGGTCTCAATCCCCGGGCTTGCATGCAAACTTTGACTTCTCACGTCAGGATTCCGCCATAAAAACAAACTGATGCTAAGAGCCCTTACTAGACCCCACCCATTCGCAACGACCCAAGCCAAGATCCAATATCGGGACCAAGTCCACCGAAGGAGACCCAGCGAGACCCAGTTGGGATCGTCCGGGTTTATCCAAAGCTTGGCGTTCTCGTTAGTTCCACAGAAGGGGACTTGTCTCGCCGGGACACTCTCCACACATGACTTGCAACGTCACGGTCTAGGCAGACGACCACAAATACAAACCACGCCTCAGTGCATCTCAATCCCATACCTTTCCCACCCTAATTCAACATTTGTACTGTACCATCACCGTGCCCCCGCGTGTACTCAAATTTTCACCCGGTCCTGTTCTGGCCACACGTACTCCCATGAAAAAGGGGGAAAACATCATCACAAACAACGTCTTGCCGCTAACGGATTTCTACAAAATCTTTAAGGCTTGTTATGCAACATCACCGAGTCGGACTAACAATCGCGACTATGGTTTCACCCACAATGCCTAATCCACTAACAGAGAGGATTTCTAATGCAATATCATGTCAAGGACGGACACAATCGACCCGGTGGCTCTTCTTGAACCTTGACAACCCGAATACCTCTCACTTGAGAGATCCGGTGCCTAGAATGCTTGAACAAAAGCAAGAAAAGTGTAGATATCATGCACGCATCCTAAAACCGAGAGGAGAAGTGTCGTTACCTTACGACTCCTCTTTCTAGCCATGAAACCCTTGTCTTGCACTGATGAAAATGAGTGCCTCCATGTTCTCTCCACGGATCTGACCTCAGAACGACGATCAGAGGTCTAAAGCTTTGTTAATGGCGGAAGAAATCTCTCTTCTTCCTCCCCTTAACTCTCTCGCTCAAACCCTAAGACAACTCCAAAATGAGGAGAAATGCGGAAGAAATCCCGCTCAGCCCTTCTTAAGCCCATTGGGCGGAAGATCCTGGGCACTGAGATCATGTTATATGAGAAATCGGACGGCTACGAAGCCAATCGTCGAACCCAAGAAATCAGTTCGGCATTCGTTGAACTCCATACAACACCACAATCATCGAAACCCATTCGACGTTACCGAAACCCATTCGACGTTCGTCAAACACGCGCGATGTTCATCAAACCCGCCCGACCTTCATCGAACCCGCCCAACGTTCGTCGAACCCGCCCGACGTTTGTCGAAACCGCCCAACATTCGTCAAACCTGCCTGACGTTCTTCGAACCCCAGACAACACCATTTTCGTCTCCTAAAATCTATTCGACAAAAACCTACTCCTTATGGGGTGTTATAACTTTTGTGTATTTTTTGTACTCATTCCTATTTCTTATTTAGCGGACATTCATGATTTTTGTGGGTTCTGTTTTGACCTTTAAAATTACTTCCACTAGAATGTACTTTGTGTTAGGATACATTGTGTTGGATGATTGTTTCAATTAGTAACTCCTCAGTCTGTCTGTAGTATATGACGTCAGGTCCCGGCCAGACCTTCTGTTATATGTTATGTGATGGATGGGGGTGTTACAAGTTGGTATTAGACTCTGGTGTCGGTCTTTCTTATTCAAATTCATGGCCGAATTCTTTTAAGGGGTGGTGAGCACTTGTATGTGCTTTATCATTATAACATAAAAGAACCCATGAATGTCCACTTAGGAATGAAAATACACATATTTGTGGAACCTGAGCATTCCTATGAGTATACTTTGACAATCTGCTTGTCACCTGATTGAGTGTTTTTACGTTTATAGGTAACTAAGAGCAGTGCAGGGCCGTCGTAACAACAGTACTTCGCAGAGAGTAGTGCACCTAACGATGTGCTTGTGACCCCACCTTCTGCTGAAACTATATGGATGGTAGTGGAAGCAGTGCTCGCTATGATTAATGCATAACCATAACGACAAGTGCAGCCTCCTATCCCTGGTGTAGTGGAACCTATGGTAGTAGATCAGGGAGCGGCAGAGCCCGCGGTGCAGAGGAGAGCGACAGAGAAATAGTTAAAGCATGTGATGAGCTTTAATCCACTAGTATTTTTAAGGACTGAGACCCCAACGCGGGCTGAGGACTGTATGTCTAGAGTTAAAAGGGTCATGTTTGCAACAGAGACTGAGGTGTGGCATTAGGTTACATTAGCCACTTTCCTTCTAGGCGGCAAAGCAAGAATATGGTGGGATGAGTTAGAGCTTCATCATCTTGCTGGGAGGCAACTTTCTGATATCTCGATGGAGGAATTCTCAAGACTATTTCTGGCACGGTTCATCCCAACCGCATAGAAGATAGCTATGAAGAATTAGTTCTAGAGGCTGACTCAATTTGTGAGTAGCGTGTACGAGTACCTTCATGAGTTCACGAGAATGGGATGTTATGCTAGCTCCACTCTTACTGCCGAGGAGCGCAAGTCCAACCAGATCTATGAGGGACTACAAGACAAACTGAAGTTGTTACTCTCAGTTCCGATGACGTAGGGCTTTCAGGTTTTGGTCAATACAACTCGGTCTCTAAAGCAGGATCTCAAGAGGTGTTTGGTACATTGGAAAATGTGTACCAGATTTGAAGAAGCCTCACCCTACTCAATGATATACATCAAGGTGTATTTGATGTGCTTTGAGTTTATATGTGCAGGTTAAGTAATTGCAGGAAATGCAGCAAAGTTTCTAAGTCCATGTGTCGACACCTAGAGGTGAAGTGTCGACACTTATGAAGGCTTGTGTCGACACCTAGAGAAGCTGTGTCGACACTTGGAGTAATTGTGTCGACACCAGGAATGGCAGAGTCGACGCCAGAAGAAAAGTGTCGACAAATACAGGCAGTATCGACACACAGTGAAGAATTGTCAACATAATCTGTGGCGACACTTAGAGGCATTATCGACACCCAGAGAAACTTTGTCGACGTCAAATGTGTCGACACCAAGAGGCTGTGTCGACACTCAGCAAAACTTCAACAAAGTTAAAGTACTTGTGTCGACACAAAGGAGATGTGTCGACACTCAGCAAGTTTTTCAACACAAGAAGGCATGTGTCGATACAAAGGAGATGTGTTGACAATCAGCAAGTTTCAACATAAGAAGATGTGTCGACACAAAGGAGTTATGTCGACACACAGCAAAATTCAACTAAGTGTTAAAGAAGAAGTACTTGTGTCGACACACTGAACCAGTGTCGACACATTCAACAGAAGGCTTGTGTCGACACACAGAATCTGTGTCGACACATTCTGAAGAAGCAGTGTCGAGAAGCTGTTACAATAACATAAGGAGTTGTGTCGACACCATCAAGGCTAGTGTCGACACTTAGTCTACTTGTGTCGACACTTAGTCTATTTGTGTCGACACATAATGACTATCTGTCTCGACACTTTCAGACAGTGACAGTGATTTCAAGAAGTGACTGGATTACTTGACAGCTGCCATTTCAACCGGTCAGCTGCAACTGTCAGAGCTGACAGAAGGTTGTTAGAAACCGGATCCGCCGGTTACCTTGGAGGAAGACTATATAAAGATCTTTCTCCTTCAACAGAAAAAAGAGATCACGAATTAATCACAATAAGATAAAGACAATCAATCAACTGATTATTCATTGAAGATCAATAACAGATTGAAAATATTTGAAGACCTTCGACAAAAGATCTAAGAAGTTGGAGAGAGAGTGCTCCTTCTAAGAAGAGCAGTTGTTGAACCAGGCTGCAAAGTAAGATTCAGATTGAGATCTGAATCTCAAGACAGAAGTTGATTGAAGATCATCTTCACAGGAGATTCAAGCCTACTGAGTTCTAATTCAAGAAGCTTTGAAGAAAGGTAAGGGAGGTTGATCTCTGCCAAGTTCTTCCAAGAACTCATCAAGAAGCCAGTCAACTCATCTCTCTCTTTCAGAGTTGTGGTTAATTACTTTGTATAATCAAAATTTCTGTAGGATCTTGTATATATCTGAGCTGTAAGCCTATTTTATAAAGGCTGAGTGTAGGAGACTGTATGCTCTGAGTGTAGGTCTTGTTGAAGACTGAGGTAGGGCCTTGTGCCTGAGTTGTAGGAGACTTTGTTCTCTGAGTGTAGGTCTTGTTGAAGACTGAGTGGTATGGCTTTGTGCCTGAGTTATAGGAGTGGGGACACTCTGAGTTGTAGGAACCTATTTGGGGTTCTAAGCTGTAGGATCTGAGGATCTGAGGAGTAGTGCAGAAGTTAGGCTGAATCTAGTACACTACTAGATAGGCGAAGGGGGAAAGTGGATGTACCCAGACCTTGGGGAACCACTATAAAAATCTGTGTGCACTCTATATTTGTTTATTTTTGTGATTGCTTAGCTAGCTGTGCTGAATTGCTATAGAAAATTGCTAATATAGGATTAATTGTTCAATGTTTCTGCCTTAAATTTAAAAAGATAAAGTTCACTTATTCACCCCCCCCCCCCTCTAGGTGGTTAGGCACTATTTCTTTCAAGTGGTATCAAATGGAGGTTACTCAAAAAGGGACACCAAGATTTATGTCATTAGTGAAGTGGCCAAACTAGCTGACATACCTCCTCCAACTTTGTTTGGAAAACTGTTATATTATGAGATGCAGTTATTGGCTAGAAAGGAGGAAGAGAAAAATACTATTAGAGTGGAGCATAAGGAAAGATCTGTGGCCTTCAAGACTGAAGCCACTAGGAATTATAGAAGCAAGTCTCCATCTCCACCACAAATAGTTGCTGAGGCTATGACAGATAATTCAGAAAGCAAGAATTCAGATAGCAGTAAAAGTGATGAAGACTTTGCAGCTTTTACTAGGCATTTTCAAAAGTTTCTGAAGAAGAAGCAGTGGAGGTTTAAGCCTTCCACATCTCAGCCAAAAGATGACTACTATCAGAAAAGAAAGTCATCAAGGAATGATAGAAGCAAGTCCAAGACAAGCAAAGCTACATCCTCAAATATTGTGTGCTATTGCTGCAATAGATAGGGACATGTAGTGGCTGACTGTCGTGAAAAGAGGAAGGAGTCAGCTGACAAAAAGAAGACTCAGTTTAAGGGCAAAAAGGAAAGGTCCTTTGTTGCTAAGAAAGACAAGAGTCTGACTGATCAGTCATCTTCAGAAACAGAATCAGAAGCTGAAGCCTATATTGGATTATTTGATGAAGAGGAAGAAGATGAGTTCATGTAGCTAATGAATTCAATTTATGAGCATGAGGACAATCAGTGCAAGGTACTGATGGCCTTATCTGAAGGAGATAAGAACCAGGATCAGCCTGGACCAAGTAAGGTACAAAGTTGTTCTTCTAGTTCAATTTCTAGTACTAAGTCAGAATCAGATACATCTGCATCAAGTGATGTGGGTGGGTCTGAATCTGAAGGAGATATTCATCAGTTAATTGATGAATATAGGGACTTGTTGCAGGCCTTGAAGAAAAGCAAAACCTTGGCCAAAACTCAGGCAAAGGAGATTGTTAGTCTTACATTGGCTGCTGCTGATTCAGACAAGTTATTTGATCAGAAATTGAATGAAATAGCAAGGCTGAATAACATTACTATTATTCAGATGGGTACTATTACATTTAAGAATGATCAAATTAGAAATTTGGAGGTTAGACTTCAGAAGGAGAGAGAGATTGTAGCAAGTTTTTCTAAACCTAAATCTGTTTACCCTTGATAGATGAGTTTGTACCTCAAAAGGGTAAGACTGGATTGGGGTTTACAAAACCTGCTTGGACAGCTAGGTCGAAATCTAAGGGCAAAGCCCCAGCATTAAACAAGAAGCCTGCAGTAGATAATTCATCCAGGGTTGTACCTAAACAAAGGTACAACAGGTTTGAGTGCTGCTGTTGTGGCAAGATAGGCCACTTTGCCATAGATTGTTGGCACAATTCAAGTGTCAAGGAGAGTAGCAAACTGCCTGCTAGAAGTGCTACAGGTAGTTTTGTTAAAGGTCAGACTAACCTGCACCAAGGACCCAAGAGTTATTTAGGTTCTAAGGTTAAGTAATTTGTTTTGCAGGTGAGTGCAAGTGGTCATGCCCCTATATGGTACTTGGACAGTGGATGTTCCAGTCACATGACTGGAACTAGGGGGTTGCTGAAGGACTATACACCTATCAAGGATGGCCCTAAAGTTACCTTTGGTGGTTCAGAAAAAAGAATCATCAAAGGCTTTGGTAACATTTCTAGTAACCTGATTACAATTACTCAAGTGGCTTAAGTAAAGGGTTTGAAACATAACCTCATTAGCATAAGTCCGCTGTGTGATTTAGGATATGACATCTCATTTGTCAAGAATGGTTGTCATATCAAAAGGTCAAGTGATCAAAAGATCATTTTGACAGGATATAGGAAGAGAAATGCCTATTGTCTTGACTTTGTATGTGAGAACAATGTTTCTCCTATTTGTCTTGTAGCTAATGAGAAAGTCTCACATTGTGTTAAATGGCACAAGAGACTGGATCATCTTAACTATAAGACAATTGGTCAACTCTTTAGCAAAGAGTTAGTGAGGAATGGTCCTCAAGTTAAGTGTATAAAGGATGGGATATGCTCAGCTTGTCAAAAAGGCAAACAGACCAAATCCACCTTTCATAGCCTTGAGAACAAGGATTCTGTGAGGTGTCTATACCTCTTGCATATGGATCTTTTTGGTCCTATGTCAGTTCACAGCCCAGGTAGGAAGGTCTACACATTTATGGTAGTAGATGACTATTCAAGATATTCCTGGGTGTTCTTCCTAAGACAAAAATCTGAAATCCTAAGTATCTTATATAGTTTTTTAAACAAATTCAGAATGAATTGGACAGTACAGTGGTCAAAATCAGAAGTGACCATGGTACTGAATTTCAGTCTGAAAGTATGACAAAACTGTTTGAAGAGTTTGAGATTTTTCGGGAATTTTCTTCAACAAGAACACCTCAGCAAAATGGTATTGCTGAAAGGAAGAATAGAACATTGATAGAGGCTGGTAGAACCCTATTGAGTGACACTTCTCTCCCAGAATATTTCTGGGCTGAGGCAGTAAATACTGCTTGTCATGTGATCAATTGGGCTACTATCACCAAGAGCCACAAGAAGACCCCCTATGAGATTGTGAAGGGAAGAAAACCAAATTTATCCTATTTCAGGATCTTTGGTTGCAAGTGCTATATACTTAACAATGGAAAGTCTTTTCTAACCAAGTTTGCTGCCAAATCGCAAGAGGGGATCTTTGTTGGGTACAACAACAATAGTAAGGCTTATAGGGTATACAACTTGGTTACTCAAGTTGTATAAGAGTCTGTACATGTAGTTTTTGATGAAGCAAGGCTCATTAACAATGAATTGTCAAGTACTGTTTGCAGCTCTACAGGTGTAACTGAGAAGATGGACAAGTTTACCATTGCAGAAGATTCTACTGCAAGTCAGCCAGTGTAAGAGGGTGGCTGCTGTCCAGGGGGAGTACAAGATACTCCTAATGCTGAAGAAGACCAAGAGGTGCAGCTAAATGAAGAGACTGGAGGAGTTCAACGTGAAGACAGGCTGCCTCTAGCAAATAGACACTTAAAGGATCATCCAGCCAATCAAATATTTGGAGATCCCAGACAAGGAGTGTAAACAAGGAGCAGGAATCTGAGTACAGTTATTTACTCTAGTTTCCTATCCCAAGTAGAGCCAAAGAAATTTGAAGAAGCAGTTCTAGACTCTCATTGGATTGAGGTCATGCAAGAGGAGCTGAATCAATTCATAAGATGCAAGGTCTGGGAGCTAGTTCCTAAACCCAAGGACCACAATATTATTGGAACTAAGTGGATCTTTAGGAACAAGTTCGATGAGAATGGAATCATTATAAAAACTAAAGCTAGACTGGTTGCAAAAGGATATAGGCAGGAAGAAAGTATTGATTTTGATCAAACCTTTGCTCCAGTAGCAAGACTGGAAGCAATAAGGATGTTCCTTGCCTATGCAACATATCAAGGATTTAAGGTATATCAAATGGATGTTAAGTCAGCTTTTCTGAATGGAAATCTGAAGGAAGAAGTCTATGTAGAGCAGCCATCATGTTTTGTTGATTCTCTTAAACCTGATTATGTATATAGACTTAGGAAGGCTTTGTATTGTTGGAACCAGCTTTCTGATCCCTCCTAAAGTTCGAAACAGGATGCAGCCCACACGTACTCTCCCTGCGCTACCCTCCTGACGAGAGTCAGTGACCTGGAAACAGACCGAGGGGGCCCAGCTTGGAGGTCCCGCCTCTTACCCGGAAGAACTGAAAGTCTTCCCCTCCCTAGCCAGTGCTGAGCTAGGTGCCTGTGAGGAAGATAGTGGAAAGGTTCAACAACCTCTTCTCAGGCACCTTATTGGTCTATTTATAGGCCTCTGAATCTGCTCTGCAAATAACACTTCTGAGTTTAACCTGAAATGACCAAAACACCCTGGACAGGGTCTGCGAACAGCCAAACTCCGCTATTCTGGAGAGCCATATGCAGACCTCCGGGGGTAAAAATGTAAAATTACCTGGGGCATAAAGGTAAAAACCCCCCTTGGGGGTAAGAAGGTAAAGACACCTCTTTTTACATGTGGAGAGTGGGGAAGGATCCGTCAAGCCTAGAGAGGTCTCTCCTGGTGGGCCATCTCGCCCCCACCAGGAGGTCTCGCCTTAACCCATGGGCTGCCCCTTCCTCTCGCCTCTTGTGGGTAGGCCTCCTCCCATCTCGCCAGTCCTCCTTCCTCGCTTGCTGGGTCACCTCTCGCGAGCCCAAGGTTGTACACAATCCCCGCTCTTTTCGAGGTTGCCCTAACCTCGAAAAGACAGTCCAACCGTGGCTCGCGATGCTAGAATTCCTTTATGAGAATCTTTGGTGGTCCCCCCTATCTGACCTATAAATATGAGAAGAAAGCCTTCATTTGGAACTCTTTAGCCTTCATCTCTTATTCTTTCGGAATGTCTCATAGTCAAAGTTTTCGCGAGCGCCTTGCGATTGTGCGAAGGCGAAACAAAGCCAACACGGACGCCCTTTTCCCGGATCTGGGGCGTACTCCCCCCTTAGCCTCTCCTGTTGGAGTTACCATTGTGATCTGGAAGTGATCAAACATGTAATCTCACTGCCAACGCGATATGAGCCTGCAGGGTCGCACATAAGAGATGTGGAGAAGTTGGATAATTAACTGTGTTGGTAAAGGTTGCCAATCACTGACCTGAATGGGGTTGTGGGCAAAGTGTTGCCTTAAAGGATCGTCGGGTTGGGCAAATGTTGCCTTGGAGGGCTGGTCAGGATTGTCGTCCGAGGGTATATAACATTCGTCGAGAATCGTCTTCTGATTCCCGCCGATCGGCGAGAATCGTCTCTCTGACTCTCGCCGATCGACGAGAATCGTCGAGAATCAATATGCTGATTCTCGACGATCGACGACTTCGACATGTATCGTCGACCGCAGCTCGACGGTCGACGAGATTCGACGTGTATCATCTAGTAAGGCTCGACGATCGGCGAGAATCGTCGAGTATTGTACTCTGATTCTCGCCGATCCATGGTGATGCTCGCTGATCGATTCTCGCCGACTCTCGCCGATTGATACTCGCCGATTCTGAACCTTATTCTTGGGTGGTCTGCGGATAGCGATAAGCCTAGGTTTATTTATACCTTTGGTATAAATACAACACTTAGGGTTTTCGGGTTCATGCTCGCGATTTTATCCTGTAGCAGATCGAAACCCGCGACGGAAGAGTTCCGTTCCGCGATCGTGCCGCCGATCCCGAATCCCGCCGCCGACGGAAGGGTTCCGCCGCAGCCGTGATCTCTCCGCTGACCTCCTCTTCTCTGGCGACTGTCGCTGGCGTTGCTCTTCCTGACGCGGACCTAGCAGTCCATGGAAAGCAAGGTGCGGTCCTTTCCTCCATCCCGATCTTCCGTGTGACGGAAAGCCCGGTGTTCTCCCGCTCGTGTGGACTTCTGCAGAAACGTGGACATTATTCCACGAAGAACTCGCCACTAGCAAGAAGACAAAGTTTGGAGCATCTTCGTTGAGTTGTGACTCAACGCCACCGAGGTAATTTTTGCCTAGTTTTTGCTAACTTCTTGATTCAACGTTCATGGCCCGATCCACACCTCTTTGGGTTTTCTTGATGTTTTTCTTTTCCGCTGCGTGCACAAGCGTTGTGCCATCCTTATAGAGAAACCCAACAGTGGTATCAGAGGGAGGTTTCGGCCATGATTGTTGTTTTGGAAGTTTTGTTATTCCAGTGCGTGTAAACCTAGGGATTTAGAAGTGTTCTAAATGTCTAGATTTAGTCTTGGTTCCCCGCCAAGAACCTCTGGAATTGCGTGGAATTTCTAATTGTTAGAAATTGTTGTCTCCTTAGCAGTAACCATCCCTCGATTTTGTTTTGGATTTTGAATCCAACAAAGAGAGATGAGCTTGTCTACTGCTTTAAGTTGAGCTGTCTTTGCCTTTGTCCAATGCATGTAAATCTGAGGATTTGGAAGTTTCTGGATGTTCAGATTTATCCCTTTCTTCTATCAATTGTTGATGGTGTTAGGATGTGCACATAAGGGATGCATGTGGTTTAGAATTGTTTTTCTTTGGATGTGCACATTGATCAAATGTTGATCATGGTTAATTGTTAACCTATAATTGAAAATCCCTTCATCTAATATTAAGTGTTCGGATGCCTTCCGATGGATGACACTCTTCCTGCCTCGATCGATGAAGTGTGGGCTTGCCAAAGCAAGGTGCATTAATCTATCTTGGCAAGGGTGCGAGCGGATAATTGTGATATCCCACTATCGACATCGGGTCATATTTAACTAGGTGACCTCAAAGGTTGAGTGCCTAGAGGCATAGGGTTGGCATGCACCATATGATGGATGCGAATAAGGAGTTATTCACCAACCATACAAGAATTGCATGAGGATGCAATTGGCAAGCGTTGCCTACCTAAATAACCGCATCGTGAGAGGAACGCCAAAGCGGACTCATAGTGTTGGTGAAATACGGATCTTGTCCACTAAGAGAGTAGCTCGCATGAACTCTCTGAATTGTTAGTGAGGGCTATCATTTCGAATAAAATAGTGGGAGTATTTTAATTGAAGTCCAAATTAAAATAAATTGTATTTGAAATTTTGGTACTGATTTTATTCTGCATAAATTCTTGTAGAATTCCATGGCAAGTGTTTCACACTCCACGTTGTCTCTGAGAGCCATCCTTGAGAAGGATAAGCTCAGTGGGACAAATTACATGGACTGGTATAGGAACCTGAGAATTGTTCTCAGGCAAGAGCGAAAGCTCTATGTCTTGGAAGAAGAAGCCCCCGAGGTGCCGACCGGGAATTCTACCCGTGCTAAGAAAGATACTTATAAGAAGTATACTGACGATGCTTTAGATGTCGAATGCCTTATGCTTGTCACTATGAACTCTGAGCTTCAGAAGCAACATGAGAACATGGGGTGCAAGGAGATTGACGAGCATCTCAAGAAAATGTTTCAAGGGCAGGCTCGTCAAGAGAGGTTCGACATCACAAAAGCGTTGTTTCAGTGCAAGATGGGAGTTCGAGACTCAGTAGGGACTCACGTACTCAAGATGATTGGGTATATAGAGAACCTTGAAAGGCTGGGTTTTCCTCTTGGTCAAGAGTTGGCCACGGATCTGATCCTGCAATCGTTGCCGGACAGTTATGAGCAGTTCGTCTTGAAAGACAACATGAATGAAATAGACAAGACACTGTCCGAACTCCTAGGCATGTTGAGAACTGTCGAAATCAATATGAAGAAGGCCAAGCCTGTCAGCCCCATACTGATGGTGCATAAGGGCAAGGCCAAGGCCAAGGGTTCCAAGAAGACGAAGGTGGGACCTAAGTCATTTCTTGAGCCCAAGTCTTCTGCACTGATGAAAAAGAAAAGCATGGTGAAGGAAGGGAAATGCCACCACTATGGCAAGGCTGGTCATTGGAGGAGGAACTGTCCTTCTACATTGAGAGTCTGCAGAAATTGAGGGGAGGTATGACTTCCGCTTCAAATGTTTACGTTATAGAGATAAACCTTTCTGCTCCTTCATCTTGGGTATTGGATACCGGATGTGGTTCTCACATTTGTACAAATGTGCAGGAACTGGGAAGGAGAAGATTGCAGAGTAAAGGGGAGGTGGACCTCCGCGTCGGCGATGGAGCAAGAGTTGCTGCTGTAGCCGTAGGGGTTTATCGTTTTTCTTTGCCCAGTGGGCTTGTAATAGAACTTGATAATTGTTATTTTGTTCCGGCCATAACTAGAAACATTATATCTATTTCATGTTTGGACATGATTGGATTTTCTTTTATAATTAAGAACAATTGTTGTTCTATATTTAAGAATGATGTTTGTTATGTTGTAGCCCAATTGTTTAATGGTCTTTATGTTTTGAACTTGGACCATCTGATCTGTAATGTAGAAAATAATAAAAGACTAAGAACAAATGACTCAAACCCTACGTATATCTGGCATTGTCGTTTGGGCCATATCAACGAGAAGCGCATATACAAACTCCATAGAGATGGACTTTTGGACTCATTTGATTATGAATCATTTGAGCGATGCGAATCTTGTTTGTTAGGCAAGATGACCAAAGCTCCTTTCACTGGTTATACTGAGAGGGCTGAGGATCTTTTGGGTATTGTACATAGTGATGTATGCGGACCCATGAGTTCCATGGCTAGAGGTGGGTATTTCTACTTTGTTACATTTACTGATGATTTCAGTAGATACGGATATATGTATCTTATGAAGTGCAAATCCGAGACCTTTGAAAAGTTCAAAGAGTTCAAGAATGAAGTAGAAAACCAGTTGGGTAAAAGGGTTAAAGCACTCTGATCTGATCGAGGTGGCGAATACCTGAGTCATGAGTTCCGTGATCATCTGAAAGAGTGTGGTATTGTATCACAGCTCACTCCACCTAGAACGCCACAACATAATGGTGTGTCTGAGAGGAGAAATCGTACTCTGTTGGACATGATACGTTCGATGATGAGTCATGCAGACTTTCCTGTTTCCTTTTGGGGTTTTTCTTTAGAGACTGCTGCAATGACATCGAATCGCGCTCCAACGAAAATGGTTCTAAAGACACCATATGAGATATGGACTGGGAAGCGTCCTAGTATGTCGTTCATTAAAATTTGGGGCTGTGAGGCATACGTGAGACGTCAAATGCCTGACAAGCTGGAACCCAAATCGGATAAATGTTATCTGGTGGGATATCCTAAGGAAACGAAAGGGTATTACTTTTACCTACCGTCTGAGGGCAAAGTGTTTGTCGCAAGGACTGGTGTCTTCTTGGAGAAAGAGTTCTTATCAAAAAAGACTGAAAAGGTAGAGCTTGAAGAAGTTCAAGAACCACATGTAGTGAATGAACCAGAATTGGATTCTGAGGCAGGACTACAAGATGTTGTAGCTAGAGAACCTGCTCAAGGAACACAAGTCCTACTTAGATCTGGTAGACCGAGGTTTGAGCCTGAGAGATATGGATTTCTCGTGTCTCAAATAGGTAATGTGTTGCTTATGGATCATGATGATGAACCAGCAACCTACCAAGAGGCTATGAATGGACCGGACTCCGACAAATGGCTTGAGGCTATGAAATCCGAAATGGACTCCATGTATGTAAACCAAGTTTGGAACTTGGTGGAACCACCTGAAGGGGTACGACCCATAGGGTGCAAGTGGGTCTTCAAGAAGAAGACCGACATGGATGGGAATGTACAGACATTCAAAGGGCGACTGGTGGCTAAGGGTTTCAAGCAAATTCATGGTATTGACTATGATGAGACCTTTTCCCCTGTTTCCATGGTAAAGTCCATAAGGATATTGCTTGTTGTTGCTGCGTATTATGACTACGAGATCTGGCAGATGGATGCCAAAACGGCTTTCCTTAATGGAAACCTCCTTGAGGAAGTGTATATGACACAACCCGAGGGTTTTGTATCCCCAAATGAAGCCACTAAAATATGCAAGCTGAATAAGTCCATTTATGGACTTAAACAGGCCTCTCGAAGTTGGAATCTTCGTTTTGATGAGAAAATCAAAGAGTTTGGTTTCATCAAGAATGAAGATGAGCCTTGTGTTTACAAGCGAATCAGTGGGAGCATTGTTGTCTTCCTGATATTGTATGTAGATGACATACTGTTGATTGGGAATGACATTCCTACCCTGAAGGTTGTTAAGAACAACCTAGGGAACTGCTTTTCAATGAAGGATTTGGGTGAATCGACTTATATACTTGGTATTAAGATCTATAGAGATAGATCGAAGAAGTTGCTGGGTTTGACCCAGAGTACATACATCGAAAAGGTGTTGAAGCGGTTCAACATGCTTGAGTCCAAGAAAGGATTTTTGCCCATGTCTCATGGTGTGAATCTCTCTAAGGACCAGTGTCCAAAGTCTTGTGAAGATAAGGACCGCATGAAGTTGATTCCATATGCTTCGGCAATTGGATCAATCATGTACGCGATGTTATGTACTCGACCCGATGTCTCCTTTGCCTTGAGCATGACTAGCAGGTATCAGTCAGACCCCGGTGAGTGTCACTGGATTGCAGTCAAGAATATCCTGAAGTACTTGAGAAGGACTAAGGATGTGTTCTTGCTGTATGGTGGAGAGGAAGAGCTCGTTGTAAGTGGTTACACAGATGCTAGCTTCCAAACTGATAGAGACGACTCCAAGTCTCAGTCAGGTTTTGTGTTTTGCCTGAATGGAGGAGCTGTGAGCTGGAAGAGTTCCAAGCAAGAGACAGTTGCTGATTCTACAACAGAGGCCGAGTATATCGCAGCAGCTAATGCGGCGAAGGAGGCTGTATGGATTAGGAAATTCATCGGCGAGCTTGATGTAATTCCTAGCATTGTTGGTCCCGTAGTTCTCTACTGTGATAACAATGGTGCAATTGCACAATCTAAGGAACCTAGATCTCATCAGCGCTCCAAGCACATACTTCGGCGATTTCATCTTATTCGTGAGATTGTCGAACGAGGAGATGTAAACATTTGCAGAGTGCCGACTGAGGAGAATATTGCGGATCCACTGACAAAGCCTCTCGCGTAGAAAAAGCATGATGGTCATACTAGATCGATGGGTATACGATACCTAAATGATCAACTCTAGCGAGAATCTTGTGGGTTGCATGTAATCTTGTATTTTGTTGGCTGTTTGTTCATATGATGAACTGTGTACCTAATGTTTCTCTTATAATTAATGGCAAGTTCTTTTATTGTGTCTTTTTCTATTTGATAGTTAAATGTTAACATAATAGATACCCTTAGAATGCTCGCTTCCATGGGACATCAAGTACATGACTTGAATGTGAGAGCCTGTGATTTATTTGAAGTTTCATTCTTAAAAGGTCTCTGGTCGAGTATCATCATAGAAGCTAAGGGTGATGATGGTACTTGGAGACTAGCACGTGCGTTGACTGATGACCAGTTCTCACAGGTCATGATATTGTGATATCAAGTCATCACGTGGGTACTTGTTAGTGAACAAGTTGTACTGGACAGACCCAACCTGAGACTACTCTGTGGATTGTCATCCAATCGTGTCACGAGTAGGTCTCAATTGACAATGGTGTTGTGGTCCTTTGACCTGAAGTCACAGCATTCATCAAGTGAGGAAGAGCGTGCTTTGATGCCATCTAAAGTCTTCCTTGAGAAAGGTTGATGATAAGGGTGGTTGTTGGGCATGTTACGAATCATTTGAGTGTTTGTGTGTGAGCAGATATGGGATTTGTCCTCCTGTATGACAGGAGTTGCATCCATGGGCCCCTTGATGGAACTGGACTGAGAAATGCATGGACATGCTTGGTTGAGTCAATATGTGATATTGGACTCACCATTCTCTGGAAGTCCGTCCTGGATCAAGAAACTTGGATTGAGCTATTACGAGGGTGACACGGTCCATGCCTCTAGTTCTTTCCGGATGTAAGGGACAAAGAGACAAAGACAACGCTGATACATTGGTCATAAAGGCTTATGAGTTATGAACTCTTATTGCTTGGGGAGCAATGATGCATTGCTAGATGCCGCTCATTATTTGTGAGGTTTTTGCTTTGATACTTTCGAGATCAAGTGGGAGTCTGTTGGAGTTACCATTGTGATCTAGAAGTGATCAAACATGTAATCTCACTGCCAACGCGATATGAGCCTGCAGGGTCGCACATAAGAGATGTGGAGAAGTTGGATAATTGACTGTGTTGGTAAAGGTTGCCAATCACCGACCTGAATGGGGTTGTGGGCAAAGTGTTGCCTTAAATGATCGTCGGGTTGGGCAAATGTTGCCTTGGAGGGCTGGTCAGGATTGTCGTCCGAGGGTCGATAACATTCGTCGAGAATCGTCTTCTGATTCCCGCCGATCGGCGAGAATCGTCTCTCTGATTCTCGCCGATCGAAGAGAATCGTCGAGAATCAATATGCTGATTCTCGACGATCGACGACTTCGACATGTATCGTCGACCGCGGCTCGACGGTCGACGAGATTTGACGTGTATCATCTAGTGAGGCTCGACGATCGACGAGAATCGTCGAGTATTGTACTCTGATTCTCGCCGATCCATGGTGATGCTCGCTGATCGATTCTCGCCGATTCTCGCCGACTCTCGCCGATTCTCGCCGACTCTCGCCGATTGATACTCGCCGATTCTGAACCTTATTCTTGGGTGGTCTGCGGATAGCGATAAGCCTAGGTTTATTTATACCTTTGGTATAAATACAACACTTAGGGTTTTCGGGTTCATGCTCGCGATTTTCTCCTATAGCAGATCGAAACCCGCGACGGAAGAGTTCCGTTCCGCGATCGTGCCGCCGATCCCGAATCCCGCCGCCGACGGAAGGGTTCTGCCACCGCCGTGATCGCTCCGCTGACCTCCTCTTCTCCGAGGACTGTCGCTGGCGTTGCTCTTCCTGACGCGAACCTAGCAGTCCGTGGAAAGCAAGGTGCGGTCCTTTCCTCCATCCCGATCTTCCGTGTGACGGAAAGCCCGGTGTTCTCCCGCTCGTGTGGACTTCTGCAGAAACGTGGACATTATTCCACAAAGAACTCGCCACTAGCAAGAAGACAGTTTGGAGCATCTTCGTTGAGTTGTGACTCAACGCCACCGAGGTAATTTTTGTCTAGTTTTTGCTAACTTCTTGATTCAACATTCATGGCCCGATCCACATCTCTTTGGGTTTTTCTTGATGTTTTTTCTTTTCCGCTGCGTGCACAAGCGTTGTGCCATCCTTATAGAGAAACCCAACATCTCCGCCCTCTCGCTTAAAAAGGACGAAAGCCGCCTGCCCCCCTCTCTCGGCGGGCGCAACCTCCTCTGCCCCTCCGATAGACAACCCATTCGCTTCTTTCGGAGAGAAGCAGGTAATCACATTATCCTTTCCCTTCTCTGGTTTCGCCTGCTGACTACGCTTTTTCAGGGAAGTCTTGCTGATTCGCCGGTGTCTGCCAATCCTCCCGATAATGTAAGCCAAGTTCCTCCATGCACTGACTCGCCCAAGACGGCCTCCCCACCCCCCCCCCCTCGCGGAGAGAAAACCTCTCGCGAGTTGTGGGGAACCCTCGCATCCCCAGTACGATCTCTTCCCTTCTCGCCTCTCTGTTGATTCGCCTTATTTTATCCGACTTGCGTGGGCTCATCCTTGCTTGTGATCTCTCGTTATTTCCGCAGGCGTCCACTTTGATTCTGATACTGAAGAAGCTCCCGCGTCTCCCCCCTCTCGCCTCTTCCTCATCCTGCCGAGATCGAGGACTACTTGGGTGATCCCATGGACCCCCTGGAATTGAAGCGGAGCACAGCCAGGATGTTTCGTAAATATACGCACATAATCCCCGAGATGGAGCTAGAGAAGCAAGCCTCCGACCGACGCATGGAGTGGATTGAAGCAGATTATCACCGCCTTTCCGCCAGGATGGAAGCGGACGGTGTGCTAGACGGGACCGACCCCCAGGCCATCTTAAATGAGACGGACTAACATCTCCGTCTTGCGCGCCGCGGCATGATCACTGCTCGTGCCTTTCACCTTCCTGGCCGCCCTCCATGCGCGGGAGGTAAAGATGGTCGCTGGCAGTGGGTGCGGAACTAAACTGTCGTAGTCCCGTCCCGCCTTCTCTGGATCTTGTTTCATCAATTTCGCTATTTGATTACTGATATGTTGTATAAACTTATTTGGGCGAGATGTTCCCTTCTGCGGGACGATCTATTTTAAACTTTTGGTAATGCACTGGTCATATCACGCCGTCTTTTCATTATTGTCATGATTAGCTATTATTTTATTAGTCCTGTAATGATGGCTTGCCTCGAAAAGAATGTTGCGGCGCCCCCGCCTCTTGAGTTCTAGAGAGAGAGTGAGATAGGGAGAGTGAGATAGGGAGAGAGAGAGAGAGGGAAAAGTGAAGCGTCGGAGTGTCCTCTCACTTCCCGCCGCCTGACTTTCCCGCCTCTTTCCCCTATCCCTTTTAAATATCTCCAACCCCGACCCCTCTGCCTTATTACTCTAAGCCGTTTCTTTGATCTCGGTTCCCCTCTCCCCTTCGCCATCTCGCGTCTCTCTCTGAACCATCCTCTCTCTCCTTTGCCGCTTTCTCGTCAGTCATGGGAAAGAAAAAGATTGAAGAGGGCGAGGGGCGCAGTCGTTGCGGGAAGCGCTTCGTGGACCACGACTTCCCTCTTGGCAGACTGCTAGAGGAAGACCACGCTCGTTTCGCCAGTGAGTATCTCTCTGACAGCTATCTGTCTTGCCCGCCCAAGGTTGGCGAATGCATCAACACCTTCTACCCCAATGAGCTGGCTTTTCCCGTCTCGCACTTCGAGGCGGGGCTGCGGCTTCCCCTCTGGCCGGAGGTCAAGCTAGTGCTGAAGTACTTTGGGGTCGTCCCGGCCCAATTCAACCCCAACGCCATCTCCATACTAATCGCTTTCGCCTGCTACCTGCAGCGAGAGCGTATTGAGTTTAGTCTAACTGCCTTCCGCAAGCTGTTTGTCTACCACGCCAAGGACGACGACATCTCTTACTTCACAGGCCAAGGCCTTAAAGTGTGTGAGACGCCGAACAAGAACCACCATTGGCTAACGCGGTTCGTCTTCATCTGCGGGGATCTGGGAGGTATCCCTCTCGCCCCCGTATCTCCTGTCGAATGCTATTATGACACCCCCAAGGTGGGGGGTGACGAGAAAGACCTCTGTGATTTCTTCGCAGGGAAGAATTTTGAAGTCCAATACCTTCGGCGAGACCTCGACTCGCTCCCCGCCGTCTTCCCCGACGAAGGTACGCTTCTTTCTCCCTCCTTATCCTTGTAAATTCTTCCTCCCCGCTGACTGTCATCTTAACTAGGAGAGAGGACCGTCCCTGTCCATCCCCCCTACCAGAGTAATCGAGCTCTCGCTTTCGCGACTATGGCGGCGGAGGCTGCGAAAGACACGCTGACTCCTGCCCCCAAGAAGAGGCTCGTGGGCGAGGGTACTTCTCGCCTCAGCCCCAAGAAGAAGAAAAAGTCAGTGTCCTTCAAAAAGGAAAAAACTGCTAAGGAAAGAGAAGAGCCGGTGGGGTCTCTGTCCCCCATCACTCTATCGTCTCCCTTGCCTCCGCGACGACCCGTCTTGCCCGCCCGCGAGACGGTCTCTTCAAAGCCAGCCGCCCCTAGCCACGTTCAGCCCTCTTAGCTCCCTCCTGGCGGGACTAGTTCGTCCAGCCGCCCGACTCCCGCCTCACACCCTAATTATAACATGGGGCCTGTGACGGACGATGACGCCGGTGAGCCGGTTCTCATATGGGACCAAGACGCCAACCGCGTGTCGGTGTCCACCCTTCTCCCTTCCTGGAAGGAACAAGCCCCCCCCCACCAGTCATGCCTTCTCCATGGGGTTTGGGCTGTATGGCGGTCTTGGCTCCGAGCCCGCAGATAACGAGGCATCGCGGGACCTCATTCTAAAAAGTGCCCACTCACAGTTTCGCTCTCCTGGAGCTCGCGCACCGAGTCTCGCGCCACCTCGTTTTCAACAACAGGAAATGGAAGGAGGCGGAGGCCGGTCTCGCCGCTGAGCGGGAAAAGTCCCTCGACCTGGAGAAGCGGTTGCTTGTTGCAGACAACCTCCTTGCGCACAGCCAGGGCGGCGTGGTAAGTTTCCCTACCGTTGCTTTGCTAATCCCCCCTGCTTCTTATAGTCCCTCACTTGCTCTCTTCCTGCAGGATGCCGAGACGGCCAATAGAATGCGTTCGCATATTGAGGAGCTGGAGGGGGAGAACAAGAAGTTGAAAGCCGAAAATCTCCGCCTCCGGAGAAGCGCGACACCCCCCCCCCCCCTGGATCCATTTCCCGTTCCTTCCCGCTATTCAGTAGATGAGGTGGACGCCATCAGCCGGGACTCAAATATCAAGACGGCGGAGGTTGTACTCAAGATGATGAAGGAGCTGGGAGTGGTGCGCGAGGATGTAGAGACGGTAACCGTCCGCGACCTGGTCCCCCGCTTGTACGGCGAGACGTACGACGGCTCCTCTTCTGGCAGCGAGTAGCGTACCATTCACTTCAGTGGCTTCTCTTCCATATCTTCTTTTGACAGCGAGATCAAGGTGTTCCGTCTTTATGGATATTTTGTTTAAAACTTTTTACACACTAATTGTCGCTTCCCTCTTTGGGCGTCTTGTGTAATAGTTAGTCAGAAACGCGAGATAACTTTTTAGATGATATTTAATTGTCGTTTTGATCTTCTGCCATCTCGCTTAGTAGCTAGCCAAAAGTGTGAGACTATTTTTTGGATGTTGAATCGTTGCTTTTATCATCTGTCATCTCGCTTAATAGCTAGCCAAAAGTGTGAGACAATCCTTTATCTCTCTTCGCACCTACTACACGCGAGATCCACCCACTGTTAGCACCCGCCTTGCCGCAAGACTATCCTGCGCCGAAATCCCTGGAGACCAGCCGTCTCGCTCGGCGGGTTCTGCCTTCTAAGGCTTACTTGCGCCTGGAATAAGAAAGGTCCTCCCGCCAGGCGCGAGACCACCCATTGCGAGTGCCGGCCAGGGACCTTCTTTCCTGGCCCGACTCCTGGCTCCTCTCTATTCTAGGGACTTTCTATCAACCTTCTGATGAACATGGATCTTTCCCCATGCGAATTCTTACCCTTAGTCTTGCCCCCTCTCGTGAGTCTACAGCCCTACCAGCCAGATGGGAGCCTGGTCAGCGGGTCTGATCGGGGTCCCCTCTCCAAAACTCCTCCAACCACCGAGTGAGCCTACAGCCCTGCCAGCTAGATGGGAGCCTGGTCAGCAGGTCTGCTCGGGGTCTCCTCTCCTCAATACCTCCAACCGCCGAGTGAGCCTACAGCCCTGCCAGCTAGATGGGAGCCTGGTCAGCGGGTCTGCACGGGGTCTCCTCTCCTCAACACCTCCAACCACCGAGTGAGCCTACAGCCCTGCCAGCTAGATGGGAGCCTGGTCAGCGGGTCTGCTCGGGGTCTCCTCTCCTCAACACCTCCTACCACCGAGTGAGCCTACAGCCCTGCCAGCTAGATGGGAGCCTGGTCAGCGGGTCTGCTCGGGGTCCCCTCTCCAAAACTCCTCCAACCACCGAGTGAGCCTACAGCCCTGCCAGCTAGATGAGAGCCTGGTCAGCGGGTCTGCTCGGGGTATCCTCTCTGAAACTCCTCCAACCACCGAGTGAGCCTACAGCCCTGCCAGCTAGATGAGAGCCTGGTCAGCGGGTCTGCTCAAGGTCTCCTCTCCAAAACACCTCCAACCGCCGAGTGAGCCTACATTCCTGCCAGCTAGATGGGAGCCTGGTCAGCGGGTCTGCTCGGGGTCCCCTCTCCAAAACTCCTCCAACCACCGAGTGAGCCTACATTCCTGCCAGCTAGATGGGAGCCTGGTCAGCGGGTCTGCTCGGGATCTCCTCTCCTCAACACCTCCAACCGCCGAGTGAGCCTACAGCCCTGCCAGCTAGATGGGAGCCTGGTCAGCGGGTCTGCTCGGGGTCTCCTCTCCTCAACACCTCCAACCACCGAGTGAGCCTACAGCCCTGCCAGCTAGATGGGAGCCTAGTCAGCGGGTCTGCTCGGGGTCTCCTCTCATCAACACCTCCAACAGCCGAGTGAGCCTACAGCCCTGCCAGCTAAATGGAAGCCTGGTCAGCGGGTCTGCTCGGGGTCTCCTCTCCTCAACACCTCCTACCACCGAGTGAGCCTACAACCCTGACAGCTAGATGGGAGCTTGGTCAGCGGGTCTGCTCGGGATTCCTCTCCAAAACACCTCCAACCGCCGAGTGAGCCTACAGCCCTGCCAGCTAGATGGGAGCCTGGTCAGCGGGTCTGCTCGGGGGTCTCCTCTCCAAAACACCTCCAACCGTCGAGTGAGCCTACAGCCCTGCCAGCTAGATGGGAGCCTGGTCAGCGGGTCTGCTCGGGGTCTCCTCTCCAAAACACCTTGTCCTTGGTGTCCTAAAAAGGTCTCTCACGCTTTCATCACATCAAAAGAGCACATCCCAATGGTAAGCATTGTACAATAATAAAATAAAAAAAATAAAATAAAAAAAGGAGAGGTGCAATGGACAGAGTACTATGGGTAGAATCTCTTTAAATCATCACCACTTCGGGCTCGCTCGAGGGATACCCCGTCCACATCCTGGAGGTGGTACCCTCCTGACTTTAAGACTTCTTTTACTACAAAAGGACCCTCCCAATTGGGGTTGAGCTTCCCTACGGAGGCCCCTCTACCTGCTGCATCTACCTTTTTCAGAACCAAATCTCCTTTCTCAAACTGTCTGATCCTTATAAGCTTGTCGAAGTATCTTGCCATCCGGCGCTTGACCTCCTCCTGCCGGACCATCGCCAAATCCCGGAGCTCCTCCACGAGATCCAATGAGAGTCTTTGTTCTTCTTCGTTCTCTGCTCTCCATCCTTCGGCTCCTTCCCTTGCAACTGCTACTCTCGGTGATGCGACCTCAAACTCGATAGGTTATGACAGCCTCTGAGCCATGAGAGAGCTTAAACGGGGTTTCCCCCATGGTTGTGTTTTGTGTGGTCCTCAAGGCCCACAGTACTGAAGGTAGCTGCTCCACCCAGCTTCCTCTCAAATTCTCCACCTTTTTCTTCAATAGATTGACGATGACCTTATTAGCTTCTTCGACCTGCCCATTACTCCGTGGATGATGAACAGAGGCAAAACGGAGATCTATTCCCAAACGGATGCAGAAATCCACGAATTCTCTACTCGCAAATTATGGTCCGTTATCCGTCACAATGGCTAGGGGCAACCCATGCCGGCAGATGATCTCCCCCCATACGAAATTCTTGACCCCCTGCGAGGTTACCTTAGCCAACGCCTTCACCTCCAACCATTTCGAAAAGTAGTCCACCATGACTAGCAGGAATTTCCTTTGGCCACTTGCCTGGGGAAAGGGGCCTACCAGATCTAGCCCCCATATAGCGAATGGCCAGGGCGCTGTGATGGTCCGCAACCTCTGGGCCGGAAGGAGATGAAGGGGGGCGTACTCCTGGCATTTTTGACACTTTTTCGCGAATTCCTCCGCATCTCTCCTGAGGGTAGGCCAGAAGTACCCCTGTCTCAGCACCCTCCCTTCTAATGTCCGGCTCCCCGAGTGACTTCAACATTCTCCCGAGTGAATCTCATGTAGAACCTTGGGAACCTCCTCCTCTGACACGCATCTGGCCAGCAAACCTGACAGGCTCTTGCGATATAAAACCCCATCCTTCAGCAGGTAGTATGCCGATTTGTATCTGGTATACTTCTTGTCGGGTTCCGTCGCGGGTAACTGTCCTGATGCCAAAAAGGTGATGAAGGGGTCCATCCATGACCTCTGTTGGCATACTTCCATGAGTTCCCCTTACTCTATAGACGGTCTGAAGAGTTCCGTCACTGTTCCCCCAGCCCGAGGGCCATGCTTGGCGAGTTGGTCCGCCTGAGTGCTCACCTCCCTCGGGACGTGCAGAATTGAGAAGCTTCGGAACTGCCCTATGATGTCCTTGAGCTTTCCTAGATACAACTAGAGGGTGGGCTCCCTTGCCTCGAACTCCCCTTTGATTTGGCCTACCACTACCATGGAGTCTGTCGAGGCCTCAATGTCTTGTATGCCCAGCTCCCGGGCAAACCTGAGTCCCGCGATGACCGCCTCATATTCCGCTTGGTTGTTGGTGATTGCGAAATGAATCTTCAAAGCCTGCTCAATCTGGGTCCCCTCTGGGCTGATCAAGACCATCCCTCCCCCAAAGGAATTTCTTCCCGACACTCCATCCACTAACAACTTCCAGGTTGCCCGAGGGGACGCCTTCATCTCCTGGACCTCAACTACATAGTCCACCAGGAAATCAGCCACCGCCTGTGCCTTTATGGCGAGCCAAGGAACGAAGACGAGGTCGAATTCACTGAGCTCTATTGACCATTTTTCCAGCCTCCCAGAATGCTCTACCCCCTCCAAGATGCGACGGAGGGGGTGATCTGTTACCACTTGTATGGAGTGAGCCTGAAAATACGACCTGAGCTTTCGGGCCGAGATGATGAAGGTAAATGCTAACTTCTCCAGAATGGGGTACCCGAGCTCCGCTTTCTTCAGGACCCTGCTCACGTAATAGATCGGAAATTGTTTCCTCCCTTCTTCTCGCACAAGAACCGAGCTCACCGCCACAGTCCCTACCCCCAAATATAAGAACAAGACCTCTGCTTCCCTTGGTCCCTGGAGTAAGGGCGTTTGGGTATGCTGTTGTTTTATGGCCTGGAAGGCCGTCTCACATTCTGAGGTCCACTCGAATCTCTTGCCTCCTCGCAGCATTCAGAAGAAGGGCGAGCACCTCTCCCCGGCTCGAGAGAGGAACCTGCTTAGCCCGGCCAACTTGCCTGTGAGACGCTGGACTTCCTTAGCATTCCTAGGGGACTCCAATTCTAGGATTTCTCTCACGTTTTCGGGGTTGGGCTCCACTCCAAATGGAGTGAGAAGATGTCCCAGGAACCTTCCCCTGCTGGCACCAAAAACACATTTCAGGGGGTTAACTCTCATTTTATACTCCCTTAGGGTTTCAAAGGTCTCCTCCAGATCTAGGACATTAGCTTCGAGGTCCTTGCTTTTTATCATCAAGTCATCTACGTATACCTCGAGTTTCCTCCCTCTCTGCTCTCGGAAGATTCGATCCATCATTCTTTGATAGGTTGCTCCCGCATTTTTCAAACCGAAAGGCATCATATTAAAGCAGAAGCATCCATCCTCCGTGACGAAGGTGACTTCCTTAACGTCGGGGGGATGCATGCGTATTTGATGATATCCAAAAAATGCATCCAAGAAACTCATAAAGGGGAAACCGACGGCTGAGTCAACCAGCGCGTCGATTCGGGGCAGCGGGTAACAATCCTTGGGGCATGCTTTATTTAAAAGAGAAAAATCCACACACATTCTCCACTTACCCTCCCCTTTTTTGACCATTACAACATTACTCTCCCACCCCAGATACTTACAGGCGGACACAAACCCCGCCTTAAGTAATTTTTCCACTTCCTCTCTAATAGGTTCGGCCATCTTGGAGGCGATGACCCTCTTCTTCTGTTGTATGGGGCGAGTGTTGGGATCTAGATTGAGGCGGTGACAAGCGACGTCTGCATCGACCCCTGGCATGTCCGCGGCGCTCCATGCGAAGACGTCAATATTTTTCTGCACGCAGGTCCTGATCTTCTCACGGTCCTCCGGCCTGAGCTCGCCACTGATTTTTATCTTCTCCTCTCGGCCTTCCTTGGTGCGGATCTCTACCTCGAGGACCTCCACGGCCGCTTTCAGCCTTGATGGCTCTTCCTCTCCTTCCTGCTCTGCCTGCGCATCCTTCTCCTTGGCTTCGCTTTCCACGTTGGCCATCATCATCTCTTCCCCCAGCTGCTCTGTCTCCCACTTGCTTGCGTCCTCCTCTTCCTGCCGTGAGGCCCTTCTTTTTTCTGGTCGGGCCCCCTCCCCGGGCGAGCCTCCCTCTTCTTCCATCTGCCTCTTCTCTCCCCTCCCTACCTCTTCTTTTGGCTCCTCTTCCTCTGCTGCCTCCGTCTCTTCGCCCTTCTTTCCAGCCACTTCCAGCCTCTCCACCATGCCACAGTTCCTCACCATTTCTCCCTCTCCCTTCGCACTTTCCTTCTCCTTTTCTTCTACCACCATCCTCTCCCCGAACTCCTCTCCCGCCATTTCTGGCTCCCCCATAATGCCTCCCACCATTGCTACTTCTTCTTCCCCTCCAGCATCTTCCTCCTCTCTTTGCTCTCCCCCACCTCCATGTCCTTGTTGTAATTGCTCCATCCACTTTCCCAACTCCTCCGCGTCTCCCCGCCAGAAGATGGTGTTCACTGCCGTCACGTAGCATGACCTGTCAGCCTTTGGATCCCTCCGTACCCTGATTTGGGTACCTCCTGAATTCAGCTTCAAGCACTGGTGAAACGATGATGGAACGCATCTGAAAGCGCTGATTAAGGGGCATCCAAAGATAGCGTTGTTACTACTGGGGGCATCCACTATGACAAAACGGCAATTCCGGGACAGCCCTCCCAGGGTCACCTGAAGTCCCACTCCCCCCTCGACTTCTTTCCTTTCCCCTGAGAACCCAAACAGTGGTCCATCCGCCGCCAGCACCCTCCGGGCCTACACCCTCATTGCATTGAATGCTTTTTTGAAAATCACGTTCACTGAGCTCCCATTGTCTACTAGGATCCGCGACAATGTGAAGTTCTCGATGGCGGTCCGTATCACCAGCGCGTCACAAAAGGGGTCCTCATGGTCCGGCATGTCTTTCCTCAAAAAGGTAATCTTTTCATCTGGGGGAGGGGATTGTGACGTCGAGGCGACGCTTCGGCAGTACATAGTGTGAAGGATCGCCTTTCGGGCCACCTCTATTCCCACCCCCCCATTTGATCACTCCAATTCCCCCGCGATCCCCTTCATCCGTCCGATCCACACATCGATCCTCTTCTCCTGTAACTGTTACTTCCTCTATCCGCACCGGCCTTGGCTGTTCTCCTGCCCCTCGAGTTCTCCTTATCTTCAAAAAATCTGGGCAGGTAGCCGTTGCATGACCTTCCTCCTCGTGAAAGTCACAGTATGGCAATGCCACCTCCCCCCCTTGCCTTCCTTCCTGAGGGTTCCTCCTTCTCCCTCCTCCTGCTCCCCTTCCTCTCTCCCGGCCTCTTCCTCTGCCACGGCCGATGGCCATAGCCTGCTGCGGAGGGGGCAGGGGTGGTCTATGACCATACCCCCACCCCTGCTGGTGAAACCTTCCCTGTTGGTTCCTCCCCCCTTGGGGAAATCCTCTACCTTGTCCTGGGACTGGGCCTCCCTGTTGCCTCCAACCCAGCTCCGGATACGCCGGCGCCCTCAGCTCCTCTCTTCTCCTTGCCTCCTGTTGTCTCCCACCTGACTCCCTCGACTCTACCTCAGTAAGCCTTGCCAACTTCTTCGCAAAAGCTAGGTTTGCCGCCTCCATCGCTATTTCCTTCGCCGCCTTCTCCATCAAGACCTCAAAGGACAGCGGCGCCTTCCGAGTGAGGCTCGTCTTGAAGAATCCTTCCAGTAGTCCCACAGTAAAGGCCATCTGGAGGGCAAACCCTAGCACCTCCTGTATGTCCAAAATCTCTTCTTGGAACCTATCCACGTACTGAGTCAGCGACTCATCCGCCTTCTGCTTAATCAAGAAGATCGACTCCGGGTTCTTCTTCCTCTTCTTAGAAGTAGAGAACCGGAGCTGGAAGCTCCTACTTAAGTCCTCGAAGCAGTATATTGAGCCTGTAAGGAGTTGATGGAACCAGTCCCTAGCTTTGTCCTTTAGAGTGATCGCAAAAAGGCGGCACTTAAACGCGTCTGTCATGGGCCTGATCGAGACAGCGTCTTCGAACTACTGCAAGTGATGGAGGGGATCATCCTTCCCTACATAGTAGTTCATCTCGGGCTCTCGGAAGCCCTCTGGGATGGGAGCGGACAGGATTATCTCACAAAAAGGGCACCCCCTCGCCGCCGGTCTCGCTGCCCCTATTCGCGCGACGACCTCTCCTGGCGAGATGGCACTCGCCGGGCTTGGAAATAGCTCCCTTCCCGCCATGTCTCTCCCGCTCCCTTCCGCCATCACCTCCTTTCCCGGCCTTCTCCCCGGGGCATCCTCTCCTACTCGCGCCAAGACGAGCTCTTCCTCAGTCGCGAGAGCTGGCACTTGGGGCAGTGGAGTTGAACAATCTCCCTGCCGCGAGATCCCTTGCAGTAGATCCATGATTCCCTTGATTGAAGCCATAAACTCCGCTCTTCCTACAAATCCCCCTGGGTTATCCGACTCCCCTCCTTCTCCTTCTCCGTGATCTCCCGCCATGTGGTTGCTCAAGGTTCTTCTCTGAGGGCGGCTTTCCACGCTCACCGCACCAAAATGTTGGAACCATCTTTCTGATCCCTCCTAAAGTTCAAAATAGGATGCAGCCCACACGTACTCTCCCTGCGCTACCCTCCGGACGAGAGTCAGTGACCTGGAAACAGACCGAGGGGGCCTAGCTTGGAGGTCCCGCCTCTTACCCGGAAGAACTGAAAGACTTCCCCTCCCTATCCAGTGCTGAGTTAGGTGCCTGTGAGGAAGATAGTGGAAAGGTTCAACAACCTCTTCTCAGGCACCTTATCGGTCTATTTATAGGCCTCTGAATCTGCTCTGCAAATAACACTTCTGAGTTTAACCTGAAATGACCAAAATACCCTGGACAGGGTCTGCGAACAGCCAAACTCCGCTGTTCTGGAGAGCCATATGCAGACCTCTGTGGGTAAAAATGTAAAATTACCTGGGGGCATAAAGGTAAAAACCCCCCTTGGGGGTAAGAAGGTAAAGACACCTCTTTTTACATGTGGCGAGTGGGGAAGGATCCGTCAAGCCTAGAGAGGTCTCGCTTGGTGGGCCATCTCGCCCCCACCTGGAGGTCTCGCCTAGCGAGGTCTCGCCTTAACCCATGGGCTGCCCCTTCCTCTCGCCTCTTGTGGGTAGGCCTCCTCCCATCTCGCCAGTCCTCCTTCCTCGCTTGCTGGGTCACCTCTCGCGAGCCCAAGGTTGTACATGTATGTGTTAAAACAAGCCCCTAGGGCTTGGTATGAAACCCTGTCTAGTTTCCTCATTGAGAATAAATTCTCAAGGGGGAAAATAGACAAGACTCTATTCCTTAGGGAATCTAAAGGCAAGATTATCTTAGTCCAAATATATGTAGATGACATAATATTTGGGTCTACAGAAAGTAGTCTTTGCAGAAAGTTTGCAAAACTTATGCAAGGATAATTTGAAATGAGCAGTATGGGGGAACGTAAGTTCTTCTTGGGTCTCCAAGTTAGACAGACTGAAGATGGCTTGTCCATATGCCAGTCTAAGTTCACCCTAGAGTTAATAAAGAAGTATGGTATGCAATCATCCACTACCATGAAAACTCCTATGGGGTCAAGCATGTCTCTAAGCAAAGATGATGCAGGGAAACCTGTAGATGAGACTTTGTATAGAGGGATAGTTGGCTCCCTACTGTATTTGACTGCTGGTAGACCAGATATCATGTATGATACATGTGTCTGTGCTAGGTACCAAGCATGCCCTAAAGAATCTCATCTGACTGCAGTCAAAAGAATTTTGAGATATCTTAAGGGCACACCTTATCTAGGCCTTTTGAAACTCTTCTGGGTGAGTTTCACCTTTACTCCATGGACTGAGGATCTAATTGTGAGTCCAGTTTGATCTAGGGTAGCAGCACCAAAGAATTTTAGTGTTTCTTTCTTCCAAATCTTAGTTGGTTTAGAATCTAGAAACTCCAACCCATTCTCAGCAATTAGGGTTACTACAGCTTTAATTTCATGTTCCGCATGGTCAAAGGCGTCGCGTACCAGCTCATATCCTTCATTGACAGGTTATTCAGATGCAGATTTTGCAGGCTGCAAGGAAGATATGAAGAGTACTACAGGAACCTGTCAATTTCTAGGTGGAAGGCTGGTGTCATGGAGTAGTAAGAAGCAGACCAGTGTGGCTATCTCCACAGCTGAGTCAGAATATGTGGCAGCAGGAAGTTGATGTGCACAACTTTTGTGGATTCAACACCAGCTAGAAGACTATGGTATTCAAGTAAGTAGAACACCTTTATTTTGTGATTCTACAAGTGTCATTTCTATTGCAAATAATCTTGTCTCCCATAGTAGGACTAAGCACATATAAATTAAATACCATTTTCTTAGAGAACATGTAGGAAAAGGAGACATTTCACTAGAATATGTTAAGACAGATAGTCAGATAGCTGATATGTTTACTAAGCCACTAGATGAAACCAAATTCAATAATTTTAAAATTGAATTAGGAATGTTAAACTTAGAATAGTTTACAAAAATTGGCTAAGTAAAATAGTGTCAACACACAGAGTTGTCTGTGTCGACACATAGAAGTTGTGTCGACATTTCAGAGAAATGATATCGACACATCTAGACAGTCTGTGTTGACACTACAGAGAATTAGTGTCGACACATCCAGAGTAGGTGTCGACACATCCAGGGTGTTGTCGACACTTAGGATTTACACAGAATTCGTCGAGTAGAGTTTCGACTAATCGTCGAGCTGAGATGTATAAGTGTCGACACATATATTCTGTCGACTATATTTGTGTCGACACATAGTTGTAGAGACATTAGAAGTAAGTGTCGACACTTTTCCACAGTGTCGACATATTTCAAGTATTTAGACGCGCCTTTTCACCTTCGATTTTAGAAAGGTATAAATAGGTCTTCATCATTGTTTGTCGACATGCTCACCATAGTTTTGAGACCAAACTTGTGTGTCGACATCTCTCTTCTCTAAATTCAAAATTTCTTCAAACCCTAATGGCGCCCAAGCTAGAAGAGAACATCAATGAAGGTTATGAGCTCGTGCGACATGCTTTTGATGACACAGAACCAGAAATCCAAGGTGTTGTAACCCTAGTTGCAGAGACTGGGTTAGAGTATCTTGTTTCAGAACCAATCAAGATATGGAAGAAGGAGGTCCTCGAATTCTTTAATGCAGCTACTCTTGATGAAACTGGACTCAAGATTAAGTCCAAAGACCATGGGGCAAAAGTCAAGATCACCCAGAAAAGTCTAAGAAAAGTTCTACATCTCTCTAAAACTAAAGAAGAGGAAGTTGTACCTGCATCAAAGACAAGGGAGGCACTGCAATGGTGTGGTTTAGATTCAAGTATGAAAATTGGATCAATTTTTAACAGGAAAGGGATGAACATACAAGGAAAGTTTTTATCTGAAATAGTAGGCAAAGTAATTCTGAGCAAGCCAGGTGGGCATGATAGGATATCAGCTCACATGTTCAGTTTGATGACAAGGATAATTTTCAAACTCAAAAAATTATTGGTCAGCAGTGATGTTTGACAAGATAAAGGAAAGTCTGAAGAAACCCAATCTGGGTAGGATTATGAGTTTATACTTAGCTGGAAGTATTCCTGAAGTCATGAACCAAGCTGATGGTTCTAAGATAAATCATATGAGGAGAATGGATGTTAGGTTTATCTCAAGGTGGGATAGGGTGTTGACAAAAGAAATGCCTACACCAGAGAAGGAAACACCTCAGAAGAAGAAGAAGAAAGCCATTGTGGCTCCTGAATCCTCAAGTAGCTCAGAGGAGCAAGTGGTTTTTAGTTCTGATGATGGAGAGGATGACAATACTGGACAGTCACCAGCAAGACATAAAGATGCCCAGAGGCAGGGGGAGCTACCATCTGCTAGCCCTATTCACCTGGATCCACTCCAGGGGGAGCCTCAACATGTGGATGAGCCAACTCACTTAGATAGTGAAAGGGCAACCCAAACAATTCTTGAGGTAATCAATGAAATTAATCACTCTATTTTCAATATTGAGGATGAAGTATTGACTGACTCATTACTTGATGTTGATCAGCAAACTCAGATACATAGTCAACCACAGGATGTGGTCATGGAAGACACATTAGTTGTAGAAACTGCTCCTGAGATAAGAGATTCTCCTGTACAACCTCAACATGAGTTTACACTAGAAGTGATGTTCCCTGATTTACTACAGACTGATTTTGAGGGAGAGAAAGCAGCTGTTGAGGGGGAGTCAACTAATCTTGAGGGGGAGCATGTAGAGTTTCAGGAAGAGACTGCTAGAAAAGAAACTGAGGAGCAAATAAATGCTGAGGAGCTTCTAAGAGCAGAGAAGGAATTGCCACCTACTCCACAAGATAAAGTAGACATTGCTAGTACATCTGACTCTGAAGATGAAGAGGCTGCTAGAGCCAAGAAAAGAAAGCTACAGGTTTTCAAAAGGAGAAGCCAGACCTACAAGAAAACACTGCAAACCATTGTTCCACAACAAGCCCCAACTGTTGATTATAGTTCATTGTTGGTGGCTTTGCAGATCAAACTGGATGAGCAAAGGAAGGCTCTCCAAACTTATATGGATGAAGGACATAAATCCCTTCAATTTGATCTGGCTCAAGATATAAAATATATTAGATTTGAAGTTAATCAAAATAAGAAGGAAATGACTGACTGTTTTCATAAAGGAGGCAATGTAGTGGTATATCTGGCTACTCATCAAGAGAATATAAATAAACAGGTTGATGATATGGCAGTAAAACAAGGATATGTTCTGAAAAACCAGATTAGAATGAATGATAATTTAACTGAGTCACATAATGTGATAGTAACTGAAATACAGAATCTTGCAGTTGCTCAAACTGCAGCAAGGACTGCTGTCAAGGCTGAGTTTGACAAGCACTTACAAGAAAGCCTAACTGCTGTTAAAACTGTCATTGAAGATTCTCAAAAGGCTATTACTGACAAGCTTCAAAGGTTAAAACCTTTTTATAAAGATGGAGTTAACTATTTGAATACTCAAATCACATTTCAGAAAGTTGATCTTAGGGATCATATAGAAAGAGAAGTCATAAAGGGGGAGAGGGTACTAGTCAAAGCAGGCTCTGACCATGTTAAATGGATTTCAAAAAGCATCTGAGCTACTCTTGGATATCCACCCTTGTGTGATGATGATAATGTAGCAGAATCTGGGATAAATCCTGCATATTTTGGAGGTGAGCAAGCTGAAGTGGCTCAAGTGATCTACCCTCCTGCAGATTTTGACATGATACATTAGGAGGTACAATCTATGTCTAGCGCTCTTGAGGGTAATCAGAATATTATTTTTGAAAAAGTAATACAGCCTGTGCCAGAGCCCATATTAAAAGAGCAAGAGGCATTATTAAAAGAGCAAGAAGCTCAATTATCCAAGAAGAGGTTCAGAGAACAGGCAGAGTTAAGGCCTGACTTTGAGCAATGGAGCCCAACTTTTAGGAATATCATATTGACTGTTTGGAAGGCTGCAAAGGATAATTTCCTAGAGAGGGTCAAATGGTACTCTGACCAAGAGTGGAGAAAACATGAAGCTAGGCAAGAGGCCATAGTACAATACAGAAGGAAGGCTAAATTAGGGAAGCTACCTCCTAATGCACAGGAGCCTAGTAAGTATTTCTCTAAGCCTTATCATTATTTTGAGAGACAGAAGATAAGGGCTGAAGAACAGAAAAAGAAAGATCTTAAGGGAAAGAAGCCTGCTGATGACAATGATGCTCCAGTTCAAGCCAAGATTCAATCTGGGAAGGGCATTGTTATCAAGGAGCCAGAGCAGCCATAGGATAGAATTTTCTTAAATTTACAACTCTGTAATCATTTGCATTAAACTCCATGTAAACTTTTGATTAATAAAACTTTTGGAAGTTGTAAAAACAATGTTTAATGTTCAATCTATTACATTGTTACTCTGAGATAATTTCATATACATGTGCTGTTTATACATGTTTAGTTTTTACCATGTCATATAATACTGTTATACATCATATTGAGTATTTGTTATGAGTGATGTATATCATTGACTAAGGGTTATGACTTCTCCAAATAGGGGGAGATTGTTGGGTACATTGGAAAATGTGTACCAGATTTTAAGAAGCCTCACCCTACTCAATGATATACATCAAGGAGTATTTGATGTGCTTTGAGTTTATATGTGCAGGTTAAGTAATTGCAGGAAATGCAGAAAAGTTTCTAAGTCCATGTGTCGACACCTAGAGGTGAAGTGTCGACACTTATGAGGGCTTGTGTCGACACCCAGAGAAGCTGTGTCGACACTTAGAGTAATTGTGTCGACACCAGGAGTGGCAGAGTCGACACCAGAAGAAAAGTGTCGACACATACAGGCATTATCGACACACAGTGAAGAATTGTCAACATAATCTGTGTCGACACTTAGAGGCAGTGTCGACACCCAGAGAAACTTTGTCGACGTCAAATCTGTCAACACCAGGAGGTTGTGTCGACACTCAGCAAAACTTCAACAAAGTTAAAGTACTTGTGTCGACACAAAGGAGATGTGTCGACACTCAGCAAGTTTTTCAACACAAGAAGGCATGTGTCGACACAAAGGAGATGTGTCGACACTCAGCAAGTTTCAACACAAGAAGATGTGTCGATAAAAAGGAGTTGTGTCGACACACAGCAGAATTCAACTAAGTGTTAAAGAAGAAGTACTTGTGTCGACACACTCAACCAGTGTCGACGCATTCAACAGAAGGCTTGTGTCGACACACAGAATCTGTGTCGACACATTCTAAAGAAGCAGTGTCGAGAAGCTGTTACAACAACACAAGGAGTTGTGTCGACACCATCAAGGCTAGTGTCGACACTTAGTCTACTTGTGTCGACACTTAGTCTATTTCTGTCGACACATAATGACTATCTGTCTCGACACTTTCAGACAGTGACAGTGATTTCAAGAAGTGACTGGATGACTTGACAGCTGCCATTTCAACCGGTCAACTGCAACTGTCAGAGCTGCCAGAAGGTTGTTAGAAACCGGATCCGTCGGTTACCTTGGAGGAAGACTATATAAAGACCTTTCTCCTTCAACAGAAAAAAAGAGATCACGAATTAATCACAGTAAGAGAAAGACAATCAATCAACTGATTATTCATTGAAGATCAATAACAGATTGAAAAGATTTGAAGACCTTCGACAGAAGATCTAAGAAGTTAGAGAGAGTGCTCCTTCTAAGAAGAGCAGCTGCTGAACCAGGCTGCAAAGTAAGATTCAGATTGTGATATGAATCTCAAGATAGAAGTTGATTGAAGATCATCTTCACAGGAGATTCAACCCTACTGAGTTCTAATTCAAGAAGCTTTGAAGAAAGCAAAGGGAGGTTGATCTCTGCCAAGTTCTTCCAAGAACTCATCAAGAAGCCAGTCAACTCATCTCTCTCTTTCAGAGTTGTGGTTAATTACTTTGTATAATCAAAATTTCTGTAGGATCTTGTATAGATCTGAGCTGTAAGCCTATTTTATAAAGGCTGACTGTAGGAGACTGTATTCTCTGAGTGTAGGTCTTGTTGAAGACTGAGGTAGGGACTTGTGCTTGAGTTGTAGGAGACTTTGTTCTCTGAGTGTAGGTCTTGTTGAAGACTGAGTGGTAGGGCTTTGTGCCTGAGTTGTAGGAGTGGGGACACTCTGAGTTGTAGGAACCTGTTTGGGGTTCTGAGCTGTAGGATCTGAGGATCTGAGGAGTAGTGCAGAAGTTAGGCCGAATCTAGTACACTACTAGATGGGCGAAGGGGGAAAGTGGATGTACCCAGACCTTGGGGAACCACTATAAAACTCTCTGTGCACTCTGTGTTTGTTTATTTCTGTGATTGCTGAGCTAGCTGTGCTGAATTGCTATAGAAAATTGAAAAAATAGGATTAATTGTTCAGTGTTTCTGCCTTAAATTTAAAAAGATAAAGTTCACCTATTCACCCCCCCCCCCTCTAGGTGGTTAGGCACTATTTATTTCAAGAGGGTTATTGCAAGAAGGAGTTAGAAGTGAGGAGCCCGAAGTTCAATGTACCGAGACCGCTGAAGTCTGGTTACCGAAAGTGGAACAAGAAGGCAAAGCATTCCGAATCGACTTCTTCTTCAGTCACTTTTGGGTCAATGACTGGGCGTGGAGGCCTGATACACTATTTTACTTGGGACAATCCAATGCATATAGCCCGGTAATGTCGTAGTGGCCCACACAAAATAGAGCGGAAAGCAAGAGCAACTTATGCTGAAAAGGGAAAGGCGGTAGAGTCAACCACATCCTATCAAGCTCCATCCCAATCGAGAGTCTACAAACTTATCCAATAGGAGGCCATCAAGCAAGGCGATGTGGTGATAGTTATGAGTTAGTTTCTAACGTTAGTACTTTTTATACATTGCTCCTTATGCTTTGGTTGTGTGACTGTTATGTTTTAGGATTTGTTGTAATTACAGACTGTCTGGCTCGAGCACTGTTCTATATAGGAGCCTCACATTCTTTCTTATTTGAGGACTTCGTATCATGAATCGGAGTGCCTACTTCAGTGGCAAAGGATAGGTTGGATGTGCTGCTACAAATGAGTGTTCGATGCGCGCGGATACAGTCTATTGCGTGAAAGTGTTGATAGGGAGTCAAGATTTTTACTTGGAAGCATCAGTACTACCGATAGTAGAGTTTGACGTAATCTTTGGCTTCGATTGGTGCTTGAAGCAACGTGCATTCATTGACTGTGGTTTGAAGACTATTATATTAGGGTTGAATATGAGCCAAGAAACTACTTTCACCGATATGAAGGCGTCGAGCACGACGATGATGTCCGCCCTTCAAGTAGTTAAGGTTGTTCATGAGGGTGCAGAGTTGTTCTTCAGTCTTCTAGAGGATAAGAAGCCCAAGCTTAGCTTAGTAAGTATTCTAGTGGCAGCGGCTTAGGCTGTATTATGCTACAACATGGGAGTGTAATAGTGTATGGCTCGCGCCAGTTGAAGGTGCATGAGAGGAATTATCCGGTTCACGACTTGGAGTTGGCGGTCGTGATATTTGCTCTAAAGCTTTGGAGGCACTACCTATATGGTGTGAAGGTCGATATCTATACCAACCATGAGATCTTGAAGTATCTATTAGATCAGAAGGACCTAAACATGCGACAATGAAGGTGGATGGAGTTTCTTGGGGATTACACCTTCAAGATACACTACGTACCCGAAAAAGGTAATGTTGTTGAGGATGCGTTAAGTCGCAGAGCTCCCGCACAGTCCAATTGGTTGTCGATGCATGATGAGTATATGGTTCGAGATTTGGAGGCCTTGGGGATCTCTTGTGTTGATAAGAGGTCTAGTGTTGAAGCTTAGTTGAACTGGACAGAGGTACATAATGACCTGGCTAATCGGGTTCGGCAGGCTTTGGAGTTGGATGACAGCATGAAGCGGTTCATGGCTGAGGCTTTGGATGGGTCAAATGCCCGATTTACTGTTGATGATGGGTTATTGTGGAAGGACAGTCGTTTGTGCGTCCCAAGTGTGGATAAACTACGGGAGGAATTGATGTACGAGGCTCATCATACTAAGTACTCGATTCACTCGAGGAACACAAAGATGTACATGGACATGAAAAAGTTTTCTGGTGGTCGGGACTGAAGAAGGACATAGCACTTTATGTGGCAAAATGTCAAACATGCACCTTGGTGAAGGCGGAGTGCCAGAATCCCGAAGGATTCTTGAAGTCTTTGCCTATACCAGAGTGGAAGTTCGACGATATATCTATGGATTTCGTGCATGGTTTGCCGAGATCGCAAAAGGTAAACGACGTCATCTGGGTGGTCCTAGACTGTTTGACAAAAGTGTCACACTTCATCCCAAATAGGAAGGATGATTCAGTTTATAAGCTGGTGAAGCTGTACGTGGAGAATATTGTTCGTCTACACGGTGTGTCCCATAATATCGTGAGTGACCAGAAAGGGCGGTTCATGTCTAACGATTGGATGTTGGTGCATTAACTGTTGGGGACCAAGCTGAAGTTCAGCACAACCTTTCATCCATAGACATATGGTCAGACCGAGAGGGTCAACAGGACGATGGAGGACATGCTTCGCATGTGCGCCCTAGATTTCGGTAATAGGTGGGAAGATCACCTATATATGATTGAGTTTGCGTACAGAAACCGCTACCAGACGATTATTCAAATGACGCCCTTCGAAGCCCTTTATGATAGGAAATGTCATACTCCATTGTCATGGTTGGAGACTGGCGAGTCCAAGTTATACAAGCGGAAGGACGTCGAAGATGCGACTTCGATTGTGCGTACAATCCCGGAGCGATTGTTGATTGCACAAGATAGGCAAGCTAAGTATTATGATGCCAAACACAGGAGCGTCGAATTCACTGCGGGAGATTGGGTATACTTGAAGATCAATCCGTTCAAGAGTGTGTTAAGGATTTGTCAGCTGAAAAAGCTAAGTCCAAGATACCTTGGGCCGTTTGAGGTGTTGGAGCGTATTTGCGAAGCGGCTTACCGGTTGAAGGTTTCAATAGAACTGAGTGGTCTACATGACGTATTCTACATATCGGTGTTGTGGAAGGCGGTGCAAGAGCCTACGCTAGTGGTTGCTGTAGATCAAGTATAGGTTGATAGTGGGTTTATAACGAAGGTCAAGCCCATTCAAATTGAGGATGTAGAAGTCAAACGACTTCGTAATAAAGAGATCAGGATGGTCAAGATCCGATGGGACATCTGTGGCCGAGAGGATCTTTCATGGGACCGGGAGAAAACCATGAAGTAGGAATTCCCCGAGCTATTCAATTGAGGTACACAGTTAAAAGTTGATTAAATTCTTTTGTTTCCAGCAAGACTTAGTTTCAGGACGAAATTCTTTAAGTGGGGGAGATTTGTAACGCCCCAATTTTCTTAAGCCAAAAAATGGTGTTCTGGAGGTTATCACCTGAAGCTACCAAGTTACCGCGTGGCGGTAGCTCCAGTGATAGCGTTGAGTGTGTTGAGAGCGTTGAGTCAACTCGATGCTGGACTTACCGCGTGGCGGTAGTGTTACTGCATGGCGGTAACTGGGGAAGTAAACTTGCAGAGCTCTTGGGAAGCTATCGCCCTATGATAGGGGGTGATAGGTGGATCAATTTAATTGACGAGGCTCTCGGGATCCTACTGTGTGTCGGTAGCAGTTATCGCACGACGATAGCAGCGGTTGTCTTGTCGTAACCGAAGCTGGCTATCGTGCGACGTTAGAATCTTATCACGCGGAGATAGTGAACCTGTAATGGTATGGCCACGTTTCAGCCTGTGATTGGAGGGTCTGCGCTGTTACACGCGAAACGAGGAGGTACCGCATGATGGTAGCTAGTTACCGCACGACGGTAGCTTTATTTATATGCATGGTTCGACCGTTTCCTCTTCATTATTCTAGAGTTAGAGAGTTTGGCCTGGATTTCTGGAGGAGTAGCAGCATCGGAAGAAGGGAGATCTCGCCACCGCTAGTGATTCGATTATCGGATTCGCAAGGCGAGTTTGGATTTGCGGAGGCAAAGTCGGAGCAGCCATTTTCAACCGTCTGAATTTCTCCCATGGCGCCAAAGTGTACATGATGAGTTGTAAATATATGTATTTTTACGTACAATAAATAAGTCATTTTATTTTATTTATGTCTTTTTAGTTATTTTTCTTTAATAAATTGCTCCTATTTTGTAAATATTATGCTAACTTAAATTTATTTTTATTTCCTGAAACTTTCAGGAAAATTTCCAAAAATTACAAGTACATGCCCGTGTACTTTGGGTCACGCCCGTGACCTGGGTGTGATACTTCAATTCCCGTGAACTCGGCTGTTTTTTTGAAGAAATTGATGAACACGCCCTGTCACACGCCTGTGTCAAATGACACGCCCCGTGACATAGGCCCGTGTCACGCCATCGACGAATTCGCGCTCGACGATCGTTGACCCGACCCGACACGCCTGTGTCAAGATGCGACACGGGCGTGACTCCACCTGGCCCGACAATACAGCGCGGTGACTTTTCGACACAACCCGTCCCGGATCGACCTTCCCGACATGCCCTCCGACACGCCCGTGTCGGTAGAGACACGGGCGTGACTTCCACATGGACCGCCCCGAAGTCAAAGGAACCATCAAATCGCTGGATCACCTCATGAATAGTGCGAACACGCCCCCCTACACGCCTGTGTCAGAGGGCGTGTACTTAGAAATTTTTTCTATAAATAGAAGCTTGTTGTATGAAGTCCTGTTCTCCTTTTGGAACCATTTTGTATAGGGATATGCTGCTTAGATGAGTTCCAATGCTATGTAAGGGATATTTCTCTCCCCTCTCTTTTGCTTTTGTTTTAGTTCCTTTGTAACCCATGTTTTTACTTAATAAAATATGTTTTTTGTGTCTTTATATGGTGTTGGAATGAATCTAAGAAACTCTCCTTATATAATCTTATTTTTTCTTTAGTTTTATCCATCATTTTCGTTCTTTTCTATGGGTGTGTGTGTATGAGTATTGGTTTCTACTTCTATGTTTTCATTATTTTGTATACTTAGTTTTGTTAAACTTAAGATTTTATAGCTTTCTATTTCATTCTTTTAGATCCGTAAAACTGTTTTCAAAGTTGTTTTTTTTTAATTTAATTTAGATTTTTTTGTTTAGGTTGTAAAACTTTTCGTTCTTTTTATTTTATTTCCACTTTTTTAGCACGTTTACGGAGTTATAGGAATGAAAATATAGTCGTTTTAATTTTTCGAGCATTTCGATTTTCGTTTTAAACTTTTGCTCGTTTAATTTTTCTGTCTTTTTTTATGCATTTCTACCGCATTCTAGCGGTAGAAATGTATTCATTTAAAATTTTCAAGCACTTTCATTTTGCGTTTATTTGCAAAACTTTTTGCTCCGTAAATTTTAATTTCTTCTTTTTATGCATTTCTACCGTATTCTAGCGGTAGAAATGCAGTTGTTTTATTTTTTAGAGCACTTTGTTTTTCGCATTTTTGTACTTGTGCGTGTGTGTATGAGATAGATTTTATAGCTTTCTTTCTTTCCTGTAGAGTGCGTGAGTAAGTTTTATTTCATGTAGAGTTCATGTGTTTTTATTTCAAGCAGAGTGCGTGAGTGTGTTTTAATTTCTGTTGTGTCTGTGCGTTTTCATTTCCAGTAGAGTGTGTGGGTGTGTTTAATTCAAGTTGTGTGTGTAAGTTTTACTTTATGTCGAGTGTGTGCGTGTGCTTTACTTTCTGTAGAGTGCGTGCGTGTGTGTATTTATTTTCTCCTACTCGTTTGAGTTGGACTCACTTTAATTTCAGACCTACTCGTTTGAGTAGGACTTGTCTTTTACTGATTTCATTTCAGTACTACTCGTTTGAGTAGGACTCGCAATTTATTGCTTTCTTTATAGCTTTCCTTTACTGCTTTTCTTTTATTGCTTTCCTTTTATTGCTTTCATTTTCTCGCTTTTTCCCGCAAGCCGTCCTCATTCCGATGAGTGGCTAAGCGCTCTTAGCCCTCAGTATCACAGAGCATTGAGACAAATAAAATTGCTTTAAATAATTAAAGGTCATGTTTTTCTAATTAATTAAATTAACTTAAGGTTTACATCAGGTTTATGAAGCGTAGAACCACATAATCGATGTGTGGTCTCTATTTCCGTAGTCCATATGCTAGCTAGCCGAGAGGTCGTGCATATGGACCGATCACCCCTTAGTAAATGGAGTTTCGCACTAACCCTCGAGAGACGAGGCGTGCAAACTCTACCGGATTGGGTTCCCCATCAAATAACTGGGTTCTTAGCATAATGCGGGCATTAAGAGGAATCCTTCGTCGGATGAGAGCCCGATCGAATAGTATTAATGTTCAGGTGAGCGATAGTCCTAGAGATAGGTGAGCTCATTTTAGTGGAACCTCTACGGCCAAGTCTCCGACTTAATTAATTTGAAACTTAGGATCTTTTTTTATTAAAATTATATTTTAGTTCAAATTTTATTCGATGCAGTTGTGCTAAGCTCTTCATCGACTCCATCTTTTAAAGCTTTTATTTTCTGCCCTTTTTATATATATAAAAAATATCCTGACAAGATAAAAATATCGGTAAAATAATAGTCTCCTCTAGAGAAGAGTAGAAATAATCAACCCGACCCTGAGAACAATACGACCTCGATATTCCACACCGGAATATACTGTACTACACGCGATAGGTGCACTTGCCCCCTCTCGTTAAAACTCGGTTTCAACTTGTTATAATTAATAAATCTGCGTGCCCCGTCCTTCCAAAATAAACTAAATCCACTCTTTACTAAATAACACCCGGGGGGCGCCGCTAGTTTTAACTATCAGTACATCAAGGGTAACGATCCTCTTCGTTGTACATATCAAGTCCTTCATTTGGCATTTTGGGTAGGCGCTCCACGTGCACGTGGAATTGGTTCTCCCGACTGGTAGATCCGTGCATCCCCGTAGTTTTGCATTTAGATCCGGAAGCGTAGTACGGAATAGATATGATGTGTGAAGCTCGTCATGAAGGGTGGTCTGGATTGGTGATGTTTATATGTTTTGTATGCCGGAGAAGACTCCGTCTAAATCGTGTAGATTTCGGAGTCGAGGGGTGTGCAGATGGTTGTAGTGAGAGTACTGGAGGAAGTCTCCAGGAAAACACCCAAAAGGGGAAGAAACGATAGTCTATCCCCTACCGTGCGGCGGTAGTGCTATCGCTGGTGGTAGCTCCCAGTGAACAATGTATTGTTTAGAAGCCTGTCTCATGGAGACCTGAGGGCTATTGTTGTGAGGCCTGTCTTGTGGAGACCTGGGGGCCGTAAGTTGGAGCGCGAGCTTAATCTGCTCAGCTTTGGTGGCTGTATGTGCCAACCTTGGGCATAATCTGGTTATGCGTGTTGTGAATGGGCAATGAGACGTTGAACCCACGTCATGTAACGACCATGTAGGTTTCGTCTTTTGGTGCATGACAGTTTAAGCAACGAGCTGTAACGACTCCATCCGTTCGTATAACATATAATAGAAGGTCCGGCCGGGGCCCCACACCATATGCTACAAAACAGGCGGGGAAGTCACGGGTTGATATCAGAGTTGCGCGTCCTAACTCATAGCATTCTAGCAGAAGCTGTTAACATAAAACTGAACTCCGACCATGAATGTCCATGAATATAAACACCCACATTTATATAGGAATGTATCAAATACAATGTCACCTGGCCTTAGGGCCTTAAAGTTGCTCTTTACAAAGGTGGCTTTCAAACATCGGCGCGCAGGCCGGCCACACATGAAAACACATAATATTTCAACATAGCCTTCGAGGGCTAGCAGCAGCGGCAGCAGCAATAGGGTTTTTAGCCTTTAAATGTCCAGCTCTGCTCTCCAGCACCTATACAAGGACAGTTCACCGAACGGTGGCAAACAAGGCAATTGTCACAATTCAGCTGACCAATTTATAACATCCCTACCCCTTTCCCGATGGAGTGGTATTCCTTTCCTACAGGCATAGCAATTTACATGAAGATATATATACATTACACATTGTGCTCTCATGCACAAGCAAGCCATCACAGCCGTCAGCCACGTGGCTCAACGATCTGTGCACTCAGGGCACATTCTTGGTGTACCGGATAAACCAGTTGCCCACCGTCATTCAAGGCCCGAAGCCCAATGACAAACTTGAGGATTTTGCTCCATGGCTTGCAGCCAGATACTTTAGTCTTAATGACTCGGGATTGGCCCGTTGCCCCACATGGTGTCATGGCGCGCAGTCCTAAGACTCTCGCTATGCTCTCCAACAGACCACACTTTCAGGTCTTTAATTCGGACGGACATAATGCAGGTCGGATCAACCACCCGCACGTTGCTCAAATCGCCTTGCCATCACCGAGTACAGCGTACTCGCGGCTAAGAAAAGGCGTGGGTCGGTTTCACCTTACCTTTTTGGCATAAAGCCGTAAGAGCTCATCAAGCTCACACATAGCCAGATCATCCTCATGGGACTGGCTTTACATTTATCGGTTAGCAAGGAGTCACGCCTCGGGTTAGCGATAGAACTCATTTTCCATCCCTAGGCTTAACCGTACATTCATAGCGTACACTTGAGGGTATTTTCGTGGACTTCCAAGCCAGTACTTCCTACTACTACCCTTCACAGGCACAACTCATCAAGCGTTATGAGCATTACAAGCATCAGAGGGTCTTTTTCTGTACTTTCGCACCAGTAGTTCCTGCTACTGCCCTTTACAGGTCCAACCCATCGAGCATCACAAGCATCACAAGGGTCTTTTCCTTGACTACCACTCCAGTACTTCCTGCTACTTCCCTTCACAGGTCCAACCCATCGACTCCTTAAACTACATGGTTCATCACAGAGTATTCTCCGGTGTATATATGCAACATCACCAATCCAGACCAACCTTTCTAGATGGTCTTCACACAACATGCCTATTACATACTCCATATACGGATCTATATGCCAAATTATTGGGGATTCCAAGAATCAACCCAAGGGAATCCCTTCACAATCCACCCTCTGGTGGGGGAAATCCTATGTACATGCCAAAAAGGAAGCCTTCACATGGCTAAGAAGGAAGCTCGTTACCCTTGAAGATCGCTTCGGAGCCATGGACTTCTAGCCGGCTGGAAAGCACCGCAGTGGCTTTACCTCCACAATGCTAGCCTCGGATCTCAAATCGGAAATCCGCAGCTCCACCGGTGGCCGGCTCCCCTCTCCTCCTCCTCCTTCCTCTCTCTAGTTTCTTAGAAAGAGGATGGCCAAGATAAAAATGAGCTTTTCCTTCTCATTCTCGGCCTTAAAGCAAGGGGAAGAAGTCTGGGACATCAAATCCCAGCTGAAGAAAATGGACAGCCACGATTTTGTCACAAAAGTCTGAATTTTGGCTGACACGGCCTGTGACATGCCCGTGTCACAGGCCGTGTAACTTAAGCGGCACACAACCGACTCATCCAGACTAGTATACGGCCATGTGACACACCCGTGTCACAGGCCGTGTGACCTGACACCCCTCCAAACACGCGCATTTCTGTGGTCGTGTACCTCAAGTGGTATACACCCAACTCAACCCGAGCAAGACACGGCCATGTGACACGCCCGTGTCATAGGCCGTGTTCCCAGGGACACACCCGTGTCTTGGCCGTGTTCACCAGGCCTCATTACACTGGCCAACTCCAGAAAAGGACACGGCCTGTGACACGCCCGTGTCACAGGCCGTGTGCCCTAACACGGCTGCAGACACGCCTCTGCCGGGTTTTCGTCGAGCGAAGTTCGTCGACCAGAGAAGGACACGCCCTCTAACACGCCTGTGTTGTAGGGCGTGTTCCCTTTCGAGAACTCGTCGAGTGCAGTTCATCGACCACTCGACAGACTGCTCATCTATACCGAGCAGGACACACCCTGGGACACGCCCGTGTCCCAGGCCGTGTCACCCTACTTGAACCCAATCTGGGATCTGGGGTGTTTCACGAGCTTTGGCTGAACTGCACCCACTCTATAACGTTCGACTTGGAGTGAGTCAATGACATGTATCTAGTAGGGAGCGCCTTGACTTTGTCGTAGAATGGAGAGAGAGAGACTTTGGCTTCGGCCCTGGAAAGTCTTTTAATGCTCAAATGTGTCGTTATGAGAACGGTGGTGGGGCCTGAAATCTCAACACACCGACAATGTGCCCTGAGTGCTCGGGGCGCTGGGCCGGCAGTGCCAACGTCTGTGGCGAATAGTGCTTAGACCGCGCTTTCTGTTGCCATATTATTGTTGATGCTAATGTCTGCAGGGAAGGAGCACCGTCACCCCGAGTGAGGGGTGGAGTCGTCATAATTTGGTCAACTAATGTTGACCGTTGATTTTGTTTGCCACCGTTGCGGTGGGATGTTGATTGCAGGTGCGGCGCAGTAAAGTTGTAAATAGCGGGCTGGAGCCCAGGACAGCTATGTCGGCCCTCAAATTCCAAAGTGAATAGCTAGTGGTTACCTTAAAACTCATGTGTGGCCGGCCTGCATGCCGATGTTTGGAAAATATTATCATTTGAGTAAACATTGTAAGATCTTAAGGCCATGACTACTTTTGTGTATTTTTTGTGCTCATTCCTATTTTTTATTTAGTGGACATTCATGATTTCTGTGGGTTCTGTTTTTAACCTTTAAAATTACTTCCGTTAGAATATACTCTGTGTTAGGATACGTTGTGTTGGATGATGATTTCAATTAATAACTCCTTGGTCTGTCTGTAATATATGACGTTGGGACCCGGCCGGACCTTCTGTTATATGCTATCTGACGGATGATGGTGTAATAGGGGGCCCGAGCCCGACCCGGCCAAGCTCAAGCCGAGCCCGGTTGGCGAAAAACCCGGGCCCGACCCAAGCCCGATCGGATTTTTTGTGCACGGCTGTGTGTGTGTGTATATATATGTAAACAATAATAATTATTAAAATAATATGTAGTGTAATGGTGCTGCTACAAAATTTTGAAAAGTACTAATGTGAAACAAAGATAAAATTTCAACTAATTACAATATGGTAATCTTTATAAATTATTTAGAGTTTTTAAGGATTTTTTAAATCTATTGATCTTGGCTTTTTCATTATAAAAATAGAGTGGTGTTGCTGGTACATCAATAATGTTTGTGTGGTCAATAACTAAGTACAACCCAATATCATTATGCCAAAAGAATCTTAATTAGAGGTGCAAATTTGGCCTGTGCGCGGTTGCCTGGCCCTGGTCTAAGCCTCGTGTCTGGTTAGGCCCTCGCCAGGCCCAGGCTAGACCTAAGGGGGCTCAACAGGCCTCCTTATTTGACTAAGGTCTGACCTGGTAGCAGGCCCGGGCTAGGCTCAGGACATGCCTGACCTGAAAGTTGCTCCCAACATTAAAAAATGTTGGGCCGAACATTAAAAATGTTGGCCAGCATGCATAACTTTTTAAAATGCTGAACGCACCATTTTAAAATGCTGGGCGCATCATTTTAAGATGCTGCCCAACATTTTAAATTGCGGCCCATTATTTTAAAATGCGTCCCAACATTTTTAAATGTTGGCAGCTCTTTTGGAGCCTGCTTAGGCCTGATGTGGTGGGCTCAGGCAAGCCCCCATATTATAGTGAGGACTGGGCCTTGTTTGGGTAGAGCCCGACCTGAGTCTGGCACAAAAAAAGTCGGGCCCCAGGGGGGCCGCGCCCGGCCTGGGCCCGGTGGGCTCTATTAGCACGCCTACATGAACACATCCAATATGGTAAGTACAGCCTAATGCAGCTAGAAACATGCCTTCAGAGTTCGGAATAAACCCACAAACCACATTATGGTCACGTATTACAAACCAGAAAAAAGTTATTGAAGCAACATGTTACCGTTCAAAATAACCCTAATCCCCTTTGATAACTCTTCAATTCTATTTGATATAAGCTATACTGGAGGAGAGAGAAATTAAGGCCAATGTTAAAAGCACATCGTTTTTGGCTATTGACTGTTAACCCAGAAATCGGCGATCCTTTGCAAGGCAGCTAGCTCGCTAGTCGCGACCTGCTCCTGGTTCTCCCTGAAGGTTGCGACGTCAGTGTTGGCGGGCAGGCCTCCCTATTCGCTCAGGTCGCACGACTTGGTCGGTCTCAGCGGTCTGACCGCCCAGGTCGCGCAGCGTTCCCTCGGTCGGCATGGGCTGCAGACTGCTTCCTCAGTCTTCCCCTGCAGACCGCGTGTCATGTTCAACTAACTGCTCCAAGCTCCATCTCAACAGGTGCCGACCAACTTCGGCGGACTCGGATACTAATCTGCCCAGACCGGCAATAAGCCGTGCGAGCTTTGCAGGAGAGTCCTTCAACCCGCTCCTGCAGGTCGCACATCAAGCAGCCCAGACCGCCACATCTCCAATAACGGAAACTTGTCTTCAGGCCGCCAGTCAAGAGTGGCGACCTGCCCCCGGGCCGCCAACTAGCAATGCCTGGTTTCGCTTCGCCAGCATGCCGACCTGCCAGGCCGCCAAGCCCAGGCCGCTCAGCAGGGGTGGCAATCCGTTCCGTCCAACATGAGGACTTCAGCCGAAGGCGCGACATTCATCTGCATTCCGCCAGGTCGACGGACACAAGCAGCTAACCTCTTATTCCAATAGTCGGCAGGCTTCAGCAGATCTGCCGACCTGCCCCCTCAGTCCGCCAGGTCGCCCCGGTCGACCCGTGCGGACACTGACAGCGCGTGGACTCTATCTCAGTCCACCCAAGAGCCTGGACTTTCTCCAACTCTCTGACATTGATCTCATCCAACGCGGGCAGTGCAAACTTGTTTTTCATTCTAGGCCTTCAATCCGCAAGAGTTGGTGAGCCCAGCTGCAGCTTCAGTGGCAGGCCGCCTCATTTAGCAGCAGAGGCGGACTCAGCTTATCAGCTGCAAACTCAGCGGATACTTCTTGCAGCCCGCCTCTCAGCCTCCAGCACTCGCTTCCCAGCAGCGGTCGGATACCCCTCAGCTCGCACCCTTGGCGCGTGCTCGCTCTACTCGGCATGGGGTGGACTCATTGCGCAGTCCGCCACTCAGCCTCCAGCACACATTTCCCAGTAGCGGGCATGTAGTCCCTCAGCCCGCCCAATCTTGGCGCGAGCTCGATCAGCTTAGTTCGGGAGGACTCCTCTCAGCCCGCCGGTGGCAGAGGCGGACTCCTCAAAGTCCGCCATCAGCCGAACCAGTTCCAGAAGTAAGGCCCAATCCGCACGGCCTTTGGCGGACTCGGCGGACGCAGTTCTCTACTCGCGCAAGTTACCGTCTCACCAGGGGTAACGTCACCGAAAGCCATTACATCCTCGGGCATATAAAGAGACCCTCGTGCCTCTCTTTGGGGACGGTCTCATCATCGCCATTGCTCTCAAGTTCGAGCCTTTCCCCGGCGTACTCCTTTTCTCAGTCTGCGCCTTCTCTTCTTGTAACCGCGCGGCCTGCCGGCCTTAGTCCTCAGTCTGCGCGGCCTCCTTTCTGGCACTTTACTTCCTTAGCCGCCAGCTTCCCCTCATGTACCATTTATTTGCTTTCTTAAAAAGGTGTAACTCAAGCTGCAATACTCTATATTAATCAAAGGAAAGCACGTCGCAAGAGTGACATTTAAGCCGTGGCGGGAGAAGTTTGTTGTTGCCGCTACTAGCGACCCCTCTCTTCTTCTCAGCTCAACTCTCTCAGCATCAACCTGCAAGCACAACCGTCAAAGTAACTGTCTGCTCGACAGCTCCTGATCAACCTTCCCAACCATCTCCGCACTCGGATCAACACCCTTCTCTCCTTTATCCCCGCAACCTTTGAACAAGCGTTTGCTCCACTCTCGAGCACTCAAAAGCTTTCTCCTCTCCTCTATCTCTACAACCATCAACCTCTTCTCCTTGCTTGTGAGATTGAACACATCCTGTTAATTGTTGGTGCCCGCGACAACGACACCCTCTATTCTTCCCCTCCTCTTCTCCTCTTCCATTTTCGGGCATCAACAGTTCACACGCGACCTTTAGATCCGAACAGATGGTGAACACGGATAGTTAGCCATGTCAGATCATCGCTAAGTCGAGAACCTTGCTCAATCAAGTCCCAGTGATGATCCTCTCTGGGAGGCCTTCGAGAAATCACGTCGTTAAAATGCTCAGCAATTTCCAGCAATCAACCAAATTCTTGTTGCAATCACACAGCGATTAGACACATAACCTGCAGCAGCTCCAGTTGCTCCAGCTGCTCCGGTCAATCTAACACCAACATTGGAGAATTAACAGGCTTATCCTCCAGCTTGTCCATCAGTCTATCCTCCACCTTACACAGCAACCTTTCCGCAAGGGCCTGCAGCCCCCTTGCGACCTCAGAATGATGAGTTTGCAGCTCGTCAAAACTTCTTCCGGGAAGCAGCCCGGGGAAGTCCAGCAAGATTCCTGAATTCTCAGGGAATTCATCCTTACCCATTAGCTCCTGTCATTTCTCCTTCTGCAATAGTTTTTTCTTTTAATCCTCCGGCTTCTTTTGCAGTAGCAGCTTATGCTCCCTTTTGTCATTATGCTGTAGGAGAACAGGAAGAGCCATCGCCATTTTCAGATAGCGTTCGTCATGAACCAACTCCAGCTAATTTCAAAGAGTCACGGTTACCAATCTACACTGGAGAGACTAATCCTGTGAAGCATCTTCAAGCCTTTTAATCAGCCGTCGCTCTCAAAACTCTCTCAGATGCTACTAAGTGCAAGCTCCTTGTGACAATATTTGATGGACAAGTGAGGGATTGGTTCTACGGTCTTCGCCCTCACTCCATCACTTCCTTTGCTGATCTATGAAGGGAGTTCTTGCTCAAATTCTCTACTTCAACAAAGAGAAAGGGCAGACCAGAAGCCTTCTTTGAGATCAGACAACGTCAGAATGAGACTTGGTCTTAGTTTGTTGATCGATTCTAGAGAGAAATCTTGGACATCAAGATTGTTGAACAAGAAATGTACCGAGTGGCTCTTATCCACGGTCTTTGTGAAGGACCGCTCAAGTTTGAAGCTAATGTCTGAGCTCCAAGAACATACCAAGAGTTGATTAGCCTAGCCAACTCATACATCCGAGGTGAAAAGAGCAACCCAGACTTTGTCTCCAAGCTTATAGCAGAAAAAGATCCTTCTCACAAGCAGCCTCCCAGATCTCCTCACAAAGATTTCCCATCTCATTCAAGGAAGGGATTTCTTTGTTGCTACTTCTTAACAGTAACCGTCACTCTTGTTCGTTTGTCAAATCAAGTATGTGGTAAATTTTTGAATCTCACACATAAAGTGACGAGCTTGTCTACTGTGTAAGTGGTGTTCGTGTAGCTCATATCCAGTGCATGTAAATCTGAACATTTAGATGTGCTCTAGATATTCAGATTTAGCCCAGCTCATCAAGTGTTGATGATGATTTTATTGTGCACATTTAGAATGCAGTTGGATTATGATTGTTGTTATTTTCATTCTGTGGATGTGCACATTGGTTAATTGTTAACCGTGATTAAAGAGTTAATCAAGTATCAAAATCCCTTAAGTAGTATTAAGTATTCAGATGCCTTTCGATGGATGACACTGTTCCTGCCTTGATTGATGAAGTGTGGGATTGCCAAAATAAGGTGCATTAATCTATCTTGGTTAGTGTACGAGTGGATAATTGTGATATTCCACTGTCGACATCAGGTCAAATTTAACTGGGTGACCTCAAAGGTTGAGTGCACAGAGCATAGGGTTAGCATGCACTTTATGATGGATGCAAATAAGGAGTTATTCACAAGTCATACAGGAATTGCATTGTGATGCAATTGGCAAGCGTTGCCTATCTACATAGCTGCATTGTGAGAGAAAAGCCAAAGCTGACTCATAGTGTTAGTGAAATATGGATCTTGTCCACTAAGAGAGTTACTCGCATAAACTCTTCGAATTGATATCGAGGGTCATCAGTTTGATTGAAATAGTTGGAGTTATTTTGATTAAAGTCCAAATCAAAAGAAAAATTATGTTTATGAAATGTATTACTAATTTTACTTTGGTTGATCCTTGTAGAATTTCCATGATAAGTGATTCACATTCCACCTTGTCCCTCTGAGCGATCCTTAAGAAGGAAAAGATGAGCGGGACGAATTATTTGGACTGATATAGGAGCTTGAAAATTGTTCTCAGGAAGGAGTGCAAGATCTATGTTTTGGAAGAGGTAATCCCTGATGAGCATGCCGGGAATGCACCCCATGCTGATAAGGATGCTTATAAGAAGTATCTTGACGACACCTTGGACGTCGAATGTCTCATGCTAGCAACCATGAATTCTGAGCTCCAAAAGAAACTTGAGAACATGAGTTCCAAGGATATTGACGAGGATCTCAAGAAAGGTTTCCAAGGGCAAGCTCGTCAAGATAAATTTGATGTCACTAAGGCGTTATTTCAGTGTAAGATGGGAGCTAGAGACCTAGTAGGAAATCACGTACTCAAGATGATTAGGTATATCGAGAACCTTGAAAGACTAGGGTTCCCTCTAGGCCAAGAGTTGGCCAGAGACCTAATCCAGCAATCGTTGCCAGATAGTTATGAGCAGTTTGTCTTGAACTATAATATGAATGAAATATACAAGACACTGCCCGAGCTCCTAGGCATGTTGGGAACTACCGAGATCAACATGAAGAAGGCCAAGCCTGTTATTCCCATACTGATGGCGCATAAAGACAAGGGGAAGGCCAAGGGCTTTAAGAAGACAAAGGTGGGACCTAAGTCTACTTTGGAGCCCAAGTCTTCTGCACTAAAAAAAGAAAGGTTCAGGGAAAGAGGGAAAAGGGCCACCATTATGACAAGGCTGGTCACTAGAGAAGGAACTGTCCTTCATACATTAAGGGTCTGCAAAGGATGAAGGGAGATATGACTTTCGCTTCAGGTATTTATGTTATAGAGATAAACCTTTCTGTTCCTTCATCATGAGTATTAGATACCGGATGTGGTTCCCACATCTGTATAAATGTGCATGAACTGAGAAGGAGAAGAATGCTGAGTAAAGGAGAGGTGGACCTACATGTTGGCAATGGAGCAAGAGTTACTGCAGTCGCCGTGGGTGTTTACCGTTTTGCTTTGCCCAGTGGGCTTGTAATTGAACTTGATAATTGTTATTTTGTTCCTTCCATAACTAGAAATATTATATCTATTTCGTGTTTGGACATGATGAGTTTTTCTTTTATTATTAAGAACAATTGTTGTTCAATATTTAAGAATGAAGTTTGTTATGTTGTAGCCTAAATGTTTAATGGTTTATATATTTTGAACTTACACCATCAGATCTATAATATAGAAAATACTAAGAGACTAAAAATGAATGACTCGAACCAAACGTATCTTTGGCATTGTCATTTGGGCCATATAAATGAGAAACGTATATCCAAGCTCCATAAATATGGACTATTGGACTCATTTGATTATGAATCATTTGAGAGATGCGAATCTTGTTTGTTAGGCAAGATGACTAAGGTCCTTTTCACTAGAAATAATGAGAGGGTTGATGATCTCTAGGGCATAGTACATAGTGATGTATGTGGACCTGTGAGTTCTATGGGCAGAGGTGGTTACTTATACTTTGTTAGATTTACTGATGATTTCAGTAGATACAGATATATGTATCTTATGAATTGCAAATCTGAGACCTTTGAAAAGTTCAGAGTTTAAAAACAAATTAGAGAACCTGATGGGTAAAAAGGTTAAAGCACTTGATCTGATCGAGGTGGCAAATACCTAAGTCATGAGTTTTGTGATCATATGAAAGAGTGTGATATTGTATCACAGTTCATTTCACCTAGAACACCGCAACATAATGATTTGTCTAAGCGAAGGAATCGTACTCTGTTAGACATGGTACGATCGATGATGAGTCATGCAGATCTGCCAATTTCCTTTTGGAGTTTTTCTTTAGAAACTGCTGCTTTAACACTAAATCGTACTCTAACGAAAGTAGTTCTAAAGACACCATATGAGATATGTGTTGGGTTTATAATACAAGGCACAACCGTTGTGCGTGCAACGGAAATAAGAACAAGAAAAAGACCCAAAAGTTCGGATCTAACAAAATTCAGGAATCAAAAATAAAACAGTCGTATTTAAATTTACTTCTATGAGATTGAGTCTATACTCAACCAAGTTGCTCCAGAAATATCCAGCCGGCCACTAGAGGCTTGAGTCTTGATTACAGAATTGTGTCTGTGCCTCTACAGGATATCCACACGATCAGGAGAACCCACGATAACTTGTCGCACAAGCGCTTGGTCGATAGAGGGCACACAACATCTCCACAGATTGCGAGATTTGTTAGAGGAGGGGCGGCGACGACAGTCATCGAGATCGGAATCAGCGACAACAACAGAATTGGCGGGATCGACGGAACACTTCCAACGGTTTCTTGGGTTTCCGTCTTTTGAACAGTAACTCCTTGTGTGCTGCACCAAGATCTGAAGTGTGTCGATAAACTCTAAAACACTTCCTATTTATACCTAAGGAATAAATAGAAAAGTTCCAGCCTTTATACGCAGACCAAATACTTAGAATCCAGAATTCAGCCAGTCAGTGCTTGACTTGATGAATTGTCAAGAATCTATAGTATACACGACGGATCATTGAGTATCTTCATATACTCGACGAATCATCGAGTGTCCATAGGATACACGACGAACTCAATGCCTACCTTTAGCCGAATCAACACTTGACTCGACGAAGGCATTGGATGGACTCAATGTTGTCAATGCTTTTTGTGCCATGGCGTTAAGTGAACTCAACACTCAATGCCTAAGGCCAAACTCATCGAATGTCATTGAGTGAACGCAACACTCAACGCCTAAGGTCAAATTCGCCTAGTAATACTTTACTCGATGAAATAGTTGAGTGGACTCGACACACTCAACACCTGAGACTCAAACTCGGCGAATCAACTCCTTGACTCAACGAATCATCGAGTATACTCAACACTCAACGCTTAAGTGCCATAATCGACGAATCAACTCCTTGACTCGACGAATCGTTGAAGATACACGACTTACTCAACGCCACCATCCGATGAGTCAACACTTAACTCGATGAAGGCATTGAGTGGTGTCGATACACTCGACACTTTTGCCTTAGCAAATTATCAATCATTTTTTGCTCATCATATGAGTTATACCATATAGATACAATCTCCCAATTTCTCCACAATCTTGTGTGCGACCCTGATAGGCTCATACTGAGTTGTCTGTGAGGCCACATACTTGATCACTGCCAGATCACAATGGTAACACCAACAGTCTCCCACCTGATCTTGAAAGTAACAAACAAAGGCTTCAAAAACAATGAGAGGCATCTAGCAATGCATCATTGTTTCCCAAACAACAAGAGTTTATAAAACTCAAAAGCCATTGTGACCAATGTTATAGAGTTGTCATGTCCCTTTGTCCCTTACATCTAGAAAGAACTAGAGGTGTAAACTGTGTCACCCTCATAATCATTCAATCCCACTTTCCTGATCTAGAATGGAATTACAGAAATTGGTGAACCCAATATCATATATTGACTCAACCAAGCAGGGTCATACATTTCTCAGTCCCATTCCATCAAGGGGCCCATGTATGCAACTCCTGTCATAAAGGAGGACAAATCTCATCTCTACTCACACACAAACACCCAAATGATTCGTAACGTACCTAATAACCGCCTTTTTCATCCAACTTTCTCAAGACTTGACTTTTGATGACATCAAAGCACAATATTCCTCACCTGATAAATGTCGTGACTTCTGGTCAAAGGACCACAAACACTATTGCCCTTAAAGGTATCATCATCGCCCTTGGCTTCTAAGATGATACAACGACCAGGGACCTTTAAAAATGAAGCTTCTGGGATCATAGGTTCTCACATTCAAGTCACTACTTGACCTATAGAAGAAAGCACTCTAAGGGCATTAATGCAGTTACCTATTCTATCACAATAGAAATAATAACACAATAAAGAACTTATGAAAATATAAAAAATGAAATGCATATAGTACATTATTCATCAAATGAAAAATTACAACCAACAAACATACAATCCACAAGACTAACTAAAGTTAATCATTTAGGTATCGTATACCCATAGATCTAACATGACATCATGCATTATCTGTGCAAGAGGATTTGTTAGTGGATCCATAATATTATCTTCAGTCGGTACTCTACTAATACTCACATATCCTCGATCGACATTCTCTCAAATAGATGGAACTGCCGAAGAATGTGCTTAGAGCGCTGATGAGATCTAGTTTCTGAAGCAAGTGCAATTGCACCATTGTTGTCATGATAGAGATCTATGGGATGAATAATGTTAGGAACTACATCTAACTCGCCGATAAATTTCCTAATTCATACAGCCTCCTTCGCTGCATTCACAGCGACACTATACTCGGCCTCAGTTGTAGAATCGGCAACTGTCTCCTGCTTGGAACTCTTCCAGCTAACAACACCTCCATTAAGGAAAAATCTAAACCTTGACCGAAACTTTGAGTCATCCCTATCAGTCTGGAAACTAGCATCCGTGTAACCTCTTACAATGAGCTCTTACTCTCCACCAAATGCCAAGAATGTATCTTTAGTACTTCTCAAGTACTTCAGGCTATTCTTGACATCTATCCAGTGACTTTCACTGGGATCAGACCGATACTCTCCAGTCATGCTCAAATGATAAGAGACATTGGATCTAGTACATATCATTACATACATGATTGACCCAATTGTCGAAGCATATGGAATCAACTTCATGCGGTCCTTATCTTCACAAGACTTAGGATACTGGTCCTTAGTGAGACTCAGACCATGGGATATGGGTAAGAATCATTTCTTAGACACAAGCATGTTGAACCATTTCAACATCTTGTCAATGTACATACTTTGGGTCAAACCCAACAACTTCTTTGATCTATCTCTATAGATCTTAATACCAAGTATACAAGTCGTTTCACCCAAGTCCTTCATTGAAAAGCAGTCCCCTAGGTTGTCATTAACAACTTATAGGGTCGTTCTGTCATTCCCGATCAGTAGTATGTCATCCACATACAAAGTCAGGAAGACAACTATGCTCCTACTAATTCGTTTGTAAACACAAGGTTCATCCTCATTCTTGATAAAACAAAACTCTTTGATCTTTTCATCAAAATGAAGATTCCAACTTTGAGAAGCCTATTTTACTTCATAAATGGATCTCTGCAGCTTGCATATTTTAGTGGCTTCAACTGGAGATACAAAACCCTCAGGTTGTATCATATACACTTCCTCAAGGAGGTTTCCATTTAGGAAAATCATTTTGACATCCATCTGATAGATCTCATAATCATAATACGCAGCAATAGCAAGTAGAATTTTGATGGACTTAACCATAACAATAGGGGAAAATGTCTCATCATAGTCAATACCATGAATTTTCTTGAAACCCTTAGCCACCATTATCCCTTTGAATGTTTGTACATTCTCATCCATGTTGGTCTTCTTCTTGAAGACCCACTTGCACCTTATGGGTCATACTCCTTCAGGTGATTCCACCAAGATCCAAATTTGGTTTTCATACATGGTGTCCATTTCAGATTTCGTGGCCTCAAGCCACTTATCGAAGTCCGGTCCACTCATAGACTCTTGGTAGGTTACAGGTTCATCACTATAATCCATAGGCAACACATTACCTATTTGAGACATGAGAAATTCATATCTCTCCGGCTAAAATCTTGGTCTACCAGATCTATGTGGAACTTGTGTTTCCTGAGCAGGTTCTCCAACTACTACAACTTATATTCATGACTCAGGTTCTAATTTCGGTTCATTCACAGTTTGTAATTCTAGAACTTCTTCAAGTTCTACAATTGTAGTCTTTCTACTTAAGAACTCTTTCTCAAGAAAGACACAAGTACTCGCGACAAATACTTTGCCCTTGGACAGTAGGTAGAAATAGTATCCTTTACTTTCCTTAGGATAACCCACAAAATAACACTTATCGGATTTGGGTTCTAGCATGTTAGGAATTTGATGTAGTGTGTATGCCTCACAACCCCAAACCTTAATGAACGATATACTAGGATGCTTACCAGTCTGTATCTCATATGGTGTCTTTAAAACTACTTTCGTCGGAGCACGATTTATTGTTAAAGTTGCAGTTTCTAGAGCAAAACCCCAAAAGGAAATAGGAAGATCTGCATGACTCATCATTGACCGTACCATATCTAACATAGTACGATTCCTCCGCTCAGACACACCATTAGTTGTGGTGTTCTAGGTTGAGTGAGCTGTGATATAATACAACACTCTTTCAGATGATCATAAAACTCATGACTTAGGTATTCGCCACCTCGATTTGATCAGAGTGCTTTAACCTTCTTACCCAGGTGGTTCTCTACTTCATTCTTAAACTCTATGAACTTTTCAAAGGTTTTGGATTTGCATTTCATAAGATACACGTATGTGTATCTACTGAAATCATTAGTAAATGTAACAAAGTAGAAGTACCCATCTTTGGCCAAAGAAATCATGGGTCCACATATACCACTATGTACTATACCCAAGAGATCATCAGCCCTCTCATTGTTTCCAGCGAAAGTGGCCTTAGTAATCTTGCATAACAAACAAGATTCACATCTCTCGAATGATTCATAATCAAATGAGTTCAATATTCCATCTTTATGGAGCTTGGATATACGTTTCTCATTTATATTGCTCAAACGACAATGTCAAAGAAACGTAGGGTTCGAGTCATACGTTCTTAGTCTTTTAGTATTTTCTATGTTATATATCTGATGGTCTAAGTTAAAAATATATAAACCATTAAATATTTGGGCTACACCATAACAAACATTATTCTTAAATATTGAACAACAATTGTTCTTAATAATAAAATAAAAACCCACCATGTCCAAACATGAAATGGATATAATGTTTTTAGTTTTGGAAGGAACAAAATAACAGTTATATAATTCTATTACAAGTCCACTGGGCAAAGCAAGACGATAAACACACACAGCGACTGCAGCAACTCTTGCTCCAATGCGAACACGCAGGTCCACCTCTCCTTTACTCAACATTCTTCTCCTTCTCAGTTCTTGCACATTTATACAAATGTGAGAACCACATTCGGTATCAAATACCCAGGATGAAGGAGCAAAAAGGTTTACCTCTATAACATAAATACCTGAAGTGGAAGTCATACCTCCCCTCATCTTTTGCAGCCTTGCCACAATGGTGGAACTTTCCCTCTTTCCCTGAACCTTTCCTTTTCAGTGTAGAAGACTTAGGCTCCAAAGTAGACTTAGGTCCTACCTTCATATTCTTAAAGCCCTTGGCCTTGCCCTTGCCTTTATGCACCATCAGTATGGGGCTAGTAGGCTTGGCCTTCTTCATGTTGATCTCGACAGTTCTTAACATACTTAGGAGCTCAGGCAGTGTCTTGTCTATTTCAATCATGTTATAGTTTAAGACAAACTGCTCATAACTATCCGACAACGATTGCAGGATCAGGTATGTGGCCAACTCTTGGCCTAGAGGTAAGCCTAGTATTTCAAGGTTCTCGATATACCAAATCATCTTGAGTACGTGAGTCCCTACTAGGTCTCGAGCTTCCATATTGCACTGGAACAACGCGTTAGTGACATTGAATCTCTCTTGACGAGCTTGCCCATGAAACATTTTCTTGAGATGCTCATCAATTTTCTTGCAACTCATGTTCTCGTATTGCTTTTGGAGCTCAGAGTTCATAGTCGCAAGCATGAGACATTCGACCTCTAATTAGTTGTCGAGATACTTCTTATGAGCATCTTTATCAGCACGGGGTACATTCCTGGCAGGCTCATTAGGGGATTCCTCTTCCAAAACATAGAGCTTGCTCTCTTGCCTGAGAACAATTCTCAAGCTCCTATACCAGTCCAAATAATTAGTCTCGCTCAGCTTTTCCTTCTCAAGGATTGCTCAGAGGGACAAGGTGGAATGTGAACCACTTGCCATGGAAATTCTACAAGAATGAATGCAAAGTAAAATTAGTACTACATTTCATAAATATAATTTTTGTTTCGATTAGAACTTTAATCAAAATAACTCTCACTATTTTTATCAAACTAATAACCCTCGATATCAATTCGAAGAGTTTATGTGAGTAACTCTTTTAGTGGATAAGATCCACATTTCACTAACACTATGAGTCAGCTTTGGTTTTTCTCTCACAATGCAACTATTTAGGTGGGCAATGCTTGCCAATTACATCATAATGCAATTCCTGTATGGATGGTGAATAACTCCTTATTCGCATCCATCATATGGTGCACGCCAACCCTATGTCACTGGGCACTTAACCTTTGAGGTCACACAATTAAGTATGACCCGATGTTGACAGTGGAATATCACAATTACCCGCTCGCACCCTTACCAAGATAGATTAATGTTGTTTAAGCCAAAAATGACCTCTGTGGAGTTCGGGGTCCCAAAAGAGGGGTGACCTCACACCTACTACACTCGGGGGAACGTCAAGGACCAAAGGCTCAGGAAACTAGGAACAAACCCCCTGCTCTAGCGTGGAGGTCCCACCTCACACCCGGACGATTTTGGAGATCTTCCCCTCCCTAGCCAACGCAGAGCTACGGTGCCTTTGAGGATGAAGACAGAGTGAAGAAAAACTCCCCTTTCCAAGGAACCCCTAAGGGCCTATTTATACTTTTCTGGGAATGACCTGCAAATAACCAACTTCCACTGCTCTGAAAATTACCAAAATGCCCCCAAATTGGCCTGCCAACAGCCAAATCCCGTTGTTCTAAGCGGCTAATTGCAGTCCACCTGGGGTAGTCCTCAAACCGGGTGGCCTGGCAGTCAGACGGGCAGCGGGGGGTGGCCCAGGCGGACAAGCGGCCTGCGCGTGGCGACCTGGCGGCCTGCTTGTCCACTAGGCGTGCTGAAGCCGGGCGAGCTGCGACCTGCTTGGCGGGCTGCGGTTTGGAGAGCTGAGGCAAGGCGAGACGGCGTTCTGGCGAGCTGAGCCCTGGCAAGACGGCGGTCTAACGAGTTGAGCCCTGGCGAGACGGCGGTCTGGCAAGCTGAGGCTAGGAGAGCTGCGGCCTGGCGAGCTGAGCCCTGGCGAGACGGCGGCCTGGCGAGACGGGGCAAGGCGAGCTGCGGCCTGGCGAGACGACGGTCTGGCAAGCTGAGCCCTGACGAGACGACAGCTTGGCGAGACGGGGCAAGACGAGCTGCGACCTGGCGAGATGGAGGTCTGACGACGCCCAGCTCGCAAGCAATCCGCCCAGCTCGCAAGCAGGTCGTAGTCTCGCCAGGCCGCAGTCTCGCTAGGGCTCAGCTCGCCATACCGCCGTCTCGCCAGGCCGCAGCTCGCCTTGCCCCGTCTCGCCGGGCCGCCGTCTCGTCTTGGGTCAGTTTCTAGTTCTTCACGACCAGTCGGAGGTCAGAGCTTTGGACGAGTAGGTGTTGGCTACGTCCCTATTTTTCGAACTCTTATCGAAGTCAGATTTTGGCTTCAACAGTTCTGAGGAAAATTGTGTACAACCTCGGGCTCGTAAGAGGACCTCAAAGTATGAGATAGACAAGACAGGGAAAGTGGAATTAATGGGCGAGTGGGACCATGTGGTCCACTCGCAGTTGGCGAGATAAGAAGTCCCTGCAGTAGGCGAGACGCCCCTCCAGGGGGCGCGAGAAGGAATTTGGCCGCGAGAAGGACTCACAGCATATAAGGTTGGTAAGACGGGAGGAAGGTTCGTCTTGCCGATAGTTTTTCCCCCACTCGCCATATAGAGAGAGGGCCTTTTTAACATTTCTATACCCAAGGGGGTTTTTACTCTTCTACCCCGGGTAATTTTACCCTTTTGTCCCGGGTGGCCTGCATATAACTCCTCAGAACAGCGTAGTTTGGCTGTTGGCAGACCCAACCAGGGGTATTCTGTTATTTTTAGGTCAACCCAGTATGGTTATTTGCAGATCTAATTCAGAAAACTATAAATAGACCCAGAGGGGTTCTTCAGAAGCACACACATATCTTTCTCGAGACTCGAGAGGCTTTTTTCTGTGCTTTCTGAGGAGCTCTGAGCTCAGCTTTTGGCTTTGGAGGGGAAGCTCTCAGAGATCTTCCGGGTAAGTGGAGGGACCTCCCTGCTGAGGCCTTGGGTCAGTTTCTAGTCCTTCATGACCAATCGGAGTTCAGAGCTTGGGACGAGTAGGTGTGGGCTACGCCCCTATTTTTCGAACTCTTGTCGAAGTCATATTTTGGCTTCAACACTTTTGGTGCGGTGAGCGTGGAAAGTGACCAGCATAGAAGATCTCGGGAGAGTGTCATGCCTGGAGGTCAGGTAGGTAGTGATGATCTCAGCGAGTTCCCAAGCCCAGGACTCTTTGTAGGGGAGGCAAGAGTTCATGGCCTCCATCCAGGGCATCATGGAGATGCTGCGAAGCATTGCTCCTCAGGGTGGGAGCTCCACCCCGATGTCCCAGGATCTAGCTCCCCCCCCCCCCCCCCCGGCCTTTTCGACGAGATGACTCCAGCAAGGGGTGAAATAAGTGCACCATGGAGACGGCCAGGGAAGGAGAAGACGGGAAATGGGGTTGAGCAAGATGTTGGGTCATTACGTTGACCGGTTTTAGGAAGCGATCCTCCTAGTCCAGGAGGTCCCATGGTATGCACTGATGCTTGCCTTTACCCTGGGGCTGTGGCTGGGATTCTTCAGCATGGATCTAAAGATGGTGCCCTCCCCCCTCTCTTTTGAGGAGCTCATGGAGAGGGCGGCAAAGGATACAGACTTCGAGAGGGCCAATCCGGCGTTTGCCAGGAAGCTAGCCAGGTTGGCAGAGGATGACGTGAAGGAGCCGGGAGCAGGGAAGCAGAGGGAGCAGAGAGAAGAAATAAGAAGGGATGAGCCCCGATGGCAGGGGCAGTTGGGACAGCATCAAGGAAGGGGGGCCCGGTGAGCCGAACAACCGGTTAGGTTGGAGGCCTCAGGAGGGTCGCCCGAGGAGCAAGGAGAAGGTTTTCAGGGAAGAGATAACTTCTGCGAACCGAGGAGGTTTGACCAGCTGGCAAGGAGGCAGGAGCTGAGGGGTCACTTTTCGCGTCAGCAGGAGGCCAAGGAGGTCGGCCAAGGTAGAGGAGTAGCGGAGAGGCTTGGTTCATGGTCCTTGGTTCTGCACTACCCCGAGCGCGGCTCGGCCCCAGGTAGACCCGCTGCGCAGGCTCTCATTAGCTGGCAGGTCTGAAGGCTCGCCTGTGGGGGAGAGGTCTGGTTCTTGGTCCCTGGTTCTGCAATAACCTGAGCGCGGCTCGGCCCCAGGTAGACCCGTTGCGTAGGCTCTCACTAGCTGGCAAGTCTGAAGGCTCGCTTGTGGGGGAGAGGTCTGGTTCTTGGTCCTTGGATATGCACTACCCCGAGCGCAGCTCGGCCGCAGGTAGACCCGCTGTGCAGGATATCATTAGCTGGCAGGTCCGAAGGCTTACTTGTGGGAGAGAGGTCTAGTTCTTGGTCCTTGGTTCTGCACTACCCCTAGCGCAGCTCGGCCCCAGGTAGACCCGCTGCGCAGGCTCTCATTAGCTGGCAGATCTGAAGGCTCGCCTGTGGGGGAGATGTATGGTTCTTGGTCCTTGGTTTTGCACTACCCTGAGGGTGGCTCAGCCCTAGGTAGACCCGCTGCGCAGGCTCTCATTAGCTGGAAGGTCCAAAGGCTCGCCTGTGGGGTAGAGGTTTGGTTCTTGGTCCTTGGTTCTGCACTACCCCGAGCGCGGCACGGCCCCATGTAGACCCGCTGCGCAGACTCTCATTAGCTAGCAGGTCTGAAGGCTCGCCTATGGGGGAGAGGTCTGGTTCTTGGTCCCTGGTTCTGCACTACCTCGAGCGCGGCTAGGCCCCAGGTAGACGCTTTGCGCAGGCTCTCATTATCTGGCAGGTCCGAAGGATCGCATATGGGGCAGAGGTCTGGTTCTTGGTCCTTGGTTCTGCAATACCCTGAGCGCGGCTTGGCCCCAGGTAGACCCGCTGCGCAGGCTATCATTAGCTGGCAGGTCCGAATGCTCGCCTGTGGGGGAGAGGTCTGGTTCTTGGTCCTTGGTTCTGCTCTACCCCGAGCGCGGCTTGGCCCCAGGTAGACCTGCTGCGCAGGCTTTCATTAGCTGGCAGGTCTGAAGGCTCGCCTATAGGGGAGAGTTCTGGTTTTTGGTCTTGGTTCTGTACTACCCCGAGCGTGGCTCGGCCCCAGGTAGACCCACTGCGCAGGCTCTCATTAGCTGACAGGTCCGAAGGCTTGCCTCTGGGGGAGAGGTATGATTCTTGGTCCTTGGTTCTGCACTACCCCAAGCGTGGCTCAGCCCTAGGTAGACCAGCAATGCAGACGGTAATTAGCTGACAGGTCCGAAGCCTCGCCTGTGGGGGAGAGGTCTGGTCCTTGGACCTTGGTTCTGCACTACCCGAGCATGGCTCGGCCCCAGGTAGAACCGCTGCGTAGGCTCTCATTAGCTGGCAAGTCCAAAGGCTTGCTTGTGGGGAAGAGGTCTGGTTCTTGGTCCTTGGATCTGCACTACCCCGAGCGCGGCTCGGCCCTAGGCAGACCCGCTGCGCAGGCTCTCATTAGCTGGCAGGTTCGAAGGCTCGCCTGTGGGGGAGAGTTCTGGTTCTTGGTCCTTGCTTCTGCACTACCCCGAGCGCGGCTCAGCCCCACGTAGACCCGCTGCGTAGGCTATCATTAGCTGGCAGGTCCGAAGGCTCGCCTGTGGGGGAGAGGTCTGGCTCTTGGACCCTGGTTCTGCACTACCCCGAGCGCGGCTCGGCCCCAGGTAGACCCTCTGCGCAGGCTCTCATTAGCTGGCAGGTCCAAAGGCTCGCCTGTGGGGGAGAGGTCTGGTTCTTGGTCCTTGGTTCTGCACTACCCCGAGCGCGGCTCAGCCCCAGGTAGACCCGCTGCGTAGGCTCTCATTAGCTGGTAGGTCCGAAGGCTCGCCTGTGGGGGAGAGGTCTGGTTCTTGGTCCTTGGTTCTGCACTACCCCGAGCGCGGCTCGGCCCCAAGTAGTCCCGCTGTGCAGGCTCTCATTAGATGGCAGGTCCGAAGGCTCGCCTGTAGGGGAGAGTTCTAGTTCTTGGTCCTTGGTTCTGCACTACCTCGAGCGCGGCTCGGCCCCGGGTAGACCCGCTACACATGCTCTCATTAGCTGGCAGGTCCGAAGGCTCGCCTCCGGGGGAGAGGTCTGGTTCTTGATCCTTGGTTCTACACTACCCCGAGCGTGGCTCGACCCCAGGATAACCCGCTGCGCAGGCTCTTATTAGCTGGCAGGTCTGAAGGCTCACATGTGGGGGAGAGGTCTGGTTCTTGGTCCCTAGATCTGCACTACCCCGAGCGCGACTCGTCCCCAGGTATACCCGCTGCGCGGGCTCTAATTAGCTGGCAGGTCTGAAGGCTTGCCTGTGAGGGAGAGGTCTGGCTCTTGGTCCTTTGTTCTGCACTACCCTGAGCGCAGCTCGGCCCCAGGTAGACCCGCTGCGCAGGCTCTCATTAGCTGTCAGGTCCGAAGGCTTTCCTGTGGGGGAGAGGTCTGGTTCTTGGTCCTTGGTTCTGCACTACCCCGACCGCGGCTCGGCCCCAGGTAGACCCGCTACACAGGCTATCATTAGCTGGCAGGCCCGAAGGTTCGCCTGTGGGGGACAGGTCTGGTTCTTAGTCCTTGGTTCTGCACTACACCGAGCGCGGCTCAGCCCCAGGTAGACCAACTGTGCAGGCTCTCATTAGCTGGCAGGTCTGAAGGCTCGCCTGTGGGGGAGAGGTCTGGTTCTTGGTCCTTGGTTCTGCACTACCCCGAGCGCGGCTCGACCCCAGGTAGACCCGCTACACAGGCTCTCATTAGCTAGCAAGTCCGAAGGCTCGCTTGTGGGGGAGAGGTCTGGTTCTTAGCCCTTAGTTCTACACTACCCCGATCGCGGCTCAGCCCCAGGTAGACCCGCTGCGCAGACTCTCAATAGCTGGCAGGTCCGAAGGCCCGCCTGTGGGGGAGAGGTCTGGTTCTTGGTCCTTGGTTCTGCACTACCCTGAGCGCGGCTCGACCCTAGGAAGACCCGCTGTGCAGGCTCTCATTAGCTGGCAGGTCCAAAGGCTCTCCTGTGGGGGAGATGTCTGGTTCTTGGTCCTTGGTTCTACAATACCCCGGGCGCGGCTCGGCCCTAGGCAGACCCGCTGCGCAGGCTCTCATTAGCTGGCAGGTCCAAAGGCTCGCCTGTGGGGGGAGAGGTCTGGTTGTTGGACCTTGGTTCTGCACTACCCCGAGGCCGTCTGGTCACCCAGGCTCCCATTAGCTGGCTTGACAGGTTAACCCCCCGGGGAGGCTGAGTGTTTTTTACCCCAAGGTCGTCTCGTCACCCAGGCTCCCATTAGCTGGCTTGACAGGTTGACCACTCGGGGAGGCTATGTTTTTTACCCCGAGGCTGTCTCGTCACCCAGGCTCCCATTAGCTGGCTTGACAGGTTGACCCCTCGGGGAGGCTGAGTGTTTTCTACCCCGAGGCCGTCTCGTCACCCAGGCTCCCATTAGCTGTCTTGACAGGTTGACCCCTCGGGGAGGCTGAGTGTTTTTTACCCTAAGGCCATCTCGTCACCCAGGCTCCCATTAGCTGGCTTAATAGGTTGACCCCGCGGGGAGGCTGAGTGTTTTTTACCCCGAGGACACCTCATCACCCAGGCTCCCATTAGCTGGCTTGACAGGTTGACCCCTCGGGGAGGCTGCGTGTTTTTTACCCCGAGGCAGTCTCGTCACCCAGGATCCCATTAGCTGGCTTGACATGTTGACCCCTCGGGGAGGCTGCGTGTATTTTACCCCGTGGCCGTCTCGTTATCCAGACTCCCATTAGCTGGCTTAACAGGTTGACCCCTCGGGGAGGCTATGTTTTTTACCCCGAGGCTGTCTCGTCACCCGGACTCCCATTAGCTGGCTTGACAGGTTGACCCCTCAGGGAGGCTAAGTGTTTTTACCCCGAGGCCGTCTCGTCACCCAGGCTCCCGTTAGCTGGCTTGATAGGTTAACCCCTCGGGGAGGCTGAGTGTTTTTACCCCGAGGCCGTCTTATCACCCAGGCTCCCATTAGTTGTCTTGACAGGTTAACCCCTCAGGGAGGCTGTGTTTTATACCCCGAGGTCGTCTCGTCATCCAGGCTCCCATTAGCTGGCTTGACAGGTTGACCCCTCGGGGAGGCTGAGTGTTTTTTACACTGAGGCCGTCTCGTCACTCAGGCTCCCATTAGTTGGCTTGATAGGTTGACCCCTCAGGGAGGCTGAGTGTTTTTTACCCCGAGGCCATCTCGTCACCCAGGCTCCCATTAGCTGGCTTGACAGGTTGACCCCTCGGGGAGGCTGAGTGTTTTCTACCCCGAGGTTGTCTCGTCTCCCAGGCTCCCATTAGCTGACTTGATAGGTTGACCCCTCGGGGAGGCTGAGTGTTTTCTACCCCGAGGCCGTCTCGTCACCCAGGCTGTCATTAGCTGGCTTTACAGGTTGACCCCTCGGGGAGGCTGAGTGTTTTCTACCCCGAGGCCGTCTCGTCACTCAGGCTCCCATTAACTGGCTTGACAGGTTGACCCCTCAAGGAGGCCGAGTGTTTTTACCCCGAGACCGTGTCGTCACCCAGGTTCCCATTAGCTGGCTTGACAGGTTGACCCTACGGGGAGGCTGAGTGTTTTTTACCCCGAGGCCATCTCGTCACCCAGGCTCCCATTAGCTGGCATGACAGGTTGACCCCTCGGGGTGGATGCGTGTTTTTTACCCCGAGGCCGTCTCGTCACCCAGACTCCCATTAGCTGGCTTGACAGGTTGACCCCTTGGGGAGGCTGTGTTTTTTACCCCGAGGCCGTCTCATCACCCAGACTCTCATTAGCTGGCTTGACAGGTTGACCCCTCGGGGAGGCTGAGTGTTTTTACCCCAAGGCCGTCTCGTCACCCAGGCTCCCGTTAGCTGGCTTGACAGGTTGAACCCTCAGGGAGGCTGATTGTTTTTTACCCTAAGGCCGTCTCATCACCCAGGCTCCCATTAGCTGGCTTGACAGGTTGACCCCTCGGGGATGATGTGTTTTTTACCCCGTGGTCGTCTCGTCACCCAGGCTCCCATTAGCTGGCTTGATAGGTTGACCCCTCGGGGAGGCTGAGTGTTTTTTACCCCGAGGCCGTCTCGTCACCCAGGCTCCCATTAGCTGGCTTGACAGGTTGACCCCTCGGGGAGGCTGAATGTTTTTTACCCCGAGGCCGTCTCGTCACCCAGGCTCCCATTAGCTGGCATGACAGGTTGACTCCCCTGGGTGAGGCCAAGTATTTTCGGCTCTAAGAAGGCCACTCAGCGAATACGTTGGGTAGGACGTTTCTTTCCGAGCTTGTGCCAACCTCGAAAAGAGCGAGGATTATGTACAATCCCGTATTCACGAAGAGTGGGCCCCAAATAAGGCGCAACGCTTGGTGCACAGTTTTAAGCTTTTTGGGAGTTTTGCACTCTTGGAGGCCAATTTTAGGTGGACCAGCGTAACATATTAGTAGGGGAGGAAATATCTACTAACTCCCCCCCGGCCCCTTTGGAGAGTCGCAAGCAGGCCGCCCAGCTCGCAAGAAGGCAACCCAGCTCGCAAGCAATCCGCCCAGCTCGCAAGCAGGCCGCAGTCTCGCAAGGCCGCAGTCTTGCCAGGGCTCAGCTCGCCAGACTGCCGTCTCGCAAGGCCGCAGCTCGCCTTGCCCCGTCTCGCCAGGCTGCCGTCTCGCCAGGGCTCAGCTCGTCGGACCGCCGTCTTGCCAGGCTGCAGCTCGTCTTGCCCCGTCTCGCCAGGCCGTTGTCTTGCAAGGGCTCAGCTCGTCAGAATGTCGTCTCGCCAGGCCGCAACTTGCCTTGCCCCATCTCCCCAGGCCGCAGCTCGCCTTGCCTCAGCTTGCCAGACCGCCGTCTCGCCAGGGCTCAGCTCGCTAGACCGCCGTCTCGTCTTGCCTCAGCTCGCCAGACCGCAGCCTGCCAAGTAGGTCGCAGCTCGCCCGGAGGCTGAGTGTTTTTTACCAAGCGTTGCGCCTTGTTTGGGGTCCACTCTTCGCGAATACGGGGTTGTACAAATGCACCTTACTTTGGCAAGCCCACACTTCATCGATCGAGGCAGGAAGAGTGTCATCCATTGGTAGGCATCCAAACACTTAATATTGTTTAAGGGATTTTCATACTTGATTAACTCTTTAATCACTGTTAACACTTAACCAGTGTGCACATCAGACAAAAAACAAAATTCAACAGCAAACATAATCCAAATGCATCGCAGATGTGCACAAGAAAAATTATCATCAACACTTGATGAGGTGGGCTAAATCTGAATATCTAGAACACTTCTAAGTGTTCAGATTTATAAACACTAGACATGAGCAACACAAACTTCACTTACACACTAGATAAGCTCGTCACTTTATATGTAAGATTCAAAATCCACCATATCCTTGGCTTTACAAACCAACAAAAGTGACGGTTACTGTTAAGGAGTAGCAACAAAGAAATCCAAGAATAAATTTGGCCTTTTTGAACACTTCTAAAACCTCCAAATCTATACGACATGGACTTAGCAACTTCTGAAACAATGAATATTGTCGGCAACTTGCCTCTGATACAACTGTTGGGTTTTTTATATATGGCAGAACCGTTGTGCGCGCAGCGGAAATAAGAACAAGAAAAAAACCTCAAAAGTTCGGATCTGGCTAAATTCATGAATCAAGTAGAAAACATTCCTAATTAAAATTACCTTTATGGGATTGAGTGTATACTCAACCAAGTTGGTCCAGAAATATCCAGCCGGCCATCGTCGGGTTGAGTCTTGAGCGTCGAATTATTTCCGCGCCTCTACAGGATATCCACACGATCAGGAGTACCCACGACAACTTGTCACACAAGCGCTTGGTCGGGAGAGGACACACAACGTCTCCACAGATTGCTAGATTTGTTAGAGGAGAGGCGGCGACGACACTCACTGGGATCGAAATCAGTGACAATGCCAGAATTGGCAGGATCGGTGTAACACTTTCGTCGGGTTCTAGGGTTTCTATCTTTCGCACAGTAACAGCTCATGTGCTGGACCAAGATCTGAAGTGTGTTGACAAACCCTAAAGCACTTCCTATTTATACCGAAGGAATAAATAAAAAAAGTTCCAGCCTTTATACGCAGACCAAATACTTAGAATCCAGAATTTGGCTAGTCAATACTTGATTTGATGAATCGTTGAGTATTTACAGTATACACGATGAATCGCAGAGTATCATCATATACTCGATGAATCATCAAGTATCCGTAGGGTACACGATAAACTCAATGCTTACCTCCTGCCGAATCAACACTTGACTTGACGAAGGCATTGAATGGACTCAATGTTGTCAACGCTTTCTACCTCATGGCGTTGAGTGAACTCAGCACTCAATGCCTAAGGCCAAATTCATCGAATGGTGTTAAGTGAAATCAGCGCTCAATGCTTAAGGTCAAATTCGCCTAGTAACACTTTACTCGACGATGGCGTTAAGTGGACTCGACACACTCAACGCCTGAGACTCAGACTCAGTGAATCAACTCCTTGACTCAATGAATCGTGGAGTATACTCAATACACTCAACGCTTAAGTGCCATACTCGACGAATCAACTCCTTGACTCAACGAATCATTGAATATACTTGACTCACTCAAAGCCACCATCCGACGAGTCAACACTTAACTCAACGAAGGCGTTGAGTGGTCTAGACACACTTGACGCTTTTGCCTTAGCAAATTTTCCATCCTTTTTTGCTCATCATATGAGCTATACCATATAGATTCAATCTCCCAATTTCTCCACAATATTATGTACGACCCTAATACTCATATTGAGTTGGCTGTGAGGCCACATACTTGATCACTTTTAGATCACAATGGTAACACAAACAATATGGACTGGGAAGCGTCTTAGTATGTCGTTCGTTAAGGTTTGGGGCTGTGAGACATACGTACGACGTGAAACTCCTGAAAAGCTGGAACCCAAATAAGATAAGTGTTATCTTTTGGGGTATAATAAGGAAACTAAAGAGTACTATTTAAACATACCGTCCGAGGGCAAAGTGTTTGTCGCAAGCACTGGTGTCTTTCTTGAGAAAGAGTTCTTAGGTAGAAAGACAGCCAAGGTCGAACTTAAAGAAGTTCAAGAACGACAAACTGTGAATGGATCAAAATTGGAACCTGAGACAGGACTGCATGTTGTTGTAGCTGGAGAACCTGCTCAGGAAACACAAGTTCAACGTAGATCTGGTAGACCAAGGTTTGAGCCTGAGTGATATGGATTTCTCGTGTCTCAAATAGATAATGTGTTGCTTATGGATCATAGTGATGAACCTGCAACCTACCAAGAGGCTATGAGTGGACCGAACTCCGAGATGTGGCTTGAGGCCTGAAATCTGAAATGGACTACTTGTATGAAAACCAAGTTTGGACCTTGGTGGAACAGCCTGAAGGGGTATGACCCATAGGGTGCATGTGGGTCTTCAAGGAGAAGACCGACATGGACGGGAATGTACCGACATTCAAAGGTCGACAGGTGGCTAAGGGATTTAAGCAAATTCATGGTATTGATTATGATGAGACCTTTTCCCCTATTGTCATGGTTAAGTCCATTAGAATTCTGCTTGCTATTGTTGCGTATTACAACTACGAGATTTGCCAGATGGATGTCAAAACAGATTTTCTAAATGGAAACCTCGTTTAGGAAGTGTATATGACACAACCCGAGGGTTTTGTATCTCCATGTGATGCCAATAAAAAATGCAAGTTGCAGAGATCCATTTATGGATTAAAACAGGTTTCTCAAAGTTGGAATCTTCATTTTGATGAAAAGATCAAAGAGTTTGGTTTTATCAAAAATGAGGATGAACCGTACGTTTACAAGAGGATCAGTGGGAGCATTGTTGTCTTCCTGATATTGCATGTGGATGACATACTGCAGATTGAGAATGACAAACTGACCTTGCAAATCGTTAGAACAACCTAGAGGACTACTTTTCAATGAAGGACTCAGGTGAAGCGACTTATATAATTGGTATTAAGATCTATAGAGATAGATCGAAGAAGTTGCTAGGTTTGACCCAAAGTACGTACATTGACAAGGTGTTGAAGTGGTTCAACATGCTTGAGTCCAAGAATGGATTCTTACCCATGTCTCACGGTGTGAGTCTCTCTAAGGACCAGTGTCCTAAGTCTTGTGAAGATAAGGACTGCATGAAGTTGATTTCATATGCTTCAGCAATTGGGTCAATCATGTATGCAATAATATGTACTAGACTCGATGTCTCGTATGCCTTGAGCATGATTAGCAGGTATCAGTCTGATCCCGGTGAAAGTCACTGGATTGCCGTTAAGAATATCCTGAAGTACTTGCGAAATACTAAGGATACATTCTTGGTATTTGGTGGAGAGGAAGAACTCGTTTTAAGGGGTTATACGGATGTTATCTTCCAAACTGATAGGGCTAACTCAAATTCTCAGTCAGGTTTTATATTTTGCCTTAATGGAGGTGTTGTTAGTTGGAAAAGTTCCAAGCAGGAGACAGTTGTTGATTCTACAACTGAGGTCGAGTTTAGCGCCGCTGCAAATGCAGCAAAGGAGGTTGTATGGATTAGGAAATTCATCTTCAAGTTAGATGTAGCTCCTGACATTATTCATCTCATAGATCTCTACTGTGATAATAATAGTGTAATTGCACTTGCTTCGCAACCTAGATCTCATCAGCACTCCAAGCACATACTTCAGCTATTCCATCTAATTCGAGAGATTTTCGATCGAGGAGATGTGAGCATTAGTAGATTGCCGACTGAGGAGAACATTGCGGATCCACTGACAAAGCCTCTTGCACAGAGAAAGCATGATGATCATGTTAGATTTATGAGTATACGATACCTAAATGATCAACTCTAGTTAGAGTCTTGTGGATTGTATGTTTGTTGGCTTTAATTTTTCATTTGATGAATAATGTACTATATATATTTCATTTTATATATTTTGGCAAGTTCTTTTATTGTGTTATTACTTCTCTTGTGCTAAAGTAGTTAACTGTATAAATGCCCTTAAAATGTTTGCTTTCGTAGGTCAAGTAGTGACTTGAATGTGAGAACCTTTGTTATTATAAGCTTCATTCTTAAAGGTCCCGGGTCGTTGTATCATCTTAGAAGCTATGGGCGATGATGATATCTTTAAGACTAGCATGTGTGTTGACTGATGACCGGTCTTCATAGGTCATGATATTGTGATATCAAGTCATCACATGTGTACTTGTTATGAACAAGTTGTACTGCACAGACCTACCATGAGAATACTTTGTGGATTATTATATAAACATGTCACAAGTATGGCTCAAGTGACAATGATGTTTGTGGTCCTTTGAACTTTAGTCACATCATTCATCGAGTGAGGAAGAGCGTGCTTTGATGCTTTCAAAAGTCCATTCTTGAAAAAGTTGGATGATAAAGGTGGTTATTGGGTATGTTACGAATCATTTGGGTGTTTGCGTGTGAGCAGATATGAGATTTGTCCTCATTTATAACAGGAGTTGCATCCATGGGCCCATTGATGGAATAGGACTGAGAAAGGCATGGCCATGCTTGTTTGAGTCAATATATGATATCGAGATCACCAATTTCTGGAAATCCATTCTAGATCAGGAAACTGAGATTGAACAATTATGAGGTTGACACGGTCTATACCTCTAGTTCTATTCGGATGTATGGGACGAAGGGACATGACAACACTGTAACATTGGTCACAATGGCATTTGAGTTTTATAAACTCTTACTGTTTGGGGAGAAATGATATATGTCTAGATGCCGCTCATTGTTTGTGAAGCCTTTATGTTGGGTCCATTGCCCTCAATGTCCTAGATTTGAGTGAAGTCAATCTTGTTAATGATATACATAAAAGTGTATTTGATGTGTGCCTGAGTTCATACATGTAGGCATGTCCTAGCAATATTAATGGGACAGATAACCTAAGTAGCTAAGTCAGGTAAACTCTCACCTAAGATGTGGATAGACAAAAATCTATGTCCACAGGTGTTGAGTGAAGGTTACTCAATCAATGTCAGATGACTTATAGCACTGAGTGGAGCCTATACTGTCAAAGACAAAGGAGTGGCAAGTTGAGAAAGTGGCTACGTCCACAAGCATTGAGTGAAGTCAACTCACTCAACACCATACAACAAAAGGCTGTGAGACAGGCTAATGCAGTAAAAGCTTAAGAGAAAAAGGGAAGAAAAATGGTAATTCCATAGGTGTTGAGTGAGTATCACTCACTCAACTCCATACTGTAGATTCGTTTAATATTACCATGTAAGTCAAAGCCATAGAAAAGCTCTCCTAATATTTGGCTAAGTCCAAATGCGTTGAGTGAAGCTTACTCACTCAACGCCAAGGAGCAGATAAATCTTATGATGTAAGAAAGCATTGAGTGAGGCATGATCACTCAACGCTCTCAATGACATGACTTAAAAAATCTGGCTAAAGCAAAACTCATTGAGTTAGGCGTGGTCACTCAATGCTCTCAACGCTTAAAAAGCTGAAGAAGCAGAAAATTAGCTAAGGCAGAAAGTGTTGACTGAGGCATGATAACTAAACTCTCTCAATGCCTAAATTACAGAAAGCATGGCTAAGGAATAAGGCGCTGAGTGAGGTGTGCTCACTCAATGCTCTCAACGCCAAGCATGCAGAAAAGGCTGCAGAAATTGTTAAGGAAAAAAGTGTTGAGTGGGGCTTACTCACTCAACGCTACCAATGCCTAGATAGATGGAATTTTGTCTAAGTACTTTGGTGTTGAGTGAATCTCATTCAATCGATGTCTTTTCTACTGATGCACGATTTTGGCTAAGTCCACAGGTGCTGACGTCAGCAAAATCTGCAAAATCGACAAAGTCAACTGATTTCAAATCAAGTACGGAGAAGCTACAGAACACGATAAACTCTGTCGTGAAGCTACCGCACGTCTTCTTCCATTAAAGCAAGGTGCAGCTGGGATGTTGCAAGTGGGCCCCACTGATTTCAAAGAGCCATTGATCAGCGAACTACAAAAGGAAGAGAGTGGCCAAGACGACAACAACTTTTAGGGCTTTATCAACTTCAAAAAGTTGCAGCTAGACTTCTTCTTCATTGCCATTATTGCAGAGAAGAAGCCTGAAGACTTCATGCAAGAACCATAAAGTTCAGTTAGTTGGTGTCATCTCCACCTGCACCAACAAGTTTAAAAGGTTTTCCTTCTAAGGGAGAAGCAGAAACAAAGAAGAATATTCTGCAGATCAAGTTCTGAAGCTGAGAAGAAGAAAGAACTAAGTTGCTGACTCTGTCCTGGGAAGGAAGAGGAAGCAGAGCAGTTTTTACTACTAGTTACTTACAGCTCAAGATTCTTATAGCTGTGAAGAAAGTTTGGGCTGAGATAACTCAGCACAAGGGGCTATCACTAAGAAATCTCTCTATAATAGATAAAAATCTATTTCTCTCTATAGGATCCAACTGGATCGGAGTTGTAGGGCTCTCTGATCCTAAGGTAGGCCAATATTGCCTTAGTTGTAGGTGAGTGAAGCTCTCTAAATTGTATGAACCAACTGGATCTGAGTTGTAGGGCTCTTTGAGCCTGAGGTATGATAATCTTGCCTGAGTTGTAGGAGAGTGAAGCTCCCTGAGTTGTAGGATTCAACTGGATCTGAGTTGTAGGGCTCTCTGAGCCTGAGGTATGGTAGTATTGCCTGAGTTGTAGGAGAGTGAAGCTCTTTGAGTTGTAGGATCCAACTGGATCTGAGTTGTAGGACTTGGTTTCAAGTCCGAGGTAGTGGTCAATTGATCACTAAGCTATATGAGAAGAATACTCTCTGAGTGTAGGACCTTTAGGTCTGAGGTAGGATCCCTAGTGGATCTGAGGTAGGGTTGTCCTCCCAGCCTGAGTGTAGGGCCTTTGGCCTGAGGTAGGTGACATGTTGATCACTAAGTTGTAGGCCCGTGTGGCTGAGTTATAGGTCTTGGAGGAGACTGAGGTATCCTAAGGGATCAAAGGTATAAGCTCTTTGGAGCAGTGTTTTGGATAAGTGTCTTGACTAACAGGAAGTTGGCAAGGTGAGAAGAGAGTGGATGTACCCAAAAATTGGGGAACCATTATAAATCTGTGTTTACTCTTCTGTGTTGTTTTCTTTGTGCAGTTTCTTGAAAGCAAACTACTACCAACACACTTAGCGCAAAAGATAAAATAAAAAAGAGAATAATAACAATGTTACAACTTATTCACCCCCTAGGTTGTAAGCTAACTTGAAAATAAAGACATTAAAGTAGTATTAGAGGGAGGTTACTCAAAAAGGATCTAACCATCTGAGTGATCTTCCAAGGTAGCTATAGACTATGCTGATGGGTTCAGGAGTGAACTATAGGGAGTTGGGTGCTATGAAGCTTCCTATCTACATGAAGGTGGGATTTGGAATCTGGAAGGAGAGGGTTAGGCTGTTCTTGGAAGCAGCTGACCCTAGAATCTTCTTAACTATTAAAGAAGGACCTTTCATACCCATGAAAGTGTCTGTTCTGGATGCAAACATCCATACATCAAAGACTTATGATGAGATGATAAAGGATGAAGTCATTCGTGCCACCATGGACAATAGGGCTCAATATGTCATTGTCAGTGCAATTGATGATTCTACCCATTAGAATCTGATTCACTGCAAACTGCAAAGGAGATGTGGGACACTCTGGTGATCTATATGGAAGGGACAGAGGAAGTCAGGGATGTCATAAAGTCTATGCTCAACCAGGAGTATGAGGCCTTCAGACAGTCCAAGGGTGAGAATATAGCCACCTGTTATGAAAGATTCTTTAGGATAGTAAATGAGGTAAGGACCTATGGAAGGGTCTTTAGTCATTATGATCTAAATGGTAAGCTCCTCAGGTCTTTCACCAGATACTGGGACACAAAGATCTGTGCCATCAGAGAAATGGCTAAGCTGAGTAACACTCCACCTCACACCCTATTTAGAAAACTGCTCTCTTATAAGATGCAGCTAATCGTCAGGAAAGAGGAAGAGACCAACTACAAATCTCAAGCCAAAGAAACGTCAGTAGCTCTCAAAGATGAAGCCACAAACAAAAGCAGGAGAAAGACCCCTTCTCCTCCCAGAAGACCAGAAGATTCAGACTGCTCTGAATTAGATGCATCAGACAACAACATGTTTGATGAGGACTTTGTTGTCTTCTCCAGGAAGCTCCATAGGCTGATGATGAAGAAGCACTGGAAGAGTAAGCCCTCATCAGCACATCATTGGAAGAAATTCTCCAATGAGGACAAGTATGGATCTAAACCCAGTAAACAGAATTCTGCTAATGTTATCTGTTACTATTGCAGCAAGCCAGGACATGTCATTGTTGATTGCCCAGTGAAGAGAAGGGAGGATAGTGAGAAGAAATCTCACCAAAAGCAAAAGGGTAAGAAAGAAAAGTATTTTGTGGCTAAGAAAGAGAAAAGCTGGACAGAATCATCATCATCTGAGTTTGAAGAAGAGGAAGCATATATTGGGCTAGTTGCTGCTGCTAAAGATAAAGCTGTTACAGTAGAAGATGTCTATCCTCCAGGGAGGATAGGAATCAGGGCCCCTCTAACACTATCAGATAGTGACTCAGAGGTGGATGAAGATGGCCACAACTACAGAGGGCTGATGGCAATGACTGATGAAGAGGGAAGCCAGGATCAGCCTGGTCAAAGTAAGGTATGTTCTTCATCCAGTTCAGTGCCTAAGAATGAGAGAAGTCCTTTTACAGAAGCCTCTTCATCTAATGGTGAAGATGATTCTGGCTCAGAGGGTGGTGTTAATCAATTGATTGACAGATATAGTGAACTTTTGGATGCCTTTAAAATATGCAAGAAGTTGACTAAGAAACAGGTTAAAGAGATTTTGTCTCTTCAACCTGCTGCTTCTGAGCTTGCTGAAATAGCTGCTGTACTGAATCAAACAATGAGGGAGCTCAGCCAACTGAAAACCCTATCAGGCATCCAGATGAAGACTATCAAGAGTAAAAATAGTCTCATTAAAGATCTTGAAGAAAAGCTCTAGAGGGAGTAATGTATTGTGGCCAGCTTCTCTCAGCCTAATACAGTGTTGCCCTTGATAGATTCCTTCTCCTCGCAAAAGGGTAAGAAGGGGTTGGGCTTCAAGGGTAACACAAGACCTGCAAATATCAAAGGGAAAGTTCCAGTCATGCCTATGACATCTAGGCCACATAACCTATTCAAGAGGGTGATATTCCGTTCAAATAGGTATGACTAGGAAAGCATATAAGGTCTCTATATGAATGGTGCATCCACAAGTGGAACAAACGATGTTCCCAGCCATTGTGGAATCTACAGTAGGGCAAGTGCCTTTAAGGCTGCCCATGGTGAAATTCAAATGGCCCATCATGGACCATTTATCATTGGTGCTACAACCCGCCTCTCAAAAATGTGGCTGCAGCCAGTTTTCTGATCTTGTCAGCACAGAATATGACTAAGGGTCAGTCTGTTAGCTTGCCTGATATGGTTGTTTTTGATGCTATCAAGAGCATACTATCTGAAAAGAAATCTACTGCTGATAAGATTCAGAACAGGCCATACAAGCTAGCAAGCACACTAACTTTCAGTCAAATCCATGAGGAAAGGAAACAAAAAATGGCTACTACATCTCTTCCTTCTGTCAAGACTGCAGTCAAACCAACTGTTAGGCCTACATAGAAAAGGAGATACAACATACATGATTGTTGGTGTTGTGAAACATAGGCCATTATGCCATTGACTACTGGCATAATCTTAATATGGTCAGGACCAGAGTTAGTCCACCATTCAGAAATCTTGCTTGTGGACATGTTCAGTTTCATACTAATATGCACCTATGACCCAATAGATATTGGGGTCCTAATGTAAAGTAAACTATATATTGCATGTTAGTCTAAGTGGCCATACCCCTATATGGTACTTGGATAGTGGTTGTTCATGGCACATTACTGGGACAAAGAGTAATTTGAAGGAGTAGACTCCAGTAAAAGATGGACCCAAAGTAATCTTTGGTGGTTTAGATAGGGGGTAACAAGAGGATATAGTAAGATCACCAATGACATAGTCACCATCACTAAGGTGTCTTATGTTGAAGGGTTACAACACAACATTATAAGCATAAGTCAGCTCTCTGATCTTAGCTATGTTATTGTCTTCCATAATGATAAGTGCCTAATCAAGAGGTCAAGTGACCAAGAGGTCATTTTGATAGGTACTAGGAGTGGAAATGTTTATTGCTTGAACTTTCTATATTTAAATACAGACTCTCCTATCTGTCTAGTGGCAAATGAGAAAGCCTTTTATATTGCCCTATGGAACAAGAGGCTACCCCACGTAAATTATAAGACTATTGGCAAGCTCTTTTGTCAAAAGCTAGTTAGGAATGGTCCCAATGTGAAGTGCTTCAAGGAGGGCATTTGCTCTGCTTGTCAAAAGGGCAAACAGACAAAAGCTTCCTTCAAGGGTATTGAGATCAAAGATTCTGTGAGGTGCCTATACCTCCTGCAAATGGACTTATTTGGTCATATGCCAGTTCATAGTCTTGGTAGGAAGGTCTACACCCTTGTGGTTGTTAATGACTTCTCTAGGTTTGCATGGGTGTTCTTCCTCAAGAGAAAGAATGAAACCCTTGATATATTCATTAAGTTTGTCATGCAAATTCAGAATGAGTTTAACAAATCTGTGGTCAAAATCAAAAGTGACCATGAGATTGAATTCAAGTCTAATATCATGACACGATTCTGTGAAGAGCATGGGATTCATCAAGAAGTCTCTTCCCCTAAAACACCCCCAACAAAATGGGATTGTTGAGAGGAAAAATAGAACTCTCATAGATGCTGGTAGGACACTGTTGAGTGACATATATCTCTCAGAATATTTCTGGGCTGAGGCAGTCAACACTGCATGTCATGTCCTCAACAGAGCCTCTATCACCAAGAGCAATAAGAAAACTCCCTATGAGATCTTGAAAGGCAAAAAACCAAACCTGAGCTATCTCAAAATCTTTGGTAGTAAATGTTATGTGTTTCATAATGGAAAGTCCTATATAACTAAGTTTGCTGTCAAGTCCTTTGATGGGATTTTTGTTGCGTATAACAATCATAACAAATCTTATAGGATCTACAACTTGCAAAGCCAAGTTGTAGAGGAGTCTGTACATATAGTCTTTGATGATTCCACCATGATTAACAGGGAGCTGCCAAGCTCCTCTTCCAGTACTATAGGTACAGAATAAATGATGGACAATCTGACCATCAAGGAAGTAGAACCAGCTATCCAAAATGAAGTAGATATTCCTAAAGGTCCACCAGACACACTTGGAGTAGATGAGGATCAGCAAGAAGTTGTTCCTAAATATGATGTAGAAAGAAGATTACCTCCAGTAATGAGGCATTTAGGAGACCATCCTGCTCACCAAATCATTAGTGAACTAAGTCATGGAGTAGTGACAAGAAGCAGAAATCTGAATACAGCTATGAATGCAAGCTTCCTGTCACAAGTAGAGCCGAAGAAGTTTAAAGAGGCCAACATAGATCATTTTTGGATAGCGGCTATGTTGGAACCCCACCTGTTTTACGATTGATTTGGGCTAGGTTCACTATTAGGATTACTTAGATTGATCCACATTGCATAGTCTAGGGTCATAGGTTTTTGTCAGAGTCTAAGTCATGGCATCAAACCTAGAATGATTGGTTTTCACCTTCAGAAGACTTAGAAGACAGAAGACCCCCAGAGAAAGTAGTTTTCTAAGAGCATAAAAAGTCATTCAGAGAATGCTGAATTAAGCTTGACTTTCGTCGATTGGAGTTCGATGAACTCAGTTATTTCTCTGAGCTGAGTTTGACAAAATCCTAGCTACGCTCGACGAACTCAACTTTTTCTTTGATCCGAGTTCGACGAAATCTTAGCAGAGATCGACGAATTCTGATTTCTTTGCAGAAGCTCAGCACGACGAAAAGACTATCTCAGTTCGACGATCTTGGAGCTCATATTGAAAGTAAATTTTCTGTTCAGAGATCTTGGAGCTTAGCTCGACGAAAGAGAGGTTTTAGATCGACGAAATTGGATCTTTAATCGACGAAACAAATTCAGTTCAACTACATTCTCACAGGTTTTGTTCGACTAATTTCCCTACAGTTTTCCAGTATTGACTAAGGCAGTTTGATTTCAAAATTTATTATTATATGCCTATAAATGCACTGATAGTTAATGCTTCATATTCTCAAGAATATAGCCGTTTCAAGGTAACATTAATTATGGTATTCATAGTGTAATTATCTGGCTAAATTGCTAGGAAAGCTGAGGAAATAAATTAAAGACAATTACTAGCCGATTAACTCCCAAATTTTCTACAATCAATCAAGGATAGTATTCAAAATTCAAATGCAAATTTCTGCAAGGAATATAAAAAGACAGTTTTTAGAAGATTATACACAGAGATACACACAAATACACAGAGATATACACAGACAGACAGACACATATAGATATACAGAGACATATAGAGATTCTTACAGAATTCTTCACCATCTGCTTCAAAGCTTTTCAAGGGACAACTATTCAACATCAGTCCAAAAAGCTTCTGAAGTTTTTCTATAATTTGAAGGCCTACACCCTGTACAAAGCTCTCATCTTCCTAAACCATTCTACATCTCAAGGGGAGCTTTGACAACATTAAATCCACTATTCTTCTCTTAAACTATTAATAGAGAAGAACATCATTACTTTTCTTTTTCCAACTGTGTATAAGGTTATAACTCCCTTCAAAAGTTAACCCCTTTGGTTGTCAAGTCTCCTGATCAAAAGACTTGGATTGGTTTTTGTGCACCTGATCAAAAGCTCAAAGGGTTGTGAGATCTCCCTTGAAATAGATCTTGTGGTGACAGGGCACCTGAGCAAAAACCTGTGGTGGCACGACACCTGATCAAAAACTTGTAGTTGATTCCTACCAGGGTGGTAGAAGTGTGGATGTACCTAGTTTTGGGGAACCACTAAAAAATATTTGTGTCGTCTGGATTGCTCTATTTTTTATCTGTTGTGCTGTGATTGTTTTGTTTTTATTTTCTCTCTATACTTATAGCTATCACTTATTTAAATTTCGCAATAAAAACTAATCAAGTTTTTAAACTACTCTATTCATCCCCCCTCTAGAGTTAAGACAGATCTATCCCTCACTTTCAGGCTATACAAGAGGAGCTAAAGCAGTTCAAAAGATACAATGTCTGGAAGCTGGTTCCCATAACTCATGTACATAATGTCATTGGAGTCAAGTGGATTTACAGAAACAAACTTGATGAAAATGACATTATAATAAAGAACAAAGCAAGATTAGTAGCTAAGGGGTATAGGATGGAAGAAGATATTGATTTTGATCAAACCTTTGCCTTGTAGCAAGATTGGAGGCCATAAGATTGTTCCTTGTATATGCTGCACATAAGGGATTCAAGGTATACCAGATGGATGTGAAGTCAGCCTTTCTGAATGGTGACTTGCAAGAGGAAGTCTATGTTAAGCAGCCTCCAGATTTTGTAGTTCCTAACTCAACTAATTCTATTTATAGACTTAGGAAAGCTTTATATAGGCTAAAGTAAGCCAATAGAGCATGGTATGAGACCTTATCTAGCTTCTTATTGAGAACAAATTCTCAAGGTGGAAGATAGATAAGACCCTATTCCTGAGTGAATCTAAGGGTAAGGTCATCCGAGTTCAGATCTATGTAGATGACATCATCTTTGGATCTACTGATGACAACCTCTGCAGGAAATTTGTCAAACTTATGCAGTGGAAGTTTGAGATGAGTAGTATGGATGAACTTAAGTTCTTCTTGGGTCTCCAAGTAATACAGACTGATGATGACTTGTCCATATCCCAGTCCAAGTTCACTAGGGAGTTAATAAAGAAATTTGGTATGAAAAATTCCTCCACCATGAGAGCTCCCATGGGATCAAGTATGCCCATATTCAAAGATGAGGCAGGGAAACCTGTTGATGAGACTTTGTATAGGGGGATAATTGGTTCTCTTCTCTATCTAACTGCTAGTAGGTCATACATCATATATGCTATATGTGTTTATACTAGGTATCAGGCTTGCCCCAAAGTATCTCATTACTCTGCTGCAAAGAGAATTCTGAGGTATCTTAAGGGCACACCATATCTTGGTCTGTGGTACCCTAGGAATAAGGAGTTTGAACTATCTGACTATTTAGATGCAGACTTTGCAGGCTGCAAAGAGGACATGAAGAGCACTTCTGACACCTGTCAATTCCTGGGTGGAAGACTAGTTTACTAGAACATCAAGAAGCAAACTAGTGTTGTTATTTCAATTGTAGAGTCAGAATACATCTCAACAGGTAGCTGTTGTGCTCAGTTGCTATGAATCTAACATCAGCTCTAAGACTACAACCTTCAGATAAGTAGAAGTTCCTTATTTTGTGATTATACTAGTACCATTTCAATTGCTAGAAATCTTGTCTCCCACAACAGGACTAAGCACATTGAAATCAGATATTATTTTATTAGGGAGCATGTGGAATGTGAAGATATCAACCTTGAGTTTGTACCAACCGACAAGTAAGTGGCTGACATCTTCGCTAAACCACTAGATGAAGCAAAGTTTAACACCTTCAAGTTTGAGTTGGGAATGTTAAACCTGGTATAGATTCAGTTGCTCATCATTTAGTTGTAAATTATTTTGTATTTTGCAGATGGAATTATTCTTCAGAAAAATGAAGACTCTTCAAGATGATGCATCAGTTGAGGGGGAGCATGTACAACACTATTCCAATAATTCAGAACCCTGGTAGCTATTTGCTGAAGTCAAAAAGGGGAGGAAAAGATTAGCAAGCAACGAGGTGTGGTAACCATGATCAATAATGGTTACAACAATTTAGGGGGAGCAGGTATAGTAATGTTCACCCTGCAGTCAAGGAGGTATGGTAAAGTGTGGTAACTAGTTGCAACAATTCAGGGGGAGCAGGTATAATAATGTTCACCCTGTAGGCAAGGAGGTGTGGTAAAGTGTGGTAACTATAAATCATTCTCTAGTTATACGCTTTTAAAATTCTTATTGCTCCATAGGTTTATGTATGTCATTAACTTATTATTGAATCATTTGCTTAAAAGTTTTGACTTTCTCAAATAGGAGGAGATTGTTGGGTCCATTGCCCTCAATGTCCTATATTTGAGTGAAGTCAATATTGTCAATGATATACATAAAAGTGTATTCGATGTGTGTCTGAGTTCATACATGCAGGGATGTCCTAACAACATTGATGGGATAGATAGCCTAAGTCGCTAAGTCAGGTAAACTCTTACCTAAGATGTGGATAAACAAAAATCTTTCTATGTCCACATGCATTAAGTGAAGGTTACTCACTCAACGTCAGATGATTTATAGCATTGAGTAGAGCCTATACAGTCAAAGCCAAAGGAGTGGCAAGCTGAGAAAGTGGATAAGTCCACAGGTATTGAGTGAAGTCAACTCACTCAACGACATACAACAAAAGGCTGTGAGACAGGATAATGCAGTAAACGCCTAAGAGGAAATGAATAGAAAAATGGTTAAGTCCATAATCATTGAGTGAGTATCTGTAACGACCTAGGGAGGACCCCTAGCGCCGCCCGGCCCACCAGCAGCCCATGGAGGACCCATGGCACCAGCTCAGCTGGTGATGAGGGCTGCTGAAGGTGCCTTGTTAAGGAGGTGATGGGTTCGAAACCTGGCATGCTCAAAAACCTACCGTGCTGAGAAATAGGCCGGAGAGGGGTTTGGGTGCCTAGGCTACAGCCCTGTAACAGGACACCTGGACGAGACAAGCCGTCGGCCCAGGCAAGGGTGTGGTGGGCCTTTGAGCTCTAAACCGGGACGTTACATAAAAAGTGCACTTTTTTGTAACGACCTAGGGAAGAACCCTAGCACCGCCCGGCCGACCAGCAGCCCATGGAGGACCCATGACACCACGATGGTACAACCAGAATCTACAAGGCCTGTAGGCCGTACACCCCAAAGCATCTCTAACCTGTTTATCAGTGCGGTGCATTGTTGTCATGGAGTCTCGAACCGACAACCTTGACAAGTATCCTTTAGTACCACTACTCATCACCAACTAAGCTCAGTTGGTGATGAGTAGTGGTACTAAAGGCTACTTGTCAAGGTTGCGGGTTCGAGACCCCTTGGAAACAATGCACCGTGCTGATAAACAGGCCGGAGATGCTTTGGGGTGTATGGCCTGCAGTCCTTGTAGATTCCGGTTGTACCACCATGGTGCCATGGTGATGTAGGCTAGTCCTTTTGGGCATTATGGTGATCGACGTAACTAACACGACACGCTCCAATATCCCGCACGTCACGCTCAAGAGTTTAACGCGGCAACAATTCAATTAATATTGTTATTAATTAAAGGTTATGGGGGGGGGTTCGCAAGGCCCCTTAAGATAATACCAAGGCGATAGGCCAAGGTCCTCTCAAGCGAAAAGAACCCACACGGTTCGATCGAGCGTGTTGTACCAAAAGAGAAGCCACCGAAAACAAGAGATTCGGGCAAGGGTGGTTCTCTCCCAACAAAATACAAACGAGGGCCGCCACGCCTCACGAACTTGAACGAAAGAAATAAACACGACAATAACTAAAAGAAATTAGCCACGAAAATTCAAGTGTTACACAAGCCACACAATTTGCCAATGCCACAAGATCTATCTAAAGAAGAGAAACACATAAAGGTGGAAATGCTCGTTACCCAACCGGATTTGATGAATCCGATTCACTCTACTAGAATCGCTCTTCAACGGCTCCGTCAGAGATACGCCAGAGGGAGAGAAATTCGTCGCCTTCTTCGTATCACGCTATATTTGGAAAGTCCCGGCGAAATCTTCTGAATATGGAAAATAATATTTCCCAATAAGGAATGAGAGAAAAAGGTGGCAGGATATCAGAAATAGTTAAGGAATGATATAATTCAAATATGGCAGGCAGAGAATTTAGAGAAGGGGGTATATTTTGAATATGGGAAATAAGAGGGAATATTGTAGAGAATATTTTGGGTTTGGAAAGAGATTTGGTGTGGAGGGAAAGAGGAGACGGTGGGGCTCGGTTTTGGTGGTGGTGGAGGGGGCTCGGGTTTGAAGAGGATGAGGGATGTTCGGGTGAGGGAGTTTTGGGTGGCGGCCGGGTCTTGTGAGGGAGGAGTTTGGTGGCGGCTTTGGAGGTTGGTGATGGAGGTGGTTCGGCTAGATTTTCTAGGAGGTGGCTCGGGTTGGTTAGGGGAGAGAGGAGGCCGGTTGTGTGAAGGAGGAAGACGACGGTAGGGCTCGGGTAGAAAGGATGTAGGGATGGGATGAAGGGAGAAAGGGAGGAGAAGGGTGGCCGACGGCCAAAGAAGAAGAGAAATAGATGGGGGCCGAAACTTGCCTTGGAGAAGGAGGGGGATTTCAATCTTGAAATTGGTTTTCTTTTCATTCATTCACTAAAGAAAAACAAAGGAGTACATGCCTTTATATAGGCTTTACAATCAAGGGAAAAAGGACTACATGCAGCCCAACATGAAAATGAAATAAGACAACCATACACCATGGTTTTATAACATAACCATGTTACAAATAATACATGAAATTAAACATGAAATAAAAAATGATAATTTTGAAATAAAACAACTAATAAAATATAATATTACTCAATTATTATTTATTAATAAATAATAATTGGGCTTGCGCTCCGGACGGCTATTGTGGCGACGCCAATAATTGGGCTTGCGCTCCGGACGGCTATTGTGCCGACGCTTCCAAGGGTCATCCGTAAGCATGCTGTCGCCGTCATCAAAGTGTTGCGGGCCGACATCTCCATTCAAATCTACCGGGTCACCATCATCGTCAGAGGGAGGACGCTCCTTGGCCACATGTCGTGGGAAGTCGGCTACATCAATCCTCCCCCTCTTAAAAATACTCATCACTGATGAGTATACCTGTGTGTACTCGCCTGGAAGGTCATCGGCGGGGAAGAACCTGCATGGCAAAAGGTGGTCTTGGAGGGACCTCAAATACGCGTTATCCAAAGAAGGAAAAAGAATTTCAACAACATCCACCAACATACCTCCGATGGAGACCGAGAAGGAGAACGATCCTAGGAAACTGTCACCACCCAACCCAATAGAAAGCATAGTGGAAAATATATACGGAGAGGTAGACATTTCAAGTGGCATAAAAGCATAAAGCGTAAAGTATGTAACGATGAAAATAGGAGCTATGCCCCAATCAGTGGAAACTTTTAAAAGAAATGTCATGTCACCAAACTTCCGTAAAATTCGTAAAGAATACACTAGCCGATTCGTTATTATTTCTAAGGTGCCCGGGAGCATCCGTTCAGGGGTGAGACAATCCAAAACCAAATCAATCACACAACGGTGTGAGACTTTTTGACACAAACTCGCAAGTAAATTAAAGGACGCATTTTGATGGGTTAAATGGATAAGAATGCGCCTAGTTAACTTAAAACCATGTGGGGTGAACCCATGTGCAACATGACTAGAATTAATAGTAGAAAATAACAGAACTATGTCAGGTGGCACGGGTGCTTTAAATTCAAAAATTATTTTGGTGGAGCCGAACGTTTTCGTTTTAAATTTGGAATTAAAATTTGATTTTAAAATGTCGCAATGAATAGCCAGCAGAAAACGTTCGTCACCAACTACGTTTACCCACATCCATCGTAGTAAGCCTAATGGGGAGGCAGTAATAATAAACTTTTCCAAATATAAAGGGCTACAAATGACTAGCTCATGTCCTAATAAATCAACTACTCGAGTTAAATGAACCGGAGGGAGAGTCGACATGGGTGATTCCGTAGGGGAAGTTAAGTCACACTCAACGTCAAAACACGGATTACTCGTCCAAGAGCAAGCCTCCGGTTGTAGGCCATTAAAATCATAAGAAAAATTAAACAGTGGATTCGTTCTCACTGAAAATTCAGCCGACAAGTCTTCCAACTCATTCGATACTTCCTTTATTTCAGAATTAGTGATCGTATCATAGGTAGGCAAAATCGTATCCGACAAAATTTCTAAACAGTTTTCGGCCCCAGGTAAAGGAGCTATCAATGAAATGTCTATCAGACCCTCAGGGCAACCGTCCTCCAAAGAAAAGTCTTTCGCGTGGGGTAAATCTACCAAAGCTTCACAACCTTCATTGACCAGCTCTTCCCATGAGGTGGGTACGTCGTCACAATCAAAATAAAGGGATGGGCAAATCGAATCCCTGGGAGTATCAAAATTAACTTGACTTTTAAGAGGCGTTGATACCGTAAATGAACTAACTCCCGGATGTATCACAATAAGATTATCCCAAATTGAACAACCATCCCAAGGTGACTCTTCCAATACCGTTGAAACATCTATTAATTCTGGGTCAACCATAATAATGGGTCCTATCAAGTCATCACCTAAATTAGTAACAGGTAAGCTTTCAACATTGGATGACCCTACCGACTCAGCCGGAACGTCTTCAGTCTCAGGGTCATCAGACGACTCCCTGACTAAAATAACGTCAAAGGGGGGTGGAGATGATTCCTCAGGGGAGAAATCCTCGTCCAGGTCACTAGGGTAACCAATCTCCTCATCGTCACTATAATCGTCAGGGACAGCAGCCTCATCCTCAGTGACGGGCACCATCCTAAGCCTTTCCTTTGACTCATCGGAGGATTCAATAACTGGAGCAGGCAACTCACGGGGAGACTCAAAAGGTTCTATGGGCATAATCATGGGATGACACACAATAGAACCAAGATCAGATACGCCACTAGACTCAAAGGTAATAATCTTCTGACGTGAGTGAACCTTTCTCCTAGGAGGTCGGCGTTTCTCAATCTCCAAAGCCGTACTAAAGGTGAGGTCTAGGTCGGTGTGACAATAATGTAGTAAGCCGTACTCACTTACAGGCTCGGCGTTGGTAGTACGGAGATAGGCGGGATCAAATTGATCTGAAAGGAGGCTACGCATCGCCTGCCAATTATGTTGATAACCACCAACACGCCGCTCTTCGTTCAGCCAAAATAACTGGGCCTGACCTATTAACCGTTCTCGGGCAAAGTGAATCTTTTGGGGGTCATCCCATCCATAACACTTAAAATGAAGTTCGATACCCTTAAGCCAATCCCTAAAAATTTTAGGACACCCTAAACCGTCATAAGTAGGACAAGTGTGGCATTGACTAGGGGAAAACTTAGTCATGGCTTTATCATACCAAAAGTTCAACCGGGAAACGTGAACGTCATAGGCCATAATTTTGGATTTTTTTGAAATTGGAAATTTGAATTTTGAATTTTAAACTTTGAAATTTGAAATTGGAAATTTGAAATTTTGAAATTTGAAATTTGAAATTTAAATTTTGAAGTTTGAAATTTAAAATTTTGAAATTTGAAATTTGAAATTTAAATTTTGAATTTTTAAAATTTGAAATTTGAAATTTGAAAATTAAATTTTAAATGTTGAAATTTGAAATTTGAAATTTTGAATTTTGAATTTTGAAATTCGAAATTTAAATTTTGAATTTTGAAATTTTGAAATTTGAATATTTAAAATTCGAAATTTAAATTTTGGATTTTGAAATTTGAAATTTGGAATTTAAAATTTGAAATTTTGAATTTTGAAATTTTGAAATTTTGAAATTTTGAAATTTGAAATTTGAAATTTAAATTTTAAATTTTGAATTTTGAATTTTGAAATTTGAATTTTGAAATTTTGAAATTTGAAATGTGAAATTTAAATTTTGAATTTTGAAATTTGAAATTTTGAATTTTGAATTTTGAAATTTGAATTTTGAAAATTTGAAATTTGAAATGTGAAATTTAAATTTTGAATTTTGAAATTTGAAATTTGAAATTTGAAATTTTGAATTTTGAAATTTGAAATTTTGAAATTTGAAATTAGAAATTTAAATTTTGAATTTTGAAATTTGAAATTTGAAATTTGAAATTTGAAATTTTGAAATTTGAAGTTTGAAATTCGAAATTTGAAATCTGAAATTTGAAATTTATTTGTTTTAATTTGAAAATGGGGAGGAGTGCCAATTAGGAAATTGACGAGAACCTCCCTCTGATACCAAATTGATGTAGGCTAGTCCTTTTGGGCATTATGGTGATCGACGTAACTAACACGACACGCTCCAATATCCCGCACGTCACGCTCAAGAGTTTAACGCGGCAACGATTCAATTAATATTGTTATTAATTAAAGGTTATGGGGGGGTTCGCAAGGCCCCTTAAGATAATACCAAGGCGATAGGCCAAGGTCCTCTCAAGCGAAAAGAACCCACACGGTTCGATCGAGCGTGTTGTACCAAAAGAGAAGCCACCGAAAACAAGAGATTCGGGCAAGGGTGGTTCTCTCCCAACAAAATACAAACGAGGGCCGCCACGCCTCACGAACTTGAACGAAAGAAATAAACACGACAATAACTAAAAGAAATTAGCCACGAAAATTCAAGTGTTACACAAGCCACACAATTTGCCAATGCCACAAGATCTATCTAAAGAAGAGAAACACATAAAGGTGGAAATGCTCGTTACCCAACCGGATTTGATGAATCCGATTCACTCTACTAGAATCGCTCTTCAACGGCTCCGTCAGAGATACGCCAGAGGGAGAGAAATTCGTCGCCTTCTTCGTATCACGCTATATTTGGAAAGTCCCGGCGAAATCTTCTGAATATGGAAAATAATATTTCCCAATAAGGCAGGAGAGAAAAAGGTGGCAGGATATCAGAAATAGTTAAGGAATGATATAATTCAAATATGGCAGGCAGAGAATTTAGAGAAGGGGGTATATTTTGAATATGAGAAATAAGAGGGAATATTGTAGAGAATATTTTGGGTTTGGAAAGAGATTTGGTGTGGAGGGAAAGAGGAGACGGTGGGGCTCGGTTTTGGTGGTGGTGGAGGGGGCTCGGGTTTGAAGAGGATGAGGGATGTTCGGGTGAGGGAGTTTTGGGTGGCGGTCGGGTCTTGTGAGGGAGGAGTTTGGTGGCGGCTTTGGAGGTTGGTGATGGAGGTGGTTCGGCTAGATTTTCTAGGAGGTGGCTCGGGTTGGTTAGGGGAGAGAGGAGGCCGGTTGTGTGAAGGAGGAAGACGACGGTAGGGCTCGGGTAGAAAGGATGTAGGGATGGGATGAAGGGAGAAAGGGAGGAGAAGGGTGGCCGACGGCCAAAGAAGAAGAGGAATAGATGGGGGCCGAAACTTGCCTTGGAGAAGGAGGGGGATTTCAATCTTGAAATTGGTTTTCTTTTCATTCATTCACTAAAGAAAAACAAAGGAGTACATGCCTTTATATAGGCTTTACAATCAAGGGAAAAAGGACTACATGCAGCCCAACATGAAAATAAAATAAGACAACCATACACCATGGTTTTATAACATAACCATGTTACAAATAATACATGAAATTAAACATGAAATAAAAAATGATAATTTTGAAATAAAACAACTAATAAAATATAATATTACTCAATTATTATTTATTAATAAATAATAATTGGGCTTGCGCTCCGGACGGCTATTGTGGCGACGCCAATAATTGGGCTTGCGCTCCGGACGGCTATTGTGCCGACGCTTCCAAGGGTCATCCGTAAGCATGCTGTCGCCGTCATCAAAGTGTTGCGGGCCGACATCTCCATTCAAATCTACCGGGTCACCATCATCGTCAGAGGGAGGACGCTCCTTGGCCACATGTCGTGGGAAGTCGGCTCCATCACATGGGTCCTCCATAGGCTGCTGGTGGGCCGAGCGGCGCTAGGGGTCCTCCCCAGGTCGTTACAGTATCACACACTCAACGTCATACTATAGATTCGTTGAATATTGCCCTATAAGTCAAAGCCATATAAAAGCTTTGCTAATATTTGTCTAAGTCCAAATGCCTTGAGTGAAGCTTACTCACACAACGCCAAGGAGCACATAAATCTGGCTAAGATAGAAAGCGTTGAGTGAGGCATGATCACTCAACGCTCTCAACGCCATGTTTCAGAAAATCTGGCTTAAGCAAAATGCGTTTAGTGAGGCATGTTCACTCAACGCTCTCTATGCTTAAGATGTTGAAGAAGCAGAAAATTGGCTAAGGCAGAAAGCGTTGAGTGAGGCATGCTCACTCAACGTTCCCTTTTCCTAAATTATAAAAAGCATGGCTAAGGCATAAGGCATTGAGTGAGGTGTGCACACTCAACACTCTTAACGTTAGACATTCAGAAAAGGCTGCAAAAATGGTTAAGGAAAAAAATATTGAGTGAGGCTTGCTCACTCAATGCTGGCAACACCTAGATAGACAGAATTCTGTTTAAGTACTTTGGCGTTGAGTGAAGCTCATTCACTCAACGCCTATTCTACTGATGCTCTATTTTGGTTTAGTCCACAGGTGCTGACATCAGCAAAATCTGAAAATCGACAAAGTCAACTAATTTCAATTCAAGTACGGAGAAGCTACAGAACACGACAAACTCTATCGCGAAGCTACTATACGTCTTCTTTCGTTAAACCAAGGTGCATCTGGATGCTGCAAGTGGGCCCCACTGATTTTTATGAGTAATTGATCAGCGAACTACAAAAGGAAGAGAGTGGCCAAGACGACAACAACTTTTAGGGCTTTATCAATTTCAAAAAGTTGCAGCTGAACTTCTTCTTCCTCGCCATTGTTGCAGAGAAGAAGTTTGAAGCCTTCTTGCAAGAACCATAAAGTTCAGTTAGCTGGTGCCATATCCAACTGCACTAGCAAGTTCTGAAGTTTTCCTTCTAAGGGAGAAGTAGAAAGAAAGAAGAAGATTCTGCAGATTAAGTTCTGAAGCTGAGAAGAAGAAAGAACTAAGTTGTTGAATCTATCCTGGGAAGTAAGAGGAAGCAAAGCAGTTTTTACTGCTTGTTACTTCCAGCTTAAGATCCTTGCAGTTGTGAAGAAAGTTTGGGCTGAGATAACTCAATATATGGGGCTATCATAGAGAAATCTATTTCTCTCTATAGAATCCAACTGGATCTGAGTTGTAGTGCTCTCTAAGCCTGAGGTAGTGTAATATTGCCTGAGTTGTAGGAGAGTGAATCTATCTGAGTTGTAGGATCCAACTGGATCTGAGTTGTTGGGCCCTTTGAGTCTGAGGTAGGTCAATATTACTTGAGTTGTAGGAGAGTGAAGCTCTCTGAGTTGTAGGATCCAACTGGATCTCAGTTGTAGGGCTCTCTGAGCTGGAGGTAGGGCAATATTGCATGAGTTGTAGGAGAGTGAAGCTCTCTGAGTTGTAGGATACAATTAGACCTGAGATGTAGGACTTGGTTTCAAATCTGAGGTAGGTGGTCAATTAATTACTGAGATGTAGGAGAGAAATAATCTCTGAGTATAGAACCTTTGAGTCTGAGGTAGGATCCCTAGTGGATTTGAGGTAGGGCTGTCCTCCTAGCCTGAGTGTAGGGCCTTTGGCCTGAGATAGGTGATTTGTTGATCACTGAGTTGTAGCCCCGTGTGGCTGAGCTGTAGGTCTTGCAGGAGACTGAGAGATCCTGAGAGATCTGAGGTGTAAGCTCTTTAGAGCAGTGTTTTGGAGAAGTGTTTTGACTAACAGGAAGTTGGCAAGGTGGGAGGAGAGTGGATGTACTAAAACAATTAGAGAACCACTATAAATCTGAGTGTACTCTTCTGTGTTGTTTTCTTTATGCAGGTTTTTGAAAGCAAACTACTACCAACACACTTAGTGCAAAAGATAAAATTAAAAAGAGAATAATAATAGTGTTATAACATATTCACCCCTAGTTGTAAGCTATCTTGAAAATAAAGACTTTCACTTTGCTTGATACTTTCAAGATCAAGTGGGAGACTGTTGGTGTTATCATTGTGATCTGGAAGTGATCAAGCATGTAGCCTCACTGTCATATCAGTATGAGCCTATCAGGGTCGCACATAAAGATTGCGGAGAAATTGAGAGATTGGATTTGTACGGTATAGCTCATATGATGAGTTGAAAAAGGACTTAAAATATTCTAAGGCAAAAGCGTCGAGTGTGTCGAGATCACTCAACGCCTCCGTCTAGTTAAGAGTTGACTCAACGAATAGTGGCGTTGAGTGAGTTGAGTGCATTCAACGATTTGTCGAGTCAAGAAGTTGATTCATCGAGTATTTCACTTAAGCGTTGAGTGCGTTGAGTCCATTCAACGATTTGTCGAGTCAAAGTGTTAACTTGACGGATCCTACTCTTAGGCGTTGAGTGCTTTGAGTTCACTCAACGCCATTCGACGAATTTGGCCTTAGGCGTTGAGTGCTTTAAGTTCACTCAATGCCAATCGATGAATCTGGCCTTAGGCGTTGAGTGCACTTAACGCCATGATGCAGAAAGCGTTGACAGCGTTGAGTCCATTCAACGCCTTCGTCGATGTCTAGTGTTGATTCAGCTAAAGGTGGACATTAAGTTCATCATGTAACCTATGGATACTCGACGATTCGTCGAGTACATAATGATACTCGACGATTCGTAGTGTATGTTATAGATACTCGACGTTTCGTTGAGACAAACGTTGTCTGGCCGAATTTCTGGATTCTAAGTCTGGGTCTGCCAAAAACGGCGGGAACTCTTCTTTTTAATCCTTGTGTATAAATAAGAATTGTTTTAGGGTTTTACGATGATGCGATATTTCTCTCAAGCACATGAGCCGCACTACGTGAAAAGATCGAAACCCTAAAAGCCCGACGAAAGTCGTTTTGCAGATCCCGTCGCCGTCGCCGATCCCGATCCCGGCGAGTGTCGCCGCCGCCAATCCCGATTTTGGCGAGTGTCGCCGCCGCCGATCCCGATCCCGGTGAGTGTCGCCGCCGCCGATCCCGATCCCGGCGAGTGTCGCCGTCGCCGATCCCGATACCGGTGAGTGTCGCCGCCGCCGATCCAGATCCCGTCGAGTGTCGCCGCCGCCTCTCCTCTAACAGATCTAGCAGTATGTGAAAATGTTGAGTGTCCTCTCCCGACATAGCATTTGTGCGACAAGTTGTCGTGGGTTATCCCAATCGTGTGGATTATCTGTAGAGGCGCAGATATTTTTTCTGCGCTCAGGACTCAAGCCGCCAGTGCCCGACTGAAATTTTCTGGAGCATCTTGGTTGAGTATAGACTCAATCCCTCAAAGGTAATTTTAATTACAATAAGCTTTACTTATTGATTCATGAATCTTGACAGATCCGAAAACTTTAGGTTTTCTTGTTCTCTATTTACCGCTGCGCACACAAAATGTTGTGTTGTCTAGTAAAACCCAACAAAAAACTGAAATTTGGAATAATGAACAACTACCACATTATAACGTGAAGCAACAAGTATTCCCATATCTGGCATCATCATTCATTTGTCGACCAGTGCAGGAATTAATGTACAGTCTAAAGATAACAAAAGTTCTTTTCGTCGCACATTCTCAAACATGTTGTTATACAAAAATTCATTTGTTGTGATTTTTTCTATTAAGTCTTTCTCACTTGCAACCAATTATCACCTATTTCAAATACTAAACTGACCACCATGTAACCGCAATGCCCATCTCTGGCAACATTTACGACATTATGAGTAAAAAAATATGCATATATTTCTTTTCGAACACTTTCAAGATATCTATTGTGATTTCTTTTTGTAATTAACTTCTTAGCTTTCTTTTTTGGATATTGTTCCTCATTTATTACATGTTCGAACAATGATAACTCTTTATTTGTAGATTTATTGTCATCTTTAAACTCTTTATAAATACCACGTGATATCCCTTTCAACTTGGCAAAATTGCTTCTAGTGTATGAGTCGTGCTTTGCTCTAATATTTCTCTAAGCTTTTTCTTCATTTCATTTCTGTGAGAATCACTTACGCTGTTTTATTTTTTTAGCAAGTCATCTAACTCAACTTGTATGATACCAACTGAATTGATCTCCTCCTCTTTCATCTTTGTTTCCCCAACAAATTTTGGGTGCAAAATGAGTTGTCGCCCGTGCTTATGAATCATCCATAATGGGTACCCGGAAGATTGATTTACATATTGAATTAATTCACGAGCACAAGGCATTTCCATTGTGAACCTAATTTTGTGCAAGCCGTTTAATGAGTCTACGAAATTACCACTCTTAACCAATTCCTCCTCTTTCTTTATTATATCTAAAGCTGCAACTGAAACATGCTCAAGTAGATTAGTATACAATGAACCCCTAAAACCTTTGTCCATTTGTATGAAACTCTGCCCAAATGATCGTTTTATCTTCGTGTGCTGCAATGTTAACATTTGATGAAATATTTTTCGTATAGTAGACAACAAATTCCAAATAAAAACAACAAATTACTCGCAATAACATTAAGAGGAAGTAACAAGAGAACATAGAAATTAATCCACTATATACCTATAATCAGCAACAAGAGGAGCAATCCAGAAGGGGAGAAGAACAGATCTATTGAAAATCAAAAATTTAGAACTTTATTGCACAAGGGCGGCGAACTGGAGAGGATGACAGACACTCGTTCCTCATCGTCGTCTAGGGCATGCCAGAGAAAGAGCTATTGATTTGAAGAGGAGGGCGACGAACTCTCCGGAGAAGAAATAAGAGCAGGAGGAGAGGGCGACCGTGAACTCGTCGGAGAAAGCAGCAACAGTGCAAATCACGAACAAGAGGAGATGACGTCATCGTCGCTTTTTTAGGGCGCCATCGAACTGGAGGGAGCGACAATGAACTCGCTGGAGAAGAGATGTGAGGGTGAGCTAGATCAGGAGGGAGCGGCAGCGAAAATCCCGAAACAGGGAGGAGAGGGTGCCGTCGGGTTGGTGTGCGGCTAAAGCTTTGGGCTCTTTGGAGATTTAGGGTTTTAACTTTTTTAATGTATTTTTTGAATGTGGCAATAGCCATTACTAGTGTGTTTTTAACACCGCCCAAATTATAAGAGGCGGAGAAAATATAGTAGGAGAAGAATGAGCATGAATCTGTCTTCACGGATTCTTTCAAAAGAGGGTAATTGGCAAAATGTATCATGAAAATATCGACTTATGGCAAAATGCATCCCAAAAGTTTAAAAATGACAAAATGCACCCTCAAAGTGGTTTTTCTTGATAATGTGCATCCTGTAGTTTATATTTTGGTCATTTCATTTTTTGTCTACTGAGAGTGCACATTTCCGAAAAAAATCACTTTGAGGAGTTACATTTTACCAATTTTAAATTTTCGAGAGACATTTTGCCAAAAAATCAATATTTTCGAGTGCAGTTTGCCCATAAGAAAGCAAGATGTTTGTAATTAAACGAATTGAATCAGCCTTACACATGGCTGCTTCGCACAAATTAGTGGTACAAAACATGATGGAAGTGAGAGTACTTCAGCCTGCTGAGATTTAATATTAATTTTTTTTCTTCGTATGCAGTTTTTTTCATCTATTCATGGCGTTTCTGTTCTTCTCCGCGTCAATTCACCTCTCGCTGGAAGCCTTGCTGGCCGTGGTGCCAAGCGGGTTTGAGCTGGAAACAACATTTTCTGGCGGCGAAACAATTCCTGCTGCCGGAAGCATTGGAGACGGCAATTTATGAACTTTATGAGACCAAATATTTCTACGGGAACAAGAAAGGGATGGGGAGGAGATATCCGCCGAAGGATAGCGATGATCAGCCATTGCTTTCGCAATGGTTCCAACCTAGAAGCCCTCCGCCTCTTCCGCCAAATGCAATACGACGGCCTACCGCCAAACCGTTTCATCCTTCCCGGCCTCCTCCGTTCCGCTTCCAACCTCTCCGATACCAGCACCGGCAGGTTCCTTCACAGCTTAGCAATTCGATCACTCCTAACTCCCGACGCTTTCATCTCCAGCGCGCTCATCGAATTCTACTCCAAACATGGCCGAATCAAAGACGCCCGTCATGTGTTTGATGAAACGCCTGAGAAAGACTTGGTCGTTTGGAACTCCATGGTCTCAGGGTACGCCTGTTGCAATGGATTACTCGAAGAAGCCACGTCCTTGTTCCGGAAAATGCAATCTTGCGGGCCAAAACCGGATTTGCTTACATGGAATTCTTTGATTTCTGGATTTTCGCAATCGGGTTATGAGCAGAAAGCGTTGGAGCTTTTAGATTCAATGAGAGCCGCTGGAATTGAGGCTGACGTCTTTTCCTGGACTTCTCTCATTTCTGGTTCTGTTCGCAATTTCAATTACGGAAGGGCTTTTCTTTTCTTTCGTCAAATGGTTGGCGTTGCGGGAATTAGTCCGAACGCTACTACCATTAGTAGTCTCTTGCCAGCTCCTGCCAACGTGATGAATCTGAGAAGAGGTAGAGAGATTCATGGTTTCTCCGTCGTCGCTGGAGTAGAGAGGGATTTATTCGTCAGCACCGCGCTTGTGGACATGTATGGGAAGTGCGGGGTTATATTTGACGCAGAGAAGGTATTTGATCATATGCCTGGGAGGAACACTATTTCATGGAACTCCATGGTATTTGCTTACGCGAATCATGGATGCTGCAAAAAAGCTATACAACTCTTCAATCAGATGGAAATCTATGGAGCAACTCCAGATCATTTAACTTTCACTGCTGTATTGGCTGCTTGCAGCCATACTGGAATGGTGCAACTGGGGAATCATTTCTTCTGGTTAATGCAGGAAGGCCATGGGATTGCTCCCATGCTAGAGCATTATGCTTGCATGGTGGACCTTCTTGGCCGGGCTGGGAAAGTGTTTGAGGCTTATGATTTGATCAGCGGGATGCCGATGGAGCCGGATTTCTTCGTTTGGGGAGCATTGCTTGGAGCTTGTCGGCTACACATCAACGTTAAACTTTCAAAGATTGCTGCGAGGCATTTGAATGAGCTAGAGCCAAAGAGCGCGGCAAGTTGTTTGCTTCTGTCTAGTGTACTGATGAATTGTGGAATGTTGGAAGATGCAGAGAAGATTAAAAAGCTATTGAAGAAGAGAAAGTCGACCAGATATGTGGGATGCAGTTGGACACAAGCAGCAGCTTCGTTAAGATTATGTGAATAATTGGTATAAAATTTTAAAATCATTTCTCCAGGATATCCCAAAGAAATCTTTCCGGTGGCTTTTATCTCGACATTGATGATGATTGAGGTGTGATGCTTGTGATTTTACTGCTACCTAGTGAAAGAATTTACTGGTTGATCAAACATCAGTTTGATTCTAGTTTACTTGTTTGGTAGTAACTGATTTCTGATCAAATTTAATGACTTGGACGAGCAAGCCAGATCAATCTTGAGTGTAAGTTGATAAAGCCATGCAAAGTTCAAACTAAGCTAACATTAAATCTGAGATTCAGACTGAAACATACATGGGCGTATGAGTGATTACTTAATATTTATAGACACGGTTTTTCTTCTCTTTTTTTTTTTAATTTTGAGCTTAACCTATTCACTATATCTAATTTTTGTTTGTGAAGCTAATAGCCTTGGATAATAAACAGATCAATTGAAGGTTGAATTGAATTTTAGTTGAGGTAAATGTTGGAGGCCAGCTTCTCTAGAATCAAACCAGATATATCCAGCCTGAAGTTGGGAGGGGACAATTTGGAAAGGAGCAAATCAAACGACCTTCAATCAATTTCGAGCTTAGGCTGAATCCGCTGTTACTGATCTTGAGATACGCTTTATGTGAAAAAGTAAGTTATTCATATGTTATAATGTACGGTTACTCCACAATGACTGGGAGGTAAGTTATGTAGCACACTTCTTATAATATACTTTTAATCACGGTTATTCAATTTTACTTATTCTAGGATCTTGATCGTTAAATTTCTAAGCAAAATTTCTCCGGCCCGACCTAATCCCACTCTTCTTTCTTTACCCTCGACATAACCCCGCTCCAAGCGAGAAATATTAGGTACATGGAACAGATTGTATGCCAAAATATATGGCTGTATTTGTGTAATACAGCCGTATTGAAAAGTGAGTGAATTTTAGATTAATCATGCGTGAAAATTCGTGTTGGCAGAAATATTCGGCGGGATCAGGGCTCACGCACGGTGATCTAAGGTGCATTACACACCAATATTTTTCTCGCTTCAAGCACCCCCTCGACAACCCCGCACAACCCCGATAAACTCTTCAAAATAACGGCAGCCCGTCGCTGCTTCCACAACCCCGTCCTTTCCAAACCTAGACCCTCCATTATTTTGGAATCTCAATCTCCCATGTTGGTCTCTTCTTCTCAATTGAAGGAGCCGAGTGATTGGTATCGCATAATGTTGTTTGCATGTGAGCCATTCCGATTTTTGTTTCTTCTTCCCAACCAGGTTTCCTTTCTTTTATTCCTCAAATGTATGTTGGGTTTCCAGGGAAAAGTTCAGTAAGTTCAGGCCCTTCAATTAATACGTCGTTCACAAGAAGTTTGGGCTACATTTTAGGATCCCGTACCATACGTGCTTTTTGCTTCCTTCTGCCGGCATTTTCGGAACCTCAACGTGCCCTTTCTACCCCATATTTTTTGGATAGTTCCCCTCAGTTACAATAAATGGTTTTTTCCTGTCATCGTTTGTGTAGAAATCAAAAGGCCAACCTTGTAGATACTTCTTCATTCATCAAATACAAGAGAGAATACAAATATATAGGAGAAGAGTAGAAGGAAGAATCCTATACAATATATGTGAGACTAAAGGAGAAGGAGGAAAGGGGCCTATAAATGGGCCTTTACATCATTTTACTTATGTCTTCTAACACTGCCCCGCAAGCTGGAGCGTACAAGTCGTAGGAACCAAGCTTGGACAAGAACTGGTAATACAATTTGCGAGGTAAAGCCTTGGTAAGGATTTCAACAACTTGCCCAGACGCAAGAACATGATCAAGCTTTAGCACCTTTGATTGAACCTTTTCCCGAACGAAGTGACAATCAACCTCAATATGTTTAGTCCACTTATGAAACACAGGATTCTTCGCAATTTGTATTGCAGCTTGACTGACACAAAATAATGTCGATGGTGAGGACAATTTAACTCCCAAATCCATTAAAAGACTTTCCAACCAGGTTAGTTCAGATGTGACAGCTGCCACCGCACGGTACTCAGCTTCAGCAGATGAGCGAGCAAGCACCGTCTGCTTCTTACTCCGCCAGGTAATAAGATTTCCTTCAAAGTAAGTACAAAAACCTGTAGTTGAACGTCGATCATCCAACGAGCCCGCATAGTCCGCATCAGAGTATGCAATAAGAGAAAGAGATGAAGATGACTTATACACAAGTCCTTGCCCAGGAGCAGTCTTTAGATATCTGAGAATCTGTTCCATTGCTTGAAGGTGAGAAACCCGTGGGGTATGCATGAACCGACTCACCACTCCAACCGCAAATGATATATCTGGTCTCGTAACAGTTAGGTATATCAATTTCCCCACAAGATGACGATATTATTCTGGATTTGGAAGTAGAGAGTCAGCCTCAGATCCCTGAGCACGCAACTTATGGTTGACTTCCATCGGGGTTTCCGCTAGTTTGCAACTCGAGAGACCAGCATCTTGCAGAAGGTCAATGCAATACTTACGTTGGGATAAGACAAGACCATCAGGTCGCTGTGCTACCTCTAGTCCATGAAAATATCGAAGATTTCCCAGATCTTTGATTTGAAAGATAGAGTTTAAATGCTCTTTAACATGTTGTATCCTAGCGGAGTCATCAGCAGTGATCAGAATATTGTCCACATAAACAAGAAGTATTATAGTCCCCGTTGATTGGTGACGAGTGAAGAGAGAGGAATCTGTCGAGCTTTGTTTGAAGCCAACCTCACAAACAGCCTTGCTGAATTTGCCAAATCACGCCTGTGGAGACTGTTTGAGACCATAAATGGATTTGCAAAGTAAACAAACACGAGACTCCCTCGTGGTCTCAAACCCGGGCGGTTGTTGCATATAGACAGTTTCAAGAATGTCGTCATTCAAAAATGCATTCTTGACATCTAGCTGGTGGAGAGGCCAGTTGATGCGGGGACAGGAGTCCACCTGCCCCGCCACCTTGGCATCAGCACCAAGGGGCCCACCTGGAGGAGTCAGCACCAGGCAGCTTTATCAGGCCCGCGGGCCATACACCCCAACTCGTATCCGGTCCCACCACAGGAAATCCGAAAGGTTGTTTAGGCCAGGGCTAGATCCCCCGACCTCCTTGATAAAGAGCTCTTCGGCGAGCTTCTATCACCAACTGATCCGCCCTGGCCTCAACAACCTTTTGGATTTCCTGTGGTGGGACCGGAGACGGGTTGGGGTGTATGGCCCGCGGGCCTGATAAAGCTGCTTGGTGCTGACTCCAGGTGGGCCCCTTGGTGCTGATGCCAAGGTGGCGGGGCAGGTGGACTCCTGTCCCCGCATCATAAAAGTGCACTTTTATGATGCGGGACAGGAGTCCACCTGCCCGCCACCTTGGCATCACCACCAAGGGGCCCACCTGGAGTCAGCACCAAGCGGCTTTATCAGGCCCGCGGGCCGTACACCCCAACCAGGTCTCCGCCACGGAATCACCACCGTGCGGCAGGTTGTTGAGGCCGGGGCTCGATCCCCAGACCTTCTAGATAAGAGGCCTTCAGCAGCACTCTCATCACCAACTGAGCCGCGGGACAGAAGTCCACCTGCCCGCCACCTTGGCATCACCACCAAGGGGCCCAGCCAGAGGCCGGGGCTCAGTTGGTGATGAGAGTGCTACTGAAGGCCTCTTATCTAGGAGGTCTGGGGATCGAGCCCCAGCCTCAACAACCTGCCGCACGGTGGTGATTCCGTGGCGGAGAGCTGGTTGGGGTGTACGGCCCGCGGTCCTGATAAAGCCGTCTGGTGCTGACTCCAGGTGGGCCCCTTGGTGGTGATGCCGAGGTGGCGGGCAGGTGGACTCCTGTCCCGCATCACCAGTGATGATGAACAACTAATGAGAGCAAGACCCGAACCGTATTTAGTTTTACGACTGGGGAGAACATTTACTCATAATCAAGCCCGTACTATTGAATAAAACCCCGTGCCACAAGCCGAACCTTTAAGCGATCAACTGTCCCATCTGGGGCATGCTTGATTGTAAAGATCCACTTGCAGCTTAACACAACTGTGGCCAGGAGGAGGAGACACAAGATCCCAAGTATGGTTACCCCACAGAGCAGTCATTTCTTCATCCATGCCGGCACGCCACGCCGGATGCTAGAGTGCTTCCTGCACAAAGTTAGGTATAGAGATAGAGGAGAAAGAGAGAGAAAATGTAAGGAGAGGTGAAGAGAGCCGATGTAGTGAGACATATTTGGCCAAGGGATGGGCCGTCGAGGAGGAGGCTGGATCAACAGGCCGCGAGATCACATCGGTAGAGGGAAGCCTTTACTGGGCAGCTGGACGAGGAGGACGACGAGTGTAAACTTCAATGATAGGAGGTTTGTAGGGGACATGTTTGGAGGGTACTGGTGGTGGAGGAATCAGAAGCAAAGGAGGAGTAGGGAGAAGTGGTGGAAGCGAAGACGTTACGAGAATGATGGGTCGAGGTAGCGGAGGAGGAAGAAGGGGATCAGAAGGACTTGCGTGATATGGTTGGTCTTCATGAAAGGAGACATCAGCAGACACAACCATCTTTCCAGTGATAGGATTAAAGTATACATACCCCTTCTAAGTGCGAGAGTACCCAACAAACATGACTTTAGTAGCACGAGGGGCTAGCTTGTCATTGGAAGGACCAAGATGGTGGACATAACAGGTACACCCAAAAACACGAGGTGTGAGAGAGAAGAGATTCGTGGATGGATAAAAGAGAGTAATGGGCGTCATAAAGTTGAGGACAGACGAAGGCATGCAGTTGATGAGGTGGCAAGCAGTAGAGACTACAAAGTTCCAATAGAGGGGAGGAACCTGCATTTGGATCATAAGAGATCTAGCTACATCAAGGAGGTGACGATTCTTCCTTTTCGCGATGCCATTATGTTGAGTAGTGTAGTCACATGAAGTCTGATGTATAATGTCGAACTCAACGCATAGATTGGAGAAGGTGCGACCAGTATATTCTCGAGCATTGTCTGTACAAAGAGTTTTGACACAGGTAGAGAACTGAGTATGAGTTTCCGTAAGAAATGTACAAAACGTGGTTGGGAGTTCGGTGCGATCACGAAGTAAATACAACCAAGTTACCCGTGAGTAATCATCGATAAAGATAACAAAGTATCGAAACCCAAAAATACTAGGAACCTTATAGGGCCCCCAGATATCAGAGTGAACTAAAGATAAATGAGCATCGCTCCGGGTACAGGAAGGAGAAAATGAGACGCGGTGTTGTTTGCCGAAAATACATGATTCACAAAAGAACTCATGAAGGGAGACAGTAGGAAGAGCTTTCTTGAGGATTGGAAGAGGGGCATGCCCAAGACGACGATGTCAATCAGTGGTGGAGACAGTAGTGAGAGCAGTGAGAGGAACATCAAGAAGATATAGCCCGTTAGAAAGTCGCCCGCTACCAAATATATTTTGCGTTAGTCGATCCTGCACCACAAAGGAAGAGCGTGAAAAAGTAACACAACAATCAAGTTCTTGCGTAAGACGGCTAATAGAAAGAAGATTAAAAGGAGAACCCAGAACATGAAGAACCGAGGATAAGGAGAGAGAAGGAGTAAGAGGCAGATGAGCAGCGCCAGAAATCGGGATCCTGTCACCATTGGCCACACTGATGTGCTGGGGGTAAACAATATCTAAGTATTTGGGCGGCTGCTGCGGAGAGAGATAAACGTCGAACTCAGTTCGCAGGTAATCGTTGAACTCAGTTCGACGATTTTCGTCGAACACAGGACACAGGAAATCGTCGAACTCAGTTCGACGATCCTCGTCGAACTCAGGCAACCGGAGATCGTCAATCTCAGTTCGACGATTTCCGTCAAACTAAGATCGACGATTTCATCATACGCTCCTCAACTCTCCGGACCACTACTATAAGCCCAGAATCACTCTAATCCTCAAGACTATGGAAAGGAAAAGAATTTCTGCTACTGCTGCCACAACTGCCAAGCCAAATTTACACCCAAACCGAGCCTACCCATGAAATACTCAACATTATAACACTACAGCAAACTGACCGTAGGCTTAAAAATTTGCAGCAAAAGAGAAATCTGGCAAGACTAAGTAACATTCCTAGGTTCTAAGAACAGGAACTTAAACTATCTCGAACAGGAAGCAAAAATCTGATATCTGGACAAGAAGGTAAAAATTTTGTAGACTTAAACAAGGAGGTTTCAGGCTTAAAAAAAACTAGACATTGATTAAATTTGGAAGGGTTAAGTCAACAACAACAGGAAACTAGGTGAATAAATTCTACTTGGCAAGGGCAAGGAGTACCACTTGCCTCAATTTCCAGCGATTTATCTTGCACAGCCCTTCCTCTCTCTCTCTCTCTCTCGGCTCCAGCCGCAACAGCACCTAAACCAGGATTCTAGAGTTTTAATGGCGGAAAAGGATCAAACCAAAAATTCCGAGACCCCTAGAAACACCACTAAAATTGAATCTCTTACCGTAGGAAAGAAGGTCTAGACGAGAGTAATCCAAATCCGCTTTCGGAATCGAATTCCGTCCACTAACACTCCCAGAATCGGCGTCCGAAGGTAGCGGTTCCGGCGGTTTCTCCGTTTCTTTTCGCGAACAGGCGCAGGTCGGGTTGTCGGGATTTCAGTCGACACCAGCTTTTGTCGACACTAGAGGATTTGTGTCGACACCAAGATCAATCTGTCGACACCAGAGGATTTGTGTCGACACCAAGATCAATCTATCGACACCAACTTTTGTCGACACAGCATTTCAGCAGATGCAGGATATTTTGTCTAAGTCCAGAACTTTTCTCAGCTCGACGAATTTGATTCTCAGCTCGACATATGAAGACTGTCTATCAGGTGAATGAAGATTGTCTGGTCGACGAACTCTCTCAAGCTCAGCTCGACGAACTCAAGCTCAGCTCGACAAACTCAAGCTCAGCTCGACGAACACAAGTTCAGCTCGACGAAATGTGTTCTTCGTTCGACGAATCCAGATTAGGTTTTCTTCAAGGTTCCCGTTCCGTTTCTTGGCGCTGATTCCTGAACATTTAATGCCAGATCTTCTCGGAATGTTACCGTTAGAACGTGCATTGACTATGGACGATTACATGTCGTTTTTCCATGGGACAGTTAGGAAAGTCATTGATTGCTGATTCATTCCAAGGCCGACTGTAATTACTAATCGACATTCAAAAGTTTGAATATTCCTCAGTCAGTCACAGACACAGAGATACACAAAAAAATAGCGACACAGTAAGAGAACAGAATCAAGTAGTACAACACAGCAATCAATCTGATAAACTCTATGAAGTTGCAGAGAAGAACAATTATTCACAAATCACAAGTTCTTGACTGCAATTAGCCTGACCAGAGAATATTTTCAAGAAGAAGAAGAACAACCAAATTCAATTAAGAGTCTTTTTCTCTCTATTCACAGGATAACTTCAAAGGACAACAATCAATCAATCTGTTAAAGGAGTTCCTGAAACATATTCTGGTCCAGACATTCTAGGTCTTTGAAGACCTATCACCCTAAAACAGTGCTCCAGTCTTCCTGATACATTCAAGACCTCAGGGGGAGCAAGCTGCTAACATCATTCCACTTGAATCTTCTCTCTGATTATTGACAGAGAAGATACCATCACTCTCTCACCACCTCCTATATAAAGGGTTGCCATCTCCCTTCAAAAGTGATTCCTGGTTCACAAGTATCATTCCAAAAGACTTGAGGTTTGGTTTTTGGGGACCTGATCAAAACCCATTGGTGCCCAGGACACCTGATCATCTCATCCTGCAGTGGATTCCTACCTAGGGTGGTAGAAGAGTGGATATACCCAGATTAGTTGGGGAACCACTATAGCTCCTTGTGTCTTCCGGTTGCTATTTTCTTTTGTTTTCTTGGCTGTGGTCTGTGATTGCTCTGTGTTTAGTTAGTTGTTGTGTTTACTTTATGTTATTTGCTTCCCTGTTCACTTAGGTATACAACAACAGTTGTAAAACGTTTTTAGTAAGCACCATACTCTATTCACCCCCCTCTAGAGTATATCAGATCTAACCTGCACTTTCAATTGGTATCAAAGCCAGGTTGGTTAAAATACCAGACCTTAGTGGTTGCACAGGCTAACACCTGAACCCAAAGATCCCTCTAGTTAGATCTGCTTGTTCTAAGTTTGTTACTAGATTTATTTCTTCACAGAACATGCCCCAAAACAAAGATTATGCTAGCACCAGACCTCCAGTGTGCAATCTATCTAAGTTTGCACTTTGGAAGGCAAGGATTAAATTGTACGTGAACTCTATTGATGAAGACATTTTTAATTCTGTTTTGACAGTGTGTCCAAGACCCCCAGAAAATATAAGTACAAGTGATGTTCCACCTACATCAGGAACAGATGCAGAAATCAAGAAATGGAAAGTGGCAGATGATAATGCAATGAATATTTTAGCCCAGACTATGTCTGATGAAACATTCCAAAAAGTAGCTGAATTTAACTCAGCAAAGGACATCTGAGACAAGTTATCTGAGATAGTCTCAGGATCTGCTGATGAGAGAAAAGATAGAAGATCTCACCTCATAACCCAATATGAGAACTTCAAGAAAGGAGAATCTGAGTCAGTAGCAGATATGTATAATAGACTCAGTCTCATAGTCAATGAGCTGAAAATATTGGACAAAGAGATCTCATTGACTGAGCTCAATGATAAAATCCTAATGTGCTTCCCCAGCACTTGGGACTCAAGGATCTGGCCAATCAAGGATGTCAGAAGCCTAAATGAGATCACAACTAAAGCTCTCTTGGGAAAGCTCAAGTCTTATGAGCTGCTCATCAAGAATAGAGAAGAAGAGCAGAAGGCTGCTTCACCAGCAGTCAAAAAAGAGAAGTCAATAGCTTTCAAAGCCATTGAAGATCAGCCTGAAGACAAGGTCACAGGCAATGAAGAGTTGCTAAGCCTACTGGCCAAAAGGTTTTACAAAATGGTCAGGAAGGACTTCAGGAAAAAGTCTTCCAGAGGGCATGACAAGCCAAGGTATGACAAATCAAATAACAAAGAGATTATTTGTTTTGGATGCAGGAAAACAGGCCATATGGTGTCTAACTGTCCAGAAAATCAGTATAAGGACAAAAAGGACAGGAAAGAAAGAAGAAAAGACAAAGACTTCAGGAAGAACAGTAATGACAAACCCTCCTCCAGCAAGAACAAACACACTAGGAAGGGGTTTGTAGTTGAAACTTGGAGTGAGACAGAAGAAGAATCTGAAGCTTCATCCAGCTCTAGTGATGATGTAGATGATGCTGATGAAAAATAATTCTGCATGATGGCTATCAATGCCTCATAACAAAATTCTGATGCAGAAGAGTCAGAGTCAGAATCAGAGACTCAATTTGAAGAGGATCAGGTAATAGGTTCTTTTGATTTTAATTCTGAGGACTTCAAGTGTGAGTTTAAAGCACTGTGTCTAGATTTATTAAAATCTGAGAAGGAAATCATTTCTCTCAGAAATCAGCTATCTGAACACAGTACTTTAAAATCAGAAAACCTCAATCTCTCTGAGGAGTTGGAATGTTGTAGGGAGCAGATAGCCTCACTGAAAAGTGAACTATCAGAGGCCAAGAAGTTTGAAGAATCCCTCAACGGGAGAAGTATCAAACTAATGGACATCACAAGCACAGTGAACTCAAGATTCAATAGTACACTGGCCTTGGGTGCTTCATCCAGCCAACCTATAGTATTAACAACCCCAATTAAGTTTATCTCTGATAAAGGTAAGGAAGTTGTAGAGGTGGCTAGGAAGAATTCTGATTTACCTAAGAAAACGAAAGTTCAACAGAATTCGTCGAACGGAGCTCGACGATCGCCGAGTGGAGCTAAACGATCTTAGGCTAAATCGTCGAACTCAGGTCGATGATCTCTGAACCCTGAACTCTGGCATGGTCTATCTTCGAACGGAGCTCGACGATCTGACCCAAGATCGTTGAACTCAGCTCAGAGATCGTCGAACGGAGCTCAGAGATTTGAAAAATCTTTCAAAGGCAAATCAAACTTCAATCCTATAGGTCCTACATCTCAATGGTTTAACCTTTATACTGAATGGATAATACCTCCTAGGAGATATCATCCTGAAGGCTATAAGAGTCAACTAGAGATGTCTTTTATTTCTGAATTCAAAGGTTATCAACTTAGGCCCAAGGTAAACTGGGTCAAAAACAAATAAATTACTTTATGTGCAGGTGAAGACCTATCCAACATCAAACCAGCAATGGTATCTGGATAGTGGGTGCTCAAAGCACATGACAGGAAACAAGGACAATTTCACATACTTTAAAGCCAAGCTTCGACCCAAAGTAATATTTGGTGATTCAAACTTTAGACTAACAAAAGGATATGGTGCAGTCCAGATTGGCACAGTCACATTCAAGAAAGTAGCCTATATGGAAGGACTGAAGCACAACTTAATCAGTATCAGTCAACTGTGTGATGAAGGCTATCAAGTGACTTTCAGCAAATCCTCATGCAAGATCAAATTAGAGGACAACACCACTGTGTTGACAGGTAAAAGGAAAGGTAACATCTATCTTGTGGATTTTCTTTCAACTAAGGTAGATATATGCTTGTTTAACTCTATTTGTAGACCTAATGAACTATGACATAAAAGATTAGGACATATAAACCTTAGAACCATTGCTAGGCTATCCAAGGACAACCTTGTTAGAGAACTACCTTCTGGCCCCTACAAGAAGGAAGAACTTTACAGGGCTTGTCAATTAGGCAAGCAAACCAAAAATAGTTTCAAGTCACTTAATAAGAGTGATTCATCTAGGATTTTGTATCTGTTACACATGGATCTCTTTGGACCCATTACAGTACAAAGCTTAGGAGGGAAATTATATACTTTAGTGGTTGTAGATGACTTCTCTAGATTCACATGGGTGTTCTTTCTGAGGAAGAAGTCTGCTAACTTTAAGTGTTTGACAGAGTTTCTCAAATGCATACAGAGTGAGTTCAACACTCACATTGCCCTGATAAGAAGTGATCATGGGACAGAGTTTGATTCTCTTCTTATGCAAGAGTTCTGTCAAAGTGAAGCGATCATGCACACTTTCTTAGCTCCTAGAACTCCTCAAGAAAATGGGGTAGCTGAAAGGAAAAATAGAACCCTTATTGAATCTGCTACTACATTGTTGTCAGATGCTCACCTTCCACTATCCTTTTGGGCAGAGGCAGTGAACACCTCCAACTATGTGTTGAATAGAAGTTTAATACATAAACTGAAGGGAAAGACTCCATATGAATTACTCAAAGGGAAGAAACCTAAAGTAGATTACTTCAAAATCTTTGGTTGTATTTGCTACATTCATAATAATGACAAAAAATACTTAGCAAAATTTCAAGCTAAAGCTGATGAAGGAGTGTTTCTGGGATACTCCATGATCTGTAAAGCTTATAGGGTGTATAATAAATCAACTCTTAAAATTGAAGAATCTGTTCATGTATCTTTTGATGAGACTAACATGACATACAAGGAGAAAGAAATTTCTACCATAAGCTCTTTGCAGGTTCCATCACTATGTGAGTCTATGGATGGACTGAACCTTACCCAAGAGGTACCAAACCATCCTACTCCACAGGTTGATGAAGATAGTGAAGAGGAAAGTCAAGAGGAAGTGGCTGAACTTTCCCCAACAGCTAGTATCATTCCCCAAGAGGAATTAAATACTGAAGCTGTTGTTCAACCAACTCCACCAACTGATCTTGTCACACTTAGAGATCACCCCAGATCTCAAGTGATTGGAGACATCTCAGTAGGTGTACAGACAAGGCATCAACTCAACCAAGACTTGATGCATGTCTGTTTTCTCTCTCAAATTGAACCTCTCACCATTCATGAGGCAGAGCAAGATCCCCACTGGATCATTGCAATGCAAGAGGAACTCAATCAGTTTGAGAGATGTAGAGTTTGGGATTTGGTTCCAAGACCCCATAACTACCCAGTTATTGGAACCAAATGGGTCTACAGGAATAAGTTGGATGCTCAAGTCAGCATAGTGAGGAACAAGTCTAAGCTTGTTGCTCAAGGCTACACACAAGAGGAAGGAATAGACTATGACCAAACCATTGCCCCTGTTGCAAGGTTAGAGGCCATTAGGATATTCCTTGCCTATGCAGCTTACAAGAGATTCATGGTCTACCAAATGGATGTCAAAAGTGCATTTCTGAATGGAGTACTTCAAGAAGAGGTTTATGTAGAACAACCTCCAGGTTTTAACTCTCCAACTCAACCCTCTTTTGTTTTTAAATTGCATAAAGCTCTCTATGGTTTAAAGCAATCTCCAAGAGTTTGGTATGAGACCCTAGCAAGCTTTCTTTTAGAGCATGAATTTACAAGAGGAACCATAGATAAAACACTTTTCACTAGACATCATTAGAACCAAATATTGTTAGTACAAATTTATGTGGATGACATTATTTTTGGGTCTACTGATCCCAAATTGTGCAAGAGGTTTGCTGACCTCATGCATTCTAAATTTGAGATGAGTAGCATGGGTGAACTTTCCTACTTCCTTGGTCTCCAAGTGAAGCAGCTCCCAGATGTTATCTTCCTCTCCCAAGCTAAGTATGCTAAAGAGCTTATCAAAATATTTGGGATGGGTGATGCTTCAGGGATGAAAACCCCTATGGCTACAAATGCTGTTGTGGATTCTGATGCAGCAGGGAAACCAGTGTATCAGAAAAATTATAGGGCAATTGTTGGATCCCTATTATACATAATAGCTAGCAGACCTGATATAATGTTTGTCACATACCTTTGTGCTAGGTTCCAAGTGAACCCTAAAGAATCTCACCTTATTTTCCTAAAAAGAATTTTGAGATATATAAAGAGTTGCCCTAGTCTAGGACTTTGGTATCCTGCAGAGTCAGAGTTTGAGTTAACTGGATACTCAGATGCTGACTATGCTGGATGTAGAGTGGACAGGAAAAGTACCTCTGGAACATGTCAGTTCCTTGGTATGAGACTTGTCTCCTAGTTTTGTAAAAAGCAGACATCTGTGTCTACATCAACTGCAGAAGCAGAATACATGGCTGCTGGTAGTTTCTGTTCACAAATGCTATGGATACAAAACAAACTCTTTGATTATGTTGTCAACTTAAATAATTCAACTTTATTTTGTGATAATACTAGTGCTATTGCTATAGCACAGAATCCAGTTCACCATTCTAGGACTAAACATATTGAAATAGGACATCATTTCATTAGAGATAATGTGGACAAAAAGAAAATTAACTTGATCCATATTCCTACTGATCTACAGAGAGCAAACATTCTCACCAAGTCATTGGATGAGAAAACCCATCTGTTCTTTATAAATCAACTGGGAATGATTAATGGAGAAGAGTTAACCTAGTTTCTATCTGCATTCGACGAATTTTCCAGAGTTTGTCGAACGGAGTTCGACGAATTAGGGAAAGTTTGAGAGATTCTCGTCGAACGAGATCGACGAATTCTCTGTGTGAGGAAACAATTTTCGTCGACCAGAGATCGACGAACTTTGATTCAGAAGATATTTCGTCGAACGGAGTTCGACGAACTGTTTTCGATTCTTCTGGATGTGATCGACGAATTATCTGTCTATAATTTATTTCGTCGAGCTCAGTTCGAAGAATTTTTCTTTTTCGTGGAATGGAGTTTGTCGATTCATATTCTGAAAATCGTATATCTAGGTTTTCTTCGACCTCCGTCCCGCGCTTTCAGTTCCTTTGCTCTTGAACGCCGTTTCTCTCAGTGTTTCTCTTGCAGGACATCAATGGCGATTCCCTCAGGTGCTTTAGTTGCAATGAAGTTTGACAATGGTTTTGACATCGATTTTGAGTCATTTCAACATTCTGACCCCATCTTTCTATACGTCTTGGAACTACTTGAAGAACTCAGTTTAAAGGATTTCATGACCACGCGCATTAAACTTCATGGAATGGAAATACGAGAGTGAGTATATACATCTACAGTTTCTGAAGAAGATGTTTTGACCGGCAATATAGGGAACACTGATGTTTCCATCTCTCCCACAGTTCTCTCTGAGATATTTGGATTAGTGAACAAAGAAGACAATCTGGAAATGGATTCTGAGGAATTCAGTGATATGTTGAAACTGATGGGTTTCTCTGGTAATAACCCTAATAAGTTGTTGAAAAAGCAACTATCCACTGCCTACCAATTTCTGGCAGACATTATGGGAAAGATACTGATGACCAAGCACTCTGCTCATGACTATATTACCTGTCACCAATTTCTCATAATGTATGCGGTAGTGAATAAGAGACATGTTGATTGGAGTAAGGTTTTCATTGAATTGATCAAGAAGAAGAACAACAAGAAGGAAGTCTGCTTTGACAGAATATTGGGAATATTTCTCAAGAAGAATGCTGCTGAATGTATGGTCTCCCCGACCATCTCCATAAACGCCTGCAAGCGCCTCACTTGCGCTCTGTTTGGCATGTGGGAGAGGACCATCTCCAAGCCCTCAAAGGCTTCTTCCTCCTCCCTCCAAACTTCTGAGAGCACAAGGGCTGTAAAGGCCGCTCCCCACCCTACTGAAGAGGTTCCTCCATCTCAACCATCTCCTCCAGCACCTCTTCCTCCAAAGAAGCCTCCTCATGTACCTACCCCTCCTTCATCTCCACCAGTTGACCTGACAATCACTCAATCTCCACCTCCATCTTCCCCTCTGCAAGTTCATCAACAACTCACTCCTCCAGATTCCCCTCATGAGACAATACTTCCTACACCTCCACAGTCTCCTCTTCCCCCACACTTATCCACCATCCTATCTTATCATATACCATTAGATACAATCATGCAAAATGCCCCCACTCCATCTGTTATTCCTCCTCCCATTCCATCTCGTTCCCCTTCCTCATTTGATCTATCTACCCTCATTTCTTTGCTCACACCTCTCATCCAATCTTTGATCCAAGAGGCCATTACACCTCTTGTGACCTCCATTAACTCCTTATCTGCCCAGATCTCTCTTCTATCTGTTGTCCCCTCTTCATCTATGGGCCTGGCTCCAGGTATTCCTGAACCCAGGAAGGGGGAGATACTCTGTGATGAAGTTGCAGCAGATGCAGATACAACAACAGCAGCAGCAGTCACAGCAGTTCCCTCTCCAGCTAATACAGATTCAGATGAGGATACAACAATTTTGACAGACTTTGATGCTGAGATGTTTGAGTTATTCAATTCATGAATACTGACATTGAGTTGGATGAGTTAGTTGCTCAAATAACTCCTGTTGGTGATTTCTATTTAAATCCCACAGTAAATTTATCAGTTTTGCTGAGAAATTTTGATTATGTACATATGCAATTCCTTCAACAGATTTCTCTAAGTCATATTTGGCTATGGTACCATATACCTCTCCAGCTAGTCCAGCAGTTGCCAAGCAACTCTGTGACAATTTTGCTCTCTCTGCCTCTAGCTCAAAAGTCATTCCAGAAGATACATCAGTGCCAGTTTCAGCACCAGATTTTATTATGGATGACTCTCCAATGCCTACTCTATATGAGCTTATTCAGGCAGACATTGAAGAAGAGAATAAGGTAGTAGCTGATAGCTCTGTCTCTTTTGTTTCTGAACCTTGTACAGATAATTCTTCTCTTGTTGCTGAAACCCTTATTCCTGAACCTTCTGCCTCTCCTCCAGCAAAGGCTGTTGTTTCTGATAAAGCTTTAAAAACTTTGGATGCTTTGTATGATACCCCTCAGGATTCAGAATCTGATGATGATGATAATGATTCTGATGAGGATGCAGCTAGTAAGAAAAAGAGATTGTTGGCAAAGAAGAGAAAGGCTGCTCCTCCTCCAGCTCCCAAGCCAAATCCCACTGCAGACACTCCCTATTATATTCTGCACAATGTTGCTCCATACAAGGGAATGCCAGCATGGATGTGGCTCTCCAAAAATCAGCAGAAAGATAGAAAGAGAAGCAGGAGATACTCCCCTCCTCCAGTGCACAGATACAGGAAGGATCCTCCTCCTCCTCCAGCATCTGGTGCTAGTGGCTCTAGCTCCCAGAGATCTGCCCCTATGCAAACTTATCAGAGACAGTCAGGGAGATCTTCTGGAAGCAGCCAGCAGAGGCCATCCTCCTCAGGAAGTCAACAGCATAAGCAGCAGCAGCAGCAAAGTTATGAAGTACATAAAGCTGAAAGCCCAAAAAGACCTCTCTCTCCTCCAATTTATTTTGAAGATCCAGAGACTGCTAATACTGCAAGAATGGCTAGGTACCAAGAGCTGATTGGTCTATCATTGATAAATAAAGCCAAAGCAGAAGGAAAAGATATCTCTGGTCTTTCAACAATGTCAAAGTATAGAAAGGAAGAGTTGAAAATGTTTGACAAAGGCAACAAACTGTTTAATGTTGATGATTATATGAAACTACATCCAGAAGGAGTTGCCCCCAGGGGTACATCATTGAAAATTATTGGGGCAGCTGATATGACCATGACTGTGGCTCAAGCTCAAGATCCTAACAGAGAAATCATTTTCAAGAAGCCAGGAGAAAAGAAAACAGAAGACAAACCTCAGCAGAAGAAGCTAAAGAAGAAATTTTGTTGTTGTTTCAATTTCTGTCTATTATTTGTTTTTTTTAAAACTGTGCTTTCTGTTAAACAAAGATGTGTGTATATATATATCTGTTGCATGTGTAATAATTCTCTGCCAGATATACTTCTTTCTTGCTTTGTTTTTTTGTTTTGAGTCTCTGTTAGTGACCTCACCCAAATAGGGGGAGATTGTTGGATCCCTTGGTGATTTGGGCTAGGTTCACTGACTTAAGATGTGACCCATCATGTATAGCCAGGGTCATTTTGTGTCCTAGAGTCTAAGTTAAGTCCTTAGGCTCAACTCCAGATGGAACAGCTTTCAACAAGACCCTCAGAGACTCCAGACTCACAAGTTTTCAAGACTAAGTAAAGTGAGTTCGATGTTTGTCGAACTCAGCTCGACGAAAGGAGTTCTGCGCTTGACGATCGTGAGACAATTCTTAGTACTGAGCTCGACGATCTATGTTCTCTGTTCGACGAAAACTCAGTTTCTACATCAAGCCAAAGTCAGGAGGACTTCAAATTTTTCTAAGTCCAGCTTCATTCTTCACTCGACGAATTATATTCTGAGCTCGACGAACTTGGACCTCAAGTTCACAGCTTCTCAGGTCGACGAATGCTATTCTCTACTCGACGATTTCTGCACTCAGAGAATCTGTGTCGACACTCAGGGTTTGTTCCGACACCAGACGATTTGTGTCGACACCAGGATTTCAGTTGACACCAGCTTATGTCGATACCAGGATATCACTCAACACCAGCTTATGTCGACACCAAGATAAATCTGTCGACACCAACTTTTGTCGACACAACATTTCAACAGATGCATGATATTTTGTCTAAGTCTAGAACTTTTCTTAGGTCGACGAATTTGATTCTCAGCTCGATGAATGAAGACTATCTATCAGTTGAATGAAGATTGTCGGGTCGACGAACTCTATCAAGCTCAGCTCGACGAACTCAAGCTCAGCTCGACGAACACAAGTTCAGCTCGATGAAATGTGTTCTTCGTTCGACGAATCCAGATTTGGTTTCCTTCAAGGTTCCCGTCCTGTTTCTTGGCGCTGATTCCTGAACATTTAATGTCAAATCTTCTCGGAATGTTACCGTTAGAACGTGCATTGACTATGGATGATCACATGCCTTTTTTCCATGGGACAGTTAGGAAAGTCATTGATTGCTGATTCTTTCCAAGGCCGACTGTAATTACTGCTCGACATTCAAAAGTTTGAATCAACCTGGCTTTGATACCAATTGAAAGTGCAGGTTAGATCTGATATACTCTAGAGGGGGGGGGGGGGGTGAATAGAGTATGGTGCTTACTAAAAATGTTTTACAACTATTGTTGTATACCTAAGTGAACAGGGAAGCAAATAACATAAAGTAAACACAACAACTAACTAAACACAGAGCAATCACAGACCACAGCCAAGAAAACAAAAGAAAATAGCAACCGGAAGACATAAGGAGCTATAGTGGTTCCCCAACTAATCTGGGTACATCCACTCTTCTACCACCCTAGGTAGGAATCCACTGCAGGATGAGATGATCAGGTGTCCTGGGCACCAATGGGTTTTGATCAGGTCCCCAAAAACCAAACCTCAAGTCTTTTGGAAGGAGACTTGTGAACCAGGAATCACTTTTGAAGGGAGATGACAACCCTTTATATAGGAGGTGGTGAGAGAGTGATGTCTAACGTACCGTCGCAAGCGTCGGAGAACCTTCGCCAGCCAATCAGTATCTTCTCTGTCAACAATCAGAGAGAAGATTCAAGTGAAATGATGTTAGCAGCTTGCTCCCCCTGAGATCTTGAATGTATCAGGAAGACTGGAGCACTGCTTTAGGGTGATAGGCCTTCAAAGACCTAGAATGTCTGGACCAGAATATGTTTCAGGAACTCCTTTAACAGATTGATTGATTGTTGTCCTTTGAAGTTATCCTGTGAATAAAAAGAAGAAGACTCTTGATTGAATTTGGTTGTTCTTCTTCTTCTTGAAAATATTCTCTGGTCAGGCTGATTGCAGTCAAGAACTTGTGATTTGTGAATAATTGTTCTTCTCTGCAACTTCATAGAGTCTATCAGATTGATTGCTGTGTTGTACTGCTTGATTCTGTTCTCTTACTGTGTCGCTATTTTTTTGTGTATCTCTGTGTCTGTGACTGACTGAGGAATATTCAAACTTTTGAATGTCGAGCAGTAATTACAGTCGGCCTTGGAATGAATCAGCAATCAATGACTTTCCTAACTGTCCCATGAAAAAACGGCATGTAATCGTCCATAGTCAATGCACGTTCTAACGGTAACATTCCGAGAAGATCTGGCATTAAATGTTCAGGAATCAACGCCAAGAAACGGAACGGGAACCTTGAAGAAAACCTAATCTGGATTCGTCGAACGAAGAACACATTTCGTCGAGCTGAACTTGTGTTCGTCGAGCTGAGCTTGAGTTCGTCGAGCTGAGCTTGAGAGAGTTCGTCAACCAGACAATCTTCATTCACCTGATAGACAATCTTCATATATCGAGCTGAGAATCAAATTCGTCGAGCTGAGAAAAGTTCTGTACTTAGACAAAATATCCTGCATCTGCTGAAATGCTGTGTCGACAAAAGTTGGTGTCGATAGATTGATCTTGGTGTCGACACAAATCCTCTGGTGTCGACAGATTGATCTTGGTGTCGACACAAATCCTCTGGTGTCGACAAAAGCTGGTGTCGACTGAAATCCTGGTGTCGACACAAATTGTCTGGTGTCGACACACACCCTAAGTGTCGACACAGATTCTCTGAGTCCAGAAATCGTCGAGTAGAGTTTAGCATTCGTCGACCTGAGAAGCTGACTTCGTCGACCTGAGAAGCTGTGAACTTGAGGTCCAAGTTCGTCGAGCTTAGAATATAATTCATCGACCAAAGCATGAAGCTGGACTTAGAAAAATTTGAAGTTCTCCTGACTTTGTCTTGATGTAGAAACTGAGTTTTCGTTGAACAGAGAACATATATCGTCGAGCTCAGCACTAAGAATTGTCTCACGATCATCGAGCGCAGAACTCCTTTCGTCGAGCTGAGTTCGACAAACATCGAACTCACTTTACTTAGTCTTGAAAACTTATGAGTCTGGAGTCTCTGAGGGTCTTGTTGAAAGCTGGTCCATCTGGAGTTGAGCCTAAGGACTTAACCTAGACTCTAGGACACAAAATGACCCTGACTATACATGATGGGTCACATCCTAAGTCAGTGAACCTAGCCCAAATCACCTAGGGATCCAACACACTTTCTCCTCCTCCTCAATCTCCCATAGTTTTTCATGAGGATACACCATCTCCACCTCCTCAATCTCCACCCCAAATCAATATATCTGACATTCCATCTACCTGGCAACCATCCTTCAATCTACAGTCCCCTCAACCATCTCCACATAACACTCCAATTCAGGTAGCCACCTCTCCACCCACTACCACAGTTCCTACTTCAACAACTGACATTCCATCCATTACCCCTTCCACATTTCCAGAATACACCCACACAGACTTCTCACATGCCTTCTTTGTATGTTCAAATTGTGGACATCACACTCCCTACACCTCCTCTGCTCCTTAACCCCTCTACCTAAAATTTTCTGATATAGCAACAGATATTCTTGTTTTTATTTCCCCCACTCTTGAGCAACTTATAGCTAATGTTATTTATCCTCTCTCTGCTTCCATCCTCTCTCTCTCTCTTCCAGAATTGTTGCCCTCTCTTATGTTCCTTCTTCTGGAGGACTGGCTTTAGGACCCTCTAAACCCAGCCAGGGGGAGATATTCTGTGAAGAAGCTACAATTTCTCCTCATACAGCAGTAGCAGCAGATTCTGATATGTCTGATGATTTAGCAGAGGCAGCCCCTCCAACAGAAATAATTGATTTAATTGATTCTGTTATATACATGGCTGACACAGTTTTGACAGAAATAACTACTGTTGGTGATTATATTATAAATCCTACAGTTAATATAGATTCTTACTAGATTCTTTCAATTTTGTTTACAGCAATATTCTACCCAGTTTTGATGTACAACAATCTAGAGCTATTATACCTTATACTGCTCCAATAAGCCCTGAAGTTGTTAAGCAACTGAAGGTAAGTTTTGCAGACATTGAGCAGCCTCTCACAGTATCAGCCCCAAGGCTATCTCCCCTCCCAACACTCTTTCCCCTCCTACTTACAAAATAGATGATAGTCCTTTACCAAATCTGGATGACATAATCCTTGCAGATATAGAGGAAGAGAATAAAACTATTTTTGAAAGTGTTGCTGCACTAGAAGCTACAGAATCTCAAGTTCTACCTCATGCTGAAAAACTTATCTCAAAGGAAGCCTTAAAGGCAATTGATGCTATGTATGACAACCCTCCAAGATCCTCTGATGATGACAATGATGATGAAGATTCTGATGAATCTGATGATCCAAAAGCTAAAAAGAAGATTGATAAGAAAATGAAAGCTCCTGCTAAGGCTGCTCCTAAGCCCAATCCCAATGCAGACACTCCCTACTACATTTTGCAAAAGATTACTCCTTACCCTGGGATGCCTAAATGGATGTGGCTATCTAAGAATGAGCGAAAAGCAAGGAAGAAGAGCAGAATGTACTCTCCTCCTCCTCCTTCTCAAAGGAATTAGAGAGGTCCTCCTCCTCATCCAGCAGTAGGTGCTTCAGGGAATGTATCTCAGGGATCTACCTCATACATTCAAACATACCAAAGGCAACAATATAAATCTTCAAGATCTCATTTCCAAGGAAGCAGTCAGCAGAAACACTCTTCAAGCAGCAGCAGTCAACAATAGTAATATCAGAAGTAAAGCATGCAACAGAAAGTATCTGAAGTTGATCAATCTGAAAAGATAATAGTTCTGAAAGACCCGAATCTCCACCAGTTCCCTTTGTTGATCCTGAACAAGAAAATACTTCAAAGATGGCTAGATTTCAAGAACTGGTTGGACTCTCTCTGATAAATAAAGCTAAAGCAGAAGGCAAAGATGTCTCTCAATATACTATAATGTCTTCTTACATGAGAGAAGAATTAAAAATATATGACAAAGCTAAGCACTTTTTCAATGTTGATGTTTATATTAGTTTACATCCAGAAGCAGTTGTTCCAAGAGCAACTTCTGTCAATATCATTGGAGCATCAGACATGACTATGTCAAAAAGAGAAGCTACAAATCCAAACAAAGAAATCATATTTACACAGCCCTCTGATAAATCTGACAAAGCTGAGAAAGAAAAGCCAAAGAAGAACAGATAACTGTTATGTTTAGTTTTTTTTTGAACTCTATTTGTTAATCATGAAGCACTTGTGCACATATCTGCTGGATATTTTATTTTTCTGCCAGATTTATTTTATTATGCTTTGTGATTGTTTTCTTTTGTTTGAATTAGTGACCTCAACAAAATAGGGAGAGATTGTTGGATACCTAGTTTGGATTTGGGCTAGGTTCACTAATTAGGATGAGTTTTGATCCACATTGTATAGCCAGGGTCAAGTCTATAATTCCTAGAGTTTAAGCTAAGTCATTAGGTTCAACATTCATGGACCAGCCAACAGAAGACTTCAGTAGACCCAGACTTAGAAGAATTCAGAGAAAAAATTATCAGTTCGAAATTCTTCGAACTCAGCTCGACGATCGTCGATCGCAGATCGACAAACTCAGAGTTACTTCTCTGAGTTGAGCTCGATGATATTCGAGCTCAGGTCGATGTTCTATTCATTCAGATAGATTCTCTGCTCGACGAATTCTGGAGTTTAACTTCAACAGATTCTTTCCAGTTTAGTTTCTCTGAACTCTGCTCGACGAAGACTGATTCTTAGCTCGACGAACTTAGAGCGCAGAATTGGCTAGTTATTTGCAGAATGCAGTTCTCTGAGCACAGGTCGACGAACAGGAATTATCAGCTCGACGAACTTGGAACTCCAGTCGATGAATTGTTCTTAGAGCTCGATGAATTCTATCCTAAGCCAGACTTAGCAGTTTTCCTTATTCTGTCCTTATTTCTTATATTATTTTGCAGTAATTCTCTGAGTAATTAATGCTTATATTCCCCTGAATATAGTCGTTATTGGCAACATTAATTATGGTCTTCATCAGGGTTAATTACTTGCTTATTTTAATGGGACAGTTTGGGAAACTCATTAATGAATATTTTAGCCATTTCATTTTCTAGATCAATCAGCAATTAGTGCTTGGAATTCAAAATTTCAAAGGAGATTTTTGATAACAGAATATAAAAGAGATTTTCTCTTTTCAGACAGAACACTAAGAAGACTAAGAAGAGAATAGACAGAACATACAAGCAAGAAAGTGCATACACTGAAACGATACAGAACTCTCTCCCTGTGCAGAAAACATTTTGTTTTCCACTTGTACTTTCTGAAGACTGAAGAAGAACAACAATCCAATATCAAGAGTCTTCTTCAACTTCTACTCAGGAATATTCAAGGACAACAAATTAAAATCAGTCAGAAATTCCTGGATCACTTCAAGACAAGGATGAAGACCTACACCCTGAGAAGGTTCCAAGCTTTTTGAACCATTCTTATTTCAGAAGGATCTTTGACACCAACAATTCACTAGTCTTCTCTGTTGTATAGAGAAAAGAAAAGACAACATCAATTCTCTCAACCTCCTGTATAAAGGGTTTATTAACTCCTTCAAAAATTTATTCTTTGTTTTTGGGCACCTGATCAAAAGCCTAAAGGGTTGTGAGATCTCCCTGTAAATAGATCTTGTGGTGGCAGTCACCTGATCAAAATCCTGATAGTGGATTCCTACCAGGATGGTTTAAGAGTGGATATACCCAGTTTGGGGAACCACTATAAAATTCTTGTGTTGTCTGTGTGTGATCATTTTTTGTTTTGTTCTTGCTGTGCTGTGATAGTATAGATTTGCTTAGGTTGCATTTCCTTTAATACTACTATTATTATCACCTATTTTACTATGATAAATTTTAATACAGCCAAAAAGTTTTAAGTTACTCTAATCACCCCCCTCTAGAGTAATCAGATCTATCCCCTTTCTTTCATTGGTATCAGTGGTATACCATTTCTTTCAAAGATGCATCGTGGATAGTTGCAATGGAAGGAGAACTAAATCAGTTCAAGCACTGCCAAGTCTGAAAGCTTGTGCCAAGACCCAAAGGAAAGAATATAATTGGAACAAAGTAAGTCTACAGGAACAAGATGGATGAAGATAGAACCATCATCAAAAACAAAGCCAAATTCGTAGCAAAAGGATACAGACAGGAAGAAGGGATCGACTTTGATCAGACCTATACTCCAGTGGCAAGACTCGATGCCATTAGGTTGTTCCTCGCATAAGCTGCACTTATGGGCTTCGTTGTCTATCAAATGGACGTGAAGTCTTCTTTCCTCAAGGGTAATATAAAGGAAGAAGTATATGTGGAACAACCCCTAGTTTTTGTTGATCCTAACCATCCTGAATATGTTTACTTATTATTTAAAGTTTTATACGGTTTAAAACAAACTCCATTAGCTTGGTATAAAACGCTATTTAAATTTCTTCTTGAGAACAAGTTTACAAGGGGAAATATAGATAAGACATTATTTCTTAGGGAAGTAAAAGGCAAGATTTTCATAGTGCAAATCTATGTCGATGACATTATTTTTGACTCTACTGACGACAATCTCTACAAGAAGTTTTCCAAACTTATGCAAGAGAAGTTTGAAATGAGCAGTATGGGTGAGCTGAAGTATTTCTTAGGACTTCTGGTGAAACAATCTGAAGATGGAATTTTGATCTCCCAGACGAAGTTCACTAAGGAGTTGATTAAGAAATTCAGAATGGAGAATGCAACCTCTATGAGGACTCCAACGGGTTCGGCTATATCTCTGGACAAGAATGAGAAAGGGAAACCTTTTGATGAAAACAAGTACAGAAGAATAATTGAATCCTTGCTTTATCTTACTGTTAGCAGGCTTGACATAATGTTTTCAACATGTGTGTGTGCAAGATATCAACTGAACACTAAGGAATCTCACTACTCTGCTACTAAGCAGATTTTGAGATACCTTAAAGGAACACTCAATCTTGGCTTATGGTATCCCAGAAATAATGATAGAGAACTAATTGGATTTTCAGATGCAGACTTTGCAGGTAGCAAAGACGCCAGAAAGAGCACGTCCAGGACTTGCCAATTCCTCGAAAAAAGGCTTATTTTGTGGAGTGGCAAGAAACAAAATTGTGTCGCAATGTCAACAGCCGAGTCAGAATATATTTCTGCAGGCAGTTGCTGTGCACGACTTCTCTGGATAAAGAATAAGTTTCAAGACTACAACTTGAAGTTCAGGGACATTCCTATATTTTGTGACTCCTCCAGCGCTATAGCAATTGCCAACAATCGGTTTCTCGTAGTCGGACGAAGCATATCGAACTACGATATCATTTCATTCGAGAGCATGTGGAGAATGGTGACATCAACCTCCATGATATTCCCACAGATAGACAAGTTACAGATATTTTCACAAAGCTGCTGGACGAGAGAATGTTCTCGATCTTCAAGACAGAACTTAGTATGCTCAACATGGAGACCTGAAAAGTTCACAGTTCAAGTCAAGAAAGGATTCAACATCAACCCCTCAGAAAATGCCAAGTAAAAATCTTACTCAGTAAACTTTCAAAAAAACTCAGGCTCAGTCTTGGATTTTTAGAAAAAACTCTTGGATTTCTCGAAAAAAGTCTTGGATTTCTCGAAAATAGTCTTGGATTTCTCGAAAACAACTTGAATTTTTCGAAAAGACTTGAATTTTTTGTAAAGACTTATGAATTTTTCGAAAAGACTTGAGGATTCTTCAAAAAACTTCTAGGATTTTTTGGAAAACATTCTCAGACTTTTCAAAAAATACAGTTCGATTTCTTTTCGAAAAATACAATAACATTCGAAAAATAATGTCGACTTTTCGAAAAATGCCAAAGCTGTTTGCCGAAATTTCTGAGAATTTGAACTGCCATTCCAGGTACACCTGTCCATATTTATCAAAATTTCTAATTATATATATATAGATGGTTGTCCATAGAACATCCAAATATCTGAAATTTGAAGAATAGGGCTTTTCGAAAAACGGCGACTCATTTCCTCTGGTTTCGCTGTTCTTGCCGCAAAATCCATCGTTCTTCTTCAATTGTCAGAAATCTCTCATTCTCAATAATCCATGGATCCTACTGCTAAGATAGGGTTCGACAGTGAGTTTGTTCGTACTGGAATCACTGAAATTTCGGATGATTTCTGAAACGTCATTCTTCTACTTGAAACCTCCGGCCTCACTTTCGTTTTTAAGGAACCTTGCAAAGTATTCATTCCTGATATCAAAGAGTTTTTCAGAAATGCAAAGATTAAGGGAAGTGAAGTAATTGAAGAGCTCAGTCCGAAATATGATGATCAAGATCAAAGCTTCTTCCTTAACAGAGTTTCTAAAGTTGCCTGAAATTGACGACGAAGGCGACTTGGAAGAACCTGATTACTCTAGGGCCATGTCCTTTTGTGGTCTCTCTGAATCCCCAACTTCCATTTGTCGACCACATATGAATGTTGAAAGCATGCTCCTCTCTAATGTACTAGGCAAGGTCCTTCTCTGGACAATTCACCCCATTGGATATATTTCCTCAGATTTTTCGACATGATGACAACAGTAATCTGTCGCAAAAAATTCCAATGGGGTCAAATGATATTTGACAAGATTAAGGGAAGTATAAAAACACCAAATTATGCCAGGATCATCACCTTATATCTAAATCAAGTACACCCAGAAAGTTTTGACATGTCCAAAGGTGTATCTGTTCACCACCTTAAGAAAGACACACTGGCCTCCATAATCAGATGGGAAATAAAAATACCAAGGCCAGGACATGCCCCACCTGCCTAAGAATTATATTTGATGATGAGAATAGGATCCCATCTCCTCCTCACACTGATACTGCCGGCACATCTGGTGCAGCTATTGAGGGGGAGCCTGCTCCTTCAGAAATACAACAAGCTGAGATACCTAAGACAGAGATTCTTACAGAAGTTCCTGAGAAAATTGCTGATGTTGATGTACCAGTGGAAGAAGAAAACCTAGATTTATCTGATGATGAGCGGTGCACCCCTGCACATGATGGTGGCTCAGGTATGAACCCTAATTCTCCCTCTGATCATGACACTTACTGGATAATACTACAGAGGGCATCAACAAAATGATAGAAGAACTCAATTCAGATGATCCCATGTTCATCCTTCCTGAGAATACAACTGAAAAGACTACTACAAAATCCCCTGAAACTATCCCCGAGGAGAACGTTGAAGAAATTCCTCCAGAAGAGATACCAGAAGACTCACAACCCCAGGCACATATTGAGGGGGGGACTGAATTTATGCAAACTGATGAAGAAAAAATTATTCCAGAGCCTGCAGAGCCTCCCATGAGGAATTTAGATTTCTCTATCCCTTCCATTCTTGGACATGAGGGGGATGAGATTCTACCTTTCCATAGAGCCAAGAGTTCAGTTATCATTGAAGAAGTACCTATCTCGACCACCCCTGGTCTTCCTCCTCCACCTCCTCTTACTGATATAATTCCTAATAATACCCTATTGGGAAAAATTGAATCAATGCTGACACAACAATGAGAGTACTTTTATAAGTATCTCAAAGAAATTACTAAAAAAGTCACTGCTCTTGAAAAAGAGATGAGCAGAGGCTTTGCTGAAATACAACCTAATACAGAAGAATTCAAACGATTCCTGCAAATTGGTGGAAAGGCCCTAGACCATACTATCACAAGTATTGGTCAAGCCATGGATCAATCAGTCACATTGGCCAACAATCAGATTCAACTGGAGAAGAAAGCTCACACTTTGAAAACATGTGAGCAAGTTGGGACATTCAATGAAGATGGCATAACAACCCTTACTATAGAAGTCAGAAAGGGGGAGGACAAAGTAAAAGAAGTTCTTGACAAGAAAATTCTTGAGATGAAAAACTAGTGAGATACACAATTGAAAGAGATAAGTACAGATGTATAGAAACAGATTCATGGTGTAAAGTTTCATACTTATGACACCACTATGTGGATGCATAATCAGATACTTCCAGACTTTCCAGTCAATCCAGATGAGGCTCCAACTCCTCAACTTAATCCAACTGTCTGCATGCCCACATTCTCTCCTAGATCAGAACATTATGAAGCACCTCCCGAAGACTACTCTCATAGTTGGACTTCTGATCAACAAGAGCATCCTCAAGATCTTCCTCCTGAAGTGCAAGTGCCAAAAAGAAGGAAATATGGTGAATGTGCCTCTGCCAGCCGATCCCAAGTCATGATGCTGAGAAATCAAAACACAAGAATTTGTTGAGGTGTGGATCCCAACATCTATGTCACTCAATCTTGAGACCTTAAAGTTGGTAGTAGATTTTAATAAAGACAGAAATGATCATTACAGTTCCCCAGATTGGGAGTTGTATGCAAAATCTTTGACTAAGAGGAGAATCTATGATAGAGAATATGGCAGGAACAATCCTAAGGCTCCTCCTAAGCCTCCAAAAAACTACCCTAAACCCTACAGTTATCAGAAGTGGCAACAAGAGAAGAAAGAAATACAACACCAACAATAATTCAAGAAATACTATGTTCATCAGCTTTATAAATTTTTGTGAATCTGGACATCTCTACGGACAAACTCTTTCCATATATATAATTTTGAATTTTGATGATATATTATTTCTCATTTATCATTGTAATTGCTATTGTGTTTGTTCATAGATTCTTTTAATTATCTTGTTATAATTCACCTTAGTGTATAGGGTTCTGACTTCTATAAATATGGGGAGATTGTTGGATTTTGTATCCACAATAACCTAGATTTGAGAGAAGTCACCCTTGTACTAATATGAATTAAGTTTGTATTTGATGTCATCTTTTAGTTGAGTGCTTGCAGGTTATTATTGCTAAGTGTAGACAAATGTCAGTTTACAATAAGTCAAGTAACACAGGACCTTGCAATATAATACCTCATTGTGTTATCCATGGTGTTGACTCATGTGTAACCTCTGTATTGGAATGCACTTCATTTTCAAGTACTAAAGCATGGAAGAAAGTATGGGTTGCTCGTCCTTGAACAAAGAAGAAAAGGAACTCAGAATATTTTTCCTAAGTCCATTTTTCGAAAAGAAGTTTGTTCTTCAAAAGGTCTAGGTAAATTTCTCGAGAATGCATAATTGTTTTCGATAAACAGAAAGACTTTCCGAAAAACTCTCTAAAAACTTCTAAGTTCTCTTTTTCAAGAAATGGCCCGTTGATTACGCGAAAAAGCCAAGTTCATATTTCGAAAAGAAGTATTGTTTTCAAAAAATTCAGATTCATTCTTCGAAAAAGAAAGTTATTTTCGAAAAGTCATTGTTCATTTTTCGAAAAACCAATTTCTCAGTTCAGAGAATTCTGTGTGAAGTCTTTTTCAAAAAGGCCAAGCCATTTCTCGATAAAAACAAGTTCTTTTCGAATTATCAAGATGTATTTCGAATAATGCAGTTGTAGAAAATTAAAAGTTCATAATTCGTCGGACGGATTTCTTTCATTCGTCGAACGAGATTTCATTCGTCAAATGGATTTCTTTCATTCATCGAACGAGATTTCATTTGTCGAATGGGATTTCATTCATCGAACGGGAATTCATAATTCGTCGAACGGATTTCTTTCATTTGTCGAACGGGATTTTATTCGTCGAACAGGATTTCAAATACTAATCCGTGTTTAATATGATTGATCATCATTCCTTAAATGATTTCAGACCGTTAGTGGATTTCCTATATAATGTCTTTTTAATGGATTCGCTAACCCTAACTAACAGAGAAAATTGAGAAATCAGAATCGCCGTAAGTTCTAGATCGGGAAAAGCAGCACGCCATCATTTTCATTCTTCTCTGTCGCTTTTTCCTTGAACCAGCGATTCAACAGAAGAAAAGATTCGACTGATCAAGATTCAAGTTCCTTCAATCATCCTTTTGATCTTGTCAGATCCTAAGTGTTTGAGATCGTATTTTTTTTCAAGATTGAAAGTGCAAACTAGATCTGATATACTCTAGAGGGGGGGGGGGTGAATAGAGTATATGATGCTTTAAAAACTTTTACAAACTTTTACAACAATTGTTGTAATATGTGTGAGCAGGGAAGCAGAAATAAATCTAATCACAGTACTAAGCTATGCAAAAACTAAGCACAGAAAAATCAAGGCCAAAAAAAAAGAAAGCAAGCCAAAACCAGATGACACAAGGGAATATAGTGGTTCCCCAAACTTGGGTACATCCACTCTTCTACCACCCTAGGTAGGAATCCACTGCAGGATGAGTTGATCAGGTGTCCTGGGCACCAATGAGCTTTTGATAAGGTGCTCAAAAACCAAAGCAGATTTTTTGATCAGGTGTCTTGCCACCAATGAGCTTTTGACAAGGTGCTCAAAAACCAGATTCAAACTTTTGAAGGGAGTTTGAAAAACCCTTTACAGAGTGGGGGTGAGAGAGTGATGGCAGTCTTCTCTTTCTCAAACAACTGAGAAGACTATGTGGATTGATGTCAAAGCTCCCCCTGAATCCTTGAGATCTTCAGGAAGAGAAGCTTTGCTGAGGGTGATAGGCCTTCAAAGGTTGAACTCCAGCAGGAGATGATTTCAGCAATAGCTGAAATGTTGAATGTCTGGAGTCTGGAATATGTTGGCCTTGAACACTTTGAAAACTAAAAGAGATCTTAAGATTTGAAAACTTGATCTCCTTGGATGAGTGTTCTTCAGAATTCTTTTAGGCAGAAGATTTTTGAGGTTGTCTCTATAATCTGTATTGTGTGTACTCAGTTTGTTGTGTTAGAGACTAAAAAAAATTCTCTATATTATCGTCTGGTACTGAAAGGAATATCATTCTCTATCAAGGATAGCTGTTGGTCTGTATTGATTGCATCCTTAATTGCATAATCTCTTTTTGAGGAAAGTCCACAGAATTATTCCTTGAAAAGTCCCTTGAAACTTGGTCCAGAATTGAATGAAAACGGCTAGCAAATCTCTGAATTAATTGCAGAATAACTCCTAACTGATTTGAGTTTGAATTCTGGAAGTTATCTGAAATCGTCGAACTGAGCTCTGCTATCGTCGAGCTGAGCTCAGTGATCTGAAAACACACAGCAGCAAGATAATCGTCGATCTGAGCTCAAAGATCGTCGAACTGAGCTCAGAGATAAAGATCCAAGGCAGAGTCAAAATCGTCGACCTGAGCTCACCGATCGTCGAATGGAGTTCGACGATATTATGAAGTTGAGCTCAGCGATCGTCGAATGGAGTTCGACGATCTGTCGAAGTTGAGCTAGACGATCGTCGACCGGAGTTCGACGAATCGTCGTGCTGAGCTCGACGATATGACTTAGTCTCCAGACTGAGAATCCTGGTCTTCAGGGCAGCTTCCAAACCTAGACTTCTAACCCTTAGACTCAATTCTAATTGACCTATTAAGCTATACAGAAGGTCAAGCAAAGATTCCTAGAGACATAGTGATCCTGACCCAAATTAGTAATAGGGTGTTCCAACAAAGATTTCTTACTCAACATTTTCTTCAAGAATTTCGAGTTTCAAGAGGGAAGAAGTTTGAAAATTTTTGATCTGGAAGTTAAATTTTCATTTTGGTTGTATAATTATTTCAATACTTATAGGAGCCTTGCCTCCGAGTTTGTAGGAAGATTTTTATTCCGAGTGTATATCCCGTTTTGGGCGATCGAGTTTGTATTAGTGTGTTAACCCCAAGTTTTAGGAGCATTGCTCCGAGGTGTAGGATTGTTTTAATCCGAGATATAGTGAAGTAGCTAAGCTAGTCGTGGTGCTAGATTGGAGAGGTCGAGAGTGGACGTACCCAAGATTGTGGAACCACTATAATTCCTTGTGTCATCTGGATTGACTTGATTACTTGTTGTGTTAATCTCTCTCAAATTTTAATTCCGCAAAAGACACAGTTCTCACCTATTCACCCTCCTCTAGGTGATTTAGGTAAACAACTAGATACTTTCATATGTCACTCGAGAGAGTCTACCCAGACCGCGAGCAGATCTCACTGTCAGGATCTCACCTATTTGGCAGGGCTGGATGTCACTCGAGAGAGTCTACCCAGTCCCCGAGCATATCCCGCTGCCAGGCTCTCACCAAGCTGGCAGGACTAGATGTCACTCAAGAGAGTCTACTCAGACCCCGAGCAGATCCCCCTGTCAGGCTCTCACCTAGCTGACATAGCTGGATGTCACTCGAGAGAGTCTACCTCGACCCTGAGCAGATCCCGCTGTCAGACTCTCACCTAGTTGGCAGGGCTGTATTCACTTGAGAGAGTCTACCAAGACCAAGCAGATCCCACTGTCAGGCTCTCACCTAGCTGACATTGCTGGATGTCACTTGAGAGAGTCTAACCAGAGCCTGAGCAGATCCCGCTGTCAGGCTCTCACCTACCTAGTAAGGCTAGATATCACTCGAGAGAGTCTACCCAGACCCCGAGCAGATCTTGTTGTCAGCCTCTCACCTAGCTGACAGTGCTGGATGTTACTTGGGGGCGTCCTACCCTCTCCAGATGTTACTTGATAAGTTTGGCCTTTTTCCTAAAAATAGGGGAAGAAGAATCCTCACAGGCGAGTCGGGACTCCCGAGCTCAGCTCGGCAAAAGGGCGGCGAACCGAGTGTTTGACGTCCGCTGAAGAAGGCGAGCTCCAGTGGTACGAAAGCGATGGGTCATTGCTACCCGGGGGAAGGAAGGCGTCCGCCTAGCGGATGATCATATTGTTAAGACTCTTGATCTGCTCCTTCAGCTTCACTAAGCTAGCAACAATCTATCAGCTGTCTATCTGCTGTCCCTTGATGAACTTGCACCAGCATCCTTGGTTGCAACATTCTTCTTCAAGGTTTCATCTTTCTCTTTCTTCCTCTTGAAGTAGAGGAATGGATTTGGGATGTATCTTGAAGGTATTTTCTTAGGATTGCTTCTCCTTACCATATTTTCGTTAAATACTCCTTCTCTTAAGGAGTATCTTTCCAGATGTTTTATCCATTGCTCTGAGGGATAAACACTATCAATGTTCTTTAGAATTTGTCCTTGGTTGATCCAAGAATTTATGATGATAGACTCAGAGGCATCACTTAGTTGTTCATAATCAGGATCATTTCTATTCTCAACTCTTCTCTTGGCCATGAACTCATCAGCCATCTATGTCCCTTCCCTTTTTCTCCTGGCAACAAGTTGTGCATCCTGTGCAAGTCTAGCTTGTGCTGGGAAGTCTAAATCCTCTGGACTCTGTTTATCCAGTAGAGGCAGATGCAGTGCAACCCTGGTGCCTTGAATTACTTTGAATGCATGATATTCAATGAGTCTTGCAGTCTTAGCATGGCTGCTCTCCCCCTTTCTGCCTTCTTCAGATATATTCTTGTGCAGTAATGTGGTGGTAGCTTCAGTTTGATTTGATAACTGTTGAAGTATTCTCTCATTGTCAGTAAGGAGCTCATTTTTCACAAGCATTGCCTGCTCCATAGAATGGAGAGCTACATTGGTCACATGCTGATTTATATGATCTGCTGCACCCTTGATTACTTCATCAGTTACATTCACTAAATTTTTGACATATCTAATGTCAGTTACAGATAATTGCTGTCTTATTTCTATGAACTTCATAAGGGTAGTCAGCTTTGTGCCAGCAGTTCCAGCCATGTCAAACCAGGTAGTGATCTGTTTATTCTGGTGAGAGGTTTCTTCTTTGCATTCCTTGACTTCACTTAATAGCTCATCCCTTAGCTTGACAACAGAGTGGTCAACATACTCCTTGAGGGTTGTTGTCTGAGCATCCAACATTGCTTTGATCTGGTTCAGAAATCCCTCATTGGAGATGGGGGTAGGTGAGGTATGGCTCATGGGAGGAGGTGTAACGTTCTGAGTAGGGATCTGAGAAGGCTACCCCTCAACTACAACACCTATAGTTGAAAGTATTTCCTTAGCTAAAGTTGTATAAGTATTATAAATCAAGAGGGAATGAGTTTTACCTGTAGTAGGTGCAGACTCAACTATCTTATTGACAACTTGATCCAAGTTTGTCACATCCATCTGATCATACTCCCCCTCAGACTGAGCATTTTCTCTGCGATGGACTTATCAAGATAAGTGCCTAATGTCTCAAGATGCTCCCAGTTATCTTCTGCAGCAGGCATATCATCAACTGTTGTAGCATCATCAGTAATATTCATGTCTGCCCCATCCTTTTCAACATTACCTCCTTCAGCAGCATTCTTAGAGATTTCTCCTGACCTAGAGCTGGCATGGATTTTATCAACATGCACAAGAGTATTCTGAAGTTGAATGTTTGTAGAGGATTGACTGAGGGATAAGTCAACTTGCAGACTAGCATTAGCTGGAGAGGATGATGCAAGCACTGGTTCAGGGCTGGAAGTTCTTTCTTCCTAAGTGAGTTTCTTCCTTGTTCCCTTGGAGGATTCCTTTATTCCTGTAGGTTGGCTCATAGTTAGGACCCTAGAGAATCTATCCAAAGTTTTTAAGTCCATTCTTTTCAAGTAGTGAATCTTCACCCCCTGTTCCTGTGTGAAGGAGTTAGGATAGGTGTTTATTGGGTACAAGGAAATGATTCTGCCCATATTTGGAGAGGATATGCAGTCTACTATTCTTTGATAGATGAGAGAGATCCATAAGGTCTTTCTATTTAGTATAATTCTTGTCATGACTGCAAACATGAACCTGGAGATGGTGTCATGTGATCTAGGTTTGTAGATGAGGGCTTTCCCTACAATGTCTGCTAGCAATTTTCCTCTTTGACTGAAGAATTTCCATTTCAGAGACCTAGATTTGGCCTCAGTGTATCCACACCAAAAGAGAGCACTGTCTCTGTCCGTGTTAGTGATCTCTTCTTCCTTGCTAGGGTTGACGGGGGGGGGGGGGGGGGATATGAAGTGCCTTTCCTAACCTCTTGGGGTTTACCTTGATTTTGATGCCTTCAATCTTAGATCTGATAGAGTTTTGAGATGGGGACATCTTAACGTTTGAGAAGAATTCCACAGCCTCATTTCTAAGAATGGTGGAGGGTTCAGAAAGAGTGTATTCTAAGCCATCTACCTCAATCATCCTTAGTACGGCTTTAATCTCAGGAGAGGCATGATTGAATCCATCCCTCACTATTTTGTATCTATCCTAAAGCTCCTTGATGACATTTGGTGCTATTGAAATAGAGCAGCAAGACGCTGAGACGGTTCCGGTCTCGACGACAAGGGTTACGGCTTTTAGAGAGCGATGTGGATTTTCGTTTCTTGTCGTATTTATATATGTAAGGAAAAGATTTAATTATTTTAATTTAAATATTTCATTTGACTATTAAGTTAAGTGTATTAGTCTTTACGGCTTACTCAATCATTCCTATTATGATACATGACACTTAAAGCTTTCATTATGTCCCTTACTGATTGGTTGCACAAATTACTTGTCTTAGTAAATTTTCAAGTAAAGTGGAAGGGGACCTAACATGCTAATGTGCCATTTCTATTGGCACCCAATTTATGCATTGTTTTGCCCTAAAGCTTGCTAATATTTTGATTGGATTCATCTTGAGCATAACTATCATAACAAATAGCAAACTAAATCTCTATATAAGACAGAGAGACATACCTTAAGGCTTGCTTTCTCTAGCTTTTGAGGATTACTTACTTAATATACTTAACCTTAACATGTTCCTTTTTCTGGAGCATGTTCGAAAAGCAACAAACCTGTACCAGTCATTTCCCGAAACATCCATTGTCCAAATACCAAGTCTTAAGTGTATAGGTACTTGGACTAACCTACAAAATAAAGTTCATTTTCCCTTAGGCACCCAATAATAATTGGATCCTAGGTTCTTGTTAGCATCATAAAATATCTGCCCAAATCTCTGTCTGAGGTGGGCACCTTTCTGTCAACTAGTCACATTCAGGTTATGCCAACAATCAATGGCAAAGTGACCCACTTTTCCACAACACCAACATTTGTGAATATTTTATCTTCGCTTTAGGACAACACAGAACTGCTGTTCATGAGAGATGTGAGCAACACCATGCTTTGCTGGATGAGCATTGCATGATGATGCCCCCTTCTTCATAAGTGAATGTGCTGAGGAACTAAATACAGCTGGTCGAAAATGGACCTGATGTATTTTTGGATCCTACCATCTAGTGGACATTCTCATTTCCTTAGATAAAGAATACTTGGATCCAAATCTAAAGATCTTCTCCTAAACTTTGTGGCTAGTGGATATTGTCACTCTTTCTTGGATCATGTGCCTTCACCCCACTAGCGGAGCACACATTTGATTGATCTTTCAAGAGTGGTGCAAACTTGATAGTTTTAGAAGGTATATTTTCCTTATGAAACACTGTCCTCTTATTAGGGCAAAGATACATCCCAAAGCCATTCCTCTACTTCAAGAGGCAGAATGACAAAGATGAAACCTTGAATAAGACTACTATAACCAAGGATGCTGGTGCAAGTTCATCAAGGAACTGCTGATAGATTGCTGCTAGATTAGGATTGTTTAAATTATCACATCTAGTCCTGTAATGTATACCAACAATACCTTCACCAGGAAGGACGGGGAGGAGCGAGTCAAGGCCCCTTCAGAGGAAGGCGCCCTCGAAATTTGTGTGGAGGAAAAATTTGTGGAGCTCGATGTCATTGTTGGACACAGCGGGGGGTCGATACACTTCCTCGCCCTTCTGTAGGGGTGAGTAGGGGACGTTGCCGAGATCACCCTTGATGAAGACAATCTTAGTCATCCAGTTGTGGTGTTTGTTTGCGATCTTGCGAACTTTGATGAAGGAGCCCCCGAAGTAGGCGATGTCGTCTGGAGTCGCCTTATAGGTGAAGAGTTTCCTGAAGACTATGAGGTTGAATTCTATTCGCTCCCTATAGAGCAAACACGGGAATGCCACCATCATGGCATTGGCATTTGAGTTCAGCTGCGCAGGCACCGCACCATAGTACTTCAGGATCTGGTGGACTTCCAGCCAAAGCGGTATGCATAACCCCACCTCAAAATGCGAGATAGGGAAGACGAGCTCGTCAGGGTAAAACGTATTGATGGACTCGCCCATTCTGGGGCAGCGCACCTCGAATCTGGGGGCACGTAGTCGGTAAGGAACTCTGCAAACTCCCCCTCAATTGTATTCACTTCAAAAAATCAGTAGTCAGCGAAGTGCTGAGCACATTTGGAGCGACCGTCGGCGCCGGGGTTTGTCTTACCCATGCTCACAGGAAGGTTAATGCGCGAGTATGGGTAGGGGAAAAGGAGAGAAGATGGGGTATGAAAAGCAATAAAGGAGGTGGACTGGGGTTGTTGAGGGTTCCTTTTTATAGAAAACGAAATCCAAGGCCGAGCTGACCAATCAGGCCAGCTCGCCTGGCCCATCACACTAAGCCCAGCTCGCTGACTTTCGAGGCTAGTCCCATCACATGCCGAGCTGAACCTAAAGGGCGATATATTATTCAAAAAGCAAGCATCAAAATCTAAAAAATATTTTAAGTTATTACAGACCAGGTGCGAATACTGTCCAAAGAAATTAAATGCAGAAGAAGAATGGAAAAATCCAATGAGCGCGAGTTGAGGGGGGCGAAGGCGAGTGCCGGTAGGCTCAGTAATGAAGATGTTTCTATCTACCACGGCCTCGCGTCTCCTTCCCCATAGATCGCCGTGAGTTGTGGAGCTCGCTAATCCGCCCCAAGTTCGTCTAGGCAATCTGGAGGTTCTCGTCGATCTCGTCCAAGAGCTGAGAAGGAGACATCGCCTCGCCTGCCGGGTTGCCCCTCACCTCGTCAGAGAGCCAAATGTATTCGCGCTGCAACTCCTCGTTGTCCTCCTGTACCTTGAGTAGCCCATGCTCCAGCTTCTGGAAGATGCTGATCCCTCGCCTCGTTAGCTCACCGTTCTCCACCTCCGAGCCCCAAAAGGAGTCTAGCGAGCTTGGAGAATGGAGGGGCGAGTCGCGGGTCAACTCCGAAGAACCGCCAGACTCGGACTGGCTGGGAAGAGTAGCAAAAGCATTTAAATTAAATATTAGCATGAAAGGCGAGTATCCGGGAAATCACGAGATAAGAACCTCTGAAGGTAAAAGATTACCTGGCGAGCTCGGTGCACCCAAGAAAGTACGGGATGGGGGAAGGCTTAGATTCTTACCGCGGTTGGGACGGTGTGTTTTTGGTGGGAGGAGGTTGGATCCTGGCAAGGGAATGGCTTCAATGCCTCCCCCTGCAGTCCCGATAGGAAGTTGTTATGGGGAGGGGTTCAAGACGGCTAATTCGGCCTCTACAAGTCCAACCCCAGGGTCCCAAAAGGGGGTGATGGGTCTCGCGGGCGATTCTCCAGATTTTTAAGCCGCGAGTCACCGTGGGGGTCTTGACTCGCAGCGAGGAGGCCTCGCCATCATCTCGTTGGCTTTCCGGGTCTGCGTAAATGTCAATGACGTTTTTCTCCTTCTCAGGGGAGGCCAGAGTAGAGGAGCTGACCCCGTGCTCCAGGGTGGATTTCAAGTCATTAAAGATAGGCTCAACCGCTTGTGGAAATGGTTTTGCCCTCTTAGCAGGATTGGGTCAAGCCGGACCGCTCTGCAGAACGCTATGAGGAACCGCGGTCAAGCTGACAACACGAGCAGAGGAAACCTCGCGAGCTCAGGCAAGCCTTTCTTGGATCTCTTTGGGGATGGTCATCTCGGCAGGTTCAAAGTAAAGGTAATGACAAAAGTCACCCTGGTACGCAGGTGTATATATATAGCCGCAGGTGGACCCCACCTGAAAATTCTCTCTAACTCCTGCCACACTCGCCGAACATTTGGGGTTGGATGATTCTTTCCGAGCTTTGCCAAGCTCAAAAAGTGCGGGGATTGTGTACTACATCGTATCCGGCGAGTAGGATCGCCAGGAGCCAGACCGGCCGGATCAAGCAGTCCAAGTCCCGGGCGAGCACCCAGGAGGTCAGAGCTCGGCAGCCACGACTCGCCCTGTAACACCCCCGATTTTTCGATATTTGGTTTAATTCATTATCTGACATGTTTATGACGTCAGGGCGTTACGTTGATGCATTTTCTGCATTTGTCATTGTTAGAGTGTGGTTTTAGCTCTTAGATTTTTTTGTGTGTGGCTGGGTTTAGCATGTTTACAAGATTTCATATCGAGTCGGGTCTGTTTTGGTGACTCGGTGGAGCGTCTTTGGGAATGCTTGTATTTTGGCTTCGAGAGGTGTTTACCCGAGTTTGTTTCATCGAATCTTAATTTCTATTGCGCTGTTGGGTTCGTAGCATCGGTATTTAGCTACGGTGCGATTTTCGTAAAATTTCAGTTAAGTTCAGTTTTCAGGTCATTTTGATGTTTTTTTTAATTAATTATGTTATCCTATAATAAAATAATCGGATAAAAGAAGTATAAATAGAACCCATCGCTATAAACCCTATTTATTTGTCTCCCTCATGAAACCGTCAACTTGTTGCGGAAGAACGAGAGCGGAGGACTTTCCTAAGCCTTCGGCCACCGATTTATGGAGTTTTGGTGCTCGATTTCTTCTTTGGAGAGTAGATCCGGGTAGATCTCTCCTAGATCTACATTTCTACATTAAGCTTTTATAGTTTATTAGATTTTTAGAGGTCTGGGTATGCGGTTTTGACCCTTTTTCGTCCTGAAAAGTTTCAGGAAGTATTGCTTAGGTGTTGTTTCAGCCAGATCTTTGACGAGGAGCGTTTACGTGGCTGGTTTCGGCGATTTGAGGCAAGTGGTGACTTCTTCCCCTTGCCACGCTTGTCTTTTCCTGTACATATTCCTTGTTGTTCTTCCTTTGTAGTAGTTTTTGGGAATAGGGTTAGATCCGGCCTTTATCGATCAGCTTTATGTTATTATTTTTCCGGCCAAGTTCAACAATCATATCATTCAACGTATTAGTTTCTTGGAGTAGTTGTCGATTTGGAGTGGTCAGCGTTCATCAGACTGAACTTTATTCGTCGAACGGAGTTCGACGAACAGAGGAAAATCATCGAACTGAGTTCGACGAATAAATCGCAAATCATCGAACTCAGTTCGTCGAACTGAGCCAATTCGTCGAATGGAGCAAGATTTGTTGAGTATAGCCTTAGGCGTTGAGTATAGCCCTTAAGCGTTGAGTGTGGTCATAACACTGAATCCAGTTTCAGGACTAAGTCCAAAAGCGTTGAGTTCACTCAATGCGGCGTTGAGTGTGATGAATACACTCAACGCCTTGCTGTGAGGTCTGCGACGCTAAGTGTAAAAGCATTGAGTGCGTTGAGTGCACTCAACACGACATTGAGTGTGCTGCATACATTCAACGCCATCAGAATTTGACGCTAAGTGTAAAAGTGTTGAGTACACTCAACGCGGCGTTGAGTACACTCAACGCGGCGTTGAGTGTGCTGCATACACTCAACGCCATCAGAATTTGACGCTAAGTCAAAAGGCATTGAGTGTGCTACCTACACTCAACGCGACATTGAGTGTGTTGTATACACTCAACACCATTAGGAAATCTTGGAGTCTAAGTGTAAAAGCGTTGACAATATTGAGTGAGCTTAACTCACACAATGCCATCACTTTATTCGACAAGTTAAGTAAAAGTGTCGACAACATTGAGTGAGCTGAACTCACTCAATGTCGTCATACTGTGTTTAAGCGTTGAGTGAGCAGAACTCACTCAATGCCATCATCCGTTCTTATTGTTGTGTTCAAGCGTTGACTGTGCTGTGTTATGGCATCAAGTGCGTCGACTGCACTCGATGCGGCGTCGAGTGTACTCGATGCTTTTTCCTTAGCTTTGTGTCCTTTCACTGATTTGATGTGTATCACAAAAGCTTAGTCTTGCCAATCTAGACTCGTCGGTTTTCTTCTGAATTTGTTGAGTTTGGGTGTATGTGTAACACACCCTATCCGTCGCATAACATATAGCAGTAGGTCCAACCGAGGCCCGACGCCATATACCACTGACAGATCTGGTGGTTACTCAATGGAATACCATCCAACTAATAACCAACGTCCTACAAAGAGTCATTCTAGAGGAAGCAGTTATTAAGAGTTGCAAGTTAAAGAACCCAGCCACAAGCAAGAATGTCCACTACAAAACCCAATAGGAATGAAGTACAATACACAAGTACAATGGCCATAAGGCCTTACATTTACTTACTCAAATTACATGATTTGCAAACCTCGGCACGCAGGCCGGTCACACATGAATAAAGCAAGTAAACACTCAATATTTAGGCCTTCGAGGGCTGGCTCAGCAACATGGGCTTTAGCCCGTTATTTACCGTTTGGTCCCGCAGTACCTGCAAGAAACAACCCACCGCAACGGTGGCAAACAAAGGCAACGGTCAGCTATGCTGACCAAATTATAACGATCCCGCCCCCAAACTCGGGGCGGCGATGCTCCTTCCCTGCACTTTATTAGCATAACCAAGCATTATAGAGTAATAACACTACATCACAGGCGTAGGCACGCACGACCACACACCCCGTACTCTCAGGGCACATTCTTGATGAACCCGGTCAATACTGCGGTCTCACCACCGCCCCTTGGATGGCAATATCTCGTGAGCATTTGGTATTTCTGGTCACTGCCTAAGACCCTCCATCTATGCCAATGGTAAGTTGCCATGTAACTTTAGGTCTCTTTTTCGAACGACATAGAGCGGGTACGGTTCCGCCTAACCCGTTGCTCACACCGCCCTGTCACCTTAAGACATGGGTGCGGGTCAAACTTCCCCGAGTCTGAATCCGATTTCACACTTTACGTAACCCGGTTATATACAAGTTGGCTCCCAGGACACCATGTTAGCAGAATCACACATCTGCCCAGTTTTTCGGGTGTACCTTGGAGTTAATCCCCAAGGCTCCCTATTGCAATCTACCGTGTAGAAAACTCGAAAAACAACCATTCGTGCGGAGTCTTCTCCGGTCATTCATGCAATGCAACATCACCGATCCAGGCCAACTTGTCCGAGTAGGCTTCACACATCATGCCTATATCCGTTCTCGATTACGGACTCTACAAGTACACAATGGGGACTATTCATGTCTACCTGAAGGAACGCCTCAACTCACCGCAAACTCGCGAGAGAGGGATTCCTATGCAAAGGAAAAGTGGACTTCACATGTCCTAGGATGAGGATCGTTACCCTAGCAATTTCCTTAGCACCATGGAAATGTATGCGGATGAAAAGCACCGCAATCACCTCACCTCCGTAGATTCGAAGTCGTCTTGTGATTTGGAGCCCCGAAGCTCCGCCGGTGACCGGATCTAGCCTCCTTTCTTCTTCCTTACTCTCCCCTCTCTCTAAACTTTAAAAAGAGAATAACCCAAGTGAAATGGGGTTTTCGCAGCCCTAAACCCGAGTATATCTCAGCAGGAACAACCCCCAGCCGTCGGATCCAAAAATAAGGAAACGGACGACCGCGATCAGACTTGAAATGCAAAATCTAGGCCAAACACGGCCTGTGACACGCCCGTGTCCAGGGCCGTGTTCCACATTCGCCATCAAAACCGACGCATCCCGAAAAGAACACGGGCACCCGACACGCCAGTGTTTGACCTGACACACTCGTGTCATCCAGTGCACGCCCGTGTTCCCGGTCATGTTCCTCCATCGACACAGGACCAACACCAACCCGAGAAGCACACGGTTCTTGGACACGCTCGTATCCCATTTGACACGCCCGTGTCATACCCGAACATGCCTGGGCTCCAGGCCGTGTTTCTCACCCAACTCAACTCGGCCAACCACCCGAGAAGGACACGGCCTGGGACACGCCCGTATCTCAGGCCGTGTTCGTTGCTCGACGATCGTCGACTCCAAAATTCATCGACCTCTCGGCCAGATCGTCGACCCGAGCACCACACGCCCCTTGGACATGCCCGTGTCCCAGGCCGTGTGCCCCCTGCCAAATTCCAAACTTGGCTCAAAACGCCTCCCGTCGCTCTTTTAAGTTTCGGGGCGTTACAACTCTCTCTCTCTTAAAAGAATTTCGTCCCCGAAATTACATAAAGGAAAGATAAACACAAAACTTAAACGCTACCTGAGTGGAATAACTCCGGGTACTCCTCAAACATGGTCTGCTCTCGCTCCCACGAGAGCTCCTCCCGACCATAGTTGTCCCAACGGATCTTGACCTTCCTAATCTCCTTGTTGCGTAGCCGCTTGACTTCCGAGTCCTCAATTTGAACGGGCTTGACCTTCGTCGTCAACCCATTATCCACTGGCACTTGATCCACCGTGATCACATGCGAAGGCTCTTGCACCGCCTTCCGTAGCATCGATATATGGAATACATCGTGTAGACCACTAAGCTTCATTGATAGCTTCAACCAATACGCTGCTTCTCCAATCTGCTCCAGAACCTCAAACGGTCCAAGGTACCTCAGGCTTAGCTTCTTCAAGTGCCGCACCCGCGAGACACCCTTGAACGGCTTGATCTTCAAGTACACCCATTCGCCAACAGCGAACTCCACGTTCCTGTGCTTGGCATTATAGTACTTAGCCTGGCGGTCCTGAGCGATTAGCAACATTTCCTGAATGGTTCGCACCAAAGAAGTAGCATCTTCCACCTCTTGTGGCTTGTACAACTTTGACTCGCCCGTTTCAAACTAAGACAACAACATGCGACATCTTCTACCATAAAGGGCCTCGAAGGGGGCCATTTGAATGCTCGCGTGGTAGCTATTATTATAAGCAAACTCCACCAAGTATAGGTGATCTTCCCACTGCTTCCCAAAGTTCAGGACGCACATGCGAAGCATGTCTTACATTGTCCTATTGACTCTCTCGGTCTGACCATCCATCTGCGGATGAAAGGCCGTACTGAAACTCAGCTTTGTTCCCAACATCTTCTGCACCAGTGTCCAATCATTGGACGTGAACCGCCCATCTCGGTCACTCACGATGCTGCGGGGCACACAATGAAGCCGCACGATATTATCCACATATAGCTTTGCCAATTTCTCAACAGGATCATCCTTCTTATGCAGAATGAAGTGCGATACCTTAGTTAGACGATCTACGACCACACAAATGGCATCGTTCCCCTTTTGTGACCTTGGCAACCCGTGCACAAAGTCCATAGTAATGTCGTCGAACTTCCACTCCGAAATAGGCAAGGACTTCAAGAATCCTCCCGGATTTTGGCACTTCGCCTTCACTAAGGAGCATTTTTGACACTTCGCCATGTACAGTGCCACATCCTTCTTCTGTCCCAGCCACCAGAACAATTTCTTCACATCGCGGTACATCTTCGTGCTCCCCGGGTGAATCATGTACTTGGTATGATACGCCTCGTACAACAATTCCAACCGCAAAGTGCCCATATTTGGGGCGCACAGACGACCGTCTTTCCAAAGCAATACATCCACAATCTCATATTGGGAATTTGACCCATCCAAAGCCTCTATCATGAGCTGCTTCATGCTGCTATCCACACCCAAAGACTGCCAAATCCGATCAGCCAGGTCATACTGAACATCCATCCAATTCAGTAGCGCTTCAGCACTCGACTGCTTGTCTACGCAAGAGATATCCAATGCCTCCAACTCCCGAACCAACCACTCGTCATGGACCGACAGCCAATTGGATTGAACTGGGGCCCGACAACTCAACGCGTCCGCAACTGCATTGCCTTTCCCAGGCACATAATGGATCTTGAACGTGTAGTCCCCCAGGAACTCCATCCATCTCCTCTATTGCATGTTTAGATCTTTCTGATCCAATAAGTATTTCAGGCTCTTATTATAACGGTGCAGGCCCATCAACATGGGACCCAGCTGGAACCGCCGGCCTACCAGAGTCCAGACCTGGTCCCACTACTGGTAGTCAACCTTTCACATTCCAGCCTGCAGGCCATGCACCCCACCCCCTCTTTGTGCATGTTTATCAGCAGCGGCGGGTTGTTGTCATTGGGTCTCGAACCCAGGACCTTGATAAGAGAGCCTTCCTCCACTCCCTCATCACCAATTGAGCTGCAGCTCAGTTGGTGATGAGGGAGTGGAGCAAAGCTCTCTTATCAAGGTCCTGGCTTCGAGACCCAGTGGCAATAACCCGCCGCTGCTAATAAACAAGCACGGAGAGGAGCTCAGTTGGTGATGAGGGAGTGGAGGAAAGCTCTCTTATCAAGGTCCTGGGTTCGAGACCCAGTGGCAACAACCCGCCGCTGCTGATAAACAAGCACGGAGAGGGGTTAGGGTGCATGTCCTGCAGGATTGAATGTGATAGGCTGACTACCAGTAGTGGGCCCGGGTCTGGACTCTAGTAGGCCGGCGGTTCCAGCTGGGTCCCATGTTGATGGGCCTGGACCGTTATAAAAAGTGCACTTTTATTTGTAATGTCCCCTATGCCACAGCCCACTAGGCCTCCATTAGACCGTTACCGGGCTGCAGCCCAAGCACCCCAACCCCTCCTCCTCTAGAGGGGGGTTGTTGGTGGCCACAACCTCCCTTTGATGAGCGAACTCGATAGTTAAGCTGGGCCATACGGGGACTTCCCAGGAGGTCACCCATCGCAGTACTACTCTCGCCCAAGCACGCTTAACTATGGAGTTCTTTCAACTCTCATCACCAACTGAGCTGCAGCTCAGTTGGTGATGAGGGAGTGGAGGAAAGCTCTCTTATCAAGGTCCTGGGTTCGATCCCCAGTGGCAACAACCTGTCGTGCTGATAAACAGGCCGGAGAGGGGTTGGGGTGCATGGCCTGCAGGCTTGAATGTGATAGCCTGACTACTAGTAGTGGGCCCGAGTATGGACTCTGGTAGGCCGGCGGTTCTAGCTGGGTCCCATGTTTATGGGCCTGGACCGTTATAAAAAGTGCACTTTTTATAACGGTCCAGGCCCATCAACATGGGACCCAGTTGGAACCGCCGGCCTACCAGAGTCCAGACCCGGGCCCACTACTGGTAGTCAGCCTATCACATTCAAGCCTGCAGGACATGTAACTCAGTTGGTGATGAGGGAGTGGAGGAAAGCTCTCTTATCAAGGTCCTGGTTCGATCCCCAGTGGCAACAACCCGCTGTGCTGATAAACAGGCAGGAGAGGGGTTGGGGTGCATGACCTGCAGGCTTGAATGTGATAGGCTGACTACCAGTAGTGGGCCCGGGTCTGGACTCTGGTAGGCCGGCGGTTCCAGCTGGGTCCCATGTTGATGGTCCTGCACCGTTATAGTTATGGTCGGTATAGATATCGACCTTCACTCCATACAAGTAGTGATTCCACAGCTTCAAGACAAAAATCACGGCCGCTAACTCCAAGTCATGGACCGGATAATTCCTCTCGTGCACTTTCAGCTATCGCGAGCCATACGCTATCGCACTTCCATACTACAGTAGGACACAACCCAGTCCACTGCCCGAAGCATCGCTGTAGATTTCAAGGCCTTCGGTCCCACTCGGCGAACTCAGCACAGGCGCCATGGTCAACCGACACTTCAACTCCTCAAAAACTCGCGTGCACACCGACATCCAAACATACTTCTGCTCTTTCCTCGTCAAAGTCGTGAGGGGTAAAGCTATCCACGAGAAGTTCTCCTCGAAGCGCCTGTAATAGCCGGCAAGTCCCAGAAAACTCCAGGCTTCCGCTACCGTAGACAGCACAGGCCACTCACGTATCGCAACAATCTTCTCCGGATCCACCACAATACCCTCTCCACTTACTATATGACCAAGGAACGCCACTGAGGATAACCAAAACTCGCATTTTGAGAACTTGGCATACAATTGATTCCTCCTCAACATCTCCAGCACCAAATGCAGATGCTTAAAGTGATCCTCCTTGTAACGCCCCAAAAATTGTGTGCGAGTCGGTCACAAAAAAAAGGGTTTTTGGTGCTTGTATAGGTGTACACGGCCTAGGCCACGGGCGTGTCCAAGGCCGTGTCTAGCTGGTGATTTTTGGCCGTTTTCAACCCGAGAAGGACACGACCAGGAACACGGCCGGATGATACGGGCGTGTCCTCCGACACGGGCGTGTGCCAACCCGTGTCCCTACCCGTTTACAGTAGGGTCGTATCCGTTGCCGTTGCGGTTATGCGTGACACGCCCCCAAACATGGGCGTGTCGAGGAACCCGACACGGGCGTGTCAGGTGAGACACGGGCGTGTTAGGTGAGACACGGGCGTGTCAGGTGAGACACGGGCGTGTCTTAGCCCGTGTGTCATTTCTCAGTTCGACGATCGTGCCTGGATCGAGGCACACGGCCTGGGACACGGCCGTGTGCCAAGCCGTGTTCGGCCCAGGTCTGGAGATTTTGTGCAGATCTGAGCCGTTCGTTTTCTTTAATTAGGATCCGACGGCCCAGATGAGATCCTGCTCTGTTAAGGCCGGGAATAGGGGGTTAATTCCTCATTTTCTCTCCAAAGCTTTCTCCTTCCAAAGTGAGAGAGAAGAGGAAGAAGAAGGAAGTTTCCGGCCGCCGGCAGAGCATCAGAGCATCGTTTCAAAGTCTGAGAGCGGATCCGTGGAGGGAAGGTCGTTGCGAAGAGTTCTGTCCGCGTAGTTTTTCCATGGCGCCAAAACGGACTACAAGTGTAACGATTCTCAACTTGAGAGTTTGAAGCTCTTTCTTTCTGCATAGGGAATCCCGCTCCCGCGAGTATGCGGTGAGTGTGTGGTGTTCCTTGGGGTTGATGTGAATAGTCCCCCTTGTGTTGCATATAGAGCCCGGAATCGTAAGTACGGGAATATGCATTGTGTGTGAAGCCTACCCAGTCGTGTTTTGTCTGGATCGGTGATGTTGCATTTGTTATGTTTTGCCAGAGAAGACTCCGTGCTTTGAGTTTTTCGGGTTTCTACGCAGTAGATTGCAGCAGGGATCCTTGGAGGCTAGCTTCAAGGCGCACCCGGAAAACTGAGCGGAAACGTGTTCTGCTAACTTGGCGGTCTGAGAACCGGCCTTGATCATAACTGGGTTATGAGATTGTTTTGGAAAATTTGGGATCTAAGAGAAGCTTTGCCCGCGCGTAGGACTTAAATTGTATATGTGGCGTGAGCAACGGGCAAGTGGAATTGGACCTAGGCTATGTGGTACGGTGCGATAAATCCGAAGACGGGCACTGGCCGTAGGCATAGTCGGAGCCTTAGACGGTGGTCAGATAGGCTAAATGCTCACTTGGTTGCCATCTTTGGGATGGTGGTGAAGCCACGGTATTGACCGGATTCACTGTTAATGTGCCCTGAGTGCACAGGGTGTTTGGCCGTGCGAGCCAACACCTGTGACGAAATATAATTGCGCTAGATTATTTTATTGGACTAATGCTATGCAGAGAAAGAGCACCGCCGTCCCGAGTAAGGGGCGGGGTCGTTATAATTTGGTCGGCTTTTAGCTGACCGTTGCTTTGTTTGCCACCGTGGGGTGGAATTGTGCTTGCAGGTGCTGCGGAGCCTAGTACCAAGTAGAGGGCTGGAGCCCATGTTGCTGTGCTGGACCTAGAAGCCCGTAGAATAGCTGTTTTTACTCTTATCATGTGTGGCTGGCCTGCGAGCCGATGTATGTAAGACATGTTTTATTAAGTGAATATTTGTAAGGCCATAAGGCCATGTACCTCTTTAGTGTTCTTGGGTGTCATTCCTGTTTTGTAGTTGTGGACATTCATATTTATTGGATTCAAGTTTTGGGTTCTTTCAACTTAAAAAAAAAACTTCCGCTAGAATGCTCTGTGTAGGATGAGTAGTCTTAATTGGATGGTTTGTATATTCATTTGGTAACTCTTCCGACTGTCTGTGGTATATGGCGTCGGGTTCCAGCTGGACCTTCTGTTATATGTCATGCGACAGATGGGGGTGCTACAATTTGGTATCAGACTTCTGGTTACGGTCAAGCTTAAATGAATTCGTGGGCGAATTCTTTTAAGGGGTGGTGAGCACATGTATGCGTCATCGTTATAACATTAAAAAGAACCCATGAATGTCCACTTAGGAGCGAAAAATACCCGTGTTTAAGGAACCTGCGCGTTCCTATAATTGCTTTTTGCAATTTTGTTTGGTCACTTATTGGTGTTTTGTACGACTATAGGTGACCGGGAGTGGCGCAGAGCCGACAGAACATCTGGTTTCTGAGGATTATAGTGCACCCAGTGGCGCGCTTGAGACCCCTCTTTCGTTTGAAACCATAAGAAGGATCGTTGAAGTGGTACTCGCTATGACTAGTTCACAGCAGGGAAGCAATGTGCAACCTTTTATCCCCGAGATGACTTCAATGACGGGTGGTCTGTTGGATCAAATGACATTTAGAAGGCCATCAGGTCAGCCGGGGAATATGTGCTTGGTGCAGGGTACGCACTCAGTTGATGACTATTTGCAGGCGTTTCTTTTGATAAGCCGCTACCCATGCTTTGAGTTGGAGAACGAAAGGTCTATAGTTGATAGATTCTATAGTGGTCTGCGTGACGAACTGCGAATTCTACTTCTAGGACCAAAACTAATGGGATTTCGAGCCTTGGTAGAGTCGGCCAGATCTTTGGAAGTGGAAATGGGGAAAATTCACCAGATACCAGTGAGTAGGGTATCGAACTCTGTAAGTCCTATGAGGTGTGCATCTCGCAGAACGCTAAAGAAGAAGGTTAGATCATCGACTAGCAAGGTTAATTACGACTATCATACTTGTGGCAAGAAAGGGCACTTTGCCCGAGAATGTTGGGATGGTGCTCAGAAGATTAAGGAAGCCATGTCAGGAGCAGGTGAGGACTCTAGTACGAAGAAACCACAGTTCAAAGGGCCAAGTTCAAAGTTCAATGTCCGCAGTGGGAATAAGAAGTTGAAGACTTCGAACTCAGCCCCTTCGTCTGGTGCGTTGGGGGCAACCGCAAGTCGAGTCCCAGGAGCTTGCTATATCTGCGGAAGAGTGGGGCATTTTGCCCGTAGCTGTTGGAACGGACGCTTTATGTCTGAGAGGAAGTCTGAAGTGTACAGGCTGGGTCTGCAAGAGACCATAAAGCAGGCAGACGTGGTGACAGGTATGAGTTAAATTGCAGTAGTTTAACTTTCATAGTTGTAACCTCTTTTGTTTGTTAGCTTTCTTGTGTAGGTTCTAGGCTTTGTGTTGAGTTTTGAGTTCCGGCGAGAGCCCTGTTTGATACGGGAGCATCGCATTCCTTCGTGTCCGAAAAATTTATATCGCGCATCGGAGTTCCGTTCTCGATGGCAGAAAACAAGTTGGATGTGTTGTTGCCTAATGGGTGCTCAATGCATGTGGATAGGATTTGTGTTGCGAAGATTCGGATTGGAGACTGGGAGTTTGATTTGCGGACGTTGGTTCTACCATTGGTGGAGTTCGACGTAATCTTCGGTATGGATTGGCTCTCGGAGCAGAGTGCATGCATTGATTGCAACCGTAAGGAAGTCAAGTTGGGTCTGGACACAGATCGGGAGACGATTTTTGCGGGCATGAAAGGATCAGGGAAAGTTCTGATGTCGGCCCTTCAGGTGTTCAAGGCAGTTCGATCTGGGGCAGAACTGTATGTCACTCTAGTGCAGACTTTGATGCCTAAGCCTAGTTTGGACAGCATCGCAGTTGTGTCTGAGTATCCTGATGTGTTTTCAGATGATCTCCCAGGAGCCCCTCCTTAGCGGGAGGTAGACTTTACTATAGAGCTGGTACCGGGTGCCAAACCAGTGTCACGCTCTCCTTATCGGATAGCGCTAGGAGAGATGGCAGAGTTGAAGGTGCAACTGCAAGAGTTGCTAGAGCAAGGTTATGTGCGTCCAAGTTCGTCATCTTGGAGCGCACCTGTTCTCTTTGTTAAGAAGAAAGGTGAGAGTTTGCGGCCTTGTATCGACTACCAGGAATTGAACAAGCTTACGGAAGAGAATAAGTATCCGGTCCCGAGGATTGATGATCTATTTGATCAGTTGGTTGGATCAACAGTATATTCGAAGTTAGATTTGAAGTCTGGTTACTGTCAGTTGAGGATAAGGGAGAGCGACATCCCAAAGACAGCATTCAGTACGCGGTTTGGGCATTACGAGTTCACGGTCATGTTGTTTGGGTTGACGAATGCACCATCCATGTTTATGGATCTGATGAATAGGACGTTTAGAGAATATCTGAATCATTTCGTGATAGTATTTATCGATGATATCCTGGTGTATTCGCGGTGCGAGGAGGATCACTACAAGCATTTACACATGGTGTTGGAGACATTGAGGAAAAGTCTGTTGTATGCAAAGTTCTCCAAGTGTGAATTCTGGTTATCCTCGATAGCGTTCCTTGGTCATGTTGTCAGTGGAGAAGGAATAGCTGTGGATCCGACGAAGATAGTGGCGATACGGGAGTGTCCTACTTTGACTACGGTGGCAGAAGTCCGGAATTTTCTGGGGCTTGCTGGCTACTACAGGCGCTTCGTAGAGAACTTCTCGCGGATAACACTACCACTCACGACGTTGACAAGAAAGGATAAGAAGTTTGTATGGTCTCCGGAGTGCGAACATGCTTTTGAAGAGTTGAAGAGGCGGTTGACCACGACACCTATTTTATGTTCGCCAAGTGGAACCGAAGGGTTCGAGATATATAGTGATGCTTCGGGCAGTGGTTTGGGCTGTGTTCTGCTACAGTATGGGAGAGTGATAGCTTATGGTTCACGACAATTGAAAGTTCACGAGAGGAATTATCCGGTCCACGACTTAGAGTTAGCGGCCGTGATATTTGCTCTAAAGCTTTCAAGGCACTATCTGTACGGTGTGAAGGTCGATATTTACACCGATCATAAGAGTTTGAAATACCTGTTGGACCAAAAGGATCTGAACATGAGGCAGCGGAGGTGGATGGAGTTCTTAGGGGACTACACCTTCAAGATACACTATGTGCCTGGGAAGGGAAATGCAGTGGCGGATGCGTTGAGTCATAAGATTCCCGCACAAGCCAACTGGTTATCAGTACATGATGAGAGATTGGTCCAATAGTTGGAGGCATTGGAGATATCTTGCGTCGATAAGCAGTCTAGTGCCGAGGCAAAACTGTTTTGGACAGAGGTGCAATGTGACCTAGCGGATAGAGTTCGGCGGGCTTTGGTTCAGGATAGCAGCATGAAACAGATCTTGGATGAAGCTTTGGATGGGTCAAATTCCCAGTTTGTGGTTGAAGATGGGTTGCTAAGGAAGGACGGTCGTCTATACGTTCCTAGTGCGGATAATATTTGGGAGGAGTTGATGTATGAGGCTCATCATACCAAGTACTCAATCCACCCGGGAAGCACGAAGATGTATAGAGACATGAAGAAATTATTCTGGTGGCCAAGTGTCGTACTTGTGCATTGGTGAAAGCGGAATGCCAGAAGCCCAAAGGTTACTTGAAATCCCTTCCTATCCCAGAATGGAAGTTTGACGACATATCTATGGATTTTGTGCACGGTTTGCCGAAATAGCAGAAGGGAAACGACGCCATTTGGGTGGTCGTAGTTAGGTTGACAAAGGTGTCGCACTTTATCCCAGTAAGGAAGGAAGATCCGGTGGAAAAGTTAGCCAAACTCTACGTGGATAATATTGTACTATTACATGGTGTGCCTTGCAGTAATGTTAGTGATCGTGATGGATGCTTCACGTCGAATGACTGGAGGTTGGTGCATGGTCTGTTGGGTACTAAGCTAAAGTTCAGCATAGCCTTTCACCCGCAGACAGATGGCCAAACCGAGAGAGTCAACAAGACTATGGAGGACATGCTTCGCATGTGCGTCCTAGATTTCGGGAAGAATTGGGAGGATCACTTGTACGTGGTGGAGTTTGCGTACAACAACAACTTTCAGGCAAGTATTGGAATGGCGCCTTTCGAAGCCTTGTATGGGAGGAAGTGTCGTACGCCGTTGTCTTGGTTGGAGGCAGGCAAATCGAAGTCGTATAAACGTCAAGCGGTGGAAGACGCCACTTCAATAATACAGACAACTCAGGAAAGGCTGAAGATCGCTCAGGATAGACAGTCAAAGTATTACAACGCCAAACATAGAAATGTGGAGTTCAACGTTGGCGACATGGTATATCAAAAAATCAAGCCGTTCAAGGGTGTATCGCGGGTTCGACGCTTGAAGAAGCTGAGTCCGAGATACCTTGGACCATTTGAAATCCTCGAGCGTGTTGGCGAGGCGGCGTTTAGGTTGAAGCTATCGACGGAGTTGAGTGGGCTGCATGACGTGTTCCACGTATCGGTGTTGCGTAAGGCAGTGCAAGAGCCTTCGCAGATCGTTGCGGACAATCAGGTACCGGTTGATTATGAGTTAACAACAAGGGTCAGGCCAGTACGAATTGAAGATGTTGCAGTCAAACGACTCCGCAACAAGGAGGTCCGAATGGTAAACGACCGTTGGGATAATTGCGGACGTGAGGAGCTTTCTTGGGAGCGAGAGCAAGCTATGTTGGAGGAATACCCCGAGTTGTTCCACTCAGGTATCAGTTAGATTTTGTGTACCTTTGTTTAATTTCGGGATGAAATTCCTTAAGTGGGGGAGATTTATAATGCCCCAAAAATTGTGTGCGAGTCGGTCGCAAAAAAAAAGGTTTTTGGTGCCTGTATAGGGGTACACGGCCTAGGCCACGGGCGTGTCCAAGGCCGTGTCTGGCTGGTGATTTTTGGCCGTTTTCAACCCGAGAAGGACACGGCCAGGAACACGGCCGGATGACATGGGCGTGTCCTACGACACGGGCGTGTGCCAACCCGTGTCCCTACCCGTGTGCAGTAGGGTCATGTCCGTTGCCATTGCGGTTATGCGTGACACGTCCCCGAACACGGGCGTGTCGAGGAACCCGACACGGGCGTGTCAGGTGAGATACGGGCGTGTCTTACCCCGTGTGTCGTTTCTCAGTTCGACGATCGTGCCTGGATCGAGGCACACGACCTGGGACATGGTCGTGTGCCAAACCGTGTTCGGCCCAGTTCTGGAGAATTTTGTGCAGATCTGAGCCGTTCGTTTTCTTTAATTAGGATATGACGGCCCAGATGAGATCCTGCTCTGTTAAGGCCGGGAATAGGGGGTTAATTCCTCATTTTCTCTCCAAAGCTTTCTCCTTCCAAAGTGAGAGAGAAGAGGAAGAAGAAGGAGGTTTCCGGCCGCCGGCGGAGCATCGGAGCACCGTTTCGAAGTCTGAGAGCGGATCCGTGGAGGGAAGGTCGTTGCGAAGAGTTCTGCCCGCGTAGTTTTTCCATGGCGCCAAAACGGACTACAAGTGTAATGATTCTCAACTTGAGCGTTTGAAGCTCTTTCTTTCTGCATCGGGAATCCCGCTCCCGCGAGTATGTGGTGAGTGTGTGGTGTTCCTTGGCGTTGATGTGAATAGTCCCCCTTGTATTCCATATAGAGCCCGGAATCGTAAGTACGGTCATAGGCATTGTGTGTGAAGCCTACCCGGACGTGTTTTGTATGGATCGGTGATGTTGCATTTGTTATGTTTTGCCGGAGAAGACTCCGTGCTTTGGGTTTTTTGGGTTTCTACCCGGTAGATTGCAGCAGGGATCCTTGGAGGCTAGCTTCAAGGCGCACCCGGAAAACTGAGCGGAAACGTGTTCTGCTAACTTGGCGGTCTGAGAACCGGCCTTGATCATAACTGGGTTATGAGATTATTTTGGAAAATTTGGGATCCGAGAGAAGCTTGGCCCGCGCGTAGGACTTAAATTGTATATGCGGCGTGAGCAACGGGCAAGTGGAATTTGACCTAGGCTATGTGGTACGGTGCGAGAAATCCGAAGACGGGCACTGGCCGTAGGCATAGTCGGAGCCTTAGACGGTGGTCAGATAGGCTAAATGCTCCCTTGGTTGCCATCTTTGGGATGGTGGTGAAGCCACGGTATTGACCGGATTCACTGTTAATGTGCCCTGAGTGCACGAGGTGTTTGGCCGTGCGAGCCTACACTTGTGACGAAATATAATTGCGCTAGATTATTTTATTGGACTAATGATATGCAGGGAAAGAGCACCGCCGTCCCGAGTAAGGGTCGGGGTCGTTATAATTTGGTCGGCTTTTGGCTGACCGTTGCTTTGTTTGCCACCGTGCGGTGGAATTGTGCTTGCAGGTGCTGCGGAGCCGAGTACCAAGTAGCGGGCTGGAGCCCATGTTGCTGTGCTGGCCCTAGAAGGCCGTAGAATAGCTGTTTTTACTCTTATCATGTGTGGCCGGCCTGCGAGCCGATGTATGTAAGACATGTTTTATTAAGTGAATATTTGTAAGGCCATAAGGTCATGTACCTCTTCAATGTTCTTGGGTGTCATTCCTATTTTGTAGTTGTGGACATTCATATTTATTAGATTCAAGTTTTGGGTTCTTTCAACTTTAAAAAAAACTTCCGCTAGAATGCTCTGTGTAGGACGAGTAGTCTTAATTGGATGGTTTGTATATTCATTTGGTAACTCTTCCGACTGTCTGTGGTATATGGCGTCGGGTTCCAGCTGGACATTCTGTTATATGCCATGCGACAGATGGGGGTGTTACACTCCTCACTCTACGAGTACACCAATATGTCGTCGATGAAGACGATCACAAAGTGGTATAGGTACTCCCTGAATGTCCTGCTTCATCATATCCATGAACACCGACGGCGCATTCGTCAGCCCAAATGGCATGACCGTAAACTCGTAATTCCTGTATCTCGTACTAAAAGCTATTTTGGGGATATCACTCTCCCTTATCTTCAGCTGATAATATCCAGACTTGAGATCGAACTTTGAGTACACCGTTGACCCGACTAACTGATCGAACAAATCATCAATCCTCGGGATCGGGTACTTATTCTTCTCTGTTAGCTTGTTCAGCTCTCGATAATCGATACATAGTCTCAAGCTTTCGTCCTTATTTTTAACAAATAGGACCGGTGCACTCCAGGGCGAAGAACTTGGACGCACATGACCTTGCTCCAACAACTCTTGAAGTTTCATCTTCAGCTCCACCATTTCCTTAGGCGCTAGCCGATACAGAGAGCATGACACGGGTTTCGCCCCTGACACTAGCTCAATCGTGAAATCTATCTCCCGTTGAGGCGGGGATCCAGGAAGTTCACCAGGGAACACATCATGGTACTCAGATACCACTAAAATACTGTCCAACGTAGGCTTAGGCTTTGCAATCTCCACTAGCATAAAGAACAGCTCTGCACCAGCACGAACCACCTTCACCACCTGAAGAGTAGACATCAAAGTCTTGCTCGAACCTTTCAAGCCCGTAAAAATCATCTCACGACATGTTCCCAACTTGACTTCCTTGCTACCGTGGTCAATAAAAGCTTGCTGCTCCGAGAGCCAGTCCATGCCATATATTACGTCGAACTCCACCAACGGCAGTAACGACACTAGCAAATGGAACTCCTGACTCCCAATACGAATCTTAACGCCACAGATTCGCTCCGCATGCATCGAACGCCCATTCGGCAACAACACATCCAGTTTGTCATTCGCCATCGAAGCAGGTGCTCCGATGCGCGATATGAATCCTTCGGAAGAAAAGGAGTGCGAAGCTCCCTATCAAAGAGTGATCTCGCCGGATTATTACAAATCAAAACAAATCCTAAACAAACAGTGGTAAGGTAACACGCGCATAACAAGTATTTAAAAATTGACTTGCTATAAATCTAAACCTTACCTATCACCACATCCGCTTGCTTAATGGCCTCCTGTTGGCCAAGATTATAAACTCTCAGTTGAGCCGCAGTATAATGGGATGCGGTTGACTCCACCGCCTTGCCCTTCTCTTCATAAGTTGCTCCCGGCTTCCTCTCAAACTTGGGACATCCGCTCTAGTAGTCACAGGCAAAGTGCCCCGGCTTTCCACAAGTAAAGCATGCGCCCGGGGTTCGACACGTATTCGCCCCAGAAGCACCAGAAGAGGGGGCTGGACCCGAAGTCCTAGCCTTCTTAGACCACCTTCGGTACGTAGACTTTGAGGTAGTCAACACCTTGAACTCAGTCTTCTTATCACCAAAGCTTTTCTTCTCTTGTACATTCTTCAAGTCCTTCTCCAAAGACCGGTCTGTGTTGACCAGGGTCAAGAAGCCCCGCGTCATCGGCCCCGAGAGCAGTAGCCTTAAGTCATCTCTTAGACCTTCGTAGAAATGGTTGGTCTTACGCTCCTCATCCGCGAATGTTGAGCTAGCATAGTGACCCAACCGAGTAAACTCGTGGAGATACTCATCCACGCTACTCTCTCCTTGCACCAATTTCAGGAACTCATTCACCAAAGCTATCCTCTGTGCCGAAGGGAGGTACCTTGTCAAGAACAGTCTCGAGAACTCTTCCATCGAGATGTCTGTAAGTTACCTTCCTCTCAAGATATGCAGCTCCAAACCCTCCCACCACAGCCTAGCGTCTCCATCCAAAAGGAACGTAGCTATAATGGTCATCTTCCACTCCTCCGTCTCCGCCGCTGTCAAGTCTCTCTTCACTCGGGAGAGCCAGTCTTCAGCTTGAGATGGGGTTCCCAAACCCGAGAACATAGGAGGATTAAAGCTCATAACGTGCTTGAGATGCCTTTCAGTTGCTCGCCTCGGCACCAAAGGCTCCACCACTACCTGCTCCACTCTTCTCGGTTCATCCCTTTGAAGCGGTACCTGCTCCATCATAGGAGCGGGCTGCTGCATTTGCCTTGCAGGTTGCGCATTGATCATGGCAAACACTGCTTCGGCCACCAATCGTATGGTTTCAGCCGAGGTAGGTGTTGCAGGAGAATCATTTGGTGCACTACTAGCCTCAGAAACTGGACGTTCTGACGACCCTGCACGCTTCTGGTCACCTATAGTTGTACAAAATCTCGTTAAGCGACCAAACAAAATTGCAAAACGCAATTATAGGAACATGCAGGTTCCTCAAAAACGTGTATTTTCATTCCTAAGTGGACATTCATGGGTTCTTTTGATGTTATAACGATGACGCACACACATGTGCTCACCACCCCTTAAAAAGAATTCGTCCACGAATTCATTTTAAGCCTGACTGAAACCAGTAGTCTGATACCAAATTGTAACACACCCTATTCGTTGTATAGCATATAGCAGTAGGTCTGGCCGAGTCCCGACGCCATATACCATAGACAGACCGGGTGGTTACTCAATGGAATACCATCCAACTAATAACCAACGTCCTATACAGAGTCATTCTAGCGGAAGCAATTATTAAAATTTGCAAGTTAAAGAACCCAGCCACAAGCATGAATGTCCACTACAAAACCCAATAGTAATGAAGTACAATACACAAGTACAATGGTCTTAAGGCCTTACATTTGTTTGCTCAAATTACATGATTTGCAAACCTTGGCACGCAGGCCGGTCACACATGAATAAAGCAAGTAAACACTCAATATTTAGGCCTTCGAGTGTTGGCTCAGCAACTTGGGCTTTAGCGCGCTATTTACCGCTTAATGCTGCAGCACTTGCAAGCAACAACCCACCGCAACGTTGACAAACAAAGGCAACAGTCAGCTATGCTGACCAAATTATAATGATCCCCAAAACTTGGGGCGGCGATGCTCCTTCCCTACACTTTATTAGCATAACCAAGCATTATAGAGTAATAACACTACATCACAGGCGTAGGCACGCACGACCACACACCCCGTGCTCTCAGGGCACATTCTCGATGAACCCGGTCAATACCGCGGTCTCACCACCGCCCCTTGGACGGCAATATCTCGTGAGCATTTTGTCTTTCTGTCCACTGCCTAAGACACTCCATCTATGCCAACGATAAGTTTCCATGTAACTTTAGGTCTCTTTTCCAAATGACATAGAGTGGGAACAATTCCACCTAAACCATTGCTCACACCGCCCTGTCACCTGAAGACATGGGCGCAAGTCAAACTTCCCCGAGACCCAATCCGATTTCACACTTTACATAACTCGGTTATGTACAAGTTGGCTCCCAGGCCACCATATTGGCAGAATCACGGATCTGCCCAGTTTTTCGTGTGCACATTGGAGTTAATCCCCAAGGCTCCCTGTTGCAATCTACCGCGTAGAAAACCCGAAAAACAACCATTCGCGCGGAGTCTTCTCCGGCCATTCATGCAATGCAACATCACCGATTCAGACCAACTTGTCCGGGTAGGCTTCACACATCATGCCTATATCTGTTCTCGATTACATCCTCTACAAGCACACAACGGGGACTATTCATGTCTACCCGAAGGAACGCCTCAACTCATTGCAAACTCGCAAGAGCGGGCTTCCTTTGCAAAGGAAAAGAGGACTTCACATGTCCTAAGATGAGGATCTCTACCCTAGCATTTTTACTTGGCGCCATGGAAATGTATGCATATGAAAAGCACTGTAATCTCCTCGCCTCCGTAGATCCGAAGTCGGCTTGCAATTTGGAGCCCCTAAGCTCCGCCAGTGACCGGATCTAGCCTCATTTCTTCTTCCTTGCTCTCCCCTCTCTCTAAACTTTGGAAAGAGAATAACCCAAGTGAAATGGGGTTTTCAAAGCCCTAAACCCTAGTATGTCTCAGCAGGAACAACCCCCAGCCATCGGATCCCAAGATAAGGAAACGGACGACCACAATTCAGGCTTGAAATGCAAAATCTGGGCCGAACACGGCCTGTGACACGCTCGTGTCCAGGGCCGTGTTCTCCATTTGCCGTCGAAACAGACGTGTCCCAAAAAGAACATGGGCAGCCAACACGCCCATGTTTGACCAGACACGCCTGTGTCATCCAGTGCACGCCCATGTTCCCGGGCGTGTTCCTCCATCGACACAGGACCAACACCAACCCAAGAAGCACACGGGTCTTGGACACGACCGTGTCCCATTTGACACGCCTGTGTCATACCCGAACACGCTTGGGATCCAGGCCATGTTTTTCACCCAACTCAACTCGACCAACCACCCGAGAAGGACACGGCCTGGGACACGCCCGTGTCGCAGGCCGTGTTCGCTGCTCGTCAATCGTCGACTCCAAAATTCGCCGACCTCTCGGCCAGATCGTCGACCCGAGCACGACACGCCCCTGGGACATGCTCATGTCCCAGGCTGTGTGCCCCCTGCCAAATTCCAAACTTGGCTCAAACCGCCTCCCGTCGCTCTTTTGAGTTTCAGGGCATTACATTATGGTTATTTGGATATATTGGGTTGGTTTTGTTGGCTTAGCTTCGTGAATCATTACACCCGGGCATGTTTGGGTATTATTTTTGGGCAGTTGGGTTGTGTTGGATCAGATATCTACCACCGCAGTCCCGTTTTTGAGATATTTGGGTCTGTTAGTTCTGGTGTGACTGGTTTGGTCCCGACTCAGATCCGCTTGCATTACGATGTTAATGATTCACGTGTTTATTGAGCCTTTGCCCCATTTTTGTTTCCTATGGATTAATCTTATGTTGTTTCTACCTTTCCTCATAGACTGTTTTTGGAGTATAACTCCGTTCGCACTTGGTGCAAATTTCATTAGCTTTTAACTTTATAACTTAACTCTTCGTTCTAAATCTCTAGTTAGTGTGCTGTATTTTCTTTTTGCAGCTCTTCAGGTTTGGAATTAGTAATCTTGCTACTCCCATGTTTACTGATAGGTTTGTTTACCACTTGTATTTTTCTTGATGAGCTGTTCTTTATTTGAATGCCTCAGGTTCTGAGCATTAGCCGGATGAGCGGCTAGGTTTAGTGTTTGCTAGTGGACTGTAGTGTTGCTGAGGTTTCCTCTACCTTGTGATGTAGTTCTAGGTTGTTTTCTTGTTAGTAAAGACACATATACTGACCAGTGGGTTCGTGTCAGTTTGTTGATGCCCACTAGTGGTTTTCTTTTGAATTGCTGAATATTTTGCTATGCTGATAGTTTTGCATTTTATGGTTGTTTTTACTTGCTCTCTAGGAATGATTTATGCTAGGTTGCATGTTAGGTATTTTTACTTATAAAAGCATTATTACTAGTACTTCATACATCTCATACTTCTAGAACTAAAATATTATTTTCTAGTTAACGTAAAGACTATTTCCATACTTATAATAAATCTAGAGTCTTGCATTCCATGAGTTGTCCTTTGGGGATGTTTATACTCATGTAAGGTGTTAATCAACATAACCAAAGTATTTTCCGCAACTTATAACTATACTTTTACTCATGGACTAGTTGATCCACTATGCCGAGGGATACGAACATTCAACTTAAACTGGATTTTTCTTAATAACTTATGTATTTCATATGAACTGTAAAGTTTGTGGTTTTGCCTGAGCGCCTGCAGTTATCCCCTACACGGCGCGGCATCACGGAGTGTATTTTCTCTTACTCTGATATAACTTAAATGTTGAGAAAATGTGAGTTGTGACAGTTTGTATCAGAGGGAGGTTGCTTTGATAATTAGTCGAACAACCTTCTCTTATTAGTGTTAGTTGTCTATTGTCATTTCATACACACAACGATGTGTCATCAGTTCGTCTTGGCTGAAGCAAGAACACTACACTTATAGCATGATAAGTATGTGGGGTATATTATGTAGTATGGGATGCATAATATGTGTTTGTATATGGATTCACCATAGGTGGCAACATGTGACGGTTGTGTACTGTGTGATGCAGAACCATCATCACATGGGTGCCCATTAGCACGTTTTACTTTTTGGTTACATGCGATATTATGTAGTATGGGATGCATAATATTTCATGTGTACGCCGCTCATAGCATGCATTAAGGACTTTTTTTAGAATGCATAGCACATCATGCATAGCATAATATAGCATTTGCACACGTGCAAAGCTAAAGATTTATATGATGACATATGTACGCATATTGTTTTGAGTCAAAAGAATACAAATTCATGTATTCATGGACTTTGCACAAGAATTAATAGGATGATGGTATGTCATCCTAGGTTTAAGCATTTCATCATTTATAAAATTCCCAGAGCATGTTAGCAGCAAGAGCAAGTGTTTATATATGTTTTGTCTGTACTAGGTTGTTTTGTTCTAGCGGTTAAGCTAGGTTTTGACTAGTTACTTATCATAATTATTAGAATGTCGAGACGTCCTACGACGAGATCGACTCCCAAGTCAAAGGGCGAGTCGTTTGGTGCTCAAAACAAGGCCGTAATTGAAGGATTGCGACAAAGCAATGAAGCTTTGTCTAGGAAAATGTAAGAGATGCAGTTGCAGATCCAAACCTTATTGACTGTCGTTACAGGACAACCACTCAGAGTTCAGGACCCGGCCGTGGGTCAAGGTGTTCCAGTTCCTCCTGCTCCACTGGTGCCCCCAGCTATGCTGCCACCAGAGATAAACTTCATCTCGGACTTCCAGCGATTAAGACCCCTACCTATAATGGTAGGGCAGACTTCATGGCTTTGTGTTGGAACACCCTATTACTGATTTGGGAAAGGATCACTATGTCCTTTAGGAAATTTGTTTTGACCTCCTTGTATAGATCTAAAGGTCAATTATAATTGAGTCTAAGGGTTAGTATTTAGGTTTGAAATCTGCCCTCAAGACCCTCAAGACTAGATATTTCAGTTCAGGAGACTAAGTCATTTCGTCGAGCTCAGGACGACGAATCGTCGAACTCCATTCGACGATCTCTGAGCTCACCTCGACGAATCGTCGAACTCCATTCGACGATCTCTGAGCTCAACTTCAACGAGTCGTCAAACTCCATTCGACGATCTTCGAGCTCAGATCGACGTTCCTGTCTCTAGTTTGTTTCTATATCTCTGAGCTCAGTTCGAAGATAGTTGAGCTCAGATCGACGCTTTCTGCTTCAGTCTAAGTCCAGTCTTTGAGCTCAGTTCAACGATAGTCGAGCTCAGGTCGACGTTTTTCTGGAGAGATCGACATTTTTCAAGATTCAAATTCAGACAGTTATGGAATTATTCTCAGCATTTATGTTAAGGATCTTGTAGCCGTTTCAATTAATCTCGAGCAAGTTTCAAGGGATTTTCAAAGGAATGTTTCATTGGACTTTCCTCCAGAAGACAAAATGCAGTTAAGGAAGTCATTTATGACAGGCTAACGACTATCTTGGACAGAGAATCATTCTATTCAGATCTAAGGAATAAAAGATTTATTCATATTCTGCTTGTGAATAACAACAATTATTACAACAATAGAAAGAGAAAGAGTTGCAGATATTCACAGACAGAATTCATACAGGAACACACATCACTAAAGGAGATCAATATTCTGAAATTTCTAGATCCCTTTTGATTCCAGTGTTCAAAGTCCACTATCATTCAAGACTCTAGACACCACACATTTTAGTTGCTGCTGGAATCATCTTTTGTTGGAGATCAAATCTTCTGAAGGCCTATCACCCTACTACAAAGCTTCACTTCCTGAACAACTATAGATCTCAGGGGGAGCTTTGACAACATCCACTATCTTCTCTCTGATTGTTGACAGAGAAGATCATCTCATCCCTCTCTCTCTCTCTCTGTAAAGGGTTTATCAAACTCCCTTCAAAAGTTTGTGTTGGTTTCTGAGAACTTATCAAAACTCAGTGGTGGCAAGGCACCTGATCAAAAAATCTAGTTTGGTTTTTGAGTACCTTATCAAAAGCTCATTGGTGCCCAGGACACCTGATCAACTCATCCTGCAGTGGATTCCTACCTTGGGTGGTAGAAGAGTGGATGTACCAGATTGGTTGGGGAACCACTATAGCTCCTTGTGTCATCTGGTTGCTTATTTTCTTTTATTTTCTGGCTCTGGTTTGTGATTGTTCTGTGATTGCTTTGTAATTAGATAGTTGCTGTGTTTGCTGTATTTCATTTGCTTCCTTGTTCACTTAGGAATACAACAAGAGTTGTAAAAGGTTTTTAGCAAGCAACATACTCTATTCACCCCCTATAGAGTATATCAGATCTAACCTGCACTTTCAATTGGTATCAAAGCGAGGTTGGTTAAAATACCAGACCTCAGGTTGGTTAAAATACCATACCTCAGGTTGGTTAAAATACCAGACCTCAGGTTGGTTAAAATACCAGACCTCGGGTTGGTTTAAATACCACACCTTAGTGGTTGCACAGACTAACACCTGAACCCAAAGATCCCTCTAGTTAGATCTGCTTGTCTTAAGTTTGTTATTAGAATTATTTCTTCACAAAACATGGCCCAAAATAAAGATTATGCTAGCACCAGACCTCCAGTGTGCAATCTATCTAAGTTTGCACTTTGGAAGGCAAGGATTAGATTGTACATGAACTCTATTGATGAAGACATTTTCAATTCTATTTTGACAGTGTGTCCAAGACCTCCAGAAAATACAAGTACAAGTGCTGTTCCACCTCCTTCAGGAACAGATGCAGAAATTAAGAAATGGTAAGTGGCAGATGCTAAGGCAATGAATATTTTAGCCCAGAATATGACTGATGAAATATTTCAAAAAGTAGCTGACTGTAACTCAGCAAAGGACATCTGGGACAAGTTATCTGAGATAGTCTCAGGATCTGCTGATGAGAGAAAAGATATAAGATCTCACCTCATAACCCAATATGAGAATTTCAAGAAAGGAGAAGCTGAGTCAGTAGCAGATATGTATAATAGACTCAGTCTCATAGTCAAAGAGCTGAAAACATTGGACAAAGAGATCTCATTGACTGAGCTCAATGATAAAATCCTAATGTGCTTCACAAGCACTTGGGACTCAAGGATCTGGCCAATCAAGGATGCCAGAATCCTAAATGAGATCACAACTGAAGCTCTCTTGGGCAAGCTCAAGTCTTATGAGCTGCTCATCAAGAATAGAGAAGAAGAGCAGAAGGCTGCCTCACCAGCTACAAGAAAAGAAAAATCAATAGCTTTCAAAGCCATTGAAGATCAGCCTGAAGACAAGGTCACAGGCAATGAAGAGTTGCTAAGCCTACTGGCCAAAAGGTTTTACAAAATGGCTAGGAAGGATTTCAGGAAAAGATCATACAGAGAGCATGACAAGCCAAGGTATGACAAATCAAATAACAAAGAGATTATTTGTTTTGGATGCAGGAAACCAGGCCACATTGTGCCTGACTATCCAAAAAATCAAAATAAGGACAAGAAGGACAGGAAAGAAAGGAGAAAAGAAAGGGACTTCAAGAAGAGCAGCAATGGCAAACCCTCCTCCAGCAAGAACAAACATACAAGGAAGGGGTTTGTTGCTGAAACTTGGAGTGAGACAGAAGAAGAATCTGAAGCTTCAACCAGCTCTAGTGATGATGAAGATGATGCTGATGAAAAAGAATTCTGCATGATGGCTATCAATGCCTCACAACAAAATTCTGATGCAGAAGAGTCAGAGTCAGAATTAGAGACTCAATCTGAAGAGGACCAGGTAATAAGTTCTTTTGATTTTAATTTTGAGGACTTCAAGTGTGAGTTTAAAGCACTATGTTTAGATTTATTAAAATCTGAGAAGGAAATCATTTCACTCAGAAATCAGCTATCTGAACACAACACTTTAAAATCAGAAAACCTCAAACTCTCTGAGGAGTTCGAATGCTGTAGGGAGCAGATAGCCTCACTGAAAGGTGAGCTATCAGAGGCTAAAAAGTTTGAAGAATCCCTCAATGGGAGAAGTATCAAGCTAATGGACATCACAAGCACAGTGAACTCAAGATTCAATAGTACACTGGGCTTGGGTGCCTCATCTAGCCAACCTATAGTATTAACAACCCCAATCAAGTTTATCTCTGATAAAGGTAAGGGAGTTGTAGAGGTAGCTAGGAAGAATTCTGACTTACCTTAGAAAACAAGAGTTCAACAGAAATCATCAAATGGAGCTAGACGATCGTCGAATGAAGATCAACGATCTCAGGCTAAATCGTCGAACTCAGGTCGACGATCTCTGAACCCTGAACTCTGTCACAGTTGATCTTCGAATGGAGCTCGACGATCTGACCCAAGATCGTCAAACTCAGCTCAGCGATCGTCGAGCAGAGATCAGAGTTTTGAAAAAAATTTCAAAGGTAAATCAAACTTCAAACCTAAGGGTCCTTCATCCCAAAGATTTAACCATTATACTGAATGGATAATACCTCCTAGGAGGTATCATCCTGAAGGCTATAAGAGTCAACCAGTGATGTCTTTTATTTCTGAATTCAAAGGTTATCAACCTAGGCCCAAGGTAAACTGGGTCAAAAACAAATAAATTATTTTATGTGCAGGAGAAGACCTATCCAACATCAAACCAGCAATGGTATCTGGATAGCGGGTGCTCAAAGCACATGACAGGAAACAAGGATAATTTCACATCCTTCAAAGCCAAGCTTGGACCCAAAGTAATATTTGGTGATTCAAAGTTTGGACTAACAAAAAGATATGGTGCAGTCTAGATTGGCACAATCACATTTAAGAAAGTAGCATATGTGGAAGGACTGAAGCACAACTTAATCAGTATCAGTCATCTGTGTGATGAAGGCTATCAATTGACTTTTAGCAAATCCTCATGCAAGATCAAATCAGAGGGAAACACCACTGTGTTGACAGGTAAAAGGAAACGTAACATCTATTTTGTAGATTTTCTTTCAACCAAGGTAGATATATGTTTGTTCAATTCTATTTGTAGACCTAATGAATTATGACATAAGAGACTAGGGCATATAAACATTAGAACCATTGCTAGGCAATCCAAGGACAACCTTGTTAGAGGACTACCTTCTGGCCCCTACAAAAAGGAAGGACTTTGCAAGACTTGTCAATTAGGCAAACAAACTAAAAATAGTTTCAAGTCACTTAATAAGAGTGATTCACCTAGGATTTTGTATCTGTTACACATGGATCTCTTTGGACCCATTACAGTACAAAGCTTAGGAGGGAAATCTTATACTTTAGTAGTTGTAGATGACTTCTCTAGATTCACATGGGTGTTCTTTCTGAGGAAGAACTCTGATAACTTTAAGTGTTTGACAGAGTTTCTCAAATGCATACAGAGTGAGTTCAATACTCACATTGCCCTGATCAGAAGTGATCATAGGGCAGAGTTTGATTCTCTTCTTATGCAAGAGTTCTGTCAAAGTGAAGGGATCAGGCATACTTTCTCAGCTCCTAGAACTCCTCAACAAAATGGGATAGCTGAAAGGAAAAATAGAATCTTTATTGAATCTGCTACTACATTGTTGTCAAATGCTCACCTTCCTCTATCTTTTTGGGCAGAGGCAGTGAACACCTCCAACTATGTGTTGAATAGAAGCTTGATACATAAGCTGAAGGGCTAGACTCCCTATGAATTACTCAAAGGGAAGAAACCTAAAGTAGATTATTTCAAAATCTTTGGTTGTATTTGCTACATTCATAATAATGACAAGAAATACTTAGCAAAATTTCAAGCTAAAGCTGATGAAGGAGTGTTTCTGGGATACTCCATGATCTGTAAAGCTTATAGGGTATATAATAAATCTACTCTCAAAATTGAAGAATTTGTTCATATATCTTTTGATGAATCTAACATGTCTTTCAAGGAGAAGAATACTTCTACCATAGAACCGTTGCAGGTACACTCTCTTGCTGAAGACTTGGACATGTTACAAATTATTCAAAAAGATGAAAGCAGTGAAGATGAAGAAGACATTCAACATCTTGAAGAGAATCTTCTTGAAGAGCCAGTTGTTGTACCACAAGAGGAAACAACAACATAGGTTGGTGAACAATCAACATCTCTTGTTGATTTAGTAACATCAAGAGACCATCCAATCTCCCAAGTGATTGGAGACATCTCAGTTGGTGTGCAAACTAGAAATCAGGTCAACCAAAACCTGATGCACACTTGCTTTCTCTCTCAAATTGAACCTCAATCCATTCAAGATGCAGAGCAAGATCCACACTGGATCAGTGCAATGCAAGAGGAGTTGCATCAATTTGAAAGAAATAAAGTCTGGGAACTAGTACCAAGGCCAAAGGATCACTCCATTGTTGGAACAAAGTGGGTGTTTAGAAATAAATTGGATGATCAAGGAGTCATTGTAAGGAACAAGGCAAGACTAGTTGCTCAAGGGTACTCTCAAGAAGAAGGGATAGATTATGACCAGACCTTTGCACTAGTTGCAAGGTTAGAGGTCATAAGAATCTTCTTAGTATATGCAGCACACAAAGGTTTCAAAGTATACCAGATGAATGTAAAGAGTGCTTTTCTCAATTGAGATATCAAAGAAGAAGTGTATGTCAGACAACCCCCAGGTTTTATCTCTTCAACTTATCCTGATCATGTTTTCAAATTGCATAAAGCATTATATGGTCTAAAGCAAGCTCCTAGAGCATGGTATGAGACCCTAACATGCTTTCTTCTGAAAAATAATTTTATAAGGGGTAGAGTAAACCAAACTCTTTTTATTAGAACCCATAAGTCCCATACCCTACTAGTACAAATCTATGTAGATGATATTATATTTGATCTACTGATTCAAATTTGTGCAGAAGGTTTTCCAATCTAATGCATTCTAAATTTGAAATGAGTAGCATGGGTGAGCTATCTTTCTTTCTACGATTGCAAATCAAACAACATGCTGAAGGTATATTTATTTCTCAAACCAAGTATGCAAAAGAATTTGTTAAGAAATTTGGTATGTCTGAAGCATCATGTATGAAAACACCTATGCCTACTAATGTTGTATTAGATGCTGATGAACATGGGAAACCTGTTGATCAGACGACATATAGAGCAATGATTGGCTCTTTATTGTACATTACAGCTAGTAGACCTGACATAATGTTTGCTACATGCATATATGCTAGATTCCAAGTGAGCCCTAGAGAGTCACACTTAACCTTAGTAAAAAGGATTCTTAGGTATGTAAAAAGTTGTCCAAATCTAGGTCTCTGGTATCCAAAAGATTCAGCATTTGACTTAACTGGATTTTCAGATGCTGATTATGCTGGATGCAGAATAGACAGGAAAAGCACTAGTGGAACTTGTCAGTTTCTTGGTGACAGACTTGTCTCCTAGTTTTGCAAGAAACAAACATCTGTGTCAACTTCAACTGCTGAAGCTGAATATATGACTGCAGGTAGTTGTTGTTCACAAATCTTGTGGATTCAAAATCAGCTCCTAGACTATGGCTACAACTTAGAGAAGTCAAAAATATTTTGTGATAATACTAGTGTTATTTCCATAGCACAAAATCCAGTCCTCCATAGTAGGACAAAACATATAGAAATTAAGCATCACTTTCTAAGGGATAATGTTGAGAAAAACAAAATTGAACTTCAATATATCACAACTGATTTGCAAATGGGAGATATTTTCACCAAACCCTTGGATGAAAAGAAACATACATTCTTCCTGAATCAGTTAGGAATGTTAGATGGAGGAAGTCTAAAATAATATCCAAGATTTTTAAAAATCTAAAACTGACCAAGACTATCCAAATCAAAATGCTTTTTCTAGTGTATAGAGTGTTTCTGGTCTTTGAACTGCGCTCGACGATTTTCCTCAAGATTGTCGAACGGAGATCGACGATTTCAGAAATCGTCGACCAGAGTTCAGTGCTTCTCAGATAGTGCTAAACTATCTGTCTTCAGGTCAGCGATCGTCGAACGGAGCTCGACGCTCTCCAATATCGTCGAACGGAGATCGACGATGTTGATGACCTTTCAGTTTCCTTTAGAAGCCCAGATTGTCGAACAGAGTTCAACGATCTTTCCTTTTCTGCGTCGAACCCTAATATAAAACTCATTTTTTGGCCGTCGTTCTGCCTTTGCGCTTTCATACTCTCTACAAAATTTCTCTTTCCCTCCAAACTCTTCTACACTTGGTCCTGTGTTTGTTCATTTTTGCAGGAATCAATGGCAGTTTCAGTCGCAATCTTGGCAGTAATGAAATTTGATACAGGCTTTGATATCGACATGGATTCTTTCGATAACAGCGATCAAATCTTCAAGGACATTCTGGAACTTTTCAAGGACCAACAGTTAGTTACCATAATGACTACAAGGATCAAATTAGCCGCAAATGAAATAAAGGAATGGGTGTATACTGCCCACAATCTGGATCAGAACACAGTGGTTGGAACCATCTTAGGAACTCAAGTATCTCTAACACCAACTGCTTTGACAGAGGTTTTTTAATTGAATTCTGGAGAAGATTCTGTTGAGCTTTCTGGAGAAGAATTTTCCCTTATGCTTGAGAGGATGGGACATTCAGAAGCTAACCCTAGTAAATTTCTTAAGAAGAATCTGTTAGTTGAGTACAGATTTCTTACAGATGTAGTTGGGAAAGTGCTGTTGGCAAAACACTCAGCTCATGATACCATATCTAGGTATCAGCTCTGTTTGATGGGTGCCCTGGTGGACAAGAAGCAGCTGAACTGGGGAGAAGTGTTTTTTGATTTAATCAAGAAGAAAATTAACAAGAACTTTGTTAATTTTGGGAGAATTTTAGGGTTGTTTCTTCATAATAGATGCCCTGCACTGCTTGTTTCCAGTGGGATGCACATCAATGCCTCCAAGAGGCTTACATGTCCCCTATTTGGGAAATGGGACAGGCAGATTGTAAAGCCCAGCAGACCCTCTGCAATCTCTTCTTCAGGCACAAGGACTACTTCAGTCTCTTCCCCTCAGGTTTCTGCCCCTGCAGAAGATTTGCCTGCTTCATCTCCTCCTTCTCCACCTATTGTTTCATCTACAACAGTCACATCCACCATCACAATTGAATCCCCCATTTTCATCCCATATCCAACTTCAATCCCTTCTCCAACTCCACCATTAACTGAAGAAATCTTCCATCCATTACATCACTACCCACACATGGACATTGACTCATCATCTCATATTCCATCTTTCACTCTTCTAGATGATTCCTATATGGATGATTCTCCTTCATCCCCTCCTGAGCTCCCATCATCATCCACTTCTTATCAACAGTTACTTCAGGACATAATTGCTCAACCATCATTCGCACCATCCATTTCCATTCCACAATCTTCCATCTCCACAATTCCAATATCTCAACCATCACTTCCACCATCCACATTCTCTCCAACAACATCTCCTGCTACTCCAACCCTCATCTCTACCACATCCCTCCCTACCTCTACTCAAGTCTCTCTTAAGCAAGTAGATCTTCCAGCTATTGCAGACAAGCTATATGAGCTGATAGCTCCAAGGCTATCACTACTGCTGGAGACCTCTTTGGCTCCACTTCTGCAAACTATTCAGGAGTTGTCTGCCAGGCTATCTTCTATCCTTCCTCCTCAGGCAATCCCTTCTACTAGGTGCCTTGATCCAGTTACCACTGAATCTAGGCAGGGGGAGATGCCTTATGAAGCTGAGAGATTGTCTGCTGTAGTAACTCCAGTTCAAGCTCCAGTTGCAGTCATTACAGTGGACCTCAGGTCACTGTTGTCAGTTTTTGATTCTGTGTACTTCAACTATCTTCTAGACCAGCATACTGAAGATCTTACTAAGGCCATTGTGCCTATTTCCAGCTGTAACCCCATCTTAATAAGTTCTTATATAAATTCCTTCAATACTGTTGACAGTGCTCCTTCTGTTTCTGTTGCTCCTCCTGCTGCTGCTCCTACTGCTGTTGTTGCTCCTCCTGCTACTGCTCCTACTGCTGCTGTTGCTCCTCCTCCTGCTGCTCCTCCTCCTGCTGCTCCTACTGCTGCTGTTGCTTTTTCAGTGTTTGAGGATGTGCATATGACAGAGGAAATTGATTTTGAGCCTGCTGTTTTTATCTCTGAATCTGTTGTTTCAGTTACCTCTGAGCTTGTTGTTTCTGTTTCTGAAGTTGTTTTTCCAGTTTCATCTGTTTCTACTGCTTCTATTACTGCTATTGTTGCTCCTGTTTCTGAAATTTCTATTTTTGAACCTGCTGTCATAGCTCCTTCTGCCAGTGTTGCTTCTACTCCACTTCCTGCTGTTGTTGTTGCTCCTGTTGTTGTTTCTGCTGTTTCATCTGCTCAGTCTCAACAACAGAAAGAATATATCAAAAGCATTGATGCAGTATATGATAATCCACAAAGCTCAGACAGTGATCAGTTTAGGACTGACTCTGATGATTCCTTTGCAACAATTGCAAGGAAAAGGAAAGCAAGAAGTAAGGCCATGAAGAGAGTTCCCCCAGAGAAGGTGAAAGATACAAATGATATTCCATATTATATATTACATGATTGCCCTATTACAGAACCATGGATGCAGTACTCTAGAAATCAGCTGAAAGCCATGAAGAAGAAAAGGAGATATGAAAAAGGATCATCTCATTTCAATCCTCCTCCTCCTTCACCTTATGCAGGTGCAGGTGGAAGTTCTGCCTCTCAATCTACTGCTAGAAGCCAAACTTCATATCAATTTCAAGGAAGACCTCAGCAAAGAGGAAATCAGTCTTGAGGTTATCAGTCCAAAAGAGGACAGTACAGAGGAAATCAAAGAGGACTTAGAGTGTATTCAAGGCAACATCCTTATCAAAGGGAAGGACAAGGTCCCTTTGACACTACTTCTGGTCCCTTCCCTTATAAGCTTAAAGATCTAGTCTCTTCCAGAGCTCCTACTGATAATTCTTCAAACAGATATGAGCCTCCTGTTTCATTTGAAAACCCAGAAAATAATCCCACTTCATGGACTGCCAGAATGAAAGAGTTGGTTGCACTAGACCAAATCAAGAAGGCTAGAGAATAAGGAAAAGATACATCAAATATCACTACTCTATAAGATCAAAGAAAGAAAGAACTTGAGAGATACTCTTCCAGCAAATTCTTTGATTCAGAAAGTTATATGAAGCTGCACCCAGAAGCTGTAGTCCCCAGGCCAAAACATAAAACTTCTCTAGGTGCAGCTGATGACAGAAGATCTAAGAAAGAAGCTCTCAACCCCAACAGAGAAATAGTTCTCATAAAGAGCAAGGAAAAGGAATGATTCTGTAAGATGACAGTAATACCTATTTCTGACTATCTGTGATTATATTTGTGTTTCTGCAATGTTTTTTCTTTGTTTTTGTTATATTTATGCATTGAATGTTTTTATTTTTCCAATGTCTGTAAATAGTAATCCTAACCCAAGTAGGGGGAGATTGTTGGAACACCCTATTACTGATTTGGTCAAGGATCACTATGTCCTTTAGGAAATTTGTTTTGACCTCCTTGTATAGATCTAAAGGTCAATTAGAACTGAGTCTAAGGGTTAGTATTTAGGTTTGAAATCTGCCCTCAAGACCCTGAAGACCAGATATTTCAGTTCAGGAGACTACGTCATTTCGTCGAGCTCCATTCGACGATCTCTGAGCTCACCTCGACGAATCGTCGAACTCCATTCGACGATCTTTGAGCTCAACTTCAACGAGTCGTCGAACTCCATTCGACGATCTTCGAGCTCAGATCGACGTTCCTGTCTCTAGTTTGTTTCCCTATCTCTGAGCTCAGTTCGACGATAGTTGAGCTCAGATCGACGCTTTCTGCTTCAGTCTAAGTCCAGTCTCTGAGCTTAGTTCAACGATAGCTGAGCTCAGGTCAACGTTTTTCTGGAGAGATTGACGTTTTTCAAGATTCAAATTCAGACAGTTGTGGAATTATTCTCAGCATTTATGTCAAGGATCTTGTAGCCGTTTCAATTAATCTGGAGCAAGTTTCAAGGGATTTTCAGAGGAATGTTTTATTGGAATTTCCTCCAGAAGACAAAATGCAGTTAAGGAAGTCATTTATAACAGGCTAACGGCTATCTTGGACCGAGAATCATTCTATTCAGATATAAGGAATAAAAGATTTATTCATATTCTGCTTGTGAATAACAACAATTATTACAACAACAACAACAGAAAGAGAAAGAGTTGCAGATATTCATAGACAGAATTCATACAGGAACACACATCACTGAAGGAGATCAATATTCTGAAATTTCTAGATCCCTTTTGATTCCAGTGTTCAAAGGCCACTATCATTCAAGACTCCAGACACCACACATTTCAGCTGCTGTTGGAATCATCTTTTGCTGGAGATCAAATCTTCTGAAGGCCTATCACCCTACTACAAAGCTTCACTTCCTGAACAACTATAGATCTCAGGGGAGCTTTGACAACATCCACTATCTTCTCTCTGATTGTTGACAGAGAAGATCATCTCATCCCTCTCTCTCTCTCTCTCTGTAAAGGGTTTATCAAACTCCCTTCAAAAGTTTGTGTTGGTTTTTGAGACCTTATCAAAACTCAGTGGTGGTAAGACACCTGATCAAAAAATCTGGTTTGGTTTTTGAGTACCTTATCAAAAGCTCATTGGTGTCCAGGACACCTGATCAACTCATGCTACAGTGGATTCTTACCTAGGGTGGTAGAAGAGTGGATGTACCCAGATTGGTTGGGGAAGCACTATAGCTCCTTGTGTCATCTGGTTGCTTATTTTCTTTTGTTTTCTGGCTGTGGTTTGTGATTGTTCTGTGATTGCTTTGTAATTAGATAGTTGTTGTGTTTGCTGTATTTCATTTGCTTCCCTATTCGCTTATGAATACAACAAGTATTGTAAAACGTTTTTAGCAAGCAACATACTCTATTCACCCCCTCTAGAGTATATCAGATCTAACCTGCACTTTCACTTTGGATGACTAGGTTATATCCATCGAGGAGATGTTCTCTTACTCTGGGGTTTTAGTGGATCAGAGAGTAATGGTCGCTGCCTACCAGCTCAAAGGTTTGGCAAAGAGTTGGTGGCTAAGGGATAAGGAAAACATAAAGGATAGATGTTCATGTGAAGTCTTCAAGGAGCTTTTGCTAAAGAAGTTTCTGCCTTCGTTCGAGCGAGACCATTTGCTAAATGATTTCCTGCACTTAAAGCAGCGACAGCTCATGGTGAGTGAGTATGAGGTGGATTTTAGCAAGCTGAGCCGGTTCGCCCCGAATTTAGTAGTTTTTGAAGACAAGAGAGTCAAGCATTTTTTGGGTGGTCTGAAGAGTGACGTCCAGCAGTTGGCAAGTGCTTATAGATCGGAGAGTTATGCTGAAGCAGTCGAAGCCGTTCTTAGGGTTGAGGCAATTGACAATGCCAAGAAACAAGGACAACAAATGAGAAAGGATAAGAGGAAAACAGGTGAGAGTAAGAGTTCCCAGTAATCCGGTGCTGTCTCGAGGAAGAGGAGAAAAGAAATATGTAGTTTCTGTGGCCGGCCAGGCCACCCATTTGAGAAATGTTTCAAGAGGATAGGAGCTCAGAAATAGGAGCAGGTCCATGCGACCCAGGGTACTCCAAAAGGAGATTTGGTTTGTAACTCGTGCAAACGGAAGGGGCATGATGCTGCCCACTATTGGGACAAGGTTATAGTCTGCTTTCATTGTGGATAGAAAGGTCACATCAAATCTAAGTGCCCACAGTCTCAGCCTGCTCTGCAGCCAATTCCGCTTCGGGCCTTGCCACCGCCGCTGCCTGTAGATAGAGGGAAGGGAAAGCTGAACGTGTTGTCTCTAAAGGAGGCCCAGACTTCTACCTAAGTGATTTCATGTTAGGTTCTAACATGGTTTTGTTTCTATTTAGCTTGTAGATGTAGTTTCGAGGTAGTTCGATTAGTTATGTAAGCATTTTTACAGGGAAATTTAAAGTAAAGAATCGTTGGGCACATGTTCTCTTTGATTCCGATGCTACCCACTCGTTTGTGGATAGGGCCTTTGTTGAGCATCATCCTTTGACTCTCGATCAAGTTGGCGATGCGTTTCAAGTCAAGTTTCCATCCAGTGATTCAGTGGTGTTGGACCAGGGTATCTAGAGTTATCTGATTTTATTAGGCGATTTTGTAGCAGTTGTTGATTTGAAGGTGATAGACCTGGAGGATTTAGATGTGATCTTGGGCATGGAATGGATGTCCAAATATGACGCGGTTATCTAGTGCAAGGATAAATGCTTGGACATCAATATGGACAACGGTCAACTCAGGAGTGTTTATTGTTTTTTGCACCAAGTTTCTCTTATTATATCTGCGGTACGTGCTCGGAAGCTGGTAAATTCTGGATTTTTGCTTGTTTGGTTTCAGTTTTGGAAACCGTTGTTGGCTTGCCGCGTGTAGAGGAGATTCCGATGGTGCGTGAGTTTCCGGATGTTTATTCCAGCTAATCTTCCTGGTCTTCCGCCTCAGAGGGACGTGGAGTTTGTCATAGATCTGGAGCAGGGTACCTGTCCTATTGCTAAGGCACCGTACCGGATGGACCCACGTGAGTTGGAGGAGTTACGTACTCAGTTATATGAGTTGTGTATTGACTATAGAGAGCTATGTTGATGGGCCTGGACCGTTATAAAAAGTGCACTTTTATTTGTAACGTCCCCTAGGCCGCAGCCCACTAGGCCTCCGTTAAACCGTTACTGGGCTGCAGCCCAAGCACCCCAACCCCTCTCTGTCCAGTGGCGGGTTGTTGGTGGCCACAGCCTCTCTTTGATGAGCGAACTCGATAGTTAAGTTGGGTCATACAGGGACTTCCCAGGAGGTCATCCATCCCAGTACTACTCTCGCCCAAGCACGCTTAACTATGGAGTTCTTTCAACTCTCATCACCAACTGAGCTGCAGCTCAGTTGGTGATGAGGGAGTGGAGGAAAGCTCTCTTATCAAGGTCCTGGGTTCGATCCCCAGTGGCAACAACCCGTCGTGCTGATAAACAGACCGGAGAGGGGTTGGGGTGCATGGCCTGCAGGCTTGAATGTGATAGGCTGACTACCAGTAGTGGGCCCGGGTCTGGACTCTGGTAGGCCGGCGGTTCCAGCTAGGTCCCATGTTGATGGGCCTGGACCGTTATAAAAAGTGCGGGGAAAGTTTTTAATCTTTCTATGGATTCACTGGTAGAAGAATTTCTCTTGATGGGTATTTATATTGGGAGTTGTAACTTGCCAAGTAGTATGGAGGTAGCTGAGCCTTCATGGATTGCGTTAACAAAATTTCATCAGATGGAAGACCCTGAGTTGTTGCACCTTTACAAGAGGACTAAGAAAGGTGAGTTGCTAGATTTTTCGATCGATGATGCGGGTACCTTGAAGTACCGCGGTAGATTTTTCATCCCGAATGTTGAAGATATTTGCATTAAGTTGTGCAGTGAGACTCATGGTTCCAGTGTTGCCTACCACCCAGGTTCAACTAAGATGTACCAAGATTAGAAGCAGATCGTCTGGTGGTTTTGAATGAAAGTTCATATATCAAAGTTTGTTTCAGAATGTTTTACATGCAAGCGAGTAAAGGCCGATCATGGAAGACCTGGTGGCAAGCTAACGCCCTTGGAAATTCCGAGTTGGAAGTGGGAGAGTATCTCAATGGATTTCATTACTGGGTTACTGAGATCTCACCGAGGACATGATTCAGTTTGGGTTATTGTTGATAGACTAACAAAGTGTGCTCACTTCGTGCCTTTTAAGATTGATTACCCCATGAAGAAGATAGTTGAGCTATATTTATATGAAGACATTAGATTACATGGAGTGCCAATTAGTATTGTATCAGATCGAGACTTCATGTTTACGTCTCGCTTTTGGAAGAGTTTACAGAAGGGTTTGGGTACCGATCTGCGGTATTCCACAGCCTATCATCCGCAGAAAAACGGTCAAACAGAAAGAGTGATCTAAATCGTGGAGGATATGATCAGATGTTGCATTTTGGACTATAGAGGAGTGTGGGAAGAGCGACTCAGATTGATGGAGTTTGCATACAATAATAACTATCAAGAAAGTTTGCAGATTGCCCCGTTTGATTCCTTGTATGGGAGGCGATGTAGAACTACCTTGTTTTGAGCCGTGGTCGGTGAGAAACCGTTGCTGGGTCCTGAAGCGTTAGAAGAAATTTATATTTCTGTGAAGATTATTCAAGAAAAGCTTCAGATAGCGCAGGAACGATATGAGAAGAACACAATTCGGCATATGTCTGATTTAGAGTTTTTTATAGGGGACTGGTGTTTCTCAAAGTTTCCCTGTTGTCTGGAGTTAAAAGATTTGGTAAGAATCATAAGTTGGACCCGAGGTATGTGGGACCTTTTACGGTTGTTGAGCGTATTGGTGGATCAACTTATAGGATGGATTTGCCCGCAAATTTTCCTAGTGTGCACGACGTGTTTCATTTGAGCTAGTTGAGAAAATGTGTGCTCATCGACCGACAGATTCTTGATGTTGTGCCCCAGTTGGAGCCCAATCTTTCCTATGTTGAGATGCCTGCCCGCATTCTAGAAACTCAAGATCGAGTGTTGCGGAGGAAAACCATACCAATGGTTAAAGTTTTGTGGTGAAACCAAGACGTGGAAAGCGCTACTTAGGAGTTGGAGTCATCAATGAGGGAGGCACATCCTCTTCTGTTCTCCTAGTTTCTTACGGTATATATTTTCCCTTCTATAATCTTTGATTATATTCTCTTTGTGGAATCTTTTGGAGCGTAAAGTTTTGGGACAAAACTTCTTTTTAGGGGGAGTGACTGTAATTCCCCTGATTTTTCGATATTTAGTTTAATTCATTATCTGGCATGTTTATGACATCAGGGCGTTACGTTGACGCATTTTCAGCATTTACCGTTGTTAGAGCGTGGTTTTAGCTCTTAGGTTTTCTGTGTGTGTGGCTGGGTTTAGCCTGTTTTCAAGATTTCCTAGCGAGCCGGCTCTGTTTTGGTGACTCGGTGAAGCGTCTTTCGGAATGCTTGTGTTTTGACTTCGGGAGGTGTTTACCCGAGTTTGATCATTAAATCTTAATTTCGACTGCGTCGTTGGGTTCATAGCATCAGTATTTAGCTACGGTGCAATTTTCATAAAATTTCAGGTAAGTTTTATTTTCGGGTCGTTTTGACGTTTGTTTTAATTAATTATGTTATCCTATAATAAAATAATCAAATAAAAGCAGTATAAATAGAACCCATTGTAACACCCCCTATCCGTCACATAACATATAACAGTAGGTCTAGCTGGGGCCCGACGCCATATACTACAGACAGACCGGGTGGTTACTCAATGGAAACCATCCAACCAATCCAATGTCCTACACAGAGCATTCTAGCGGAAGCAGTTTATATAAGTTGCAAGAAAGAACCCAACACAAAAACATTAATGTCCACTAATATGAAATAGGAATGTCGTACATACACGAGTACAAGCCTTAAGGCCTTACAAAATGGTTTACTTCAATAATACATATTTTACAAACCACGGCACGCAGGCCGGTCATACATGAGTAAAAGCAGTAAACACTCCAATTAGGCCTTCGAGGGCCGGCTTCGCAATTTGGGCTTTAGCCTACTATTGACCGCTTGGTACAGCAGCACCTACAAGTAACAAAACCACCACACGGTGGCAAACAAAGAAACAGTCAGCAATGCTGACCAAATTATAATGATCCCGCCACCAACTCGGGGCGGCGAGGCTCCTTCCCTGCATTTCATTAGCATAAGCGAGCAATATAGTATTGTCACAACATCACAGGCATAGGCTCGCACGGCCACACACCCCGTGCACTCAGGGCACATTCTCGGTGAGACGGCCAATGTCACGACAATTTAAGCCATAGACATTCCGGACTCACCACCGCCCCTTTGACGGCCAAATATATGAGCAATTTGTCTTCCCGGCATGGGTCACGACAATTTAAGCCATAGACCGCCGAAGACCCTCATCTATGCCAACGGCTCTAACCGAAGGACATAGAAATGGGTACGGTTCCATCTAACCCATGCTCATATCGCAATGACAATTTAAGCCATATGCGCAGGTCAAACTTCTCCCAAGTCCCATTTTCGTCACACAATTCACATAACTCGGTTATGTTCAAGTTGGCTCTCAGGCCTCCAAGTTGTCAAGATCACGCATCCGCCCAGTTTTCCGGGTGCACCTTTGGGTTAATCCCCAAGGCTCCGTGTTGCAATCTACCACGTAGGAAAACCCGAAAAACAAACAAACGCACGGAGTCTTCTCCGACATTTATGCAATGCAACATCACCGATCCAGACCAACATGTCCGGGTAGCCTTCACACATCATGCCTATGTCCATTCTCGCTTACGGACTCTACACAACGGGGACTTTACATATCTACCCGAAGGAACGCCTCCAACTCATCGCAAACTCGCGAGAGCGGGCTTCCTATGCAAAGAAGGGGAGCTTCACATGCTCAAGAAGAGAATCGTTACCCTAGAGTTCCTCTTTGGCGCCATGGAAAAGTAAGCGGATGTAAAGCACCGCACTCTCTTTGCCTCCGTGGATCCGGAGTTGGCTCGCGATTTGGAGCTTCGAAGCTCCTCCAATGGCCGTATCTAGATTCTTCTTCCTCCTTTGCTCTCACCTCTCTCTTGACTTAGAAAGAGAACCACTCAAGTAAAAGTGAGAGTTTCAAAGGTCCAATCCCGGGTATATCCCAGTAGGAACAATCCTCAACCGTCGGATACCAAATTAAAGAAACAAATGGCCTTGATTCGGGCCTGAAATGTACAATCTGGACCGAACACGGCCTGGCACACACCCGTGTCCAGGGCCGTGTCCCTCATTCGCCGTAAAAATCGACGCGCCAGGAACAACACACGGGCATCCGACATGCCCGTGTTCGTCCTGACACGCACGTGTTCCAACTGACACGGCCGTGTGGTCGTCCGTGTGCCCCCATCGATTTATCCCGAAAACAACCCGAGAACTACACGGGTACTGGACACGCCTGTGTCCTTGCCCATGTCTACATCAACATGCCTGGGCTCCAGGCCGTGTTCACGGTCTCGACACTTCATCGAGTGAAGTTCGTCGAGCACCCGATACGGCCTTGGACATGCCCATGTCCTAGGCCGTGTGCCTTGTCTTGACACATCGTCGAGCGAAAATGTCGACACCCCCGGCCGGTTGTCGACACGGGCTCGACACGCCCTGAGACACGCCCGTGTCTTAGGCCGTGTGCACCCTCTCGACACTTCGTCGAGCGAAAATCGTCGACACCCAGGGCCGATCATCGACAGGGGCTCGACACGCCCTGAGACACGCTCGTGTCTCAGGCCGTGTGCCCTGTCTCGACACAGTGTCGACCGAAATTCGTCGACTTCGCGGCCAAGTCATCGACTCTAGTCTGACATGCCCTGGGACACGCCCGTGTCCCAGGACGTGTGCCTCCTGCCAGATTCCAACTCTGGCTCAAAACGTCTCCCGTCGCTATTTTGAGTTTTGGGGTGTTACAACTCTCCCCCTCTTAAAAGAATTTCGTCCACGAAATTAAAATAGAGGAAAAACAAGTACTAAAATTAAATTGTGCCTGAGAGGAACAAATCCGGATACTCGTCAAGCATAGTCTGCACTCGCTCCCAAGAGAGCTCCTCACGACCGCAATTGTCCCATCGGACCTTGACCGTCCTGATCTCTTTATTGCGTAGCCACTTGACCTCCGAGTCCTCAATCCGCACGGGCTTGACTTTTGTCATCAACCCACTATCCACCGGCACTTGATCAACCGCGATCACTTTCGAAGGCTCTTGCACCGCCTTTCGTAGCGCTGAAATATGGAATACATCTTGTAAACCACTTAGCTCCACTGAGAGCTTCAACCGATAGGCTGCTTCACCAACCCGCTCCAAAACCTCAAACGGCCCAAGGTATCTCGGGCTTAGCTTTTTCAATCGCCGCACCCGCGAGAAACCCGTGAACGGCTTGATCTTTAAGTATACATAGTCGCCCACAGCGAACTCCACGTTCCTGTGCTTGGCATTATAGTACTTCGCTTGCCGGTCCTGAGTGATAAGCAACCTCTCCCGAATGGTACACACCAACGAAGTAGCATCCTCCACTTCTAATCGCTTATACAACTTTGACTCACCCGTTTCTAGCCAAGACAACGGCGTGCGACATTTTCTACCATATAGGGCCTCGAAGGGCGCCATTTGAATACTCGCCTGGTAGCTATTGTTGTACGCAAACTCCTATAAATAAAGATGGTCTTCCCATTGCTTTCCAAAGTCCAAGACACACATGCGGAGCATGTCTTCCATGGTTCTATTGACCCTCTCGGTCTGCCCATCCGTTTGCGGATGGAAGACAGTGCTGTATTTTAGCTTTCTTCCCAACATTTGCTGCACAAGCCTCCAATCATTGGATGTGAACCGCCCATCTCGGTCACTCACGATGCTGCGGGGCACACCGTGAAGCCGTACAGTGTTATCCACATACAGTTTTGCCAACTTCTCCACCGGATCATCCTTCCTATGCGGAATAAAGTGCGACACCTTCGCTAACCGATCTACGACCACCAAAATGGCGTCATTCCCCTTTTGCGACCTTGGCAAACCGTGCACAAAGTCCATAGAGTTGTCATTGAATTTCCACTCTGGAATAGGCAAGGACTTAAGAAATCCTCCCGGCTTTTGGCACTCCGCCTTCACCAAGGCGCAAGTTTGGCACTTCGCCACGTAGAGCGCCACATCCTTCTTCAAAGCTGGCCACCAAAACAGTTTCTTTACATCGTGGTACATCTTCGTGCTCCCCGGGTGAATTGAGTACTTGGTATGGTGTGCCTCGTACAACAATTCCACCCCCAAATTGCCCACACTTGGGCCGCACAGACGACCGTCTTTCCAAAGCAATCCGTCCTCCACAACGAATTGGGAATTTGACCCATCCAGAGCCTCTACCATGAACTGCTTCATATGGATATCCATATCCAAAGCCTGTCGAACCTAATCAGCAAGGTCATATTGGACTTCGGTCCAATTCAGTACTGCTTCAGCACTTGATTGCTTATTTACACAAATAATCTCCAACGCTTCCAACTCCCGAACCAACCACTCATCATGCACCGATAGTCAATTGGCTTGAGCTGGGGCTCGACGACTCAACGCGTCCGCAACTGCATTATCTTTATCAGGCACGTAGTGGATCTTGAAAGTATAGTCTCCCAGGTACTCCATCCATCTACGCTGCCGCATATTCAGATCTTTCTGATCGACCAAATACTTCAGGCTCTTGTGATCGGTGTAGATATCAATCTTCACACCGTATAAAGAGTGTCTCCATAGCTTCAAGGCAAAAATCACGGCCGCAAATTCCATGTCATGGACCGGATAATTCCTCTCGTGTACTTTTAGCTGTCTTAATCCACAAGCTATTACACTTCCGAGTCGCAGTAGCACGCAACCCAAACCGCTGTCCGAAGCATCACTATAAATCTCATAGCCTTTGGTCCCACTCGGCGAACTCAGCACATGCGTCGTGGTCAACCGATATTTCAACTCCTCAAAAGCTCGTGCGCACTCCGGCGTCCAAAAGAACTTCTGCTCCTTCCTCATCAAAGTAGTGAGAGGTAACGCTATCCGCGAGAAGTTCTCTACGAAGCGCCTATAATAGCCGGCAAGCCCCAGAAAGCTCCGGACTTCCGCTACCGTAGAAAGCTCAGGCCACTCCTGTATCGCAACAATTGTTGGGTATTGTATCCACGATTACCTAGATTTGAGGAAGCCACCTGTCAAGCTAAGATGAATTCACAATGTATTTGACGAAACATCTTAAGTTGTACTTGCAGTTCCTCCACACTAAGTGCACACCAATGTCAGGGTGCAGTAGGTCAATATACACGGGTTTGCACGACGTAATCCCTTGTTGAGCAGATCAGTGTGTTGGCCTATGTGTACTCTCTCTATTGGAGTGCACTTACTTTCAAGTACAGGGCCGTTCATATGCAAGAAGAGACAAGGAGCATGGAGGATCAAGGAGCAGCTCCTAGGTGGAAGACGAAAATTCGTCCAAGGCAAATTCGACGAGAATCACTAGTGATTCTCGCCGAATCGACGAGAATCATCAGTGATTCTTGCCGACTCCTTCTGGCCATCTCAAAATGGTGCCAAGTAAGATTCGGCGAGAATCACTTGTAATTCCCGCCGAACCAGTGGCCAAGCAGCCCATGTACACAAAGTAAAATTCGTTGAGAATCAATAAGTGATTCGACGAGAATCACAAACGATTCTCGACGAATCGTCGAGAATCACTTGGTGATTCTCGCCGATTCGTCGAGAATCGTCTGCGATTCTCGCCGATTTTCACTTGGCGTTTTCTCAGGATGCTGCTGGACCGGATTCTGCTTCTGGACTAATTTGAACCGGAATTTGGGGATTTCTTTTGTGGGTCCCACAACGGTCAAATTTGTTGTATCTACAGGGTATAAATACATGGGTATTTTGAACAGTAAAGTTACGGAGAAAAGAAACAGAAACCGAGCCGCAACGAAACCCTAAAACCGCGACTCCTCTCCGCCGCCGCCGTCGCGCTCGGGAACGTAGGTCGCCGTCAACAATCGAGATTCCTTCGTGATCTCCGGCGACAGACGCTTAGCAAAGCTTGTGTCTCACGTGTCTATCCAGAGATCTCTTGTCTCTCGATTTGTTGACCGGGAAAAACTCCTCCGTCCGAATCGATCGAGACGACCGATCCTAGAGTGACCGTTCGTAGACCTAGTTTGCTTCGCTACGAAGTTTGGATCTCCAAGTTCAGCAGCCGCTCTTCATCGTAGCCGCCGATCCCGAAGCTAGCCGCCGCTCGTGTGCCGCCGCCGGTTCCGGGGAGATCCTCTCCAAGTGAGACCAAGGTCGTAGACTCTTCATCGACTTCAAGAACACGTCGTCGAACAAAGAGGAACACCGTAGTCTCCAAAAGAAGTTTGTATCACGTTTACATTCTATATTTAATTTTGTTGTAAGGGAACTTTTGTTCCGTGTTGTAAGGGTTGGGTGCAACCCGTTGTGTGGGAGTGTTGACTCTTACGTGTGGAAGGGCTCCTTCCGTTAGTGAAGGGATTGGATTTCAATCACGTTGGAGAAGTGACCGAGTCGTCCCTTGTTGGGGAGATAGGTCGAAGGGGGAAAGTGGATGTACCCAAGTCGGGGAACCACTATAAATTTGCTGTGTATTCTGTGTGTTGTGCTTGTTGTTTTTATTGTGCAGGTACATCCGTAAATTCCGCAAAAGAACCACACGTCACCTATTCCCCCCCCCCATAGGTGCACATAGCTGACACTAGGAGGACTTACAAGTGGTATTAGAGCGAGGTTACTCATCAAAAAGGTTAACACCTTGAGTAGAATCCTGCCACCAGTGTCAGAAGCATGGAGCTAGAGTATGAGATGCCGCCACTCAAACTCCCCGCCTGCACAAAGGATTATTATCCCATCTGGCGAATGAGAGTGTCATGTCACCTTGATGCTATCGATCCTCGAGCATCCTTCATCCTGGAAGAGGGTCCGTTTATTCCCATGAAGACCTCCGACTCTGGGATCCAAGTGCCCATGTGCATTGCTGAGATGTCAGAAATGGAACTCTCACTTTTTCAGCTGGACCAGAGGATTCGACAAATTATCATGGATGTCTGGTCTGGAGCCTCTCGCTCTAGATTGGAAAAATGTAAAACGGCTAAATCTCTGTGGATGATGATCTCAGAGCTGATGGGGGGGTCAGAGAAAGCTGAAATATGCTGCCAATCAGAGGATGAAGCGTATGTGGGGGTCATGACTTCTGAAGATGAATGCAAGGATCCCTCGGATTGCATCAGAGCTCCCGTGTCCGTATCAGAGACTGACGAGACCAGTGAGGAAAGCAGCTCTGACGAGGACGAAACAATGGTCACTGATTCTAATGACAATAACTCAGCTGAGCAGGTAACATCTTTACCTTGCTCCATATCTTTTGACTTTTCTAAAGACAGAAACTGCTCTCCTCCAGAAAATACTGATTCCCTGAAGAGAGCACTTCAGGAAAGCAATCTACTTGCTGAGGAGCAAGCTCGAGAGATTGCTCGACTGAAGATCTTGTTGGTTCTCCAATTGGCGTCCAACAAGGTCAAGCACTCTAAGATCTCAGCTCTAGAGAATAGTCTAGATAATGAGAAACGTATAGTATCAAACTTTTCCAAAGTTGATGCTATAAAGAGAAAGCAAGAAACCGGGTGGATCTCCCGGATTATTCAGGGATGGAGAAATGGGGAAACAGTATTCCGACCCCCCACTCCAAGCAGGAAGGCAACTCATCATGCCTTCAGGTATGACCACAGGAATTATCGTGGTCACTGCAAGGGTGATCTGTCCCCATATGGAGACACCCGGAGTGCAAGGGCCGGCATGGGCACCCACGAGAGAATACCTAAGGCTCATTCTGAGCCCTTTGTATTCACGGCCACTGCCACAACAAAGTGTGGATCTGCATGTCCCAGTTCACAGGAGACTTCTCACCATTCGAGGACACGGGATAAGGAGGATAGAAGTCATGATGTCAGGCTTCATGGGGCCTCAGCAAGGGAGATGCCTGAAAGAATGGCACCACCTTCTCGGCCTCATAACGCTCACATCATGCATTCGTTCCACCCTTCCTCGTGTCACGATGGAAGAGGAATTTGTGTGACAAGAACATGCCCTATCCCGTTTAGACCTAGGACCGTGACTACGTCAGTCACTAGATCAGGTCGAAAACGGCGATACAACATTCACCCTTGTTGGTGCTGCGGCAAAGTGGGGCACTTTGCCATTGACTGTTGGCACAACCCCTCTGTGCCCACAGCAAGGGCTTATCCACATTCTAGGGACAGAGGTAGTCTTCCAGACAGGTTTTCGGAAGGAAGGCAGTTGTGTGCATATGCTAATAGAAACCTAGGACCCAATATGATTTGGGTTCCTAAGGTAAAGTAATTCTGTCTTGCAGGGCAGTCCAGGTCCCCGTGAATACGAAGGGGACTGGACAGTAGGTGGCTCAAGGCTAACGTGGAACAAGCGTCTGCAATAACGGATATGCTACCTGTTTGAGCATATTCACCTTGAGCCTCTAATGTGTTCTACCTGTGGAACTAAAACGATAACTCTCAAAATCCCAGGTAATTTTGATCAGTTCAAGGACTTGTGTCATGATGCATCCTCATTCAAAATAAATATATATATTTCTATCCTTGTGTATACGTATACTCATGATTATCACGTATGTGTGCACCTTTATGGAGAGATTAACTCGAGGCATGCAAACCTTTACACATCCATAAAAGGTTAACAAAGATATGTCATTGTAAATTTTGACAAATCACAATTGACATCAAGAAGCGTCTGGAGAAGTCTCGCTCAAATCCAAATAGATTGTCGTTACAATAAACATTTATTTATTAATCTTACATTAACTTGACATCCGAAGGATTTGAAAATGTTGCAATGCTTCCCAATGTGGTAAAGAAAAATATCAATATCACTTTATATACTCGGAATCCCGCCGAAGGAGCTCACCGACCCTTGGCATTCTCCCCGAATCCCGACGACTTAGATAAATCCCGCCGAAAGAGTCACTCCGCCTGTTCGCCTTCTTCACGACTCGCGCAAGAGAACTCCCGACGACCCTCGCCTTCTTCACGAAAGTGTTCTTCCGCGGATTCGCCGAAACCCGCAGCCCTCCGACGCTCTCGTCGAAGTGAGCGAATCGCTGCTGTGTTTCCATCTTCTTCCCGTGCGATTCTAGCAAGGCCGAACCCCACAAGGTTCTAGCGAAGTGTCCCTGTGACCGCAAGGTTCTAGCAAGGCCGAACCCCATAGGATACTCTTCCATCCACCGAAGATCTTCCCGAAGCTCATCAACCCACTTCTGTGTAAGCCCGTAGGTAACCTCCTCCTCACCCGCACTTGGACGCGCTCACTAGTGATGCTTTCTTTTTGAATGTTCATTAATGCTTAGAGTAGGACTTCTCTCTAGATCTTCAATGGCTCCAAGGACGACTGCAGGCTTGATTTCTGGCTGCGAGCTGGTTCGCACTGGATTTACTCATGCCTCGGACGAGTTCCGGAATATCATTCTAATGCTAGAAGAGGCTGGGCTAACCTTCGTATTGGAGCACCCTTGCAAAGTTCTGGATAAAGAGGTGCTGGAGTTCTTCTCTACCGCAAGACTCCGAGATAGAGACTCCATCATCAAGAGCAAGGTGGCTGGGACAAAAGTTAAGATGTCTGCCGATAAGCTAACTCGCTACCTGCAGCTTTCAAGTTCGGAGCAGGGGGACTATCTAGAGGACGAGGACAAAGCCAGAACTCTCTTGTTCTGCGGTCTTCCAAGAGGCACTCGATCAGTAAAAAGAAAAGAGATGAATGAAGAAGGGAAGCTCCTATCTGACGTTATTGGAAAAGTGCTCATCTGCAAGCCGGGCTCCCATGATCATATCTCCGGAGATATGTTCAAAATCCTCATCGCTGTGGTCTGCCGCAAGAGGTTCAACTGGGGAGAGTTGCTGTTCCAAAAGATCAAGGACACTCTAGGCACTCCGAGTTTCGGCCGCATCATAAGTCTATATCTCAACCAGCTCAACGGAGACAAGTTCGACATGAGCAAAGGCGTCCCTCTCCACTACTTGAAAAGGATGGATGCAAGTGTGTTTGATCGATGGGAGCGGCGCATCGGGCAGCCTGCTGTGGAAGAACACGAGGAAGTATTTCCAGCAGTCTCCCCCGGTGAAATTCCTGATACTGTGACTGCAGGAATCGAGGGGGAGACTCTACCCCCTCATACGGATGGATATCTGAAATCGCCCAGGTGGCCAGGGATGCTGTGGCCGATATTCAAGAAGAATGTGACCGTGTGCTGGAGACTGCTGACCAAGAAGTGGAAGAACCTGCTGATATTGATGAATTCTTGGATGAGGACGGAGAGGACGATGTAAATGAGGGCCATGAAGTGTTGGAGTCTCCAGATACTGTTGAACCTCCTTCTGATAATTCTGCACCAGTGGAGGGGGAGTTAAATAAATCTACAGAGGCCGCCCACATTCCTCCTTTGGAGCCTGTGATTGTATCCAGCTCTACCGACACGTCTGCTGAAATGCAAGGTCCACAAGTGCCCCCGGCTATTCCGTTACGCGATGACCTAGCCACTCACACTGTACACATCATTCAGGGCATCGTAAATGAGCTTAAAGACTCTTTTGATATAGCCCAGAAAACTCTGCTGAAAAGGATTAAGACTTCTGAAAATCTGATGCTCAAAAATATGGTGGAAATCAACCATAAGCTGGACATGATGGAGAAGAAATTTGAGGAGAAGTACACCGCGGCCGGCGAAGCTGTCACACTCTTAATGGCCGGTTTGAAAAAGAGTACTGATACTTTGGCTGTTGTAAATCAGAACGCACACGTTGTAGCCAACAATATTCAGAAATTTGATGGTAATATGGTCACCTTAAATGCCAATCAGCAGACCCTGATCACTGAATTCACCAAGACAACTAAGCATATTGATGACTCTCTGCACTCATATGCCAACTGCATAGCTGTCGAAGCCAAAAAGGGGGAGAAAGAGTATATCGCTAAGCTGGCCGAGCTCCAAGAAAGCATGGATGCAAACTTCGCACAATCAAGCAAATACGTCTATGAGAGCTGCTGGTGGATGCTCCAACAGGCGCTAGGTACGTTAGGCGTCGTCCTACCTGACAACCCTGCCGGTATTCATGTCCCTGAGACATCTAAGGCTGCTGAGGAAGTAAGTGTTGCTGAGGATGTTAGTGCAAGTGATGCTGCAGATATTCCCACACATGAAGCTGATGCTAGGGCTCTCTCCAAAGCTAAATTGAGGAGCATGTTTGACCAAGAGGCCTTAGCAAAAGCCAGGGGAAAGAGAAAAGTTCAGGAAGGGACCTCCAAGGAGACTCCAGCTGAGAAGCGAATCAGAATGAGTGAGGAGGATGTACGAAACGAAAGGTGGAGTCCAGTTTCAAGGAACATCATCTTAGACACCTTCCGGCTGCAAGAAAGAGGAGAGATCAATCGAAATGAAGCATATAGCCAGTATGAATGGGAAACGCACAAAGCATTTGAAGCGAAACGCAACATCTTTTTCAGAAACAACAAGGATCCAGACAAAGTTGCTCCTCCTAGGTACTACCCGAAGCCCAAGGAATACATGGAAAGGCAAAGCAAAAAGTACTTGGCTCAAACTCTTAAGGGTGACGTAGCTAAGGACAAATAGTCATCATTTTATAGCTGGTCACTGTGTCTTAAGAACATTTAATGATTATTACTGTCGTATGAACGATTCTGGATTATATGTGAATATATTTCTCTTGGTATATATATATTTGAATGTGTGAATGACTCAAGTCCTGTTCTGATTGCATATATTCTCTTGTGTTGCATGTTTAATTTTTGAATGCTATGTTATTATTTGATAGGTGTTATTCATCTTAGCTAGTAGGGTTTTGGCTTCGTCAAATAGGGGGAGATTGTTGGGTATTGTATCCACGATTACCTAGATTTGAGGAAGCCACCTGTCAAGCTAAGATGAATTCACAATGTATTTGACGAAACATCTTAAGTTGTACTTGCAGTTCCTCCATACTAAGTGCACACCAATGTCAGGGTGCAGTAGGTCAATATACACGGGTCTGCACGACGTAATCCCTCGTTGAGCAGATCAGTGTGTTGGCCTATGTGTACTCTCTCTATTGGAGTGCACTTACTTTCAAGTACAGGGCCGTTCATATGCAAGAAGAGACAAGGAGCATGGAGGATCAAGGAGCAGCTCCTAGGTGGAAGACGAAAATTCGTCCAAGGCAAATTCGACGAGAATCACCAAGTGATTCTCGCCGATTCGGCGAGAATCACTAGTGATTCTCGCCGAATCGACGAGAATCATCAGTGATTCTCGCCGACTCCTTCTGGCCATCTCAAAATGGTGCCAAGTAAGATTCGGCGAGAATCACTTGTAATTCCCGCCGAACCAGTGGCCAAGCAGCCCATGTACACAAAGTAAAATTCGTTGAGAATCAATAAGTGATTCGACGAGAATCACAAACGATTCTCGACGAATCGTCGAGAATCACTTGGTGATTCTCGCTGATTCGTCGAGAATCGTCTGCGATTCTCGTCGATTTTCACTTGGCGTTTTCTCAGGATGCTGCTGGACCGGATTCTACTTCTGGACTAATTTGAACCGGAATTTGGGGATTTCTTTTGTGGGTCCCACAACGGTCAAATTTGTTGTATCTACAGGGTATAAATACATGGGTATTTTGAACAGTAAAGTTACGGAGAAAAGAAACAGAAACCGAGCCGCAACGAAACCCTAAAACCGCGACTCCTCTCCGCCGCCGCCGTCGCGCTCGGGAACGTAGGTCGCCGTCAACAATCGAGATTCCTTCGTGATCTCCGGCGACAGACGCTTAGCAAAGCTTGTGTCTCACGTGTCTATCCAGAGATCTCTTGTCTCTCGATTTGTTGACCGGGAAAAACTCCTCCGTCCGAATCGATCGAGACGACCGATCCTAGAGTGACCGTTGGTAGACCTAGTTTGCTTCGCTACGAAGTTTGGATCTCCAAGTTCAGCAGCCGCTCTTCATCGTAGCCGCCAATCCCGAAGCTAGCCGCCGCTCGTGTGCCGCCGCCGGTTCCGGGGAGATCCTCTCCAAGTGAGACCAAGGTCGTAGACTCTTCATCGACTTCAAGAACACGTCGTCGAACAAAGAGGAACACCGTAGTCTCCAAAAGAAGTTTGTATCACGTTTACATTCTATATTTAATTTTGTTGTAAGGGAACTTTTGATCCGTGTTGTAAGGGTTGGGTGCAACCCGTTGTGTGGGAGTGTTGACTCTCACGTGTGGAAGGGCTCCTTCCGTTAGTGAAGGGATTGGATTTCAATCCCGTTGGAGAAGTGACCGAGTCGTCCCTTGTTGGGGAGATAGGTCGAAGGGGGAAAGTGGATGTACCCAAGTCGGGGAACCACTATAAATTTGCTGTGTATTCTGTGTGTTGTGCTTGTTGTTTTTATTGTGCAGGTACATCCGTAAATTCCACAAAAGAACCACACGTCACCTATTCCCCCCCCCCCATAGGTGCACATAGCTGACACTAGGAGGACTTTCAACAATCTTCGCCGGATCCACTGCAATACCTTCCCCACTCACTATATGACCGAGGAACGCCACGGAGGACAACCAAAACTCGCACTTCTAGAACTTGGCATACAACTTATTCCTCCTTAGCGTCTCCAACACCAAATGAAGATGCTTGAAGTGATCTTCCTCACTCTGCGAGTACACCAATATATCATTGATGAAGACGATCACAAAGTGGTCCAAGTACTCCCTGAAGGTCCTATTCATCAAATCCATGAACACTGACGGCGCATTGGTCAGCCCAAACGGAATGACCGTAAACTTGTAATGCCCGTATCTCGTACTGAACGCTGTCTTCGGGATATCACTCTCCCTTATTCGCAGCTGATAGTACCCAGACTTAAGATCCAGGTTTGAGTACACCGTCGACCCGACCAACTGATCAAAAAGATCATCGATCCGGGGGATCGGGTACTTGTTCTTTTCCATCAACTTATTGAGCTCCCGATAATCAATACATAGCCCCAAGCTTCCGTCCTTCTTCCTAACAAAGAGGACCGGCGCGCTCCAAGGCGAAGAACTTGGGCGTATATACCCTTGCTCCAACAACCCTTACAGTTGAACCTTCAGCTCCGCCATTTCTTTAGGCGCAAGCCGATATGGAGAGCGTGACACAGGCTTTGCACCTGGTATGAGCTCTATCATAACATCTATCTACCATTGAGGCGGGGCTCCAGGGAGATCTCTAGGGAACACATCAGGGTATTTTGATACCACTGAAATACTATCCAACGCGGGCTTCGGCTTTGCAACCTCCACTAGTGTAAAGAACAGCTCTGCACCAGCACGAACCGCCTTCACCACCTGAAGAGCAGACATCAATGTCTTGCTCGACCCCTTTAAGCCCGTAAAAGTCGTCTCACGACTTGCTCCCAGTTTGACTTCCTTGCTACCGCAATCTATATAGGCTTGCTGCTCCGAGAGCCAATCCATGCCAAATATAACGTCGAACTCTACCAACGGAAGTAACGACGCTTGCAGATCGAAATCCTGATTCCTAATCCAAACCTAAGCGCAACTAATTCTACCCGCGCACAATGAGCACCATTGGACTATAACGCATCAAATTTGTCTCTTACTATCGAAGGAGGTACTCCGACGCATAATATAATTCCTAATAAAGGAATGCGAAGCTCCCTAAACGAACGGTGCTCTCGCCAGATAGAGTAAAGTCATAACAAAGCTTAGAACAAGTAGTTCTAAGCTAACATGCACAAGGGCAACAAGTATTTAAGGCAAAACTATCTTTAAACCATACCTGTCCTCACGACGGCGTGCTTCCTCCAGGGCTTTAGGCACTCACGAGCATAATGCCCCGGCTTCCCACAGTTGAAGCATGCACCCGGGGTTTGGCTTGTAGTTTCCCCCGAAGCACCGAAAGGAGGGACTAGACACAAAGTCCTAGCCTTCTTATACCACCTTTGATATCCATACTTTGAGGTGTTCAGCACTTTGAATGCCGTCTCCTTTGCACTAAAGTCCTCGACTGCTCCTGACATAGCTTTCTTGGCCTTCCGAGCACCTTTCCAACAGTCTCGGGCAAAGTGCCCTTTCTTTCCACAAGTGTGACAAGTGTAAGTAGCTTTGCTAGTAGATGTCATAGCCCCTTTCTCCAGCATTCTGCCGGATGCAGCTCTTATGGGGCTTGAATAGTTCGATACAATGGTCGCTGGCATCTGGAGAGTCTTCCTCAAATCTGCCTCCAAAGATCTAGCTGATTCCACCAAGGCTCGGAATCCCAATAACTTTGGTCCTAGCAGTAGAACTCGTAACTCGGCGCGCAGGCTATTATAAAATCTATCGACTGTAGCTTGCTCATTATCCAACTCGAAGCATGGGTAGCGGCTTATCATAAGAAATGCTTGCAAATATTCCTCAACTGTGTCCGCTCCCCGCACTAAATGCATATTCAGCTGCTGCCCCGATGGTCTACCAAAGGTCATCTACTCCATCACGCCAACCGGCGTTGAAGCCACAACAGGGGCGCAGGGTTGTACATTTCTTCCAAGCTGTGCACCCGTCACAGCGAACACCGCTTCAACGATCCTTCTAACGGTTTCATACGAAGGAGGTGTCTCAAACACCTCAACGGGTGCACTAAACTCCTAAGAAACCGGACATTCTGGCGGTCCAGCACCGCTTCCGGTCACCTATAGTGGTACAAAACACCGTTAAGCGACCAAATAAAATTGCAAACAACAATTATAGGAACACGCAGGTTCCCCAAACATGTGTACTTTCATTCCTAAGTGGACATTCGTGGGTTCTTTTGTTGTTGTAACAATGACGCACACACATGCGCTCACCACCCCTTAAAAAGAATTCGTCCACGAATTCAGTTGAAGTCTGACCGAAACCAGTAGTCTGATACCAAATTGTAACACCCCCTATCCGTCACATAGCATATAGTAGTAGGTCCGGCCGGGGCCCGACGCCATATACTACAGACAGACCGGGTGGTTACTCAATGGAAACCATCCAACCAATCCAACGTCCTACACAGAGCATTCTAGCGGAAGCAGTTTATATAAGTTGCAAGAAAGAACCCAACACAAAAATATGAATGTCCACTAATACCAAATAGGAATGTCGTACATACACGAGTACAAGCCTTAAGGCCTTATAAAATGGTTTACTTCATTAATACATGTTTTACAAACCACGACACGCAGGCCGGTCATACATGAGTAAAAGCAGTAAACACTCCAATTAGGCCTTCGAGGGCCGACTTCGCAATTTGGGCTTTAGCCTGCTATTGACCGCTTCGTCCAGCAGCACCTGCAAGCAACAAAACCATCGCACGGTGGCTAACAAAGCAACGGTCAGCAATGCTGACCAAATTATAACGATCCCGCCCCCAACTCGGGGCGTCGAGGCTCCTTCCCTGCATTTCATTAGCATAAGCGAGCAATATAGTATTGTCACAACATCACAGGCGTAGGATCGCACGGCCACACACCCCGTGCACTCAGGGCACATTCTCGGTGAGCCGGCCAATGTCACGACAATTTAAGCCATAGACATTCCGGACTCACCACCGCCCCTTTGACGGCCAAACATATGAGCAATTTGTCTTCCCGGCATGGGTCACGACAATTTAAGCCATAGACCGCCGAAGACCCTCATCTATGCCAACGGCTCTAACCGAACGACATAGAAATGGGTACGGTTCCATCTGACCTGTGCTCACATCGCAATGACAATTTAAGCCATATGCGCGGGTCAAACTTCTCCCGAGTCCCATTTTCGTCACACAATTCACATAACTCGGTTATGTTCAAGTTGGCTCTCAGGCATCCAAGTTGGCAAGATCACGCATCCGCCCAGTTTTCCGGGTGCACCTTTAGGTTAATCCCCAAGGCTCCCTATTGCAATCTACCACGTAGAAAAACCCGAAAAACAAACAATCGCACGGAGTCTTCTCCGGCATTTATGCAATGCAACATCACTGATGCAGACCAACATGTCCAGGTAGCCTTCACACATCATGCCTATGTCCGTTCTCGCTTACGGACTCTACACAACGGGGACTTTACATATCTACCCGAAGGAACGCCTCCAACTCACCACAAACTGGCGAGAGCGGGCTTCCTATGCAAAGAAGGAGAGCTTCACATGCTCAAGAATAGAATCATTACCCTAGCGTTCCTCTTTGGCGGCATTGAAAAGTAAGCTGATGAAAAGCACCGCACTCCCTTTGCCTCCGTGGATCCGGAGTCGGCTCGCGATTTGGACCTTCGAAGCTCCTCCAATGGCCGGATCTAGCTTCTTCTTCCTCCTTTGCTCTCACCTCTCTCTTGACTTAGAAAGAGAACCACTCAAGTAAAAGTGAGGGTTTCAAAGGTCCAATCCCGGGTATATCCCAGTAGGAACAACCCTCAATTGTCGGATCCCAAATTAAAGAAATGAACGGCCTTGATTCTGCCCTGAAATGTACAATCTGGACCGAACACGGCCTGGCACACGCCCATGTCCAGGGCTAAGTCCCTCATTCGTCGTCAAAATCGACGCGCCTAGAACAACACACGGGCATCTGACACGCCCGTGTTCGACCTGACACGCCCATGTTCCAACTGACACGGCCGCGTGGTCGGCCGTGCGCCCCCATCGATTTATCCCGAAAATAACCCGAGAACTACACGGGTACTGGACACGCCCGTGTCCTTGCCCGTGTCTACGTCAACACGCCTGGGCTCCAGGCCGTGTTCACGGTCTCGACACTTCATCGAGTGAAGTTCGTCGAGAACCCGACACGGCCTTGGACACGCCCGTGTCCTAGGCCGTGTGCCTTGTCTCGACACATCGTCGAGCGAAAATGTCGACACCCCGGCCGGTTGTCGACACGGGCTCGACACGCCCTGAGACATGCCCGTGTCTCAGGCCCTGTGCCCCATCTCGACACTTCGTCGAGCGAAAATCGTCGACACCCCGGGCCGATCGTCGACAGGGGCTCGACACGCCCTGAGACACGCCCGTGTCTCAGGCCGTGTGCCCTGTCTCGACATAGTGTCGACCGAAATTCGTCGACTTCGCGGCCAAGTCGTCGACTCCAGTATGACACGCCCTAGGACACGTCCGTGTACCAGGCCGTGTGCCTCCTGCCAGATTCCAACTCTGCCTCAAAACATCTCCCGTCGCTCTTTTTAGTTTTGGGGTGTTACACCCATCGCTTCAAACCCTATTTATTTGTCTCCCTCGTGAAACCGTTGGCTTGTTGCGGAAGAACGAGAGTGACAGAATTTCCTAAGCCTTCGGCCGCCGATTTCTGGAGTTTTGGTGCTCGATTTCATCTTTAGAGAGTGGATCCGGGTAGATCTTGCCTAGATCTATGTTTTTACAATAAGCTTTTCCAGTTTCTTGGATTTTTAGAGGTCTAGATATGAGGTTTTGACCCTTTTTCATCCTGAAAAGTTTCAGGAAGTATTGCTTAGGTGTTGTTGTGACCAGATCTTTGAGGAGGAGCGTTTACGTGGCTGGTTTCTGCAATTTGAGGCAAGTGGTGACTTCTTCCCGTTGCCAAGCTTGTCTTTTCCTGTACATATTCCTTACTGTTCTTCCTTTGTAATAGTTTTTGGGAATAGGGCTAGATCCAACATTTACCGATCAGCTTTATGGTATTATTTTTCCGGCCAAGTTCAACAAACATATCATTTAATGTATTAGTTTCTTGGAGTAGTTGTCGGTTTGGAGTGGTCAGTGTTCGTCAAACTGAACTTAATTCATCGAACGGAGTTCGGCTAACATAGGAAAATCGTCGAACCGAGTTCGACGAATAAATCGCAAATCATCGAACTCAATTCGTTGAACTGAGCCAATTCGTCGAACGGAGCAAGATTCGTTGAGTAAAGCCTTAGGCGTTGAGTATATCAATTAGGCATTGAGTGTAGCCATAACACTGAATCCAGTTTCAAGCCTAAGTCCAAAAGCATTGAGTGCACTCAACGCGGCGTTGAGTGTGATGAATACACTCAACGCCTTGTTGTGAGGTCTGCGATGCTAAGTGTAAAAGCATTAAGTTCATTGAGTGCACTCAACGCAGTGTTGAGTGTGCTGTATACACTCAACGCCATCAGAATTTGACGCTAAGTGTAAAAGTGTTGAGTACGTTGAGTGCACTCAACGCGATGTTGAGTGTACTGCATACACTCAACGCTATCAGAATTTGGCACTAAGTCAAAAGGCATTGAGTGTGCTATATACACTCAACGCGACATTGAGTGTGCAGTATACACTCGACGCCATCAGGAAATCTTGGTGGCTAAGTGTAAAAGCATTGATAGCGTTGAGTGAGCTTAACTCACTCAACGCCGTAACTTTATTCGGCAAGTTAAGTAAAAGCGACGACAGCGTTGAGTGAGATGAACTCACTCAACGTCGTCGCACTCTGTTTAAGTGTTGAGTGAGCTGAACTCACTCAACGCCATCATTTGTTCTTGTTGTTGTGTTTAAGAGTTGAGTGTGTCGTGTTATGGAGTCGAGTGGGTCGACTGCACTCGACGCAGCGTCTAGTGTACTCGACGCTTTTTCCTTAGCTTTGTGTCCTTTCACCGATTTGACGTGTATCACTCAGGCTTAGTCTTGCCAAGTTAGACACGTCAGTTTTCTGCTGAATTTGTTGAGTTTGGGTTTATGGGTATTTGGATATATGGGGTTGGTTTTGTTTGCTTAGCTTCGTGAATCATTACACCCGGATATGTTTGGGTATCGTTTTTGGGCTGTTGGGTTATGTTGGATCATATGGCCACCACCGCAGTCCCGTTTTTAAGATGTTTGGGTCTGTTAGTTTGGGTTTGACCGGTTTGGTCCCGACTCAGATCCGGTTGTGTTACGGTGTTAATGATTCACATGTTTATTGAGCCTTTGCCCCATTTTTGTTTCCTATGGATTAATCTTATGTTGTTTCTGTCTTTCCTCGCAGATTGTTTTCGGAGTATAACTCCATTCGCCCTTGGTGCAAATTTCATTACCTTTTAACTTTATAAGTTAACCATTCGTTCTAAATCTCTAGTTAGTTTGCTGTGTTTTCTTTTGACAGTTATTCAGGTTTAGGTTTAGTAATCTTGCTACTCCCTTGTACACTTACAGTTTTGTTTGCCACTTTTATTTTTCTTGCTGAGGTGTTCTTTATTTGAATGGTTCAGGTTCTGAGCAGTAGCCGGTTGAGCAGCTAGGTTTGGTGTTTGCTAGTGGACTCCAGTGTTGCTGAGGTTTCCTCTACCTTGATAGGTAGTTCTTGGTTGTTTTCTTGTTAGTACAGACACTCATACTGACCAGTGGGTTCTTGTCAGTTTGTGACGCCCACTCGCAGTTTTCTTTAGAATTGCTGAATACTCTGCTAAGCTGCTAGTTTTGCCTTTTGTGATTGTTTTTACTTGCTCTTTGGTAATGTTTTATGCTAGGTTGCATGTTAGGTATTTTCACTTATAAAAGCATTACTACTTGTACTTCATACATCTCATATTTATAAAATTAAAATTCCATTTTCTAGCTAACGTAAAGACTATTTTTATACTTATAATAAATTTAGAGTCTTGCTTGTCATGAGTTATCCTTTGGGAATGTTTTATACTCACGTAGGATGTTAATCAACATAACCAAAGTATTTTTTGCAGCGTATAACTATACTTTTACTCGTGGACTAATTGATCCACTGTGCCGAGGGATACGACCATCCAACTTAAACTGGATTTTGTTTAATAACTTATGGATTTCATATAAACCGTAGAGTTTAGGTTTTTGCCTGAGCGCCTGCAGTTATCCCCTACATAGAGTGACATCTCGGCGCGTATTTTCTCTTACTCTGATATAAATTAAATGTTGAGAAAATGCGGGTTGTGACACGCCCAGGAAAAGTAGAATTATTGGGGGGCAAGTGGAGCCAGAGGGCCCGTACTCGCCCAGGCGAGCCCGATATATGGCAGGCGAGTAGGGCCAGTCGGGCCCGTACTCGCCGAAGTCCAGGGAGAGGCGGTGAATGTCAGGGCCGTCGAGCACTCGCCGCCCCATGCAAGCAGAGGCTTCAGGGGGCCACTCGCCCAGCAATCTATGATGATTTTTACCATTTTGCCCCCACTGGCTTGCTCATAGCCTTTCAGAACAGCGGAGTTACGCTGTTGGCAGGCCAACCTGGACTGCACATAGCTGTTTGGAATAGCAGAGGTTGGCTATTTGCTGGACGTTTTCAGAAATCTATAAATAAGACCTAAGACGTACCTCAAAAGACATGTTCACTTGTTCCCCAGGCTTCTAACGCTTTCTGAGGTTGCCTTAGCTCGACACTTGGCTAAGGAGGGGAAGCACTCTAAGATCTTTCGAGTGTCTAGTGGGACCTCGATGTCGAGCCCTTGGGTCAGTTCCCTTTTCTTTTTCTTTGTTATTTCCTTTGCAGGAGAGTAGTAAGCGCACAATCAACCCTTCGCCAAGGGTGAACTCCACAAGAGACCGAATTCTCGATTTCAATGGAAAGTACATGTAAAGTAAACTATGGAATAAGTAACCTTAACATATATGAATGCCCATACAAAATTATAAGTTAATGGGTCTTTTGCAGGCTCCCAACGTATAAGCTATCCCCTACTAGTTTATACGATGGGGTGTCAGGTTATATGCATGTATGTGTGTAGTGATATGTTATGCCAAGATTCATGCAAGTGCAACACACACACATGACTCTATGCACACAGACCTTTAGTTGCCCCATTTTAGAAGCTAGCTTCACTCCCAGGAGCCTCCGTAGTGGCTAATAGAGATAGTGGGTCGGTCCACCCCACTCCTATGCGGGTAACTGCACTACCAATCCTAGCCCTTACATATTCCTCAACACGGAGAACACAACCGCGGAGCTCCTGCGTACTCCGCTGGACAAACCACCAGTCTTTTCTTTGGCTATTTGAGAACCACACTTGCCAAGTCAACGTATTGACGTCGGTGCGATCGACCGTCAAATACGAAGACCCATAACTTTATGCACATGCAACCATGAATTGTTTGAGCCATTGGCTCCCCAGAATAACCCATCCGTTACAACTACCTTCTGAGCATTCGGCTCGCCGGGTTAACTTGCCCATTTCCATAACCACAGAGCCTACCGCTAGGATAACCTAATCAAGCTAACCTCCCAAGTCACCAGTGTGAGTGAAAGTGAAGTCCAAGTATTTCTAATTGCTCTTTAACATTTTAATCTTACGGTTTAAGGTTAACCATGGACTGCACATAGCATTCCCTGTGAAGGGCTCTCAAGGGCATTAGGAACTACGATGGGCTGAAGATCAAAGCTCCCTTTCGCAAGGCACCTACTATTATTAGTATCTACCCAGGTCCCAAGCCCTTAACATTACACTTGAATTAACCCTAACTGTATTTAGCCTCCTTCTGAAGGGAAAGACGATCCACCCTCGGTCTCGAGCACAACCTTGCCCTTAGTCAACCAGGCTCTCACTACCTGCCTTCATTTGGACCTTATTTACTCCAACCAAACCAAGTGCAACATCTACCCCTTACCAAGATTCACATGTTTCCCTAATTCTACGGTTTTGATGCGTGTAGACCTAAAAGACTATATGATGTGCAAGAATGTCGACCTTCCAAATAATCATCGAAATGACCTAAGATTATTATTGGGGGTTTGTCAAGAAATTTTAGAAATAAATACAGTAGATTATAATTTTCCTACTTTATTTGACATTTATTTAAATTTCTGCAAAATCAGGCATCATATGCTTTTGAACAACAAGTACACTTTTCTATTTAGGTATGACCTTAGCAAAATTATGACAGATTAACACATCAAAATAATAGTAATTAACAAAAATCCCAATTTTCTAAGATAAATTTGACCATCAATAAACTATTGAATAAATAACTACAATATTATGATATATAGGGGAAAAATAGAATTATTCATCGAAAAATTATCGAACAATTACCAGGTGACAAACATATGCAGGAGAGACTATTGACTAAGGCAATAACTAAACAGAAAAGTGTACTTGTTTGGTCATATAACTAAATTTATTTAAAGCAAATCAATATTAGGCACCTTGTGAAGCAACCCATATAGACATTCCTCTAATAATTCTATAAAAATTCATATAGCTCAAGGATGACTTAACAGGTCCTCTGACCAAATTTTATAGGTTTCTAGTAAGTAACAAACCCATAATTAATTTTCTTACAATTAGGGCAAACATTGGGGCTATGAATAAAGTACCAAATATATCACTCCTAAATTCATAACAAAATTATCAGAGAACAATAACATCAGATATGCCCACTGCCAAAGTTTCATGAACACCCAAGTTTATATAAACATGAAATGTCATTTTGAAATAACTTCCCTAATTAGTTCTTAATTAAATCAGAGGGGCTAAATGTTCTTAAAAATTCCAGTAAAATTATCCCAGGCTCATTACCACAATATGAAGTAGATTACCAATTTTCAAGTTAATCCAAGGAAATATGACCCCATATCCTTCTCAATACTCAATGGGCAACCCTAGGGTTTGTACTATTGTTTATGAGCATAACCACCCCAACCCACCATAAACCACTTGTGAGGGGGTTATATGTGACTACAAGTCAGTGGCTAAAGATTCACCACATTTGGATGAGGAAAGGTTACTCACTCCACTAAGTGCACTTTTGGCCTAATTTTCACCTTATGAAACCAAACTTTGGGCTGAGATTTTTATCTGTGACCTATCATGGCCCTAAGAGCCGTCCACCTAAATTTTGGAGAATTATGAGGGCATTAGACCTTTTAATTAAATTACAAATAATTTATTAAATATTTATAAAGACTATAAAAAAATGTTTTCCAAAAATTCAAACTACACCATTTTGAGTGTTGTGGTCGAAACACTGACCCAAATGGGCGGAAACAAATTTTAAAATAAAGTAGACTTCAAGTCCTACAATTTTCATGTTGACTACTTTTCCTCAAAAGGCCTATAATGGCCTCGTTTGATAGAAAGAAAAAAATTTATGTTAAAGGGTAATCTAATCATTATATTATAATATAATTATAATAATAATAGAGAAACGTTGTTCATCTTCTTCCTCCCGAAAGCACAAAAATAAATGCCTGTAATTTTTCCAAGCTCCATTGTCGGCCACCCGTCCACCTCCCAGTCCAGCCACCGCCACCGCCACCTCCTTGAGGTGGTGGCTATCGCCCGGCGGTGGTTTGGCCGCCGGAGGTGGTTGTTTCCGGCGAACCCACCACCATGAAATTTCAGAAAATCTTCATTTTTCCTCACTTGGATCGGCTTATTTGAGCCTGATTTCTCAGCCTAATTTGATCTAAGATACTAGCACAAGGGGAGAGGAGGAGGAGTGGACCTTCCATTGGGCTTTGTGTTGAGTGTGATGGTGGAACTCCATTGCCAGCCGCCTCTCTTGATTTCCACCTCCCGATTTTGATTCTCCAGCAAAATGCTTGATCCAAAGCTCAATTTCGACTGCTTGGAATGTTTTGAAGCTGATGAATGGATCAGGAATTGGAATAGGGGGCTGCATAGGGGGACTTATAATTTTTCCATGGGAAGGGAGGTGAAGGGGTGGTCAGCCATGGTGGTTGGGCTCCTCCATTGATGTTGACTAGCTGGATTCAATGGGAATTCATTCCCCAAGCACTAGGGAGATGAGTGGAGGTCTTAGGGAAGTGGGAGAGTGTGCCCCATGGTCTTCCTCCATTACTCCTCTCTTTTCCTCTTTCTCTCTCCTCAATTAAGGGGAAAACTCCCTTTTTCTCTCTCCTAGTCACCTCCTCCGAAATTTAAGTGGTATTCCATATAAATATCAGCCTGCTAAAGTTAATGGGCCACTCAAATTGGGCTTATCCCAAGTGGCTTGGGCATGGTTAGGTCATGTATGCTAGTTTGACCTATTCTAAGGTTGAGTTGACTTTGGTCAATTTGACCTTTTGGGTTGACCCCAATGGGTCCTTGGTGACCCACTGACCTCCACTAAGATCTAGGAAGGGTTGGGTAGGGTTGGTTTGGCACCTTGGAGTCACTTGACCCTTAATTAGGGCACTTTGACCACTTTAGGGTTAGGGTTGCCTTTTGGTCATCTTGACCTTTTTAGTTGACCCCAATGGATCCTTGGTGACTCATTGACCTCACTTGGGGGTCAGGAGAGTCTAGGTGTGGTCATTTTGTCAAGTTGGAGGTCCATTGTCCTTAGATAGGCCACTTTGAACATTTTAGGGTTAGGGTTGACTTTGATCAACTTCACCACTTTGGTTGACCCCAATGGATCCTTTATGACCCAATGAACCTTTTAAAGGGTCTATGGATGTTATGGTGGGGTCAAATAGTCGAGGTGAGGCCCTAAAGTCAAACCCTAAGTTAGGTAATTGGAAATTGTTATTTGTAGACGATGGTGATTGAAGTTATTAGTTGTTTACCTAAATCACCTAGAGGGGGGTGAATAGGTGAGTTGCGCGTCTTTTTGCGGAATGAAAAATTTAGCGATCTATGCACAGAATCACAACCAAGCAATCACAGAGGACATAGAGATTTATAGTGATTCCCCAACCTTGGGTACATCCACTTTACACTCACAGATCTAGCAAAGCACTAGACTCGGCTACTCCACTAATCTCGGATTGAAACCAATCCGAGTACTCGAAACAACATCCTACAACTCGATCCATAAAACGGATGTACACTCGGAAGATGAAAACTTCCTACAACTCGGAGAACAAAGCTCCTACACTCGGAGAATAGTCTCCTATAAGAATAGATTGAAATAAGAAATACAAACAGTATCTTTTCTCAGATCTCGAAATTTCTGCCCAGGTCTTCCTTCTTGAGCTTTGCGACACAGTCAGAAAATTTTGAAGAAGACACGACAGGATCCTTGATCTGAAAATTTCTTGAATCACATGATCAAAGAGAAGATGAAGAGGTTGAAGAACGATCTTGATCTACAAGTCGACTAGTCTGAATCTCCTTGAACGAAAACCCTTGGCGATTTGCACGATGAGCGGCGGCGGCTTCCGTTTGGGAAAGAGAATTGTGATTCAAAATTCTTGGAATATTTTTTTCACACGCTTCTTAGGGTTAGTCGGAATGACAAGACCTTTTATAAGATCTCCCTAACAGTCATAATTATCATTAATGACGACCATATGGCCCAATCATGTCAACTCATTTGAAAATCGCATCTGTTAGGACTTAGCGAAATTTTCTGAAAAGATGACTGGATTACTCGAGTGAAATAAGAACTACTCGAGTTCTAAAATGGGTTCTCGGGAAGACAATATCAGACTACTCGATAAGAAGACCTTCAGGAAATTTCAGAGCAGAATTCATTATCACTCGAGTGGAATGAGGGTTACTCGAGTGCTAGAAATTTTACTCGAGAAGTGGATGTGAACTTCTCGAGAAGAAGAATTAGAGAATATTCTGGGAAATAAAGCTGATTACTCAAGTACTAGATCTAGACTTCTTGAGAAGTAGACAGAATTCTCGAGTACAGGAACTACACTACTCGAGTGGGGTAGATACTTCTCAAGAACTTTCCTTCTATCACACGAGTCAAAGTGCTCATCTACTCGAGTAGTGAACTTGACTACTCGAGTATAATACTTAGAAAATTTCTAAGAAGGAAAATCTGTCAACTCGAGAAAGAGAAGAAGTTTACTTGAGTAATGGACTTGGCCACTCGAGAACTAGATTCAAATTTCTCGAGAACCATTTCCTTTACTCGAAATCCAGACTAGACTTACTCGAGTACAACTAAAGGTTCTACTCGAGTACTAGAATTCTACTCGAATGAAACACTTAGAAAGAAATTTGGTTTATGAAGATTTTTCTTTCTTCAATGGAATCAGCAACATGTCTTTCTCCAACAAACCTAGTGCTTGAAAAATGAAGTGTATCCCAATAGAGAGGCTACACATGAGTAAACACCATGAATCACACAATGAGGGATTACATTGTATGGTCCTGTGTTTGGTGACCCATTGTAGACTGACATTGGTCGACACTTGGTAATTAAGTCCTGCAAACACATAACTCAAACAATACATCAAATACAACTTAATTCATCTTAGTTTAAGCGTGACTTCATACAAATCTGGGTTACTGTGGATACAATACCCAATAATCTCCCGCTATTTGTAGAAGTCAAAACCCTCTACACTAAGGTGAATTATATAAACAAATAAAGAACTAGATATGGAAGAGAGAAAATAGAGTAACATGCACAAAGGTTGAACACAAAGAGTAGATTATCAAAATTAAGGATTTATATAAATAGAATTGCCCAAAATTCATTTCTACACAATTCCAATCCACACTCTTATAACTTTCTTAATTCTTTAGCTTGATGTTGTTGTTGCTGTATGTCCTTTTTTTATTGCCTTCTCTGATAGTTGTATGGCTTTGGGTAGTATTTAGGAGGTTTTGGAGGTGCAGCAAGATTATTCCTTCCATACTCTCGATCATAAACTCTTCTTTTGGTCATAGATTTCTCATACAAGTCCCACTCTTGGGAGCTATAATGATCATGTTTATTCTCATTATAGTCCAAAACAAACTTGAGAGTGTCAAGGATTAGTGACTTTTGTAACGCCCCTGATTTTGCGATGATTTATTTGAATGGGCAGCGTCAGATTTATGACGTCGTGGCGTTACTTTTAACGTCGAGTTTTGGATTTAAGTAATTTTGGACTTGCTCGTCCAGTTTCGCCGCAACCCGAGCATTTTTGGAGTGTCGGCGCGCGATCAAAGTTTTGGGTTTTGTTTTTTGTTCGCCGCATACTTTGACGGTTTATATCTCGGGAATGGCTCGTCGGATTCTGGTTTTGACTTCGCCGTTGTGTTCGTAGCGTTATTGTTCGCCTACGGTGTGAATTTCGTTTGATTCAGTGCGCGTTCGGGCCTCCGTTTTGAACTCGTGGTTTTTCATTCAAAAATATATAAATATGAATATTTTAATATTATAGCACTATTCAAAAATGTGATTCACTGTTCATTTGTATAGTTTGATCAAAGGATTTCTTTTTGTAAAAAAATTGTTTTGTATGCAAGAAATTTGTTGATTCTGCAAATTTTATTTTTTCTGCTCTCGGGTGGTAATATATATACTCGAGTGATTGGTTGGTATATACTCGAGTGATTGGTTGGTATATACTCTAGTGATCTTTTGGACTTACTCGAGTAAATTTTTATTACTCGAGTGATTTGTATATTTACTCGAGTAGGCTTTTTATATTACACGAGTGATTTTTTGGACCTACTCGAGAACTTTTTCTGCTACTCGGGTACTTTTTTATATATACTCGAGTAATCCTTTTTCACCTACTCCAGTGATTTTTCTTACCTCACGAGTACTTTTTTTTGTTATACTCGAGTACTTTTATTTTACTCGAGTACTTTTTATATTTACTCGAGTGACTATTTTTGCCTACTCGAGTAGCCGTTTTCTACCTCTCGAGTACCCGTAATCTTGTTCTCTTGTAGTCCGTTGCAGTTTATGTTCGGGAGCTTTTTTCAGCATAAAAACGATGTTATATGGGAAAATGGCTAACATGAAATTTGTGCGTCTCGACGAGATCTACAACTTTCATGTTGGCTACTTTTCGATTTGAAGCCATCCTAAACCTTTATTTTCGTCTTCCGCGCACCCGGGCGTAAATACTCCGTTTTTGGACAGAACTTTTTATAAATATATATATTTATATATATATTTATATATCTTTTTATACATATATATATGTATATATTTATATACATATTTATATCAGAGAGAATTTCATCATCTTCTCCAATTCTTTTCCTCCCGAACCAGAGCAGCGTGATCGTGAGAGAGAAAATTTTTCGTGAACCTTCCGGTGGCCTCCGACGGTGCTCCATTGCTCGAAATCTTCATCCGAACATAGATCCGGAAAGCTCTCGCCGAGAGCTACGCCATTGTGGTAAAATCTTCCCCGTTTCTTGAGATTTCTCGTTAGGGTTTTCGGCCCTAACCTCTATTTCGGTACTTTTTGTATAGATTTCAACTCCTCCCGCAGTCTTTTGCCCCGATCTACGACGTGGAGCGATTCAGAGGACTTTTCTGGTAAAACCAAGGCAAGTGGTGGTTTCCCCTCGTTTCTCTTTGTCCGATCTGATGGTAACGGCTATACTTTCATGTTCTTTAAAAATTTCTGCGCTTATTCTTCCAAATCACTGTTATGCTTAATCATTTCAACGATCCTTTGTTGTTGTAAGATTTTGTCTTGGAAGGCCCGATTTAGTCTGGTTTTGGTTAATCGTTCCCGATGCGTCTGTTAGAAAGTAGCGAAAAGAAGCGAAAAATAGAGAACAAGCGGATAAGCTTTTGAATAATTGAAACTTTATTATCCAAAAAAGATCCCTATTACAAAGGTATGCCCTCCCTTATATAGAATAGAGGAGAGATAAGAGAATACAAATAAGAGATGTGGGACTAAAAATTTACAAGCTAAGCGGACTGTACAAGTAAACCGCACAAGCCGCGCGGTTAGACAGAAGGACTAACCGTACGACTACAACAAGAGAAGCAGAGAGGTCGCCTGTGAAGATCGCTAGACCGCCCGGTTTACAAGCCAGCGAGTCAAACCGCCAGACCGTGCGGCCTTCAACCCGCCAAGACAGACCGCCCGGTCACCAACTTCAACACTCCCCCTCAAGCTGGAGCATATATATCAATCATGCCCAGATTGTCGCAAACATGCAGAAACGAGGCGGAAACTGGCTTGGTGAAGATGTCAGCCAGCTCTTTATCAGACGTGACAAACAGAGTGCAAATTTGTTCTTTTAAAATCTCTTCACGAATGAAATGGCAGTCAACCTCAATGTGCTTTGTTCTTTCATGGAATACCGGATTTTTGGAGATGTATATGGCGGCCTTGTTATCACAGAACATAGGTAGAGGATGGTTGTACACCTCTCCTAAATCTAGCATGAGAGCCCGCAACCATTTCAACTCACAAGTGGTTGACGCCATACTGCGATACTCAGCTTCTGCGCTGGACCTGGAGACAACAGACTGCTTCTTGCTCTTCCAGCTCACCAGATTGCCCCCAACAAAGGTGCAAAAACCTGAGGTTGACTTGCGATCCCCTTTGTCATCAGCATAACTTGCATCTGAGTAGGCTTCAATCCTCAGATGACCATTCTTCTGAAAAAGTAATCCTTTCCCAGGTGCTGCTTTGACATACTCCAAGATCCGCAAGGCGGACTGTAGATGACACTCCCTAGGCGCTTGCATGAATTGACTCACCTTGCCCACAGCATAGGAAATGTCGGGTCTGGTCACTGTGAGATATATGAGCTTACCAACCAGACGCCTGTACCGCGAACTATCTGAAAGAGGAGGCGAATCATCTGTCCAGGTTTTGTCCTCCCCAGTAGCCATGGGGCATCGGGCAGGTTTTGCTCCAGTTAATCCTGCCTCTTTTAAAATATCAAGGGCATACTTACGCTGAGAGAGAACTAAGGAGTCGGGCTTCCGAGAGAGTTCGATCCCCAGAAAGTACTTTGGAGAGCCCATATCTTTAGTGATCAGATGTTGGCGAAGATGTTGCTTTGTCAGGGCTACCCCTTCCTGGTCATCGCCAGTGAGAAGAATATCATCGACGTACACAGCAAGAACAACCAGCACAGAAGGAGTTTTGCGAATAAAGAGAGAGTGATCAGCAGAGCTTCGCACAAAACCAACAGCCGCCACAATGCCGCTGAACTTGTCAAACCAAGCTCGAGGACTCTGCTTGAGGCCATAAATTGCCTTCTGCAGCCGGCATACTCGTGTCTCCCCCTAAGCAACATACCCAGGAGGTTGCTCCATGTAAACGGCCTCATGAAGATCACCATAAAGGAAGGCATTCTTGATGTCCAGCTGAGAAATCGGCCAATCCCGATTGACGGCCACAGAGAGAAGAACCCGGATAGTGCTGAGACGAGCCACAGGGGAGAAGGTGTCAAAGTAATCAACCCCATAGGTCTGAGTAAAGCCCTTAGCAACAAGGCGAGCCTTGTACCGATCCACAGTGCCGTCTGGGCTAAATTTGACCACAAAGACCCAGCAACATCCAACAACATCAGTACCGAAGGGAGGAGGACCGAGAGTCCAGGTACCCCGCTCAGTGAGGGTCGCCATCTCCCCATCCATGGCCATCTTCCAGTGAGGAATAGCAAGGGCCTCCTGATAGGAGCGGGGTGTGGCAGTGGCAGAGATAGCCAGTGCAAATGCCCTGCGAGAAGGGGTAAGACGATCATAGGAAACAACAGCAGCAAGGGGGTGTAGGGTACACGTCCGCACCCCTTTGCGAAGAGCTATAGGAAGATCCAGGTCAGCCGGGCCCGCGGCATCCGGAGCATCCGTGGTAGAGAAAGCTGGCCCGGGAGAAGAGAGCGACGGCAGCGGAGATGAGGGAGAGGGTGGTGGAGAAGGGAGAGAGAGAGGTGGAGGAAGAGGAGGGGGTGGAGACGGTGTAGTAGGAGGTGAGGGAACGAAGGGAACGGCAGGAGAATCAGAAGCGGGGAGAAGAGGGAGGAGTCATCCGAGAAGTAGGTGGTATTCTCGAAGAAGGTGACGTCAGCAGAGACGAACTGCTTACGAAGGACGGGATCAAAGCAACAGTAGCCTTTCTGAGTGGTGGAGTACCCCAGAAAGACACATTTGGTGGAGAGAGGGGAGAGCTTATCACGGGTGGCAGAAGGGGTATGCACAAAGGCAGTGCATCCAAAGATTTGGAGAGGAAGAGGAAACGGCTCCTTGCCCGGATACAAAATGGAGAACGGGGTTTGGCCGTGGAGAACCGTGGAGGGAATGCGATTGATGAGGTAGCAGGCAAGGAGAACAGCATAGCCCCAATAGGAGCGAGGAACATGCATCTGGGTCATCAAGGTGCGAGCGACATCGAGGAGGTGACGGTTTTTGCGTTCGGCCACACCATTTTGTTGTGAAGTATAGACACAACTAGTTTGATGAAGAATCCCATTTTGCATGCAGAATGTAGAGAAGTCACGACTGAGATATTCTTGGGCATTATCAGAGCGAAAAACTTGGATAGAAACACCAAACTGAGTTTTGATCATGAGATAGAAGGATGTCCAGACAGAGAATAATTCGGAGCGATCTTTTAATAGATACACCCACGTACAGCGCGAGAAATCATCAATGAATGTGACAAAATAGGAACTACCCCGACCAATGGTAAGTGTAGGAGAAGGACCCCAGATATCGGAGTGGATAAGATCAAACAGACGGGTAGAGCTACGAACGTGCTTTGGAGGGAAGGAGGAGCGGTGATGCTTGCCAAGCTGACAGGCCTCACAGTTGAGCGGAGGACTTTGAGGAGGAAGGTGGGGCAGAAGTTGACGAAGAAGACGGGGAGGAGCATGACCAAGGCGGAGATGCCATTGGAGAAGATCTGTGGAGGTGGAGGAGAAGGTGGAAAAAGCAGAAATGTTGTCCAGGAAGTATAAACCGCCACTCTCAGTCCTAGTAGCAATCGTCCGTTGGGAGTCCGGATCCTGAAAAGAGCAAGAAGTAGAAGTAAATGTGACGGAACACTGTAATTGCTTGCAAAGGGAGGTAACAGATAATAAGTTGCACGGGAACTGGGGCACATATAGAGTATCCGCCAAGTGAAGAGACGGAGTGACATGAACTATCCCTGTTCCATGGACGGGTGATGAAGAGCCGTCAGCGAGAATAACCGGGGGCAAGCGAGCATGTTTTTCTAGGAGAGAGAAACACGGGAGATGGCCGGTCATATGATTCGTGGCACCAGTGTCGATCAGCCATTTGCCCTGAGTAGCAACGTGTGCACGACCAGAAGACGTGACAACCGAGGCGAACGGCTTGGAGGAGGATATGAAAGCCATGAAGGGAGGAAGAAGAAACTGCAGCGGTCTTGGTGTCAGCACACCAGCGGCAAGAAGGGCCACGACCAAGGTGCAGAGCACAAGCCGCGCGACTGAATCAGGAGGTCGCGGCGACTAACAAGCAGGAGCGGCTAAAGGAAGAAAGGCAGAGAGGCCGCTCAAACAAGGGAGAAACCGCGCGAACAGAGAGAAAGGCGCGGGGAGAGGAAAGGAGAGCAACCCGCGTGAAACCGTAGCGGGTTAAAGGGAAGAAGCTGCGCGAACACGAGCGGCTAGGAAGCAGAACAAGGCACAGCGGGGAAGAGGTCGCGCGGACTGAAAAGGACGAGCGAATAGAAGAGAGGAGAAGAGCAGGTGACCGCGACCAAGATGCAGGTGAGATAGGAACAACCCGCACGGTCAGGCAGATCACAGCAGCAAACCGCGAGTATAGAGACAAGAATAAAAGGGGAAAGCAGAAGCGGACAGGGAGAAGAAGTCCGCAGCGGGTAGAGACAAGGCCGCAACGACTAGGAAGTCAGAGAGGCAAGAAAGAACAAGGAGCGCGGCGACAAGGAAACAGGTCGCTGCGACGAATAGCAGTAGGAGAAGAGAACCAAGAAGAAGCAAGCCGCGCGAACAGGGCAGCGGACAGAAACAAGCCGCGCGGATAGAAACAAGCCGCGCGGACAGAAGAGAAGGCAAGCCGCGAACAACAGAGAGCGCATAGAATCAGGAGGAAATGACCGTGTCCTCTGATACCATGTTAGAAAGTAGCGAAAAGAAGCGAAAAATAGAGAACAAGTGGATAAGCTTTTGAATAATTGAAACTTTATTATCCAAAAAAGATCCCTATTACAAAGGTATGCCCTCCCTTATATAGAATGGAGGAGAGATGAGAGAATATAAATAAGAGATGTGAGACTAAAAATTTACAAGCTAAGCGGACTGTACAAGTAAACCGCACAAGCCGCGCGGTTAGACAGAAGGACTAACCGTACGGCTACAACAAGAGAAGCAGAGAGGTCGCCTGTGAAGATCGCTAGACCGCCCGGTTTACAAGCCGGCGAGTGAAACCGCCAGACCGCGCGGCCTTCAACCCGCCAAGACAGACCGCCCGGTCACCAACTTCAACAGCGTCTTAGAGATGTCTATGCATGTCTTACCTTTCGTTATTAAACGTGTTAGAATTTATCTAGGACTGTAAATTGCTCCTAGAGGTTGATTAACCGCGTCTTGAGTTCGGTAATGTCAAGTAGAATCTGTCGAGCCAAAATCTCGAGATATTTGTGTTGTGGTTTCTTTGGGTCTCTTGAATGTGGGAGTTAGTGGACGATTCCACCTCCGCAGTGTTTGTTACCTTCATTAGTGCCCTGTGAAAGTCTACCTGGTTTTTGGATGTCTGCGGTATATGGTGGAGAGTATGAGACTCCATCGCAGTTAGACAGATTATATATATCCATTTTGTTTTGGGTGGTGTGTCCAAGAGTGACCACCTCGCCCGCGTTTTTGGGTGGTGTGTCCAAGAGTGACCACTTCGCCGTGTTTTTGGGTAGAGTCGACCACAAGTGCTTAATAAATGTGTTGTATTTTCCTTTCTTATGAAATATTCATGTAGTCACCTTATAGCCTTGTGCGTCTGGTGTACTCTTGTGGAACGTGACAAATCACGTAGGAGTTCTTTTCCTTCACTGTTTTTTTTGGTCTTGGGTTGGTACCCCTATTGACCTTTGCTTATTTTGGCTTATTACTTTTCCTGGCATCATTTGTACCTTCTTGCTGAGGTGTTCTATCATTGGATGCCTCAGGTCCAGAGCAGCTGTTAGCAGAGCCTGTTTTGGAGTTTCTGGACGGTAGTGTTGGTCGTGGTTGTTGCCTCGTTCTAGCGATGTAGTTTGTTGTTTGTTTAGTTTTACTAGTTCAGACATACTTTTGTTCGTGGGTTCATATCAGTTTGTTGGCGCCCACTAAATTGTTAGTTTTTTGATACTTGCTAGCTGCTCATTTCTTTAAATGTGGATGTGGATTACTTGCTCTCTGGGAGGATTTATGCTAGGAATGCATGTTAGGTATTTTCAACTATAAAATCTACTACTATTACTTCATGAATTGCATAATTTAAAACTCTAACTTGTTATTTTTAGCGGCCGTAAAAGCTATCTTTCTTACTATAATAAATTTAGAGTCTTGCATAGCATGAGTTGTCCTTTAGGGACGTTTTTACTCATGTAGGATGTCTGAGTTAATCTAATCAAGTATTTTTCCGCAGCGTATAATATATTTTGATTTGTGGACTAGATGAGTCACTAAGCCGAGTGATACAGCTAACTACTGTACTTAACTGATTTTCCTTAAAATAACTTAAAAAGAACCTTTCTTTATAATTAGTTTGATGTCTGCCTGAGCGTCCGCAGTTATCCCCTGCTGACGTGGCATCATGACGCGCGTTTTCCCTTACTCTGATAAGCTTTTTATGCGGTGAAAATGCGGGTTGTGACAGTTGGTATCAGAGGGAGGTTGCTTGACAATTTGTCGGGCAACCTTTCCTTGTTGGTATTATGTGTTTAGCATCATATCATACACACACTGATATGTCATCAGCACGTCTTGGCTGAAGCACGAACACTACACTCATAGCATAACATGAAGTATATGGGGCATATTATGTAGTATGAGATGCATAATATGTGTCTGTATATGGATCCACCATAGGGGCAACATGTGAGGGTTATGTAGTATATGATGCATAACCTCACCACATGAATGCGACAAGCACGTTTCTTTTTCGTTGCATGAGAATTTCATGTAGTATGGGATGCATAACATTTTCATGCATACGCACTCATAACATGCATTAGGGCCTTTTTAGAATGCATAGGACAATCATGCATAGCATAACATTGCATAAGCACAATGTGCCAAGCTAAAGATTTGTGTGACGACATATGTACACACATGGTTTTAAATCAGAAAATGAATATAAATACATGCATTCACGTCATAGGCACAAGAGTCAATAGGATGAGTGGATATCATCCTAAGTAGGACATAGCATCATTATAAAATCCCAGAGTAAGTTTCAGCGTAAGCAAGTGTCTTTTAAGTATGGTCTGAACTAGTCATGTGGCTTTGTTGTAAGGTAGGATTTTGATAGGTTGTTTGTTGCTTTTTAGAAATGCCGCCAAAGCATCCTGTGACGAGGTCGACTCCCCAGTCGGAGGGTGAGCCATCAGGTTCGCAAAGTGATGCGCTTATCGAGAGTCTGCGTCAGAGCAATGAGGTTCTATCGAGACAAGTGGTAGCGATGCAATCGCAAATTGAGTCTTTGTTGTCTGCCGCTCCCGTGCAGCAACCTTCAGCGCAAGAGCCCCCCTCGAGCCAAGCCGTGTCCGATACCCCTGCTCCTCTGGTGCCCCCGATGGTGATACCACCAGAAATGAATTTCATATCGCACTTCCAGCGGTTGGAACCTACCACCTTCGACGGGAATGTTGACTTTGTGATTATAGATGATTGGATCATCTCCATCGAGGAGATGTTTTCGTATTCTGGAATTCTAGAAGCCCAGAAGGTGATGATTGCAGCCTATCAGTTAAAAGGTCTGGCAAAGAGTTGGTGGATTCGGGAAAGAGAGAGCCTGAAGGAAGGCAGTTCTTGGGAATCGTTTAAGAAGATGCTGCTGAAGAAATTTCTACCCTCGGTCGAGCAAGACCGCCTGATGAATAACTTCCTGCATTTAAAGCAGAGATAGCTCACGGTGAGTGAGTACGAGATATAGTTTAGCAAACTAAGCAGGTTTGCTCCGGATTCGGGAAAGAGAGAGCCTGAGGGTAGAGTGAAACGTTTCTTGGGAGGATTAAGAAGCGATGTCCAGCAGTTGGCATGCGCGTACCAAGATGAAAGTTATGCTGAAGCAGTGGAAGCCGCTTTAAAAGTGGAGGCGATTGAAAACGCCAAGAACCGCGGTGCTGCAGCAAGGAAGGAGAAAAGAAAAGGCGTTGAGGATGGTAGCTCCAGGGCATCTAGCCCTTCTTCGAAGAAGAAAAGTAAGGAGGTGTGTAGCTTCTGTGGTCGTCCTGGCCACCCCTACGAAAGGTGCTTCAAGAGGACTGCCACCCTGAAGCAGCAGAAGGTGCACGCTATCCAAGGTGCACCCAAGGGAGGGCTTGCTTGCTCCTTCTGTGCAAGGAAGGGTCATGATGTGACTCGTTGCTGGATGAAAGAAAGGGTTTGCTTCTAGTGTGGGCAGAAGGGACACCAGAAGTCTTCGTTCCCCCAGGCTCAGTCCCCACTACAGCCTGCCCCACTTCGAGCTCTGCCGCCGCCACCAAATCTGGATAAAGGAAAAGGAAAGCTGAACGTGATGACCAGCGAGGAAGCCCAAACCTCTACGCAAGTGATATCAGGTTAGCCTCAGTTTAATTTTATCCTTGTTAATACCTTTGTTGCCCTAGTTGTCGTTCGTTTAGTTATGTATGTTACGATTTTAGGGGAGTTTAAGGTGCGGAATAGGTGGGCTCGCGTTCTTTTCGACTCGGGTGCCACCCATTCCTTTGTGGCCCGGAGATTTGTTGATAAGCACCGTCTGAGTGTGGACCATTTAGGAGGCTCCTTCAATGTCAAGCTCCCTTCCGGCGATACGGTGATATCTAACCAAGGAGTTCTGAGATACCCTATTTATCTTGGCAATTTTCTGGCCTTTGCGGATCTGATGATTTTGGAACTGTCTGATTTTGACGTGATTCTGGGCATGGACTGGCTGTCCAAGTATGATGCGGTCATCCAGTGCAAGGCTAAGCGATTGGATTTCAGAATGGACGACGGACAACCTATGAGCGTCTATGGATTTTAGGACAGAGTTTCTCCTGTCATTTCTGCAGTACGTGATTGTCGTGCTATAGAGTCTGGTTGCGAGGCGTTTTTGGTTTCTATTTCTGCTCTGAAGACAGCTTTTGTTACGCCACGTCTTGAGGATGTCTCGGTGGTGCAAGAGTTTCCAGATGTCTTTCCTGATAGTCTTTCAGGACTTCCTCCTGAAAGGGAGATAGAGTTTGTGATAGACCTCGAACCAGGTACTCGTCCTATTGCTAAAGCACCGTACCGTATGGCTCCGCGTGTGTTGGACGAGTTGCGTACTCAGCTCGATGAGTTGCTGAAGTGTGGTTTTATTAGACCCAGTACTTCTCCGTGGGGTGCTCCTGTATTGTTCGTCAAGAAGAAAGATGGGTCGATGAGACTTTGCATCGATTATAGGGAATTGAACAAGGTAACCATTAAGAATAGATATCCCCTGCCAAGGATTGATGATTTGTTCGACCAATTGCGTGGTAGCTCGGTATTTTCAAAGATCGATCTTCGTTCAGGCTACCACCAGTTGAGGATTCGTGAGGCAGATATTCCTCGAACCGCTTTCCGTTCACAGCATGGACATTCTGAGTTTCTGGTGATGTCTTTCGGTTTAACCAATACACCCTCTACTTTCATGGATTTGATGAATCGGGTGTTTAAGGATTTCTTGGACTGATTTGTTATTGTGTTCATAGATGATGTCTTGGTGTATTCCCGCAATGTTGAGGAGCATACTCAGTATTTGCGTCAGGTTTTGTCAACCCTGAGGGAGCATAAGTTATATGCGAAGTTGAGCAAGTGTGAGTTCTGGTTACCTCAGGTGTCCTTTTTGGATCATGTTGTAAGCAAGGACGGTATTTCAGTAGACCCGACCAAGATTTCTGTTGTAATGGAATGGGAGATACCTTCTATACCTAAGGAGATTAGGAGTTTCTTAGGCCTGGCTGGCTATTATAGAAGATTCGTGGAGGGGTTTTTGGTGTTGTCTGCTCCTCTAACTAGACTTACTCAAAAGAATACTGCTTTCATTTGGAGTGATAAGTGCGAAGAGGCTTTCCAAGAGCTGAAGAAGAGATTATGTACTGCTCCGATTTTAACCTTACCTACTGAAGGAGTTGAGTATGCTGTCTATGTTGATGCGTCACACATCGGACTTGGTTGTGTTTAATGCAAGATGGTAAGGTGATTGCGTATGGATCGAGGCAACTAAAGATCCACGAGAGAAACTATCCCACGCATGATTTGGAGTTTGCTGCCGTAATTTATGCGCTGAAACTTTGGAGACACTTATTATATGGCACGATGTGCAAGATCTATACTAACCACATGAGTTTGAAGTACGGCTTCACTCAGAAAGAACTAAATCTGCGCCAGCGTCGGTGGTTAGAATATGTGGCGGATTATGAAGTGGAAATTTTTTATCATCCAGGAAAGGCTAATGTAGTAGCCGATGCCTTGAGTAGAAAGACCGCTAAGATTTTTAATCTATCGGTGCAGTCCTTGGTAGAAGAATTTTTGTTGATGGATATTGAGGTTGCGAGTAGTACTGTGTCTGCTAGTCTAGAAGCAGAAGAACCCTCTTGGATTTCCCTTACTCGAGCACATCAGAAGGATGATCCTGATTTGTTGCATCTCTGGAATAGAACTGTGAAGGGAGAGCTACCTGATTTCTCTGTGGATGAGTTAGACACCTTGAAGTATCGGGGTAGATTTTGCGTCCCCGCTTTTGGCGATATTCGAGCTAAGATCTGTGCTGAAGCTCATGGTTCCAGTATAGCCTACCACCCTGGTTCCACTAAGATGTATAAAGATATAAAGCAAATTGTTTGGTGGTCCGGGATGAAGAATGACATCGCAAGTTTTGTATCGGAATGTTATACTTGTCAGTGTGTTAAAGCTGATCACAAAAGGCCTGGTGGTAAATTGACACCGCTTGATATTCCAAGTTGGAAATGGGAGAGTATCTCAATGGATTTTATCACCGGTCTGCCAAAATCTCCCCGTGTGCACGACTCTGTTTGGGTGATAGTCGACAGATTGACAAAGTGTGCTCACTTTGTTCCATTTAAGATTGGGTACTCGATGAAGAAGATAGCTGAGTTATATCTTGAAGAGGTCATCAGGTTACATTGTGTGCCTATTAGTATCATATAAGATCGGGACTCTAGATTTATGTCTCGTTTTTGGAAGAGTTTACAGGAGGGGTTGGGTACTGATTTAAGGTATTCCACCTCCTATCATCCGCAGACTAATGGTCAGACGGAAAGGGTAAATCAGATCGTAGAGGATATGATCAGGTGTTATATTTTGGATCATGGTGGTGCTTGGGATGAGCGTCTCAGACTCATGGAGTTTGCCTATAATAATAGTTATCAAAAGAGTCTGCAGATGGCTCCGTTTGAGGCCTTGTATGGGAGGCGTTGTAGGACCCCATTGTTTTGGGCTGAAGTTGGTGAGAGACCGTTGTTAGTTCCGGAAGCCCTTGAAGAGATGAATTATGTCGTGACTCATATTCAGGAAAAGCTTCGTGTGGCTCAAGAGCGCTATGAAAAGTATGCTAATCGACGAAGGGTCGATCTGGAGTTTGCTGTTGGAGACTTGGTTTTTCTGAAAGTTCTCCGATGTCTGGCGTTAAAAGGTTTCAAAGGAACCACAAGTTAGACCCCCCAGTATGTGGGACCTTTCAGATTCTTGAGCGCATCAGAGTGTCAGCTTATAGGCTGGATTTATCTGCGACCTTCCCTGGTGTCCATGATGTGTTCCATGTGAGCCAGTTGCGGAAGTGTGTTCGTAGTGATTGTCAAGTACTCGACTCGATACCCCAGATTCAGCCCAACCTTACATATGTGGAAGAACCTATTCGTGTTCTGGATTCTTAAGAGCATGTGTTGCGGAGAAAGACCATCCCTATGGTCAAGATTCTTTGGAGAAATCAAGACGTCGAGAGCGCGACGTGGGAATTGGAATCAGGCATGAGAGAATCTCATCCGCACCTCTTCTCTTAGTTTCGGGTATGTTGCTATGTTCTCAGCTATGTTGGATTTTGTCGTTTTTGGGTTGATTTTGGAGTTGTGATAAGTTTCGGGACGAAACTTCTTTTTAGGGGGAGTGACTGTAACGCCCCTGATTTTGCGATGATTTATTTGAATGGGCAGCGTCAGATTTATGACGTTGTGGAGTTAATTTTAACGTCGAGTTTTGGATTTAAATAATTTTGGACTTGCTCGTCCAGTTCCGCCGCAATCCGAGCATTTTTGGATTGTCGGCGCGCGATCGAAGTTTTGAGTTTTGTTTTTTGTTCGCCGCATACTTTGACGGTTAATATCTCGGGAATGGCTCGTCGGATTCTGATTTTGACTTTGCCGCTGTGTTCGTAGCGTCAGTGTTCGCCTACAGTGAGAATTTCGTTTGATTCGGCACGCGTTCGGGCCTCCGTTTTGAACTCGTGGTTTTTCATTCAAAAATATATAAATATGAATATTTTAATGTTATAGCACTATAGAAAAATGTGATTCACGTTCATTTGTATAGTTTGATCAAATGATTTCTTTTTGTAAAAAATTTGTTCAGCATGCAAGGAATTTGTTGATTCTGCAAATTTTATTTTTTCTGCTCTCGGGTGGTAATATATATACTCGAGTGATTGGTTGGTATATACTCGAGTGATTGGTTGGTATATACTCGAGTGATCTTTTAGACTTACTCGAGTAAATTTTTATTACTCGAGTGATTTGTATATTTACTCGAGTAGGCTTTTTATATTACACGAGTGATTTTTTGGACCTACTCGAGTACTTTTTCTGCTACTCGAGTACTTTTTTATATATATACTCGAGTAATCCTTTTTCACCTACTCGAGTGATTTTTTGTACCTCACGAGCACTTTTTTTGTTATACTCGAGTACTTTTGTTTTACTCGAGTACTTTTTATATTTACTCGAGTGACTATTTTTGCCTACTCGAGTAGCCGTTTTCTACCTCTCGAGTACCCGTAATCTTGTTCTCTTGTAGTCCGTTGCAGTTTATGTTCGGAAGCATTTTTCAGCATAAAAACGATGTTATATGAGAAAATGGCTAACATGAAATTTGTGCGTCTCGACGAGATCTACAACTTTCATGTTGGCTACGTTTCGATTTGAAGCCATCCTAAACCTTTATTTTCGTCTTCCGTGCACCCGGGCGTAAATACTCCGTTTTTGGACAGAACTTTTTATAAATATAAATATATTTATATATATATTTATATATCTTTTTATACATATATATGTATATATTTGTATACATATTTATATCAGAGAGAATTTCATCATATTCTCCGATTCTTTTCCTCCCGAACCAGAGCGGCGTAATCGTGAGAGAGAAAATTTTTCGTGCACCTTTCGGTGGCCGCTGACGGTGCTCCGGTGCTCGAAATCTTCATCCGAACATAGATCCGGAAAGATCTCGCCGAAAGCTACGCCATTGTGATAATATCTTCCCCGTTTCTTGAGATTTCTCGTTACGGTTTTCGGCCCTAACCTCTATTTTGGTCATTTTTGTATAGATTTCAACTCCTCCCGCAGTCTTTTGCCCTGATCTACGACGTGGAGCGATTCAGAGGACTTTTTCGGTAAAACCAAGGCAAGTTGTGATTTCCCCTCGTTTCTCTTTGTCTGATCTGATGGTAACGACTATAATTTCATGTTCTTTAAAAATTTATGCGCTTATTCTTCCAAATCACTGTTATGCTTAATCATTTCAACGATCCTTTGTTTTTGTAAGGTTTTGTCTTGGAAGGCCCGATTTTGTCTGGTTTTGGTTAATCGTTCCCGATGCGTCTTAGAGATGTCTATACATGCCTTACCTTTCGTTATTAAACGTGTTAGAATTTATCTAGGACTGTAAATTGCTCCTAGAGGTTGATCAACCGCGTCTTGAGTTCGGTAATGTCAAGTAGAATCTGTCGAGCCAAAATCTCAAGATATTTGTGTTGTGGTTTCTTTGGATTTCTTGAATGCGGGAGTTAGTGGACGATTCCACTTCCGCAGTGTTTGTTACCTTCATTAGTGCCCTGTGAAAGTCTACCTGGTTTTTGGATGTCTGTGGTGTATGGTGGAGAGTATGAGACTCCCTCGCAGTTAGACGGATTATATATATCCATTTTCTTTTGGGTGGTGTGTCCAAGAGTGACCACCTCACCCGCATTTTTGGGTGGTGTGTCCATGAGTGACCACTTCGCCGTGTTTTTGGGTAGAGTCGACCACAGGTGCCTAATAAAGGTGTTGTATTTTCCTTTCTGGTGAAATATTCATGTAGTCACCTTATAGCCTTGTGCGTCTGGTGTACTCTTGTGGAACGTGATAAATCACGTAGGAGTTCTGTTCCTGTTGATACCCTGTTTCTTTTGTACTTTACTTCAGTGTTTTTTTTGGTCTTGGGTTGGTACCCCTATTGACCTTTGCTTATTTTGGCTTATTATTTTTCCTACCACCATTTGTACCTTCTTGCTGAGGTGTTCTGTCTTTGGATGCCTCAGGTCCAGAGCAGTAGCTGTTAGCAGAGCCGGTTTTGGAGTTTCTGGATGGCAGTATTTGTCGTGGTTTTTGCCTCGTCCTAGCGAGGTAGTTTGTTGTTTGTTTAGTTTTACTAGTTCAGACATACTTTTGTTCGTGGGTTCGTGTCAGTTTGTTGGCGCCCACTGAATTGTTAGTTGTTTGATACTTGCTATCTGCTCATTTCTTTAAATGTGGATGTGGATTACTTGCTCTCTGGGAGGATTTATGCTAGGAATGCATGTTAGGTATATTCAACTATAAAATCTACTACTATTACTTCATGCATTGCATAATTTGAAACTCTAACTTGTTATTTTTAGCGACCGTAAAAGCTATCTTTCCTACTATAATAAATTTAGAGTCTTGCATAGCATGAGTTGTCCTTTAGGGACGTTTTTACTCATGTAGGATGTCTGAGTTAATCTAATCAAGTATTTTTCCGCAGCGTATAATATATTTTGATTTGTGGACTAGATGAGCCACTAAGCCGAGGGATACGGCTAACTACTGCACTTAACTGATTTCCCTTAAAATAACTTAAAAAGAACCTTTCTTCATGATTAGTTTGATGTCTGCCTGAGCGTCCGCGGTTATCCCCTGCTGACGTGGCATCGTGACGCGCGTTTTCCCTTACTCTGATAAGCTTTTTATGCGGTGAAAATGCGGGTTGTGACAGCTTTGAGGTAGGACTCCAAATCTCTACAAATTCATGAGCTTTTCTTTTCTCTGCCTCTGGAATTGGAATGGACCTGCTGACAGAAGCTCCATCACCATACTTTCTTTTCTTTGGAATATGAATCTCAAGAGAAGCTTGATGAAGTATATCAGCTGGATCAGTTTCCCAAACATGAGTATAAGTTTCTGGAGGAGGAGCTTCAGAGCCTTCCGGTCTTGGACAAAATGTAGACTGAGGAAATGGAACCGGAGGATGCTGAGCTAGAGGATTTAGATGATGGGGAATTATACTTGGATCTGCTAGAAAGTCAGGGAAGGTCTGGTTGTGCATCCACACAGTTGTATCATAGGTGTGAAATTTTACACCATTAATCTGATTCTGCACATTAATATGAATTTCCTTTAGCTTTTCTTCCCAGAGAGTTTGCTTGTTAGCATATGATGTTTCTAAATATTCTTTGACTAATGTCTCTGTTGGGTATTTCATCCACATGAACCCAGATTTGATGAAGTCACCCTGAAACTAAGATGAATTAAGTTGTATTTGATGCTTGGTTTGAGCTATATGTTTGCAGGAATTTCACTGGGAAGTGTAGACCAATGTCAGCTCACAGTGGGTCACCAAACACAGGAATTGTGCAATGTAATCCCTCATTGCATATTCTAAGGTGTTGACTCATGTGTGGTCTCTCTATTGGGATACACTTCATATTCAAGCTATTGTACTATGGGAAAGGAATTGGGTGTTGACTACTCTAGAAGAATCAGTTTTTCCAACATCAGAAAATTTTTAAGTGTTTTACTCGAGTAGAGCATTCACCTACTCGAGTAGTTTGAGTATCATTTACTCGAGTAAAGGAACCTTGTACTCGAGTAGACAAAGTTATATACTCGAGTAGCATGCTTATATACTCGAGTAGATTACTCTCTATACCCGAGTACTATAGGGTTTTCTCATCTAAATTTCTCTAAGTCATATACTCGAGTAAGTATACTCATATACTCGAGTAAGTATACTCACTTACTCGAGTAGATAGAAATATACTCGAGTAGTTCTTTATACCTACTCGAGTAGATCTTGTGTTACTCGTGTACCTTGATATTTCCCTACTCCAGAATTTTTCTAAGTCTTTTACTCGAGTAGAACCTTCACCTACTCGAGTAGATTACTTCCTCTCGAGTAGTTTAGTTCAACTAGTCGAGTAGTTGCCAGCAGACCTCTTCAGAATTTTTTTAAGTATTCCACTCGAGTAGTACTTCATGTACTCTAGTAGTTCATGTAATATACTCGAGTAGCTTTTCCAGTACTCGAGTAGATCCTTTATGTACTCGAGTAGGTCTCTACATATACTCGAGTAATTCTGTCTGCTTACTCGAGTAGTTGATCTCTATATACTTGAGTAGTCTTTATATATTTACCCGAGTATGTTCTCCATAATATACTCGAGTAGTTATTCAACTACTCGAGTAGTCTTTGACTTATTCGTGTAGTTGGCTGAATCTTTCCGAAATTTTGCTAAGTCATTTTTCTGACGGGATTTTTCAAATCACGCGACATGATTGGTCCACGTGTACATCATTATGACCGATTATGACCGTTAGTCTCTCCTATATAAGGTCTTATCAGAAAATGACAAACCCTAAGTATTCTCCAAGTTTTCTTGTCACTCTATATCGTGAAATATTCTTCAGCCGCCTCCTCTCTGACTTTCGCGAATCGGAAGCCACCGCCGCCGCCTTCTTCTCCGGTCAAAGCTTCTACTTTCAGAGGACTATTCTGAAGAGAGTTACAGATCGAGATCGACTTCGCTGATCATCTTCTCTCTCGATTTCTGTAAAAGCGAGTAAATCCAAATCGAAGTCGAGAACTTCTTGACCGATTTCTGAAAGTGCTACAAAGTTGAAAAGAAGAAGATCCTGGCCGTTTCTTTCAGATCTGAGTGATTTACTGTTTGTATTCTTGTAAACACTTTATTAATCTTGTAGGAGAAATCTTCTCCGAGTGTAGGAGTTTTTCTTTACTCCGAGTTTGTAGGAAGTGTTATCTTCCGAGGTGTAGATCCCTTTGTTTGGATCGAGTTTGTAGGAACTTTGTTCCAAGGGTAGGATCGATTTTTGATCCGAGATAGTGGAGTAGCCGAGTCTAGTTGATTGCTCGATCGGTGAGGGAAAGTGGATGTACCCAAGGATGGGGAACCACTATACATCTTGTGTCGTCTGTGATATTGGTAGATATTTCTGTGCTGTGCTCTAATTATTTTTTATTCCGCGAAAGACGCACAAACCACCTATTCACCCCCCTCAAGGTGATTTAGGTCGACAACAGTTTTCTTTCAATTGGTATCAGAGGGAGGTTGATCGTTAAAAGGTTAGCACTTTGATCAGATCCAGATCTGTTGTCTGAAAGATTCTACCATAAAATGGACAAGGGCAAAGATTTCGCCAAGCTTCCACTGTGCAACAAAAACAACTTTCCCATGTGGAAAGAAAGGATAAAATTTTTCATGGAAGCTGTGGATCCAAGGATCTTCATGATCGTTAAAGAAGGTCCTTACGTTCCCATGACTATGTCCACTATCAACCCTACCAAGAAAGTTCCCAAAAAGCTAATGGATCTCGACAAAGACGAGATTGCACTTGTCTCTCTCGACAAGAAAGCTAAGAACATCATAGCAAGTGCAGTCAATGACTCGATGCTGCAGAATTTGATTCACTGTGAATCAGCTAAGAAGATGTGGCACTCCTTAGTCACTTTGATGGAAGGGACTGAAGAAATAAGGGATGATCGGAGATCCCTTCTCAATCAAAAATATGAAGCGTTCCGACAAGGGAACAAGGAAACAATTGCCGACACCTTTGAGAACTTCTTCAAGATTGTAAATGGCCTAAGGGTGTATGGCCGTGTATTCACAAACGTAGAATTGAACGACAAATTCTTGAGATCACTAACCAAGGAATGGGATAACAAGGTATGTGCCATCAGGGAGTTCGGGAAGCTAGCTGAAACGGACCCGCAAAATCTCTTTGGAAAGCTTATGTCCTATGAACTCCAAATCAATACAAGAAAAGCTGAAGAAGAGAAGGGAAGGTCTGCTCTAAAGGAGAAATCTGTCGCTCTGAAGGCAGACACCTCCAGAAAGACTAAGGCTGCCTCCCCCGTTCCAGCTCCAGAAGTTGATGAAGAAGAAGAAACATCAGAGCCCAGCACCTCAGGCTCTGAACTATATGAAGGAGAGTTCTCCTTACTCTCAAGGCAATTCAAGAAGTTTCTAAATAAAAAGAAACAATGGAAAGGCAAAGATGCCTTATATAGAAGATCGCGGCGTGATGACGATCCACAAAGAAAAGGCTCAAGCAGCCACGAAAGGTACAATACCAAACAGAACAAATACGTTTCAACTGACATCATTTGCTACTGTTGTAAGAAGCCAGGTCACGTCATTGCTGACTGTCCTCACAAGAAGAAGGAGGGTGGCAGAAGGGAAGACAAGAAATCCTCACACAACAGGAAAAGGAAAGAGAAGAGCCTCATAGCCAAAAGGAGCAAGACTCTTAGCGACTCCGACTCTTCAGAGTCAAGCGAAGAAGAAGAAGCTTACTTTGGGCTAATGGCTCAAACATATGATGAACAAGAGCCCCAGTTCACTGGGAAGGTAAACTATCACACCCCTCTCTCAGAGTCTGAAGTCTCTGAACATGATTGCGAGAGTAGCTCCTCTGACGATGAGTCAGAATTGATGGCCCAGTATAAGGAGTTAATCATGGCTTACGACAAATGTCGTCGAGTCGTGAAGACTCAGGCTAAATAGATCAAATCTCTAAAAGCCGAAGAGAGCAACTTGAGAGAGAAAGTCGCAAAGACCGACTCCCTCGAGGAAAACTTCAATAATACTATTGAAGAATATAACAAGGCTCTTGAGCACCTTGACCTGAAGGAGAAGATCATCAAAGGTTGGGAAGCCGAACTTGAGGCTGAAAGGAAACTTTTTGAGAGTTTCTCTAAGCCCAAGACGGTTCTTCCATTCGTTGCTGAATTCTCAGCAAAGGCCAAGGGAGCTGGACTAGGCCATGAAGAAGCTCCTAGTAAATCCTCTAGGAGAAACAAGAATCAACAGAAAAATAAGGCCGCCAAAAAGGCATCAGCCGAAGAAAAGGGAAAAGCCCCTCAAAATTAAACCACATTCAGAAAGGTCATCTTTCCAACAAATGAGTTTGATTTTGACTCATCATACGGGCACTTTGCTAGGCCTACTTATGTAGAGCCAAAGTCCCGCTATCAAGGATGGGCTCGACCCCGAAACTTTAGCGAAAGTGTCTTTAAGGCACCTTATGAAGAAGTTGTTCTTCAGAGCTATGGCCCTTTCAATCATGGGCATAACTTCAAGAATGCACCAAAGACAAAGCCTGTTGTAGAGAAGCCCATAAAGGAGAAGAAGCCATGTGATTGCCATCATCATGAGGCATCTTCCTCCAAGAATGCTACCCCTGCTAGACCAAAGTTCCAAAAGGTCAAGCAGGAGATCTTGAGGCAAAGGTACAACAGATTTGACTGTTGGTGATGTGGCAAGGTTGGTCACTTCGCCATAGATTGATGGTTCAATTCCAGAAACGCTACAACTCCTCATGTCAGCAATATGAGAAAGACCGCTCATAATGCCAACACTCGTAGGGGGAGCACTCTAACCCGAGACCAAGGACCCAAACGTGTTTGGGTTCCTAAGGCGAATTGATTGTGATTGCAGGGATGTCCAAAGGCCAACAAAATGCCTATCTGGTACTTGGACAACGGATGCTCTCTGCATATGACCGGGACGAGAAGCCTCATTCAGAACTTTACTCCAGTCGTGAACGGACCAAAGGTCATCTTTGGAGGTTCAGACCGTGGAATTACTAGAGGCTATGGTATGATTACTAACGGCAATGTGTCCTTCTCGGATGTGGCCTATGTTGAAGGATTGGAACACAATCTCATTAGCATAAGCCAACTCTGCGATAAAGGATACATAGTTGAGTTCCATGCTGATAAGTGTTTGATAAAATCCGTTGACAATATGGAAACGATTCTATCCGGCACTCGAAGCAGGAATATTTTCTGTTTAAATTTCATTTGTATAGATTCCTCCACACCAGTGTGTTTGTTAGCAAAAGATAGTGCGTCTCTTGATGACCAATGGAACAAGAGACTAGCACGTATTAATTTCAAAACAATTAATAAACTATTTTCAATGAACTTGGTACGTGATGCCCCAAATGTCAAATGCGTCAAAGACAGACCTTGTCATGCATGCGTAAAAGGCAAGCAAACAAGGGCTACCTTTAAAAGCACTGTTGGCAAAGACTCTAACAGATGTCTCCATCTATTGCACATGGACTTGTTTGGTCCACTGCAAATTAGAAGTTTGGGAGGCAAGGAATATACATTGGTAATTGTTGATGACTACTCGCACTTTGCGTGGGTGTTCTTTCTGAAACACAAGTCAGATACCTTCGATATCTTTACCAATTTTGTCAGGCAAGTCCAAAATGAATACAACTGCTCCATAGTCAAAATCAGAAGTGACAACGGAACATAGTTCAAATCTGGGGCCATGACAAAATTCTGTGAAAGCTTAGGTATCTTTCATGAGTTTTCCTCTCCTCGTACTCCACAACAAAATGGAGTGGCTGAGAGAAGGAACAGAACACTCATAGAGGCCTGCAGGACCATGTTGAGTGATGCTTCACTACCGGAGTACTTCTGGGCTGAGGCCGTCAACACTGCATGCCACGTGCAAAATCGAGCACTCATAAACAAAGACCACAATAAGACACCTTACGAACTTCTGAAAGGCAGAAAACCAACAGTCTCTTACTTTAGAATCTTTGGCTACAAATGCTTCGTACTTAACAATGGCAAGTATCATACCACCAAGTTCAGCGAAAAGAGCTTTGAAGGTATTTTTGTAGGATATAGTAGTCATAGTAAGGCATATAAGATTTTTAATAGAAAAACCCTGGTGGTGGAAGAATCGATACATGTTGTATTTGATGAGATGAGCCTGCTGCAAAGCAATCCGTCTAGTATGCTCATTGAAGATGCAGGTGAAAAGCTGAAAGAAACTAGCTTGGATGATCCGTCTGAAAACAAAGGCGAGAAGTTCATTAAGATCACCACTCCAACTCCCATTGGAGAGGCTGATGATCAAAATGGAGAAGTCATCCATGACGAAGAAATCACTCCGGTGCTTGAAGATAATCCAGATGCAAGAACTCTAGAGCTCAGACATCTGAAAGATCACCCCATGGACCAGATCATAGGAGATCCCCGGGATGGTGTCAGAACTCGGAGAGGTACAACTAATGAGAATCTTCATTTGAGTTTTCTCTCACAAGTTGAACCAAAGAAATTTGAGGAAGCAAACTCAGACGCATCATGGATAATGGCAACGGAAGAAGAGCTAAATCAGTTCAAGCGCTGCAATGTGTGGATGCTTGTTCCAAGACCCAAGGGAAAGAACATCATTGGAACAATATGGGTCTACAGGAACAAGATGGATGAAGACGGAACTATCATAAAGAACAAGGCTAGACTCGTCGTTAAAGGATATCGTCAAGAAGAAGGAATCGACTTCGACCAGACATATGCTCCAGTGGCCAGACTGGAGGCAATAAGGTTGTTCCTAGCATATGCTGCTTTCAAAGGCCTCACAGTCTATCAGATGGACGTGAAGTCGGCCTTCCTGAATGGTAACATAAAGGAGGAAGTGTATGTGGAACAACCTCCAGGTTTCGTTGATCCTAACTTTCCCGATCATGTCTATTTTCTGCACAAGGCCCTATATGGTCTGAAACAAGCTCCTCGAGCTTGGTATGAAACACTGTCTACCTTTCTACTTGAGAACAAGTTCACAAGGGGAAAGATAGACAAGACATTATTTCTTAGGGAAATAAAAGGCAAGATTTTGCTAGTACAAATCTATGTCGACGACATTATCTTTGGCTCTACAGATAACAACCTCTGCAAAAAGTTCTCAAAACTTATGCAAGGGAAGTTTGAAATGAGCAGTATGGGCGAGATGAAGTATTTCTTAGGGCTTCAAGTGAAACAATCTGAAGATAGAATTTTCATCTCACAGACCAAATTCACCAAAAAGCTAATTAAGAAATTCAGAATGGAGAACGCAACCTCTATGAGGACTCCAATGGGCTCAACTATGTCTCTGGATAAGGATGAAAAAGGGAAACCTTTTGACGAAACCAAGTACAGAAGCATAATTGGATCCCTGCTCTACCTTACTGCCAGTAGGCCTAACATAATGTTCTCAACATGTGTCTATGCTAGATTTCAGGTGAACTCTAAGGAATCTCATTACGCTGCTGCAAAGCGGATTCTGAGATACCTTAAAGGCACACCAAATCTTGGCTTATGGTACCCAAGAAGTAATGACAGCGAACTAATTGGATTTTCAGATGCAGATTTTACAGGTAGCAAAGACGACCGAAAAAGAACCTCAGGGACTTGCCAATTCTTCAGAAGAAGGCTAATTTCCTGGAGTAGCAAGAAGCAGAACTGTGTCGCAATCTCAACGGCCGAGTCAGAGTATATCTCTGCAGGCAGTTGTTGTGCACAGTTGCTATGGATAAAGAATCTGTTCGAGGACTACAACCTGCAGTTCAAGGATATACCCTTGTACTGTGACTCCTCCAGTGCAGTTGCAATAGCCAACAATCCAGTCTCTCACAGCCGGACAAAGCACATTGAGCTAAGGTACCACTTTATCCGGGAACATGTGGAGCATGGAGACATAGATCTCCAATATGTGCCTACAGATAGGCAAGTTGCAGATATCTTCACAAAGCCGCTGGATGAGACCAAGTTCTCATTCTTCAAGACAGAGCTTAGGATGCTCAACAAAGAAGACTAAAGAAGGCTGAATGACTAAGAAGCAAGTAATTGCAAAGGGTTAGTCAAAATCTATTCTTTCTCAACTCTTTCAAAATTCAACTCGAGAAGCATGAGACATACTCGAGTATCTAAAGACCTACTCGAGTAAGTTTCTCACCTACTCGAGTAAGTCAATACCTACTCGAGTACGTCTCTCACCTACTCGAGTAAGTCCATATCTACTCGAGTAGTTTTCTCCACATACTCGAGTAACTCCAGTCGACCTACTCGAGTAGCTCCTTTATCTACTCGAGTAGCCTATCTCTCTCTCGTGTCCTGATTCCCAGATTTTTAAAAATTGTTCTATTCGCCACCCAAGGCTATATGCCGCCTCTTTCTTTAAATTAATTAGCGGAAATTTAAGAGTTATATATATATGAAATTCCGAAACATCAAACCTACTCGACATCATTTCTATCTCTCGAGTACCCTCTGTCTCTTCGCCTACCCTGCCGACTCGCCTCCGCCGCTGTTGCAGAGCCGTCTCTCTCAACTCCTCCAGTCCTTCACATCCATGGAAACTCCTCACAACATCGGCGTCAGCTCCGAACTAGTCACCGAGGGTATTGCAGAGCTTTCCGATGATTTCAACAACCTCCTAATTCTTCTCGACACCGCCGGCCTCTCCTTCATCCTCCAGGAACCCTATCACGTTCTCTTCCCCGAAGTTGCAAAATTCTTCTCAAATCTCAAGGTTCGACGAAATGGCAAAGTCCTAAAATCTACAGTAAAGGGTTTGAAACTAAAGTTCACCAAGACCTCTGTCTCTCAACTTCTCCGTTTACTGATTGTTGATGAAGAAGATCACCTAGTTGCTGAGGATTCCGACAGGACAACCCTTTTCTGTGGTTTTTCCACTGATGCTCAATACTTCAAAAGGTCAGATATGAATGCAGAAGGCAAATTCTTGGTTGATGTTATTGGAAAAATTTTACTGTGCAAGACTCACTTCATCCGAGACATTCCCTCATACTTCTTCGATATAATGCAAGCCATTGTCTGCCGCAAGAAATACCAATTTGGTATGCTGATTTTGGACAAAATCAAGGACATCATGAAATCCCCCAACTACGCAAGAATTATATCTCTGCTCCTTCATGAAACATATCCTGAAGTATTCAACTTCTCCAAAGGGACTCCACTTCACCACATGAAGAAGGTCTCCATCTCTTCAATTCAGAGATGGGATCTCAAGCTCAAGAATTCTGCCCAATCTGCCAAGCTTTCAGAGGTTCCAGCTGTAGAGGATAGGACTCCATCTCCCCCTCCTCATCATGTGGCCAGCTCCTCTGGTGAACCAAGTGAGGGGGAGCCTGCTCCTTCTAGCCCAGTCAGGCAACCCTCTCCTCAGCCAGAAATTCCATCCCTACCTCATACTCCCCAGTGTCCAGCCACTTCTTCAGATCAAGTCCCTCAAGACACTCTTCTGTCCACAGCTGCTGCCATAGATGCCATGATTGAAGAGCTTACTGAAGATGTGCTTCCCCCTCCTCCTCTATCTCCTCCAGATCCAACCACTGAACATCACAAGGACTTGTCTCCAGCACAGTCTCCTACCCATTCTCCAGCCAGAACTCCAACACCTTCTCCAACTCCTCCAGCAGATAAGCCAGACACTATTTTTATTTCTGATGAGCCTTCTCCTGAGCCAGCTGAGGCCCCTCTCAGAAACCTCGATTTCTCCATCCCCCATGATACAGAAGAATTGGATGCTGTCATTCCTACCACCAGATCTCTCAGCTCAGTCATAATTGAAGAAATAGCTCCTTGGGCAACTCATCCTATCCCTACTGCTGCTCCCTCTACTACTGCTGCTACAGTTTCCTCCTCAGATCTGCTGCAAAGTATTGCCATTCTTCTTCAAGAACAAAGACATCATTTTGACACCTCTCTAAAGGTGGTCACTGACAAGGTCACTGCTCTTGAGACTGAGATGAGCAGAGGTTTTGCTGAAATTCAGCATAACACTGACAAACTAAAGTACCTGTTCCAACTTGGTGGCAAAGCTCTTGACCATACTATCACTAGTGTGGGCAATGTTATGGAACAAGGTATCACCTTGGCAAACAATCAGATAGAACTAGACAAGAGTACTGAAGCCAACAAGATGAAGATATGTGAAGAAGTTGGCATTTTCAAAGATGACACCATAGAGAAAGTATCTGTTGAAATCAGAAAGGGGGAGGGTTTGATAAAAGAACTCAAAGAACAGGTAGAAAAATCTACTACTCAAAAGACAGATATATGGGAAGCTCATATGAAGACCATTCATGATGATGTGCTTGCACAGATACAGAGTGTCAAATTTTACACATATGACACTACTGTCTGGATGTACAATCAGATCTTGCCAGATCTTTCAGTTGACCCAAACATCATTCCCCATCATCTCAATCCTCTAGCCACAGATGTCACTGCCCCAGCTGTTCCTCAACAACCTACCTTCTCTCCCAGGCCTGGAGACTCAGTTTCTCCTCCAGACACTTATGTTCCAGGATGGGAAGAAGAAGATCCTGCTGATATATTCCTTCAAGCCCCTCCAGAGATCAGAATCCACAAGAAGAAAAGGAAATATGGTGAAGGTCCCTCTACTAGCATGACTGCTCCTTCTAAGGCCCCTAAACATGCTGAAGCCTGGTCTTCAACCTCAAAGTCTCTCATTTTGGACACACTCAGGCTGGTCATGGATCACAATGAGAACAGAAACATGCACTACAGTTCCCAGGAATGGGAGTTATATGAGAAGTCAATGTTGAAAAGAAAGATCCATGACAGAGAGTTTGGGAGAAATAACCTTGCTGCTCCTCCAAGGCCTCCTAAGTACTTTCCTAAGCCTTTCAGCTACCTAAGGAGACAACAAGAGAAGATGGATAAGCAGCAATCCCAAGCATAAACCTAAAAGATGATGAGAAATTGAAATGACAAATTGTAGACTTGATGTTTTTGGAAACTTACATATATATACAATTCTTCATTACTGTCTAATTATCTTTTTCATTATCCTTGCTTACCTGCTCATATTTTCTTTCTTAGTTTCTTTTATGTCCATAATTCACCTTAGTGTAAAGGGTTCTGACTTCAACAAATAGGGGAGATTGTTGGGTATTTCATCCACATGATCCCAGATTTGATGAAGTCACCCTGCAACTAAGATGAACTAAGTTGTATTTGATGCTTGGTTTGAGCTACATGTTTGCAGGAATTTCACTGGGAAGTGTAGACCAATGTCAGCTCACAGTGGGTCACCAAACACAGGAATTATGCAATGTAATCCCTCATTGCATATTCCAAGGTGTTGACTCATGTGTGGTCTCTCTATTGGGATACACTTCATATTCAAGCTATTGGACTATGGGAAAGGAATTGGGTGTTGACTACTCTAAAAGAATCAGTTTTTCCAACATCAGAAAATTTCTAAGTGTTTTACTCGAGTAGAGCATTCACCTACTCGAGTAGTTTGAGTATCATTTACTCGAGTAAAGGAACCTTATACTCGAGTAGACAAAGTCATATACTCGAGTAGCATGCTTATATACTCGAGTAGATTACTCTCTATACCCGAGTACTATAGGGTTTTCTCATCTAAATTTCTCTAAGTCATATACTCGAGTAAGTATACTCATATACTCGAGTAAGTATACTCACTTACTCGAGTAGATAGAAATATACTTGAGTAGTTCTTTATACCTACTCAAGTAGATCTTGTGTTACTCGTGTACCTTGATATTTCCCTACTCCAGAATTTTTATAAGTCTTTTACTCGAGTAGAACCTTCACCTACTCGAGTAGATTACTTTCTCTCGAGTAGTTTAGTTCAACTACTCGAGTAGTTGCCAGCAGACCTCTTCAGAATTTTTCTAAGTATTCCACTCGAGTAATACTTCATGTACTCGAGTAGTTCATGTAATATACTCGAGTAGCTTTTCCAGTACTCGAGTAGATTCTTTATGTACTCGAGTAGGTCTCTATATATACTCGAGTAGTTCTGTCTGCTTACTCGAGTAGTTGATCTCTATATACTCGAGTAGTCTTTATATATTTACCCGAGTATGTTCTCCATAATATACTCGAGTAGTTATTCAACTACTCGAGTAGTCTTTGACTTACTCGTGTAGTTGGCTGAATCTTTCCGAAATTTTGCTAGGTCATTTTTCTGACGGGATTTTTCAAATCACGCGACATGATTGGTCCACGTGTACATCTTTATGACCGATTATGACCGTTAGTCTCTCCTATATAAGGTCTTATCAGAAAATGAAAAACCCTAAGTATTCTCCAAGTTTTCTTGTCACTCTATTTCGAGAAATATTCTTCAGCCGCCTCCTCTCTGACTTTCGCGAATCGGAAGTCGTCGCCGCCGCCTTCTTCTCCGTCCAAAGCTTCTACTTTCAGAGGACTATTCTGAAGAGATTTACAGATCGAGATCGACTTCGCTGATCATCTTCTCTCTTGATTTATGTAAAAGCGAGTAAATCCAGATCGAAGCCGAGAACTTCTTGACCGATTTCTGAAAGTGCTACAAAGTTGAAAAGAAGAAGATCTTGGCCGTTTCTTTCAGATCTGAGTGATTTACTGTTTGTATTCTTGTAAACACTTTATTAATCTTGTAGGAGAAATCTTCTCTGAGTGTAGGAGTTTTTCTTTACTCCGAGTTTGTAGGAAGTGTTATCTTCCGAGGTGTAGATCCCTTTGTTTGGATCGAGTTTGTAGGAACTTTGTTCCGAGGGTAGGATCAATTTTTGATCCGAGATAGTGGAGTAGCCGAGTCTAGTTGATTGCTAGATCGGTGAGGGAAAGTGGATGTACCCAAGGTTGGGGAACCACTATACATCTTGTGTCGTCTGTGATATTGGTAGATATTTCTATGCTGTGCTCTAATTATTTTTTATTCCGCAAAAGACGCACAAACCACCTATTCACCCCCCTCTAGGTGATTTAGGTCGACAACAGTTTTCTTTCAGTCTCCCCCTTTCTGACTTTTACAGTTAGTTCCTCTATGGTAGATTCTTTGAAAGTACCCACTTCTTTATAGATTTTGAAAGTGTGTTATTGGGTCATCTTTTCTAACTATAACTGATTATTAGCAAGAGTAACAGATTATTCCATCACTAGGCCAACACTGGTAATTATGTGGTCCAGTGCTTTTCCACCTATTTTGAATAACTGTCTTAGCTCATCAGTGTTGTGCTGAATTTCTGCAAAGCCTCTGCACATTTCTTTTTCAAGAGCAGTAACTTTCTCTTGAACAGCCTTCAAGGAGTCATCAAAATATTTTCTCTGGTCCATCATCATCTATTCTATCTTACCTATAAGATCATTGGCAGCAGGAATTGGAGTTGTAGTATGAGGAACTGGAGGAGGAGGAGGAGCAGTCCATGGAGTAATCTCTTCAATGATCACTGAGCTCTGAGCTCTGGTAGTATGAAGCAGAGCATCTCCTTCCTCACTAATGATGGTGGGAAGTGTAAAGTCCAAGCTCTTCAGAGGAGCTTCAGCTGATTCTGGAGTTTGTTCTTTCTCATCAGAAATCAATATGGTCTCATATTTCTCTTTGTCAGCAGCAGGAGATTGGGGAACAGGGGATCATGGAGATGGAGTAGGAGAGGGTGATGGTACTGGAGATGGTTTAACACCCTCTATCCGTCGCACAACATATAGCAGTAGGTCCGGCCGGGGCCCGACGCCATATACCACAGACAGATCGGGTGGTTACTCAATGGAATACCATCCAACTAATAACCAACGTCCTACACAGAGTCATTCTAGCGGAAGTAATTATTAAAAGTTGCAAATTAAAGAACCCAGCCACAAGCATGAATGTCCACTACAAAACCCAATAGGAATGAAGTACAATACACAAGTACAATGGCCTTAAGGCCTTACAATTGTTTACTCAAATAAAATGTGTCTTCCATACCACGACACGTAGGCCGGTCATACATGAATAAACAAATAAACACTCAAAATAGGCCTTTGAAGGCCGGCTTCTCAACTTGGGCTTTGGCCCGCTATTTACCGCTCGGCTCCGCAGCACCTGCAAGCAACAATCCACTGCACGGTGGCAAACAAAAGCAACAGTCAGCTATGCTGATCAAATTATAACGATCCCTCCCCCAAACTCGGGGCGGCGATGCTCCTTTCCCTGCACTTTGTTAGCATAACCAAGCAGTATAAATAAGCACTTCATCACAGGCGTGGCCACGCACGGCCACACACCCCGTGCTCTTAGGGCACATTCTCGGTAAACCGGTCAACGTCATGTCAATTTAAGCCATAGACATCTCGGTCTCACCACCGCCACTAGGATGGGCAATCTTGCGAGCATTTTGTCTTTTCGGCATTTGGTCACGTCATTTTAAGCCATAGACCGCCTAAGACCCTCCATCTATGCCAACGGCTCCAACCGAACGACATAGAGCGGGTACGGTTCCGCCTGACCCATTGCTTTGTAACGCCCCCACTCGTCACATGGCATATAACAATGGGTTCAGCCGGGCCCCACGCCATATGTCATAGACAAGCGGCTGAATTACTTGTTAAAATCAAAATCTACTCACCTCCTAACTCAATACATTCTAGAGCAGCATTTTACGTTAATATGAACTAAACTCAGAGAATGTCCACTACTATATAAACTCCACAATTATATATCCAAATCAGGAATGTATACAACTCACACACACTGGCCTTAAGGCCTTACAAATTTCTCTTTGCACAAATGCAATTTCGTACATCAGCACAAAGGCCGGCCACACATGAAATCCAACCACGTTTCTTCACACTGCCTTTAAGGGCCTGTAGCAGCAAGCCTCCATTCCGCTCATTTCAATTCAAGAAACAGCACCTGCAATTAGCCATCCAATCCAAACAGAAAACAAAGTAACGGTCAGCATTCGCTGACCACTTATAACGACCCTACCGCTTACCCGGCGCAGTGGTTCCTTCCCGGTAGGCATAGCCATCATCATTTCTATCAATCTATCAATCACAGTCCATATCACAAACGCCGCTCTCCACCGGACACTCCGTGCACTCAGGGCACCTTCTGGATGTACCGGATATACCAGTCATACACCGCCAATCAAGGCTCTTCACTTGTTGGTTGGGCGGTACAATCCTAGTCCACCAATCTCACTATTGGCGACATCTCGTCCATACAACTCAGAGGTACTACCTCGCAGCATTCACAAACAACCAGAGCAGATCAACCCACACCATGTGGTGTGGCAGCCAGGTATATTGAGGCTCCCCTGGCATTGCCACCCATCGACCCCTCACCTATATCCAATCGACCCACACTATGTGGTGCAGCAAGTAGGGTCCATCTCACTTACTCCCAAACATTACCACCCATCGATCTTCACTAATACAGATCAACCCACACATGTAGTGTAACATGCTAGGTTCATTCCACGTTTCCCCCAGCCATGCTACCCATTGATCTCTCAACATAACCAGGAGCTTAACCAAAGCCTCCATACATCCATAACCAATATTCATTCATCCATACACAACCATTCCATCAAAGTATAAACCTTTCACAGCATCAAATCCACGGAGTCTTCTACGGTTTACCCATGATCATCGCCAATCCAGACTACCCGTCCAGATGGGCTTCACACAATATGCATATGCCGTACTCCACACTTCTGGATCTAGATGTAGAATCAACCAAGGAATCACTTCCGAAATCCACCTCTTGGTGGAGGATTCCACGCACATGCATAAAGTGAGGACTTCGATGTCCAAGAAGGAGATCATTATCCTTGAAGATCGCTTCGGTGCTATGAAGTAGCCGGATGGAAGTCGCTGCCTCGACTTTGCCTTCACGAATCCGTTCTCAGATCTTCAATCCGCACTCCGCAGCTCCTCCAGCAGCTGGCTTTCTTTCTCCTTTTCTTCCCTTGCTCTCCCTTTCTATTTCTCTCTCTTGAAATGAGATGGAGAAGAAGATGATGAAGAGAAAGGGGAATGCTCTCAGATCTCGATCATATAAGCACCTGGACAGAGCCCAGCCCTTGGATTCAGGATAGGGAAATGAATGGCCACAAAATCTCTATAAAATCATCTTTCGGCCTCGACACGCCCTGTGACACGCCCTTGTCACAGGGCGTGTACCTTAAGCGGTACGCGAACCGACTCATTCTGACTTATCCACGATAAGGTGACACGCCCGTGTCAGCCTAGTCACGCCTGTGACATGGGGCGTGTAACCCACTCGAGACCTACTCGAGAGGACTTACTCGAGAGAAAACCAACTACTCGAGTACCCAGATAGGACACGCCCGTATCACAAGGATGACACGCCCGTGTCACACCCCCTCTTACTCGAGTACGTTTCCACCTACTCGAGTACATTTCGACCTACACGAGAGCTACTCGCGTATGAGCGGGACACACCATGTGACACACATGTGTCACAGGCCGTGTACCCTCTTTCTCGAGTATTCGTCGACCTCAACTACTCGAGAGAGAATCGTCGACCAAGGAAGGACACGCCCTAGGTCACGCCCCCTGACACGCCCGTGTCACGGGCATGTACCTCCCGAAAATTCATTGAACGAATTTTGTTGACCACGTGCCCAGTTGCGCAACTCGAGCAAGACACGCCCTGGGACACGCCAGTGTCCCAGGCCATGTCACCCAATATTTTCCCGTTTCTCGAATTTGGTTTGTTACAACCCTCACCTCCTTCAAGAAATTTCGTCCATGAAATTGCACAAAAAACACCAACCAAACTGTTATGACATCAATAACATATGTTACACCAATCCAATCTCCACATGTGCACATTGATCCACAGTTTTAGCTAGTGAAATAGACCCTCAAACAACATCGATCAATCACTAACAGTTCAACATGTAACACGACATATTCACATGACCTTAGATACATTTATCCTGGCCATATATACAACATTATTCACATCACTAAAGTGATACAAGTCACTATCCTTACTTTTGCTCAGCCTCCCTATTTTGCATCTTTCGCGTAAGAGCCAAATTAAACACTCGAGGCTGAGTTTCACCAATTGCGCTTTGCAGCTCTTGTACTTCCAAATTATGGAATCGAGGTTGCGTCCGGGATGCAGATGACTCGACCACTGCTTTACCTTTTTCTTCATAAGACACACCTGTCTTTTTCTCACTTCCTGCAGAGGCATTCCAACAAAATTTCGCTATGTGTCCTTGCCTCCCGCAGTTATAACATATACGTGTATCAACACGTCCTGGCCCATAAGTCGCCCCCGAAGAAACAGTTGACGGAGCTGATTTCGTAGGCCTAAACTTTTTCTTTTCGCGTCTTCTAAACTCCGACTGCTCCGATTGTGGAACTTTAAACTCTGGCTTTTCCACTACCAGTCTCTTCTTCTCTTGTACCCGCTTCAAATCTTTTTCCAAAGCACGGGCCGTATCAACCAACGCTTGGAAGTCTTGGTTCACCGAACTCGGGAGGACCAACCTTAACTCATCCCGCAGTCCCTCATAAAATCGATTCGTCTTTTGCGCTACATCCGCGAAGGTAGACCCCGCATATCTCCCCAATCAGGTAAACTCATGCAGGTTTGTATCAATATCTTCCTCACCCTGCACCTGGCGTTGAAAATCATTTTCCATCGCAATCCGCTGCAACACTGGCAAATACTTGGCTAAAAATAATCAGGAAAATTCATTCATTGAAACCTCCGCTAATCCATGACCTACCAAGTGATGCACCTCCATCTCGTCCCACCACAGTCTCATATCTCCTTCCAATAGAAAAGTGGCTAACTTCACTTTCTGCTCCTCTGCCGTCCTGATTGCAGTCAGGATCCTCTTTACTCGAGCCAACCAATCTTCCGCCTGCGTTGGAGAACATGCTCCACCAAACGTAGGTGGATCAAACTCTATAAATCTTTTCAATGACTCGTCTATTGCTTGCGCCTCCACCACGGCTGCAGCACGCTCTTGTTGTGCACCAGTCTGTACTAATACTCCTGTAGGCCTTGCCTGTCTAGTAGGATGTGCCTGTAACACCGCAAGCACTGTCTCCGTCACCACCCGTATGGTCTCCGCTAAAGGAGGCATAGGTGCTTCAACGGGTGTTGCACTCTCATCCGATCGCTGGGGCTCCGACTGCCCAGCACCACTCCTCGCCACCTAGCAATGTACAAAACACCATTAAGGATCCATTTCATAACGATAATTATACATTGCCTACACACTCACGTACTTCACATACATAAAATACATTCCTAGTGGATATTCGTGAGTTCAATTATGTTCTCTCCTCCCAAATAATCTCAACCTATCTCGGATACCACTTTGTAATGTCCCCACTCATCACATGGCATATAATAGTGGGTCCGGTCGGGGCCCCACGCCATATGTCAAAGACAAGCATCGGAATTACTTGTGGAAATTCGCATCCTAACTCAATCCATTCTAGCGCAGAATTTTAGGTTAACATGAACTCAACTCAGAGAATGTCCACTACTATATAAACTCCCCATTTATATATCCAAATCAGAAATGTATATAACTCTCACACACTGGCCTTAAGGCCTTACAGATTTCTCTTTGCACAAATACATTTTCGTACATCGGTACGCAGGCCGGCCACACATGAAATCCAACCAAGTTTCTTCGCACGGCCTTCAAGGGCCTGTAGCAGCAAGCCTCCATTCCGCTTATTTCAATTCAAGCAGCAACAACCGCAATTAGCCATCCAATCCAAATAGAAAACAAAGTAACGGTCAGCATTTGCTAACCACTTATAGCCTACCCCATACCCGGGGCAGTGGTTCCTTCCCTGTAGGCATAGCCATCATCATTTCTATAAATTTATAAATCACAGTCCATATCACAAACGCCAGTCTCCACCGAATGCTCCGTGCACTCAGGGCACCATCTGGATGTACCGGATATACCAGTCATACACCATCGATCGAGGCTCTTCACTTGTTGGTTTGGTGGTTCAATCCTAGTCCACCAATCTCACTATTGGCGACATCCCGTCCATACCACTCAGAGGTACTACCTCGCATCATTCACAAACAACCAGAGTAGAACGACCCACACCATGTGGTGTGGCAGCCAGGTCTATCGAGGCTCCCCTGGCATTACCACCCATCGACCCCTCACCTATATCCGATCGACCCACACTATGTGGTGCAGCAAGTAGGGTCCACCTCACTTACTCCCAAACATTGCCACCCATCGATCCTCACTAATACAGATCAACCCACACCATGTGGTGTAACATGCCAGGTTCATTCCACGTTCCCCCAGCCATGCTACCCATTGATCTCTCAACATATCCAGGAGCTTAACCAAAGCCTCCATACATCCATAACCAATATTCATTTATCCATACACAACCATCCCATCAAAGCATAAACCTTTCACAGCATCAAATACACAGAGTCTTCTCCGATTTACGCATGATCATCACCAATCCAGACTACCCATCCAGATGGGCTTCACATAGCATGCCTATGCCGTACTCCACACTTCCGACTCTAGATGCAGACTCAACCAAGGAATCACTTTCCAAATCCACCTCTTGGTGGAGGATTCCACGCACATGCATAAAGAGAGGACTTTGATGTCCAAGAAGTAGTTCGTTACCCTTGAAGATCGCTTCGACGCCATGAAGTAGCCGGATGGAAGTCACCGCCTCGGCTTTGCTTTCACGAATCTGTTCTCAGATCTTCAATCTGCACTCCGCAGCTCCTCCAACAGCTGACTTGCTTTCTCCTTTTCTTCCCATACTCTCCCTTTCTCTTTCTCTCTCTTGAAATGAGATGGAGAAGAAGAAGATGAACAGAAAGGGAAATGCTCTCAGATCTCGGTCATATAAGCACCTGGACAGAGCCCAGCCCTTGGATTCAGGATAAGGAAATGAATGGACACAAAATCTCTGAAAAATCATCTTTCGGCCTCGACACGCCCGGTGACACTCCCGTGTCATAGGGCGTGTACCTTAAGCGGTACACGAACTGACTCATTCTGACTTATCCACGACAAGGTGACACGCCCATGTCACGCCCGTGTCAGTCTAGTCACGCCCATGACATGGGGTGTGTAACCCACTCGAGACCTACTCGAGAGGACTTAATCGAGAGAAAACCAACTACTCGAGTACCCAGATAGGACACGCTCGTGTCACAGGGATGACACACCCGTGTCACTCCCCCTCTTACTCGAGTACTTTTCCACCTACTCGAGTACATTTCGACCTACACGAGAGCTACTCGAGTATGAGCGGGACAAGCCCTGTGACACGCCCGTGTCACAGGTCGTGTACCCTCTTTCTCGAGTATTCGTCGACCTCAACTACTCGAGAGAGAATCGTCGACCAGGGGAGGACACGCCCTAGGTCACGCCCCCTGACACGCCCGTGTCACGGGCGTATACCTCCCAATATTTCGTCGAACGAATTTCGTCGACCACGCGCCCAGCTATACAACCCGAGCAGGACACGCCCTGAGACACGCCCGTGTCCCAGGCCATGTCACCCAATATTTTCCTGTTTCTCGAATTTGGGCTGTTATATGCTCACAACGCAACGACAATTTAAGCCATATGCGCGAGTCAAACTTTCCCGAGTCTCAATCTGATACACACTTTACAAAACCATGTTATGTACAAGTTGGCTCCTAGGCCACCATGCTGGCAGAATCACGCATCTGCCCAGTTTTTTGGGTGCACCTTGGAGTTATTCCGCAAGGTTCCCTGTTACAATCTACCACGTAGAAAACCCGAAAAACAAACATCCACACGGAGTTTTCTCCGGCCATTTATGAAATGCAACATCACCAATCCAGACCAACTTGTTGGAACCTATGTCCACATTGACCCAGATTTGATGAAGTCATCATGGAACTAAGATGAATTAGGTTGTATTTGATGCTTTGTTTGAGTTATGTGGTTGTAGGATTCCAATGGGAAGTGTAGACCAATGTTAGTCTACAGTGGGTCACCAAACACAGGACCATACAATGTAATCCCTCATTGTATGACCCAAGGTGTTGACTCATATGCAGACTCTCTGTTGGGATACACTTCATATTCAAGCACTTGGACTATGTGAATAGAGTTGGATGCTGATTTCACCAAAGAAGAAAGAATTTCCACCTTGAAAATTTTTCTAAGTATTCTACTCGTGTAGGTCATTAACTACTCGAGTGAAATACTTGCTTTAGACTCGAGTCAAAATTCTTATACTCGAGTAAGTAAATCTTCCTCTCGTGAAGTTAAGTCCATATACTCGAGTAGACTGTCACTTACTCGAGTAGCTTACTTAACTCTCGAGTAGATACTTCTTCTTACTCGAGTTGCTCAAATTTCACTCTCCAAGTTTTTCTAAGTAAAACACTCGAGTAAGTATATATATACTCGAGTAGTTATAGTTTTTGACTCGTGTAACTGTTTTCTATCTCAAGAGTAAATTTTCTATACTCGAGTAGTATAAGTTATTTACTCGAGTAGTTCATGCTTCATACTCGAGTAAACTAAATTTCTCTTCTCCTAAAGTTATTCCAAGTCATTTACTCGAGTAAGTCTTTTCATATACTCGAGTAGACTATATTCTCTCGAGTAGTTCAGTCTGATTACTCGAGTAGCTCATTTTCCAGTGTTCAAAAATTTTTCTAAGTCCTATCACTCGAGTAGTTCGTCAAACCACTTGAGTAGTTTTTCTCACCTACTCGAGTAGTACAACTTGTACTCGAGTAGTTCAACTCCACTTCCCGTGAAACCTTTCTGTATACTCGAGTAGATCTTCTAAGTACTTGAGTAAGTTGATTATATGTACTCGAGTAGTTGTTTTCTAGCTACTCAAGTAGTCCTGGATTATATACCCGAGTAACATTTCTTTCCATACTCGAGTAGTCCTCTACCTACTCGAGTAGTTATATACCCACTCGTTTATATCTCTTCCTTTTCTCCGAAATTTCTTCTAAGTCCAGATTTGACAGATTTTCAAATTCCGTGACATGATTGGTCCACGTGTACGTCATTAAAACCAATTATGACCGTTATTAGTATTCTTATATAAAGGTCTGTCTAATCGACAAACCCTAATAACAAGAATAATAAGCTTTCAAGATCAAATTTTATTGAGAAATTTCTGCAGCCATCTCTCTCTCTCCAAGTCGTTGTTTCCTCTCTCTCTCTCTTCACGAAAAGAAAGCCGCCGCCGCCACCGCTGTTCTCTCCGGCAAGGGTTTCAATTTTTAGAGGAAATAGACTGAAGAAGTTTTACAGATCGAGATCATTTCTCAACTACTCAGATCCCGCTGTCAGGCTCTCACCTTGTGGCAGGGCCGGAAGTAACTCGATTGTATCAGCCTTGGACCCCGAGCAGATCCCGCTGTCAGGCTCTCACCTAGCTGGCATGGCTGGAAGTCACTCGGTGTCATCCTTAGACCTCGAGCAGATCCCGCTGTCAGGCTCTCACCTAGCTGGCAGAGTCGGAAGTCACTCGATGATATGAGCCCTTGACCCCGAGCAGATCCCTTTGTTAGGCTCTCACCTGGCTGGCAGGGCTGGAAGTCACTCGGTGTCATCCTTAGACCTCGAGCAGATCTTGCTGTCAGGCTCTCACCTAGCTGGCGAGGCTGGAAGCCACTCGGGGAAGTCCTACATTCTCCGGGTAGTGCATAACAAGCTATTCTAAAGATAAGAAGGGAAATCTCGACATGGGCGAGCTCGGGCTCGCCAATTGACCCTAGTCTCGACAGAAGGGTGGCAAACTAGGACTCGGGGCCTTGCTAGGAGGAGGTGGGTCCCGCTGCGCCGCCCCGTCCCCCCACTGTGTTTCACTCAGGAAAATTTGGTGAATTTGGTTTCCAGATTGGCAAGATTATGGGCTGCCCTCAAGCGAGTTGAGGTGAATCCCAAGAATTGGCGAGCCAGGCCCCTGGACCTCGCTAAGGGGAGGTGAATCACGCCAAGACGCCCCGCCCCCATGTCATTTTACTTAGATAAATCATAGTGAACTTGAATTTTTGTTGAAATAAGGCCATGGACAGCTCGCGAGCAAGCTGTGGCGAGCCCTGGGGATTGTCGATCTCTCAAAAGATGCTCTCAAGAAGGAGTCCTAGCAATTACTCTACTCGAAGTCTATCTACGCAAGGTCTCCTGGGGAAGGGCTCGTGAACAGGCAGAACCCAGCAAGGACAAAAAATAGAAAAAAGAAGAAAGAGGAGAATGGCTTGACTATAATCAAAAACCTATTTCATTAAACAAGTGATGTTTACAGGTAGAGCTTGCCTCAACAAGGAAACAAAAGAAAGTATATGCCCTTAGACCTCGCCCCCCCCCCCGCCAGATTGGTGGTCCTCCCCTTCGCCGGACTGGTCCTGGAAGCCTTTTTCAAACAGCGCGTCCAGACTGTCTTCCTTCTCCCTGGGAGGCGTTGCCGGGAACAGGCTTGACATCAGGTCACGGGCTGAGATCTCCTCGCATCCCTCCGCCAACACTCCAGTGTCCTTCATCATCCGAAGGGTGCATTCGGCGACCTGGATGGAGTTGATCCACAGCCTCTCGACGAGGTCGACCTCGCCAAAAATCCTTGGCCTCTTGTAGGGGATGTTAGGATCGGTTCCACTGGGCGGGAAGAAGATCTCCGCCTGGCGGCGGACCTCGCGGTTGAGATGTTGATTCTCCTCTTCCAGCTTCGCATTCGCCCCCTCCAGCTCGGCAAGTCGGACGCGAAGCTGGCCGATCTCCTCCACTTGCTCGACATTGCGAGCCCGCATCTCCCCGGCGGCCTTAGCATCCTGACAGAAGAAGAGTTCATTAATGGTAGTACAAAATATTTCAAGTAAAAGAGGGAAGAGGGAGCCCGATACTCACCAACCCACTGGCGGCCTGGGCGAGAAGACCCTCTGCGATGCCAAGCCGCCTCGCCTGATCAGTGACCTTATATTTGGCGACGTCATGGGCTTGCTCGGCTTTTTGGAGTTGGTTGTTGAGGCAAAGCTGCGGCGGGTCAGCATGTGGTGAAGCTCCATAGCCCGCAGATGGGCCTGCAGGCCCTCATGGCCAAGCTATCGCAGGGTCAAATTCTTGTAGGCCTCGGCATCCTCCCGGCCATAAAGACCGAAGCTGAGGGCGTAAGCGTGACCGGTGGCGGGCTAGTGGTCATTCCAGGAAGGGTGCAGGGTGAAGATGGAAACCCGGTGGGCCAGGTCGTCCCACTGCACCATGGGCTCGCCCGTCGAGTCTTTCCACCACCCCCCAAAGTTATAGAGGGGCGAGCAGTTTTGGCGCCCCGCGCTCGTGAGCCGTCCTCTTCGCCGAAGGAGGTGGAGAGATCGCCACAGAGGGAGCAGGAGCCTCGCCGCCCTTCCGCCCCTTGCTGGTGATCTCCTCCAACGGGCTCTCCAGCGACGCGTCGGGGATGGTATCGGGCGAGCTTATGTACTTTGGGCTGGATTGATGTTGTTGATGTTGTTTCCCCCGCGGGGAGAGCACGACCTTCTTCATCTTTTTTAGTAATGGTTGGCAGTTGGACGGGTTCGATCCCGCATCCTCAGACCGCCTCTTGCGGAAGAGGGTTGGGAGAAGGCAGCCTTATCTCGGCAGGCTTCCGCCACCGCCTTCTCGCGAGCACAGGGGTCCGGGTACAACCCCGAGTCCGCGTACGTCGGGTTCACAGGAATTAGCCACTCCCCTGTAAGGAAAAAACTTGGAAAAAGTTAGATCTTCAACAGCAATGTGGCAAGCTCGGAGACCGGGCGAGATCAGGAAATGTGGAGGGAGCAATACCTTCGTCGGGTAGGACGGGGAGTAGCGCGTTGAGGCCCCTTCGCAGGAAGGCGACCTCGAAGTCCTGTGGAGGAAAAACTTGTGGAGGTCGGCATCGTTGCCGGACATGGCCGGCGGGCGGTACACCTCCTTGCCTTTCTGCTGTGGCGAGTATGGGATGTTGCCAAGCTCGCCATTGATAAAGGTGATGGCGTTGGAGTTCAGCTGCGCGGGGACCGTGCCATAGTACTTCAGAATCTGTCGGATCTCCGGCCAGAGGGGGAGGCGCAACCCCACCTCAAAATGAGAGATGGGGAAGGAGAGTTCGTCGTCATAGAAGGTATTGATGGCCGCCCCCTGCCTCGGCTGGCGCGCCTCGAAGCCCGACGGAATGTGGTCGCCAACAAATTGCGTGAGCTCCTCCTCGGTGGTGTTCCCCTCGAAGAAGCAGTAATCAGTGTAGTGCGGGGCACACTTGGTGCTGTCGTCGGCGTCAGGGTTGGCCTTGCCCATACTCGCAGAAAAAGGGATGGAGCGCGAACAAAAAAGGGAGAAAGCACAGGAAAAGAGAGAGAAGCAAGCAGTTAAGGCGGTAGTACGGGAGTTGGTGGGGGAGGGGGCTAGTTATAGAAAAAGTAATTAGGTTGCCGAGCTGTCCAATCAGCCCAGCTCGCCAACTCCCAGCTTGCCAATCCCCAGCTCGCCGGCTTCCGATGCGTTCCAACCTCCAAAGTTGTCCAATCGGCCCAGCTCGCCAACCCCCAGCTCGCCGGCTTCCGGCGCGTTCCAACCTCCAAAGCTGTCCAATCGGCCCAGCTCGCCAACCCTCAGCTCGCCGACTTCCGGCGCGTTCCAACAAAGGCTAAGTCAATGAAAAGCAATATATTATTTAGATGCCGCATGACTAAGAATATTTTAAGGTTACATATTACAAAGACCAAGTGCAGGAATATGAAACCGCGGCGCACAAGCAGGGGGAAGACCAGGAGGCGAGTACCGGTCGGCTCGGCAAAGGAGCCGCCTCTTATCTACCCCGGTCTCGGAGCTCCCGCCCTCCAGACTGCCGTGCGCGGAGCAGCTAGCGGATCCTCCCCGAATTTCTCTGTGCCACTGAGAGGCCATCGTCTATCTCATCCAGAAGCCGGGAAGGGGACGTCAACTCGCCAGCCTAGCCTCTCCGCACCTCATCAGCAAGACGCACGTAGTCGCGTTGCAGCGCCTCATTGACCTCCTGCACCTCGCGGACCCCGCGCACTAGTTTCTTTAAAAGCTTAACCTCCCTCCTCGCCAGCTTTCCTTGATCCACTTCCAGCCTTGGTAAGAGTCCAGCGAGCTGGGGGAGGGGAGAGGAGAGTAATGGGCAGCCCGCGAAGATTCCTCAGCAGCGGATTGGCTGGGGGGAACTGTGGAGGTAAACATCACCAAAAGGAGGTGTTGGAAAATTGCATCAGGCAGGAGTCCAGGCAAAGTTTACCTGACAAGCTCGACAACTCAAAGGAAATGCGGGGAGGGATAAACCTCAGATCCTTCCCACGATCTGGGCCGCGCGTTCCCGGTGAGAGGAGCTCGAATCCCGGGATGGGGATGGTTTCCAGACCCGCCCCCGAGGTCATGAAGCTTGTTGAGGAGAGCTGGTGCGCACAGGCGAGCTCGGCCTCTTCGAGCTCACCCCCAAGGTACCAAAAGGAGGGGACGGGTCCCGGGGATGGTTCTCCGGAGTCATGAACCGCGAGTCCCCAGAGTGGTCTTGGCCCGCGGGGTGGTGTCTCGCGGTGCGACGTCCTCCGCACCATCAGGGTGGCTGTCTGGGCCGTCGCGGATCTCAACAATATTCCTCCCCTTTTCAGGGGCAGGCAGAGTGGAGGAGCCGGTCCCGTGCTCAAAGGTGGTCCTCAGGTCGTCATAGATGGGCTCGGCCGCCTGAGGGAATGTTTTCATCTTTTTGGAGTTAGGCTCGACAAAGCCTAACTGCGGCACATCGGCTGGGACTGCTGTCAAGGCGGCTATGCGAGTATCTGAGGGCCTGGCGGGCACGCATGAGCTGCTCTTGAATCTCCTTGGGGATTGACATCTTGGCAGGATTAGAGCAAAGCGAATGGCAAGAGTCAGGCAGGTATGTAGGTGCATATATATAGCCACAGGTGGACCCCACCTGAAGATTCCCTCCAGTCCACCCCGCACTCGCCAAACACTTGTGGTTGGATGTTTCTTTCCGAGCTTTGTCAAGCTCAAAAAGAGCGGGGGTTATGTACAACCCCGTATTTGGCGAGTGAGGTCGCCAGGAACCAGATCGGTCGGTTCAGATCGTTCAAGCAGCAGGCGAGCCCAGCAGAGTAATCTGAAGATAGTGGGCGAGCTCGGCATGGAGAAGCCGAACCCGAGCTCAGCATTCATCGACCGCGAGCTCGGCATTTGCCGAGCTAAGTCAAGACTCGTCGGGCTGAGATCGACTAATGGAGGCCGACGGACAGGCGAGCTCGTCGTCCCAGCTCGCGCTCTCGCAACGGAGCTCGGCAACAGTAGGAGAGCCAGATCTGCTGAGGTGGCCAGGCTCCCCAGCTCACCTGGATCCACGAGGTACTTTTTACTATTTTGCCCCCGCTGGTCTGCCCATAGCCCTTCAAAACAGCGGAGTTTCGCTATTGGCAGACTCAACCAAGGGTATTTTGGTAACTTCTGGTCAGTTCAGTTTGGTTATTGGCAGTTCAGATTCTGAAAACTATAAATAGGACTCAAGGGGTACCCCAGAATGCATGCTTCCTGTGCTCTTTTGCTACAGTTTTCAAGTGCTTTCTGAGGGTACCTTAGCTCGGACTTTGGCTAAGGAGGAGAAGCGCTCTCAGATCTTCCGAGTGTGTGGTGGATCCTCCCCGCCGAGCCCTTGGGTCGGTTCTTCCCTTGTCTCTTTTGTTGTTTTGCTTGCAGGAGTGAAGTAGGCGCGTGATCATCCCTTCCCCGAGGGTGAACTCCACCGAGACCGATTTTCGGTTTCAACAATATAGGTCTTTTGAAGTCGCTGTAATGTTTAAGGTAAGATTCAATTCCTTCAATTTTTCAGTCAAATCGAAAACAAAATTTGAAGTATTGAAGTCTAGTTTTAAGAGACGATGGTTAATCTAAAACTCATTGAGATTAATTGTATGTGCACAAATAGGAAAGAGCTAATATAGAGAAGAGCAAATAATGCTGACAAAGTCAATGTTTGAAAATGAGTAAACAAGGATGTATAAATTGAGATGATGCATACATTCGCGTCTTCTTTCAGCACGTGCTTGTAGCTGGCCTACATCTACATGGTTAGAAAGCGCACTGGCTCTTCCTATTACATCACCGTTGTTAATAACTCTAATGTTGCAGGACTTGGACAACATTCAACAAAGAAAAAACTTAAAATGAACTACTAATTAATTTTAGTATGTGTCTAGAAAGGAGTTAAAAATGAACTGAATTTTTAACAAAATCAACTTGAAAGGAGTTAAAAGTAAGATACCTGTCTGGGGATGTAATCATAGCCAAAACTAGCAGTTACATCTCTGGTCGTCTGATTATACATGAAGTTAGATGCAAGTGAAACCTGCAATACATTTTATCAGAAGACAGACTATTAGGAACAGAAGAGGAGACAAATATTACTTCTTTTTTGCTAAGAAAATTTACTTCACCTTCTCGGACACTTTCTATACATAACTTAATGCCACTACTCCAGTGCTTGCAACTTTCCCTGTTGCAACCTGCATTGATCAAACTAGAAGTTCATATATCATAATAAAACTGCATTAACTGCCAGTCCGCACATTAAAAATTTGCTCCTCACTAAACATAAACCCAAGACAATCAGAAGTAACCATTAATTAAGGAAATTGTTCTCATACAACCAAAATCAGTGTAAGGTTTATTTCGCCAACATATACAGTCATATAAGAAAATGCCAGCAATTTCTTTGTATAAATCTCTAATATAAAGTGTTTTTAAATGGCATTTGGATCTTACTTTCATGGCATTTAGATGTCGCATTTACCAAACTATCGAAGTGCAAAAAAGTAATAACAGAAGAAATGACATAATTGGTATTTATCCCTAAAACATCACATACTTCAAGCAAAATAACACGTGTTTAGTACCAGATGAAGTAACAAAATCTGTTTTAAACTCTGGTAGAGGAAGTAAATCATCAGGTGTAACTTGGACCAAATTCAATAATTATGTATGTGAGAACAGAAAAAGAGAGTCCGGAAATTTGAATAACTGAAATCTTTATTATCCAAAAATGGTGTGTATTACATGGTATTGCCTCCCTTTTATAGAATGGAGGAGATGAGAGAGATTACAATTGAACAATATGGGACTAAAAAATTATATGTACAAGCGGTTTAATCTAACTACAAGCCGACAAGCCGCGCAGTTTGGTGCATGGACAAACCGCCCGACAACCATCAGAGGATGACACCAAGTCGCCACAGAGACCGCCAGACCTCCCGGATACCAAGTCGCCAGGGAGAGATTGGTAGACCGCCCAGACTGCAATCCGCCAGAACTAAACCGCCAGACCGCCCCGTCCCTATTCTGCAACACTACCCCTCAAGCTGGATCATATATGTCGATCATGCCCAGCTTGTGGCAAATATGATGAAAAGATGCGGATACCGGCTTGGTGAAAATATCAGCTAACTCTTTATCGGAGGTGACGAACGGAGTACAAATTTGTGCCTTTAGAATCTCTTCACGAATAAAATGGCAGTCAACTTCGATGTGCTTACTTCTCTCATGGAAGAATGGATTTTTAGAGATGTATATGGCGGCCTTGTTGTCACAAAACATAGGTAGAGGATAGTTATAGACCTCTCCTAAGTCAAGCATGAGAGTCCGTAACCACTTCAACTCACACGTGGTCGATGTCATACTTCTATATTCTGCATCAGCACTGGACCTGGAGACGACCGACTGTTTCTTGCTTTTCCAGCTTATAAGATTCCCCCCACAAAGGTACAAAAAGCTGACGTTGACTTGCAATCTCCTTTGTCATCGACATAGCTTGAATCGGAGTAAGCTTCAATCCTCAAGTGTCCATTCTTCTGAAAGAGAAGTCCTTTCCCAGGAGCTGATTTGATATACTATAATATCCTCAGGGTAGATTGTAAATGACACTCCCGAGGAGCTTGCTTGAACTGGCTAACCTTGCCTACAGCATAGGCAATGTCGGGTCTGGTCACCGTGAGATATATAAGTTTTCCAACCAGACGACTGTACCTCGTAGTATCAGAAAGAAGAGGAGAGTCATCCGTCCATGTTTTTTCTTCTCCAGTCGCCATGGGACATCGGGAAGGTTTAGTCCCAGTCAACCCTGCCTCTTTTAACAAGTCAAGAGCGTATTTCCGTTGAGAGAAGACAAGAGAATCGGGCTTCCGAGAAATTTCAATCCCCAAAAAGTATTTTGGAGAGCCCATATCCTTTGTAACCAGGTGTTGTCGAAGATGCTTGTTTGTCAAGATTATTCCAACTTGGTCATCTCCAGTAAGAAGAATATCATCCACATATACCGTAAGCACCACTAGACCCAGAGAAGTCTTACGAGTGAATAAGGAGTGATCAACAGAACTTCTCGTAAAACCTACAGCCGCCACAATCCCGCTAAACTTGTCAAACCAAGTGCAAGGACTTTGTTTTAGGCCATAGATAGCCTTCTTAAGCCGGTAAACATGTGTCTCCCCCTGAGCAACATACCCCGAAGGTTTCTCCATATAAACATCTTCCTGAAGATCCCCATAAAGAAAGGCATTCTTGACATCCAGCTGCGAAATGGGCCAATTCCTGTTAACAGTCATAGAGAGAAGGACCCTAATAGTGCTGAGACGAGCAACTGGAGAGAAGGTGTCAAAATAGTCAACTCCATAAGTTTGGGTAAAACCTTTGGCAACAAGCCGAGCCTTGTAACGATCCACACTTCCACCGAGGAGGAACTTCACCACAAAGACCCAACGACAGGCAACAACATCTGTGCCAAAAGGAGGAGGAACCAGGGTCCAGGTACCCCGTTCAGTGAGAGTAGCAATCTCTTCATCCATAGCAGCCTTCCAATGTGGAACGGTAAGGGCCTCCTGATATTAACGGGGAGTGGAAGTGGAAGAGATAGCCAGTGCAAACTTCCTGCGAGCAGGGGTGAGAAGATCATAGGAAACAACTGTAGCAAGTGGGTGCTGGGTACATGCCCGAACCCCTTTGCAAAGGGCAATAGGGAGGTCCAGGTCAGCAGGTTCCTCAGTATCCTGAGCATCTATTGTGGAGAGAGCTGGCCCGAAAGGATAGAGCGATGACGGCGAAGAGGAGGTAGATTACGGAGGTGAAGGGGGAGGAGAAGATGATGGAGATGGTGGAAGAGGAAATACCTCGATAGGATGGGATGTGATAGTGGTAGGAGGGAAACCATTGCTTGGGAGAGTGGGAAAAGGAGTGAAACTGGAAGCCACAGGAAGAGTAGAGGAGGCATCAGAGAAATAAGGAGCATTCTCGAAGAAGGTAACATCCGTGGAGACGAACTGCTTGTGAAGAATGGGGTCAAAACAACAGTAGCCTTTCTGAGTGATAGAATAGTCAAGAAAGACACATTTAGTGGACCGAGGGGAGAGTTTGTCGCGGGTGGCGGAGGGAGCATGCACAAAGGTTGTGCATCCAAAGATACGTAGAGGGAGAGGAAAGGGTTCCTTGCCCGGATAGAGAATGGAGAAAGGGGTTTGACCACGTAGAACAGTAGAGGGAATGCAATTGATAAGATAGCAAGTGATAAGAATAGCATAGCCCCAGTAAGAGTGAGGGGCATGCATTTATGTTAACAGAGTGCGAGCGACATCAAGGGGGTGACAGTTTTTGCATTCCGCCACTCCATTTTATTGGGAGGTGTAAACGCAACTGGTTTGATGAACAATCTCATATTGCGTACAAAAAGAGGAAAAAGCTTGACTAAGATACTCTTTTGCATTATCAGAACATAAGATTTTAATAGAAACATCAAATTAAGTTTTAATTGAATGATAAAAAGATGTCCATACATCAAAAAGTTCAGAGCGGTCTCGTAAGAGATACACTCAACTACATCGAGAAAAGTCATCAATGAAAGTAACAAAATAAGAACTACCCCGACCAATGGTAAGGGTAGGAGCAGGACCCCAGATGTCGGAGTGAATAAGATCAAACGGACGGGTAGAACCACGATCTTGCTTTGGTGGGAAGGAGGAGCGGTGATGCTTGCCAAGTTGACATGCGTCACAGTTAAGAGGAGGATGATGGGGAGGGAGGTGGGGCAGAAATTGGCCAAGAAGCCGGGGAGGAGCATGACCAAGGCGAAGATGCCATTTGAAAGAATTGGTTCCTAAACACCTAAAGGGGGGGTGAATAGGTGCAATTCCTTTTTCTTCTAAGGCAGAATATTAATTCAGATAATCAAATTAAATCAAACAGTTCTACAGCTATCACAGCACAAAAATAATAATAACACACACAATCACAGATTGCACACTGTTTTATAGTGGTTCCCCAAGGTCTGGGTACATCCACTTTCCCCCTTCGCCTATCTAGCAGTGTGCTAGATTCGGCCTAACTTCTTTTCTTCACCTCAGATTCGCAGATCTTATAGCTTAGAACCCAAACAAGGCTCCTACAACTCAGAGTGAGTCCACACTCCTACAACTCAGGCAATCTGCCCTACCTCAGCCTTCAACAAGGCCTACAACTCAGAGATCAAAATCTCCTACAACTCAGGCTCACAGCTCTACCTCAGCCTTCAACAAGGCCTACCACTCAGAAAAATTTATCTCCTACAACTCAGCCTTTATAAATCAGGCGTACAACTCAGATCTTAAAAAGATCCTACAGAAAATAGATGTTAACTATAAATCTACCACCACCCTGGTTGAGAGAGAAAGGATGGACGATTTCTTGATCAGTTCTTGAACAAATCTGATGATAGAGATCAACCTATCTTAGCTTTCTTCAAAGCTTCTTAAATCTGAACACAGTAGGGTTGATCTCCTTTAAAGTCGATCTTCAATCAGCTTCTTTCTTGAAATTCAGAAATCAATCTGAATTCTTCTTGGCAGACTGGTTCAGAATCTGCACTTAAGAGACTTGTTGATTTAAGTCCCTTTCTTCACTTGATTAGATGGAGCTCTCTCTCTCCAAATTCGTTTCAAGATACTTCTGAATTCTTCTTTTAATTTCCTTGATAAACTCTGAGTAGATCTCCACTTGAGAATGTCTTCTTAGATCTTCTGTTGAAAATATACTTCTATTTTTAAGTGTATATATCTATATGTATGTATGTCACATCCTCTGTTGACAGAGAATATCCTTATATAGACTTTCTCCATGGTAACCGGCTGATCCGGTTTCTAACGAACTTGTGACAACTCTGACAGTTGCAGTAGACCGGTTGATTATGACAGCTGTCAAGTCTTCCAGTCACTTCTTGAAACTCTATCTCTGTCAGCAAAGTGTCGAGACTGAACTTCATCATGTGTCGATACAAGTAGACTAAGTGTCGACACAAGCCTTGGTGGTGTCGACACAGCTCCCTTGGTGTTGACACTGCTTCTCGACACAGCTTCTGTAGAATGTGTCGACACTAGTTCTATGTGTCGACACAGTCACTTCTTTTCTTCACAAGAATCAACTTTGTTTAAACTCTGTTATGTGTCGACACAAGTTCTGTGTGTCGACACAGTTGATGTCCACAAAATCTTCTGTGTGTCGACATAGTTGATGTCGACTAAGCTTTTCTGTGTGTCGACTCTGCCTCTGTGTGTCGACATAGTTTCTTCTGGTGTCGACATAGCCTTTTCAAGTGTCGACACAATTGACTCCAAGTGTCGACACAAGCCTTCATAAGTGTCGACACAACTTTTCTGGTGTCGACTCATGGACTTAAAAACTTTTCCTGCATTTCTGTATTTTCTTAACCTGCACATATAGACTCAAAACAACATCAAATACACCTTGATGCATATCATTGAGTAAGGTGAGGTTTCTTCAAATATGGTACACATTTTCCAATGTACCCAACAATCTCCCCCTATTTGGAGAAGTCATAACCCTTAGTCAATGATATACACGATTCATAATAAACACACATTATGATGTATAAAAACATTACATAACAGGGTAACTTATAAACAAAACATGTATAAGATGTCATCACAGAATAATGATGCAAACATAATGAGAATTAATCATTGTTTTGTTTAAACTTTCAAAAGTTTCTTAACAATAGTTTACATAGATTTTTTAAAAACTAAAGATTACAATATTGTAAGGTCTAGTTTAATCTTATTCTAAGGCTGGTCAGGCTCCTTGAGGACTACGCCTTTGCCTGACTGGATCTTGGCTTGTACTGGAGCTTCAGTATCTTCAACTAGCTTCTTGCCCTTTAGATCTTTCTTCTTTTGTTCTTCAGCCCTTATCCGTTGCCTTTCAAAATAGTGAAAAGGCTTTGGGAAGTACTTGTCAGGCTCCTGAGCATTAGGAGGTAGCTTCGCAGCTTTTTCCTTTCTTCTATATTATAGAATAGCTTCCTGTCTAGCTTCATGCTTTTGCCATTCTTGCTCAGTGTACCATTTGCCCATGTCATGGGTCTTATCCTTCACAGCTTTCCAGGCAGTCAATATAATATTCCTGGAAGTTGGACTCCACTGCTCAAAATCAGGCTTCAAATCATCATGTTCTCTGAATTTTTTCTTTGAAAGTTGAGCTTCTTGCTCCTTATTCAAAGCTGCTTCTGACATTTCTACTTTATCAAGGATAATATTTTTAGTACCCTCTGGATGGCTGTACATTGAGGGTACTTCTTGCTGAATCATATCAAAATCTGCTGGAGGGTAAATGACCTGAGCAACTTCAGGTTGATCACCTTCAGAATAAGCAGGTTGCACACCCGACTCAGCTACATTATCATCATCACAGAGGGCTGGATATCCAAGGGTGGCTCTGATGCTATTAGATATCCATTTAGCATGATCTGAGCCTGCTTTGACTAACACTCTCTCCCCCTTTATGACTTCTCTTTCAATATGATCTCTGAGGTCATCTTTCTGAAATCTCACTTGTTCATCTAGATAATTAACACCATCTTTATAAAATGACCTTAATTTCAGTAGCTGATCTGAAATGATCTTTTGAGAATTCTTAATAGTTGTTTGTACAACAACTAGTTCTTCCTGTAATTGTTTGTCAAAATCTGACTTGGCTTTATCACTTGCCTCAGTCTGGGCAGCAACAGTATTCTTTAATTCTGTGACAATCACATTATGTGATTCAGTCAGATTGTCATTCATCCTTAGTTGATTTTCCAGGACATAGCCTTGCTTAATAGCTATATCATCAACTTGAGTCTTTATGCCTACTTGTTGTTTTGCAAGATAGACTACAGCATTGCCACCTTTGTGGAAGCAATCTGTCATTTCCTTCTTGTTCTGATTTACTTCAAATCTAATTGATTTAATATCTTGTGCCAAGGAGAATTGCAGATCTTTATGAGTTTCATCTATATATTTCTCCATGGTTATCCTTTGTTCATCTAATTTGACTTGCAAATATACCAACAAAGAGCTATAATCAGTGGATGGGGCAGGTTGTGGAGCAGTTTGCAATGCCCTTTTATAGCTTTGGCTTCTTCTTTTGAAAACCATCAGCTTTCTCTTCTTGGCTTGAATTTCTGCTTCATCTTCAGAAGATGATGTACTGTCTAAATCAACTCTTTCCTTAGGACTAGGAGGCAATTACTTTTCTGTCCTAGGTTGCTCTCCCTCAATGTTAGCTTGCTCCCCCTCAGTTCTTGCTTTCTCCCCCTGAGTTTCAGCTTGCTCCCCCTCAGTCCTTACTTGATCTATATCAGGGAACAACTCTTCAAGGGTAAACTCTTGTTAAGTTGGGACTTGAGGCACCACCAACTCAGGAGCATCAGCAGCTGTAGATGTATCCTTCATGATAACATCCTGTGCTTGAGTGGTCTAGTCAACATCAACCAAGGGCATAGGTAATATTTCATCCTCATTATTTAAAATTGATTGATTTACTTCCTGGATTACCTCAAGAATAGTTTGTGTAGCTATTTCACTGTCTAAGTGTGTTGGCTCTTCTTCATGATGAGGCTCCCCCTGCACCTGAGCACCATCTAGAATGTCTTGTGCAGGAGATTTTTCAGGAATCTCTGGCCTCTCTTCATCAGGCATATCCTTTGTTAGGACTCTATCCCATTTGGTGATTATCCTGATATCCATTCTTCATCAGGCATATCCTTTGTTTGAAGTTCAAAAGACACGTCAAAATTCTCTTAATGTGTCGACACAGTTGAAATGTGTCGACACAGACTTCTAATGTCTCGATAGAAGTGTTGACGTCTATGTGTCGACACCAATTCTATTTGTCTTGGTCGTGTTCGACGAAGAGCCCGTGAAGTCAATGATTTGAGGTCGACGAAGTGTTGTTGAATCTGCGCTCAACGATATGTGTCGATTCTGCGCTCGACGATATCTGTGTGTTGATTCTAAGTGTCGACACCACTTCTAGATGTGTCGACACTACTTCTCTGAAGTGTTGACACCAATTTTCTGGATGTGTCGACATCACTTCCCTGGAGTGTCGACACCAACTACTATATGTCGACACTGACAACTTTTTGTGTCGACACAATTTTACTCAGCCAAATTTGTTAAACTAATTTATGTTCAACATTCCTAATTCAATTTTGAAATTATTGAATTTAGTTTCATCTAATGGCTTTGTGAACATGTCAACAATTTGTAAATCAGTGTTAACAAATTCTAAAGAAATATCTTCTTTTTCTACATGATCTCTAAGAAAATGGTATCTTATTTCTATATGCTTTGTTCTACTATGAGAAACAGGATTATGAGTAATAGAAATAGCACTAGTATAATCACATAATAATGGAGTTCTACTTACCTGAATACCATAATCTTCTAACTGATGTTGTATCCACAACAACTGTGCACATCAACTTCCTGCAGCAACATACTCAGACTCAGCTGTGGAAATTGCCACACTAGTCTGCTTCTTACAGCTCCATGACACCAGTCTTCCTCCAAAAATTGACAGGTGCCTGTTGTGGTTTTCCTATCTACTTTGCAACCTGCAAAGTCTGCATCTGAATATCCCATTAGTAGAAAATCTCTATTCCTATGATACCAAAGGCCTAGATTAGGTGTGCCCTTAAGATATCTCAAAATTCTTTTGACAGCAGTAAAATGAGATTCTTTAGGGCAGGATTGGTACCTAGCACAGACACATGTAGCATACGTGATATCTGGTCTACTAGGAGTCAGATATAGGAGGGAGCCAACTATTCCTCTATACAAAGACTCATGTACAGGTTTCCCTGCATCATCTTTGCTTAGAGACATACTTGTCCCCATTGGAGTTCTCATGGTAGTGGATGACTCCATACCAAACTTCTCAATTAACTCCAGGGTGAACTTAGACTGAGATATGGACAGGCCATCATCAGTCTGCCTTACTTGGAGTCCCAAGAAGAACTTAAGTTCTCCCATACTGCTCATTTCAAATTTCCCTTGCATAAGTTTTACAAACTTTCTACAAAGGTTATTTTCAGTAGAACCAAATATTATGTCATCAACATATATTTGGACTAGGATGATCTTTCCTTTGGATTCTCTAAGGAATAGAGTCTTGTCTATTTTCCCCCTTGAGAATTTGTTCTCAATGAGGAAATTAGACAGGGTTTCATACCAAGCCCTTGGGGCCTGTTTCAACCCATATAAAGCTTTCCTAAGTCTATAAACATAATTAGGTTTGAGTGAATCAACAAAACCTGAGGGTTGCTCTACATAGACCTCCTCTTTTAAGTCTCCATTTAAGAATGCTGACTTAACATCCATTTGGAATACTTTGAAGCCTTGATATGCTGCATAGGCTAGGAATAGCCTGATTGCTTCCAACCTCGCCACTTGAGCAAAAGTCTGATCAAAGTCAATGCCCTCTTCCTATCTGTAACCTTTGGCAACTAGTCTTGCCTTATTCTTCACTATGATCCCACTCTCATCAAGCTTATTTCTATAAATCCACTTTTTCCCTATGACATTGTGGCCCTTTGGTTTTGGAACCAACTCCCATACCTTGCACCTTCTGAATTGATTTAACTCCTCCTGCATAGCATCAATCTATTATGGGTCTTGAATAGCTTCTTCAAATCTCTTGGGTTCCAGTTGAGATAAGAAGCTTGAGCAAAGAACTGTGTTTAAGTTCCTGCTTCTTGTTTGTACTCCATGTCTTGGATCACCAATGATCTGGTGTGCAGGATGATCCTTTAACTGTCTAACTGCTGGAGGAAATCTATCAACAGTTTGACCTTCTTCAATCTCTTCATTATGCTGCACCTCATGGTCTTCATTTTCCTCTTGAGTGTCTTGTACTCCCCCTGGGCAGCAACTACCATTTTCCTCATCCTACTTTGCAGTTGGATCGTCTCTGATAGTAAGCTGGTCCATCTTCTATTGTATACCTGTGGAGCTACAAGAACTACTAGGCAACTCACTGTTAATAAGTCTAGATTCATCAAAAAAGACATGAACAGACTCTTCTACAACTTGAGTAGCCAAATTGTAGACCATATAAGCCTTACTATTGTTGTTGTACCCAACAAATATCCCATCTTGGGATTTGGCAGCATACTTAGTTAGGTGAGACTTGCCATTGTTAAGCACATAGCACTTGCAACCAAAGATCCTAAAATAGGATATGTTTGGTCTTCTGCCTTTCATAACCTCATAGGGTGTCGTTTTGTGGATTTTGGTGATGGAAGCCTTATTGAGCACATGGCATGCAGTGTTTACTGCCTCAGCCCAGAAATATTTTGGGAGAGAAGTGTCACTCAATAGTGTTCTTCCAGGCTCAATCAATGTCCTATTCTTTCTTTCAGCAATGTCATTTTGTTGAGGTGTTCTAGGTGAGGAGAATTCCTGATGAATCCCAAATTCTTCATACAACCTTGTCATACTTTCAGATTGGAATTCAGTCTCATGGTCACTTCTGATTTTGACCACTGAACTATCTAATTCATTCTGAATTTGTTTGACAAAATTGCAGAAGACATTTGGGGTTTCAGATTTCTGCCTCAAAAAGAATACCCATGAAAATCTAGAATAGTCATTTACTACCACAAAAGTGTAGACCTTCCTACCTAGACTATGAACTGGAATAAGACCAAATAAATCCATATGTAAGAGGTATAAGCACCTCACTGAGTCTTTGGTTTCTAGGCTATGAAATGAGGATCTGGTCTGCTTGCCTTTTGGACAAGCTGAGCATATCCCATCCTTATAGCACTTAACTTGAGGACCATTCCTCACTAAATCTTTACTAAAGAATTGTCCAATAGTCTTGTAGTTAAGATGAGCTAGCCTCTTGTGCCATTTGACACAATGAGAGGCTTTCTCATCAGTAACAGGATAGATAGGAGAATTTTTATTCTCACACTCAAAGTTTAGGTAATACACATTTCTATTTCTATAGCCAGTCAATATGACTTTTTGATCACTTGACCTCTTGATATGAAACTCATTCTTGACAAATGAAATGTCATATCCAAGATCACTCAGCTGGCTTATGCTTATTAGGTTGTGTTTCAAACCCTTCACATAAGCCACTTGAGTGATAGTGATTAAGTTGTTAGAGATGTTACCAAACCCTTTGATGACTCCTTTTTCAGAACCACCAAAGATTACTTTAAGCCCATTCAGTATTGGTGAGTAGTCCTTCAACAATCCTCTTGTTCCAGTCATGTGCCTGGAATATCCACTGTCCAAGTACCATATAGGGGCATGACAACTTGGACTCACCTGCAACAAATATTACTTAACCTTAGAACCCAAATAACTTTTGGGTCCTTGGTTCAAGTTAGCCTGAAACTTGACAAATCTGCCTGCAACTCTTCTAACAGGTAGACTGCTATCTTTCCTGACACTGGTATTGTGCCAACTGTCTAAGGCATAATGACCTATCTTTCCACAACACCAGCACTCATACTTATTATACCTCTTTTTAGGTACAATCTTAGCTGTATTGTTGGCAACATCTCTTTTGTTTTGTGCTGGGGCTTTGCCTTTATTATTAAACTAGGTAGCCCATGCAATTCCCTTAAAGCCTAATCCTGCCTTACCATTTTGAGACACAAAGTCATCAATTAAGGGTAGGACAGATTTTGGCTTAGAGAAACTAACCATTATCTCCTTCTCTTTCTGAAGTCTGTCTTCCAGACTTTTGATCTGATCATTCTTGAATGTGATTGTTCCCATCTGAATAACAGTTATGTTTTTCAGCCTGCCAATCTCATTCAACTTTTGATCCAGCAGCTTCTCTGAATTAGATGCAGCCAACTTAAGAGCTGTAATTTCCTTAGCCTAATTTTTGGCCAGGTTTTTGCTTCTCTTAAGTGCCTGCAACAAATCCCCATATTCATCTATAAGCTGATGAATATCTCCTTCAGATTCAGACTCATCCACATCTATTGATGCAGATGCATCTGATTCTGACCCAATGTAGTAATCAGAATCTATAGATAAACTTTTTACCTTACTGGGAACAGGTTGATCCTGACACTAGTCTTCTTTAGATAAAGCCATCAGTCCTTTGCACTGATGGTCTTCTTGCTCATAGATAGAGTCCAGTAATTGCAAGAACTCATCCTCTTCTTCTGTTGCAAACAGACCAATATAGGCCTCAGCCTCAGATTCAGACTCTGAAGTTGATTGATCTGTCCAACTTTTCTCTTTCTTAGCTACCAAGGATTTCTCCTTCTTGCTCTTGTGCTGAGACTTCTTTTTATCAGCAGACTCCTTTCCTTTGTCTAGACAGTCAGCCACAACATGTCCAGGTCTATTGCAGCAATAACAAATGATCTTTGATGTAGTTGACTTGCTAGGCTTTATCCCACTCCTGTCCTTCCTGGATGATTTCCTCTTCTGATAATAGTCATCCTTGGACTGAGATGAGGATGGCTTAGATTTCCACTGCTTCTTCTTTAAGAATCTCTAAAACTGCCTTGTGAAAGCAGCAAAGTCTTCATCAGAATTACTGCTCTCTGAACTGTGATTATCAGAATTTTCTGAGATAACTTCTACATCTTTCTTAGGAGAAGATAGAGACATCCTCCTATTCTTCCTTGTGGCTTCTACCTTGAAGGCCACTGACGTATCCCTGAAGTCAACCTTTGTATTTTTCTCTTCCTCCTTTCTGGCCAACAGCTGCATCTCATAAGATAGCAATTTGTCAAACAGTGTTGGAGGTGAATTTTCTTCCAGTCTGGTCACTTCCCTTATGGCGCAGATCTTTGTATCCCAATCCTTAGTCAAAGACCTAAGGAATTTGTCATTCAGCTCATATGTACTGAAGATTCTTCCATAGGACATTAGTTCATTTACAGTTCTGTAGAACTTCTTATAACATTCAGTTATGCTATCAGGCTTGGCTTGTCTGAAACTCTCATATTCTTGATTAAGCATAGACTTTCTATCTTGCATAACCTCTTCAGAACCCTCCATGTAGATAACCAATGTGTCCCACATCTCCTTGGAGGTTTTGTAGTGAATCAGATTCTGGAATGTTGAATCATCTATGACACTCACTATAATATTCTGTGCTCTTTTATCCATTGTAGCTAAGATGATCTCATCCTTAGTCATTTCTGAAAAATCCTTAGGAGTCCTTTGATTAGCATCAAGAACAAAAACCTTCATTGGAATATATGGTACTTCCTGAACTATTATATAAATTATAGGATCAGATGCCTCCATAAATAGTCTAACCCTTTCCTTCCATATTCCAAAGATTTCCTTCCTGCAGATAGGCAATTTCATTGAACCAAGTTTTTTATGGTTTTCTCCTGAACCCATCTTCTTTAACTTATTTCTGCCTTACAGATCTTACTCAGACTGTTAAGCCTTTCTTTGAGAAACCTTGCTCTGATATCACTTGAAAGAATTGGTTCTTAAACACCTAGAGGGGGGGTGAATAGGTGCAATTCCTTTCTCTTCTAAGACAGAATATTAATTCAGATAATCAAATTAAATCAAACAGTTGTACAGCTATCACAACACAGAAATAATAATAACACACACAATCACAGATTGCATATTGTTTTATAGTGGTTCCCCAAGATCTGGGTACATCCACTTCCCCCTTCGCCTATCTAGTAGTGTGCTAGATTAGGCCTAACTTCTTTCCTTCACCTAAGATTCGCAGATCTTACATCTCAGAACCCAAACAAGGATCCTATAACTCAGAGTGAGTCCACACTCCTACAACTCAGGCAATCTGCCCTACCTCAGCCTTCAATAAGGCCTATAACTCAGAGATCAAAATCTCCTACAACTCAGGCTCACAGCCCTACCTCAGCCTTCAACAAGGCCTACCACCCAGAGAAATTTATCTCCTTCAACTCAGCCTTTCTAAATCAGGCTTACAATTCAGATCTTAAAAAGATCCTACAGAAAATAGATTTTAATTATAAATCTACCACCACCCTGGTTGAGAGAGAAAGGATGGACGGTTTCTTGATCAATTCTTGAACAAATCTGATGATAGAGATCAACCTGTCTTAGATTTCTTCAAAGCTTCTTGAATCTGAACACAGTAGGGTTGATCTCCATTGAAGTCGATCTTCAATAAGCTTCTTTCTTGAAATTCAGAAATCAATCTGAATTCTTCTTGACAGACTGGTTCAGAATCTGCACTTAAGAGACTTGTTGATTTAAGTCCCTTTCTTCACTTGATTAGATGGAGCTCTCTCTCTCCAAATTCTTTTCAAGATACTTCTGAATTCTTTTTTTAATTTCCTTGACAAACTCTGAGTAGATCTCCACTTGAAAATGTCTTCTTAAATCTTCTGTTGAAAATCTACTTCTGTTTTTAAGTGTATGTATCTGTATGTATATATGTCACATCTTCTGTTGATAGAGAATGTCCTTATATAGACTTCCTCCATATTAACCGGCTGATCCTTTTTCTAACGAACTTCTGACAGCTCTGACAGTTACAGTAGACCGGTTGATTATGGCAGCTGTCAAGTCTTCCAGTCACTTCTTGAAACTTTGTCTCTGTCAGCAAAGTGTCGAGACTGAACTTCATCATGTGTCGACACAAGTAGACTAAGTGTCGACACAAGCCTTGGTGGTGTCGACACAGCTACCTTGGTGTTGACACTGCTTCTCGACATAACTTCTGTAGAATGTGTCGACACTAGTTCTATGTGTCGACACAGTCACTTCTTTTCTTCACAAGAATCAACTTTGTTGAAACTCTGCTATGTGTCGACACAAGTCCTGTGTGTCGACACAGTTGATGTCGACAAAGTCTTCCGTATGTCGACACTGTCTCTGTGTGCCGACACAGTTGATGTCGACTAAGCTTTTCTGTGTGTCAACTCTGCCTCTGTGTGTCGACACAGTTTCTTCTGGTGTCGACACAGCCTTTCCAAGTGTCGACACAATTGACTCCAAGTGTCGACACAACTTTTCTCCAGTGTCGACACAAGCCTTCATAAGTGTCGACACAGCTTTTCTGGTGTCAACTCATGGACTTAGAAACTTTTTCTGCATTCCTGCATTTTCTTAACCAGCACATGTACAATCAAAACAACATCAAATACACTTTGATGCATATCATTGAGTAAGGTGAGGCTTCTTCAAATCTGGTACACATTTTCCAATGTACCCAACACCATTGGAGAAGATCTATAGAGGACGAGGAGAAGGCGGATAGAGCAGAAGCGTTGTCAAGAAAGTAGAGGCCGCCACTCTCAGTCCCAGTAACAATCGTTTGTTGGGAGTCCGGATCCTGAAAAGAACAAGAGGTAGGAGTGAATGTGACGGAGCACCGTAGTTTCTTGCATAAAGAAGTAACCGATAATAAATTGCAAGGAAACTTTGGCATATAGAGGGTATCTGCCAGGCAGAGAGATGGAGTGACTTGAACCATACCCATCCCATTTATCGGTGAGGGAGAGCCATCCACAACAGTGACCGGGGGCAACCGATCATGTGTTTCTAGAAGAGAGAAACACTGAGGATTGTCTATCATATGATTTGTAGCACCAGAGTCGATCAGCCATCTACCGCGAGTAATAACATGGGCACTACCGGAAGAGGTGACCACCGAGACGGACAGCTTGGAGGAGATGGAAGCCATGGAAGAGAGACTGCGCGAGAACAGCAAGCCACATCAACAATAACAAGTCACTGCGAAAACGATGAGGTTGCAGCGAGAAGGGCGCGCGAAAGAAGTCGCACGATAAAGCTAAGAAGAGAAGAGAGTCACTAACCCGGGCGAACAATAGGCAGGACGAGCGGCTAGGAAGGCCGCAGCGGTCAGGATAAAGGGAAGACACGCAAACTTGGAGGAGTTTGCGAGAAAGGCAGGCGAACAGAGGAGAAGAACAAGTCGCACGACTAAAGATTAGGCCGCGACGACTAGCAAGCAGGAGCGACTAGAAGGAAACAAGTCGCAATGACTTAGGAATAGGTCGAGGCGATTAGAGACTGCGGTTAGAAGGGGCAGAGAGGTCGCCCAAACAAGGGAAGAAGAAAACACGCGAACAGGGCGTGACAAGAGAAGAAGGAGATCGTGGGAACAGGTCGCGAGAAGAGGAACAGGCCGCGAGAACAGGTCGCGCGGACAAGATCAAGTCCTCGAAAATCAGGAGGAAAGGATCGAGTGCTCTAATACCATGTGCGAACAGAAAAAGAGAGTCCAAAAATTTGAATAACTGAAATCTTTATTATCCAAAAAAGGTGTGTATTACATGGTATTGCCTCCCTTTTATAGAATGGAGGAGATGAGAGAGATTATAATTGAACAATATGGGACTAAAAAATTATATGTACAAGCGGATTAATATAACTACAAGCCGACAAGCCGCACGGTTTGGTGCATGGATAAACTGCCCGACAACCATCAGAGGATGACACCAAGCCGCCACAGAGACCGCCAGACCGCCCGGACACCAAGTCGTCAGGGAGAGATTGGCAGACCGCCCGGACTGCAAACCGCCAGACCGCCCGGTCCCTATTCTGCAACAATGTATAACTCAGCAGTAGCAATACAGGTGACATTCTCATCAATTCTACAAGCACAAAAGCAAGTGAGAATATGCAAAATATTCACTACATAATGGTTCAACAGAGAAATCATCTTTCAAACTATAATACCAAATTCAATAATGATGTATAACTCAGCAGTAGATTTTTAATTTGTTTTCTCGCGATTTGGTGGAGTGGGTTTGGACAGAAATGGACCAAAAATTTTAAATTATTTTGAAATTTCATTTGGGCTGAAAAGTCAATATTAGCCACATTTTTTTGCTTTTCATGGCTAATATAAAGGTATTAGCCATGTTTTTTTATATCCGTGTCTAAAACCTAACTATTAGCCACGGTTTTGCGATCATGGCTAATACTAGCGTATTAGCCACGATTTTTGAACCCTGGCAAATAAACATGTAGCTAATACTCATTTTTCTAGTATCCGGACCACCTGTAGTAGACAACTGAATCTTGCTTTAACGGAAGAAGTCATATAGTAGACCTCCAGTAGCGTTTGTCGTGTTCTATAGCTTTCTCGCACTTAATTTGAACTCAATTGACTTATTGACTATGTTGGCGTCACCATCTTTAGACCTAGCCAAAATCAAACATCTTTAGTATAGGCGTTTAGTGAGTAAGTTTCACTCAATGACAAAACACTTAGACAAATTTTCTATCACTAGACATTGAGTGAGCAACTTTCACTAAACACCAAAATACTTAGAAAAATTTCTCTGCCATTAGGCATTGAGTGAGCAACCTTCATTCAATGCCAAAACACTTAAAAAAATTTCTTTGTCATTAAGCGTTGAGTGGGTAAGCTTCACTCAATGCCAAAACACTTATAAAGTTTTTTTGTCTCTAGGCGTTGAGTGATTGAGCTTCACTCAATACCAAACTACTTAACTAGAGTTCTATCACTTGGCATTGAGTGAGTAAGCTTCACTCAATGCCATAACACTTAGATTTGATTTGTCACTTGGTATTGAGTGAGTAAGCTTCACTCAACGCATTTTGACTTAGCCAAATTTCTATGAAATCACAGTCTCTGACTGACTAAGGTTCAGTCAATGCATTTTATCACAAGGCGTTGAGTGAGTAACTTTCACTTAATGCGTGTGGGTTTAGATAAATATCTACATAGATTTTTTTGTGGTGTTGACTATCTGAGCTATACTCAATGATTTATGATTTATGGCGTTGAGTGAGTAGACTTCACTCAAAGTCTGTGGACTTTGCCACATTTCTTCTTATTTCTTCTTAGGCTTTGACAGGTTCAGCATTACTCAACGCTTTTAGCTTTATACGTTGAGTGAGTTGACTTCACTTAATGTTTGTGGACTTAGCCACATTTTTTGCTTTCCAATAGCTTAGCTTGAGACTATACTCAACATTTTTACTCACCTGACATTGAGTGAATAGACTTCACTCAACAACTATGGACTTAGGAGATTTTCAGCCTATCCAGCATCTTCCCTTGCATCTAGTGTTGAGTGAACTAACTTCACTCAATTCCTGTGGACTTAGATAGATTTTGTCCCTTGACATCTTTACTTGTTAACCACCTGTCACATCACTTGGAATACCTATCCTATTAATATTTCAAGGACTAACCTGCATGCATGAACTTAAACACACATCAAATACAACTTTATGTACATTATTAACATGATTGACTTCTTCAAATCTGGGACATTGTGGGCAATAGACCCAATAATCTCCACATATTTGAAAAAGTCGAAACCCTCAATCAATTGAGTCAATGACATACATTAACATATGCACTAGTAGAATATTAACTTAAAATAAGAGAAGAAGTTTTAGTTACTAAACTTCCTTGCATGTAGGGTGATCATCATCACACTTACTCCCCCTGAATTACTGCTACCTGGTCTTGATCAATTTGATCATATCCTTCTCATAATTCTGATACCACTTCCATCCTTCTCCTCCTGATATGATCTAATACCAGATCATATCTTTTTCCTCCCTCTTTTTGACTTCTGTAAATAGTCAGGGAGGCACTGAGTATCTGCTCCTCCTTTTTTAGTACAGATAAGCAGCAGTTGAACCACTTGAAAGTGCTGGAGTAGTGCTGGACTTTCTCCCCCTCAACTTAAGCATCATTTATCATGCTTCCTGATAGACACTTTAGTCTACACCATCTGGAAAGTACTTTAACCAGCATGATACCATTCAAGATATACAACTTGAAAATTCTTCAAGTCACTGAAGTACTTGTCCACCTATAATAAGGAATACAACCTGCAACAATATGAGGAGCAACTGAAGCTATAACAGGTTCAACATATCTAATTCAAACTTGAAGATGTTGAACTTTGCTTCATTTAGCGGCTTAGTGAAGATGTCAGCCACTTGCTTGTCTATAGGGACAAACTCAAGGTTGGTATCTTTGCATTCCACATGCTCTCTAATGAAATGATATCTAATCTCAATATGTTTAGTCCTGCTATGAGAGACAAGATTCCTAGCAATTGAGGTTGCACTAGTAGAATCACAATATAGGGGACTTCTACTTATCTAGAGATTATAATCCTGGAGCTGATGCTATATCCACAACAATTGAGTATAGCAGCTACCTGCTGAGATGTACTTTGACTCTACAATTGAGATTGCAACACTTATTTGCTTCTAACTGCTTCAAGATACTAGTCTTCCTCCCAAGAATTGACATGTGCCAGAAGTGCTCTTCTTGTCCTCTTTATAGTGTGCAAAATATGCATATGAATAGCATGTTAGGCCAGCCAAGATCCAGTGTGCCCTTAAGATACCTCAAAATCCTCTTTGCGACAGAGTAGTGAGATTCTTTAGGGCAAGTCTGATACTTAGCACAAACACATGTAGCATATATGATGTCTGGCCTACTTATAGTTAGATATAAAAGGGAGTCAATTATCCTTCTATACAAAGTTTCATCAACAGGTTTCCCTGCCTCATCTTTGCCTGTAGGCATACTTGACCCCATGAGAGTTTTCATGGTGGAGGAATTCTCTATACCAAACTTCTTGATTAACTCCTTGGTGAACTTGGACTGAGATATTGACAAACCATCATCAGTCTGTCTAACTTGGAGACCCAAGAAGAACTTTAGTTCACACATACTTCTCATCTCAAACTTCACTTGCATAAGTTTTGCAAACTTTCTGCAAAGGTTGTCATTAGTAGATCCAAAGATAATGTCATCTACATATATCCGGACTAGGATGATATTACCATTAGATTCTCTTAAGAATAGGGTCTTTTCTATCTTTTCCTTTGAGAATTTGTTCTCAATGAGGAAGCTGGACAAGGTCTCAAACCATGCTCTAGGGGCCTGCTTTATCCTATATAAAGCTTTCCTAAGTCTATAAATAGAATCAGGTGAGTTAGGAACAATAAAACCAGGAATTGCTCAACATAAACTTCTTCCTTTAAGTCACCATTTAGGAAGGCTGACATCACATCCATCTGGTAGACCTTGAATCCCTTGTATACATCATATGCAAGGAACAGTCTGATGACCTCTAATCTTGCTATAGGGGCAAATGATTGATCAAAATCAATACCTTCTTGTTTGTACGCCTTAGCAACTAGCATTGCCTTGTTCTTGATTATAATGCCATTTTCATCAAGTTTATTCCTGTAAATCCACTTGACTCTAAATACATTATGTACTTATGGCCTGGGAACCAGCTTCCAGACCTTACATCTCTTAAACTAGTGCAGTTCTTCTTACATAGTAACAATCTAGAACTGATCTATGTTGGCCTCTTCAAATTTATTTAGCTCAACTTGTGACAGGAAGTTTGAGTAGAGTTTTGTGTTGATACTTCTGATACTGGTCACTACTCCTTGGCTAGCATCACCAATAATTTGGTCTCTTGGATGATCCCTAAGATGCCTAATTGTTGGAGGCAATCTAGCTTCAACTTCAGCTATTGTGGCAGCTTATTGCTGATCTTCATCTACCTCATTTGTGTCTTGTAGTCCCTCTACTGGAATGTATACTTTATCTTGGATAACTGGAGATGCTTCCTTGATGGTTAGCTGGTTCATCATCTGGTCTATACCTGTAGTACTAGAAGAGGATCTTGGCAGCTCACTATTAATCACAGTAGACTCATCAAAGACTATATGTACAGATTCTTCTACAACTTGGCTTTTCAAGTTATAGATCCTATAGGCTTTACTATGATTGATGTACCCAGCAAAAATCCAATGAAAGGACTTAGAAACAAACTTAGTCACATAGGATTTCCCATTGTGAAGCACATATCACTTGCTACAAAAAATTCTGAGATAGCCCAGATTTTGTTTTCTGTCCTTCAAGATCTCATAGGGAATCTTCTTGTGGCACTTGGTGATAGAGGCCCTGTTGAGGACATGACATGTAATATTTACTGCCTCAGCCCAAAAATATCCTGGGAGAGTTGTATCACTCAATAAAGTTTTTCTAGCCTTTATGAGAGTCCTATTTTTCCTCTCAACAATCCCATTTTGCTGAGGAGTTATTTGAGAAGAAAATTCTTAATGAATCTCTTGCTCTTCACAGAACATTGTCATGCTTTCAGACTAGAATTCAGTTCCATAGTAACTTCTAATTTTGACCACTGAACTGTTAAACTCATTCTCAATTTGCTTGACAAACTTGATTAAGATGTCAAGGGTTCCATTCTTTTTCTTGAGAAAGAACACCCAAGCAACCTTTAATAGTCATTAACCACCACAAGTGTGTAGAATTTCCTACCAATACTATAAACTAACATAGGACCAAATAAGTCCATGTGCAAGAGGTACAATCACCTCACAAAGTTTTTGGTACCAATGCCCTTGAAGAAGGCTTTGGTACCAATGCCCTTGAAGGAGGCTTTGGTATGATTTCCCTTTTGGCATGCTAAGCAAATGTCCTCCTTGGTGCACTTCACATTAGGACCATTCCTAACTAGCTCTTGACTGAAGAGCTTGTTAATAGTCATATAATTCAAATGAGCTAGCATCTTGTGCCATTGGACACAATATGAGACTTTCTCATTTGCCACTAGATAAAGAGAAAAATCTGTATCTAGACAAAGAAAGTTTAAACAATAAACATTTCCACTCCTAGTGTCTGTCAAGATGATCTTATGGTCACTTGACCTCTTAATCTGGGACTCATCCTTATGGAAGACAATAACATAGCCAAGATGAGAGAGTTTGCTTATGTAACGCCCCGAAACTCAAAGGAGCAAAGGGGGACGTTTTGGGCCAGTTTTGGGTTCTAGTTGCAGGCACACAGCCTGGGACACGGGCGTGTCCCAGGGCGTGTCAAGCCTGTATCGACACTGAGATGGGGTGTCGACACTTTGGTCTCGACATTGTGTCGAGACTGGGCACACGGCCTGCGACACGGGCGTGTCGCAGGGCGTGCGACCCGTATCGACACTTAGCCGCGAAGTCGACGAGATTCGCTTGACGATCCGTCGAGACAAGGCACACGGCCTGCGACACGGGCGTTTCGCAGGGTGTGTCGACCTGTCTCGACGATCTTCCCGGGGAGTCGATGATATTTGCTCGACGATGCGTCGAGACAAGGCACACGGCCTAGGACACGGGCGTGTCCAATGCCGTGTCATCAGGTCGACGATCTTCACTCGACGAAGTGTCGAGTGTCGAGACCGTGTATACGACCTGGGGTCCAGGCGTGTTGAGGTGACACGGGTAGGGACACGGGCGTGTCCTCGAACCCGTGCAGTGCTCGGGTTGATTTGGGGGAAAAACTGTTGGGGTACACGGCCGGTCACACGGCCGTGTCAGGTGGAACACGGGCGTGTCAGCTCTAACAAGGGCGTGTTCGATACCCGTGTGAGGTTCTAGGCGAGCCGATTTTGACGGCGAATGAGGCACACAGCCCTGTACACGGGCGTGTGCCAGGCCGTGTTCGGTCCAGATTGGGCATTTCAGCCCCGAATCGAAGCCTTTCATTTTTTTAACTGAAGATCCAACGGCTGGGGGTTGTTCCTGAAGGGATATACCCGTGAATGGACTTGGAAAACCCTTACTTTTCTTAACTTCTCATCTTTCTAAAACCTTAGAGAGAGAGGAGAGCCAAGGGAGGAAGAAGGAGCTAGATCCCGCCATTGGAGGAGCTTCGGAGCTCCGAATCGCGAGCCGACTCCGGATCCACGGAGGCAACGCTAGTGCGGTGGTTTTCATCCGATTACTTTTCCATGGCGCCAAAGAGGAACGCAAGGGTAACGATCCTCATCTTGAGCATGAGTAGCTCTCTTTCTTAGCATAGGAAGCCCGCTCTCGCGAGTTTGCGGAGAGTTGGAGGCGTTCCTTCGGGTAGATATGTGAAGTCCCCGTTGTTTAGAGTCCGTAAGCGAGAATGGACATAGGCATGATGTGTGAAGCCTACCCGGACATGTTGGTCTGGATCGGTGATGTTGCATTGCATAATGCCGGAGAAGACTCCGTGCTATTGGTTGTTTTTTGGGTTTTCTACGCGGTAGATTGCAGCAAGGAGCCTTGGGGACTAACCCAAAGGTGCACCCAGAAAACTGGGCGGATACGAGATCTTGCCAACTTGGTGGCTTGAGTGCCAACTTGAACCTAACCGGGTTATGTGACTTGTGATGGAAATGGGACTCGGCGGAAGTTTGACCCGCGCAAATGGCTTAAATTGTCATTGCGATGTGAGCACGGGTTAGATGGAGCCGTACCCGTTCTATGTCATTCGGTTAAAGAGACTTAAAGGCACGTGGCACTTACTGTTGGCATAGATTAGGGTCTTCGGCGGTCAATGGCTTAAATTGTCGTGACCTAGGCCGGGAAGACAAATTGCTCATAGGTTTGGCCGTCCAAGTGGCGGTGGTGAGTCTGGAATGTCTATGGCTTTAATTGACGTGACATCGACCAGTTCACCGAGAATGTGCCCTGAGAGCATGGGGCGTGTGGCCGTGCGAGCCAACGTCTGTGATGAAATGACTTATATATATTGCTCGCTTATGCTAATGAAATGCAGGGAAGGATCATCGCCGCCCCGAGTTGGGGGCGGGATCGTTATAATTTGGTCAGCATAGATGACCGTTGCCTTGTTTTGCCACCGTGCGGTGGTTTGTTGCTTGCAGGTGCAGCTGGACCAAGCGGTCAATAGCGGGCTAAAGCCCAAATGCGAAGCCGGCCCTTGAAGGCCTATTTGGAAGTGTTTACAGCTTTATTCATGTGTGACCGGCCCGCGTGCCATGGTTTGTAAAACATGTAATTTGAAGTGAAACATTTTGTAAGGCCTTAAGGCTTATTTTGGGTATTTTGTATAACATTCCTAATTCGTGTTAGTGGACATTCGTGCTTGAATGCTGGGTTCTTTGTTACAACTTTTATAAACTGCTTCCGCTAGAAGGCTCTGTGTAGGACGTTGAGATTGGTTGGATGGTTTCCATAAGTAACCACCCGGTCTGTCTGTAGTATATGGCGTCGGGCCCCGGTCGGACCTACTGCTATATGCTATGTGACGGATAGGGGGTGTTACAATTTGGTATCAGACTACTGGTTTTGGTCGGGCTTAAAGTGAATTCGTGGGTGAATTCTTTTTAAGGGGTGGTGAGCACATTGTGTGCGTCGTCGTAATAACAGTAAAAAGAACCCATGAATGTCCACTTAGGAATGAAAATACTCGTGTTTGAGGAACCTTTGTGTTCCTATAATTGTTGTTTGCAATTTTATTTGGTCGCCTAACGGTGTTTTGTACCACTATAGGTGACCAGTAGTGGTGTTGGGCCGTCAGAACGCCGAGTTTCTGAGGCTAGTAGTGCACCGGATGTTGCTCCTACAACACCTCTGTCGGCTGAGAATATTCGATTGGTGGCTGAAGCGGTGTTGGTCGTGATAAATGCGCAGCCTGGAAGGCAAGCGCAGCAGCCCGCTCCTGTTATGGAGCAAGAACCTCTGCAAGAGGCTGAGCCGAGGAGAGTGGATCAAGTGGTTGTGGAACCGGTGGTGCCAAGGAGGGCAACTGAGAGGCAGCTTAAGCATGTAATGAGCTTTAACCCTCCGTTATTCTTGGGGTTGGGAACCCCATCTCAGGCTGAAGACTGGCTCTCCAGGGTGAAGAGAGTCATGACAGCAACAGAGACGGAGGAGTGGCAAATGACCACCATCGCTACGTTCCTTTTGGACGGTGAAGCGAGGATGTGGTGGGAAGGATTGGAGCTGCATCATTTGAGAGGTAGACAACTTATAGACGTTCCGATGGAAGAGTTCTCGGGATTGTTCTTGGCAAGATACCTACCTTCGATGCAGATGATAACGTTGGAGAATGAGTTCCTGAAGATGGTACAGGGTGAGAGGAGCGTGGATGAATATCTCCACGAGTTCACTTGTTTAAGTCGATATGCTAGATCCACCATCATGGATGAGGAGCGCAAGACTAATCGCTTCTACGAAGGGTTGAGAGATGAGTTGAGGTTACTACTCTCGGGGCCGATGACACAGGGTTTCTTAACCTTGGTCAATACTGCCCGGTCCTTGGAGAAGGACATGAAGAATGTGCAAGCGAAGAAAGGCTTGGGTGATAGAAAATCTGAATTTAAAGTACCGACTACTTCAAAGTCCGGCTATCGGAGGGCTTTCAAGAAGCATAGGACTTCAGGTCCAGCTCCTTCTGGTGCTTCTGGGGCGACTACGAGTCGGACCCCGGGCGTGTGTTTTACTTGTGGGAAGACGGGACACTTTGCCCGTGACTGTTGGGGCGGACGTCCTAAGTCCGAGAGAAAGTCGGGAGCTACTTATGAAGAGAAGGGAAAGGTGATGGAGTTGACCGCATCCCATTATGCTCCGGCCCAACCAAGGGTCTATAATCTTGGCCAACAGGAGGCCATCAAACAAGCTGATGTGGTGACAGGTACGGTTTAATTTATAGCAAGTCAATTTCTTTAAATACTTGTTATGCACATGTTACCTTACCACTGCTTGTTTAGGATTTGTATTGATTTGTGAAAATCCGGCACGAGCACTCTTCGATACGGGAGCTTCACACTCCTTCTTGTCCGAAGGATTTATATCACGCATCAGAGTCCCTTCTTCGATGGCGAAGGATAAGTTGGATGTGTTGTTGCCCAATGGGTGTTCGATGCGAGCGGATAGGATCTGTGATGTTAAGATTCGTATTGGGGAGCAGGTGTTCGACCTGCGGGCGTCTTTACTTCCATTGGTGGAGTTCGACGTCATATTTGGCATGGACTGGCTCTCGGAGCAGCAGGCCCATATAGATTGCGGTAGCAAGGAAGTCAAGCTGGGAGCAAGTCGTGAATGACTTTTACGGGCTTAAAGGGGTCGAGCAAGACGTTGATGTCTGCTCTTCAGGTGGTGAAGGCGGTTCGTGCTGGTGCAGAACTGTTCTTTACACTAGTGGAGGTTGCAAAGCCGAAGCCCGCGTTGGATTGTATTTCAGTGGTATCGGAATACCCTGATGTGTTCCCCGCGGATCTTCCTGGAGCCCCGCCTCAGCGGGGGATTGATTTTACGATCGAGCTAGTGCCAGGTGCAAAGCCTGTGTCACGATCTCCGTATCGGCTAGCGCGTAAGGAAATGGCGGAGCTGAAAGTTCAAATGCAAGAGTTGTTGGAGCAAGGGTATGTGCGCCCGAGTTCTTCGCCTTGGAGCGAACCGGTCCTCTTTGTTAAGAAGAAGGACGGAAGCTTGAGGCTATGTATTGATTATCGGGAGCTAAATAAGCTGACGGAGAAGAACAAGTACCCGATCCCCCGGATTGATGATCTCTTTGATCAGTTAGTCGGGTCGACGGTGTACTCGAAGTTGGATCTCAAGGCTGGGTACTATCAGCTGCGAATAAGGGAGAGTAATATCCCAAAGACAGCGTTTAGTACGAGATACAGGCATTATGAGTTTACGGTCATGCCATTTGGGCTGACTAATGCGCCGTCAGTGTTCATGGATTTGATGAACAGGACGTTCAGGGAGTACTTGGACCATTTCGTGATCGTCTTCATCGACGATATTTTGGTGTACTCGCAAAGTGAGGAAGATCACTTCAAGTATCTTCATTTGGTGTTGGAAACGCTAAGGAGAAATCAGTTGTATGCCAAGTTCTCGAAGTGCGAGTTTTGGCTATCCTCAGTGGCGTTCCTCGGGCATATAGTGAGTGGAGAGGGTATTGCTGTGGATCCGGCGAAGATTGTTGCGATACGGGAGTGGCCTGAGCTTGCTACTGTAGCGGAAGTCCGGAGTTTTCTGGGGCTTGCCGGCTATTATAGGCGCTTCGTAGAGAACTTCTCGCGGATAGCATTACCTCTCACTACTTTGACGAGGAAGGAGCATAAGTTCGTTTGGACGCCGGAGTGCCCGCGAGCTTTTGAGGAATTGAAGTGTCGGTTGACCACGGCGCCTGTGCTGAGTTCGTCATGTGGAACCGAAGGCTATGAGATATATAGCGATGCTTCGGGCAACGGTTTGGGTTGCGTGCTACTACAGCACGGAAGCGTGATAGCTTATGGCTCGAGACAGCTAAAAGTGCACAAGAGGAATTATCCGGTCCATGACTTGGAGTTAGCGGCCGTGATTTTTGCTTTGAAGCTATGGAGTCACTATTTGTACGGTGTGAAGATTGATATCTACACCGATCATAAGAGCCTGAAATATTTGATAGATCAGAAAGATCTGAATATGCGGCAGCGTAGATGGATGGAGTTCCTGGGGGACTATACATTCAAGATCCACTACGTGCCTGGCAAAGGGAATGCGGTTGTGGATGCGCTGAGTCGCTGAGCCCTAGCTCAAGCCAATTGGCTATCGGTGCATGATGAGCGGTTGGTGCGGGAGTTGGAGGCGTTGGAGATTGTTTGTGTTGATAGACAGGCAAGTGCTGAAGCAGTTCTGAATTGGACTGAAGTCCAATATGACCTGGCTGATCGTATTCGGCAGGCTTTGGATATGGATGCTCATATGAAGCAGTTCATAGTAGAGGCTCTAGATGGGTCAAATTCCCAATTCGTCGTGGAGGACGGGTTGCTTTGGAAAGACGGTCGTTTGTGCGTCCCAAGTGTGGGCAATTTACGGGTGGAGTTGTTGTACGAGGCACACCATACCAAGTACTCGATTCACCCGGGGAGCACGAAGATGTACCGTGATGTGAAGAAACTGTTTTGGTGGCCGGGTTTGAAAAAGGATGTGGCTCTCTACGTAGCGAAGTGCCAAACTTGCGCCTTGGTAAAGGCGGAGTGCCAAAAGCCGGGAGGATTTCTTAAGTCCTTGCCTATTCCGGAGTGGAAATTTGACGGCATCTCTATGGACTTTGTGCACGGTTTGCCAAGGTCGCAGAAGGGGAACGACGCCATTTGGGTGGTTGTTGATCGATTAATGAAGGTGTCGCATTTTATTCCGCATAGGAAGGATGATCCGGTGGAGAAGTTGGCGAAGCTTTATGTGGATAACATAGTGCGGCTTCATGGTGTGCCCCGCAGCATCGTGAGTGACCGAGATGGGCGGTTCACGTCCAATGATTGGAGGCTTGTGCAGCAAATGTTGGGAACAAAGCTGAAATTCAGCACAACCTTCCATCCGCAAACTGATGGGCAGACCGAGAGGATCAATAGAACTATGGAAGACATGCTCCGCATGTGTGTCTTGGATTTCGGAAAGCAATGGGAAGACCACCTATATTTGGTGGTGTTCGCATACAACAACAGCTACCAAGCGAGTATTCAGATGGCGCCCTTCGAGGCCCTATATGGTAGAAAATGTCGCACGCCGTTGTCGTGGTTAGAAACGGGTGAGTCAAAGTTGTATAAGCGATCGGAAGTGGAGGATGCTACTTCTTTGGTGAGAACCATTCGGGAGAGGTTGCTTGTCGCTCAGGACCGGCAAGCAAAGTACTAAAATGCCAAGCACAGGAATGTGGAGTTCGCTGTGGGCGATTATGTATACTTAAAGATCAAGCCGTTCAAGGGTGTCTCGCGGGTGCGACGATTGAAAAAGCTAAGCCCGAGGTACCTTGGACCGTTTGAGGTTCTGGAGCGAGTTGGTGAAGCGGCCTATCGGTTGAAGCTTTCAGTGGAGCTTAGTGGTTTACATGATGTATTCCATATTTTGGTGCTTCGGAAGGCGGTGCAAGACCCTACGCAAGTGATCGCGGTTGATCAAGTGCCGGTGGATAGTGGGCTAACGACAAAGGTCAAGCCCGTGCAGATCGAGGACTCGGAGGTCAAGCGGCTACGCAATAAAGTGATCAAGATGGTCAAGGTCCGGTGGGACAATTGCGGTCGTGAGGAGCTCTCTTGGGAGCGAGAGCAGATTATGCTTGACGAGTATCCGGAGTTGTTCCGCTCAGGTACAAATTTTAGTTTTGTACATGTCTTTCCTTTATATAATTTCGTGGACGAAATTCTTTTAAGAGGGGGACAGTTGTAACGCCCTGAAACTCAAAGGAGCAAAGGGGGACGTTTTGGGCAAGTTTTGGGTTCTCGCTGCAGGCACACGGCCTGGGACACGGGCGTGTCCCAGGGCGTGTCAAGCCTGTGTCGACACTGAGACGGGGTGTCGACACTTTGGGCACACGGCCTGCGACACGGGCGTGTAGCAGGGCGTGTCGACCTGTGTCGACACTTAGCCGTGAAGTCGACGAGATTCGCTCAACGATGCGTCAAGACAAGGCACACGGCCTGCGACACGGGCGTGTCGCAAGGCGTGTCGACCTGTCTCGACGATCGTCCCGGGGAGTCGACGAGATTTGCTCGACGATGAGTCGAGATAAGGCACACGGCCTAGGACACGGGCGTGTCCAAGGCCGTGTCATCAGGTCGACGATCTTCACTCGACGAAGTGTCGAGTGTCGAGACCATGTACATGGCCTGGGGTCCAGGCGTGTTGAGGTGACACGGGTAGGGACACGGGCGTGTCCTCGAACCCGTGCAGTGCTCGGGTTGATTTTGGGGAAAAATGTTAGGGTACACGGCCGGTCACACAGCTGTGTCAGGTGGAACACGGGCGTGTCAGCTCGAACACGGGCGTGTTCGATCACCGTGTGAGGTTCCAGGCGAGCCGATTTTGACAGCGAATGAGGCACATGACCCTGGACACGAGCGTGTGCCGGGCCGTGTTCGGTCCAGATTGGGCATTTCAGCCCCGAATCGAAGCCGTTCATTTCTTTAACTGAAGATCCAATGGCTGGGTGTTGTTCCTCAAGGGATATACCCGTGAATGGACTTGGAAAACCCTTACTTTTCTTAACTTCTCATCTTTCTAAAACCTTAGAGAGAGAGGAGAGCCAAGGGAGGAAGAAGGAGCTAGATCCCGCCATTGGAGGAGCTTCGGAGCTCCGAATCGCGAGCCGACTCCGGATCCACGGAGGCAACGCTAGTGCGGTGGTTTTCATCCGATTAATTTTCCATGGCGCCAAAGAGGAACGCAAGGGTAACGATCCTCATCTTGAGCATGCGTAGCTCTCTTTCTTAGCATAGGAAGCCCGCTCTCGCGAGTTTGCGGAGAGTTGGAGGCGTTCCTTCGGGTAGATATGTGAAGTCCCCGTTGTTTAGAGTCCGTAAGCTAGAACGGACATAGGCATGATGTGTGAAGCCTACCCGGACATGTTGGTCTGGATCGGTGATGTTGCATTGCATAATGCCGGAGAAGACTCTGTGCTATTGTTGTTTTTCGGGTTTTCTACGCGGTAGATTGCAGCAGGGAGCCTTGGGGACTAACCCAAAGGTGCACCTAGAAAACTGGGCGGATACGAGATCTTGACAACTTGGTGGCTTGAGAGCCAACTTGAACATAACCGAGTTATGTGACTTGTGATGGAAATGGGACTCGGCGGAAGTTTGACACGTGCAAATGGCTTAAATTGTCGTTGCGATGTGAGCACGGGTTAGATGGAGCCGTACCCGTTCTATGTCGTTCGGTTAAAGAGACCTAAAGGCACGTGGCACTTACCGTTGGCATAGATTAGGGTCTTCGGCGGTCAATGGCTTAAATTGTCGTGACCCAGGCCGTGAAGACAAATTGCTCATAGGTTTGGCCGTCCAAGTGGCGGTGGTGAGTCCGGAATGTCTATGGCTTTAATTGACGTGACATCGACCGGTTCACCGAGAATGTGCCCTGAGAGCACGGGGCGTGTGGCCGTGCGAGCCAACGTCTGTGATGAAATGGCTTATATATATTGCTCGCTTATGCTAATGAAATGCAGGGAAGGAGCATCGCCGCCCCGAGTTGGGGGCGGGATCGTTATAATTTGGTCAGCATAGCTGACCGTTGCCTTGTTTTGCCACCGTGCGGTGGTTTATTGCTTGCTGGTGCAGCTGGACCAAGCGGTCAATAGCGGGCTAAAGCCCGAATGCGAAGCCGGCCCTTGAAGTCCTATTTGGAAGTGTTTACAGCTTTATTCATGTGTGACCGGCTTGCGTGCCGTGGTTTGTAAAACATGTAATTTGAAGTGAAACATTTTGTAAGGCGTTAAGGCTTATTTTGAGTATTTTGTATAACATTCCTAATTCGTGTTAGTGGACATTCGTGCTTGAATGCTGGGTTCTTTGTTACAACTTTTATAAACTGCTTCCGCTAGAAGGCTCTGTGTAGGACGTTGAGATTGGTTGGATGGTTTCCATAAGTAACCACCCGGTCTGTGTGTAGTATATGGCGTCGGGCCCCGGCCGGACCTACTGCTATATGCTATGTGACGGATAGGGGGTGTTACAGCTTATGCTTGTGAGGTTGTGTTACAAAACTTCAACATAAGCCACTTTTGTGATGGTAACTATGCCATTGGTAATCTTACCATACCCTCTAGTTACCCCTCTATCTTAAGCACCAAAGATAACCTTGGGTCCATCTTTCACTGGAGTGTACTCCTTTAAGTTGCTCAATGTCTCAGTCATGTGCCTGGAACAACAACTGTCATCTAACCTTCAAGGAACCCAAAAAAACCTTCAAGGAACAACTACTGTCCAAATACCATATAGGGGTATGGGCACTTGAACTAACCTGCATCACATAATTTATTTTACCTTAGGACCTCAATATCTATTAGGTCCTAGGTGCATGTTAGTCTAAAAATGGCCTTATCTACCAATAGCTTTTCTGACTGGTGGACTAACAACTGCTCTTGGCACACTTGGATTGTGCCAGCAGTCTACAACAAAGTGGCCCACTTTACCACAGCACCAACATTCATGAATGTTGTATCTTCTTTTTGTGCAGGCCTAGCAGTTTGGTTAACTACTGGATGCATAGTAGGAAGAGGAGCAACAACCTTCTTCAGATTCCTTTTAGCAAGGATTTGACTGAATGTAAGTCTTCTAGCTGGCTTGTTTGGCCTGCTCTGAGTACTAGCAGTAGTAAGTTTATTTTTAGAAAGCATGCTCTTAATGACATCAGACACAGCCAAACCAAGCTTGCAGGATGACAGACCTTTGGTCTGAGTCTTTGCTGAATGATTATGAACCTCTATTTCGGCCACATTCTTGAGAGTGTGGATTGGAACACCAAAGACAAATGGTCCGGGATGAGCCAATTGAATTTCTTCATGGGCAGCCTTAAAGGCACTTACCCTGCTATACCTACCACCATGGCTGTGAACATTTTTGTTCACACCAGTGGATCTGCCATTCATCCAGTGACCAAAGATGTTTTCTTGGTCATACCTGTTTGAAGGCAACTTAACTTTCCTAAAAGGATTGGGAGGCATGGAAGCAAGAGGCTGAGCTGGAGCTGGATCTTTTCCCTTCCCTTTGGAAGGAGCAACTCTTGTGCTTACCTTGAATCCCAACCCCTTCTTACCATTCTGAGAGGAGAAGGAGTCGATCAAGGGTAACACAGTACTTGGCTTAGAATAATTAGCCACTATTTTTTTCTCCCTCCCTAACCTCTCTTCAAGGTCTCTTATGAGACTATTCTTGAACTTGATGGTGCCAATCTGAATGAGAGTGATATTTCTCAGTTGACTAACTTCCTTGCTTTCTGATCTAGCAGAGTTGTTGTTTTAATTAGCTGGGCAGCAACTAGCTAAAGATAGGCAATCTTCACGGCTTGCTTTTTAGTCAACTTCTTGCACCTCTTAAATGCATCCAGAAGTTCACCATATATGTCAATCAGTTAATTAACATCTCCTTCTGATTCAGAATCATCTTCACCACTGGATTAAAAAGCTTCTGTACAGGGACTAGTCTCATATCCAGACTCAAAAAAAGTGATTGATGGAGAATTTACCTTACTTTGACCCGGCTGATCCTGGCTGGATTCCTCATTAGTCATTGTCATCATCCCATATCAGTTATAGGCATCTTCTTCATCCTCATCATCCACCTCTGAATCACTATCTGAGTGTGATAGAGGGGCCCAGATACCTATCATGGCAGCAGGATAGTCTTCATCTACTGCTACAGCTTCTTATTCAGCAACAGCAGCAACAACTAGCCCAATATAGGCTTCTTCTTCTTCAGACTCAGACTCAGATGAGTCTGTCCAGCTGTTCTTTTTCTTGGTGATAAAGGACTTCTCCTTCTTGCCTTTGTACTAGTGTTGTTTCTTATCAACAACTTCTTTCCTCTTCACTGTGTAGTCAGCTATTACATGCCCTGGTTTGCTGCAATAGTAGTAGATAACTTTAGAGGAATTGTATTTACTAGATTTAGACTCATACCTGTCAGCCTTGGAATGATTACTCTTGTGATGAGAAAAGTTGGAAGGTCTGCTCTTCCACTGTTTCTTCTTCATCAACTTCTGAAACTATTTGGAGAAGGCAGCAAAGTCCCATCTAACATGCTGCATTTTGATGCATATAACTCTGAGGTGTTTGAATCAGCTAGTCTTCTTGGAGGAGAGGGAATCCTCTCCTTACTGTTCCTGATGCTGTCTGCCTTGAATGATAAGGACTTCTCCTTGGCTTGGTATCTACTGGTGGCCTCCTCCTCTTTTTTGGCAGCTAGTTGCATCTCATAGGAGAGTAGCTTTCCAAACAATATTTGGGGAGGAGTCTCAGCAAGCTTAGCAACCTCTCTTATGACACAGATCTTAGTATTCCAGTCTCTAGTGAGATATTGATGAATTGTAAATATACCTATTTTTCTGTACATTAATTTAGTTGTTTTCATTTATTTTTGTCCTTTTTACTTATTTTTATTCAATAAATTGCTCCTTTTTTGTAAATAATTTTGCTGACTTGCTTTATTTTTATTTTTCAGAAAATATCAAAATCTGCCCAAAAAAGTCAATGTCACGCCCGTGACATATTGGTCACGCCCGTGACCATGGCGTGATACGACAAACTCCAGTGAAATCTGTAAATTTTGAAGAGCAAAGCTTGACACGCCCGGCGTCACGCCCGTGTCACCTGACACGGGGCGTGACCCAAGCCCGTGTTCACTCCACTCGACGAATTCCTCTCGACGATCGTCGAGTGTCGACACCAACAGTCACGCCCAGAGTCACGCCCGTGACCTAGGGCGTGACACCTCTTTCCGCTCGACGATTTTCAACTCGACACTTTCCGCTCGACATTCGTCGAGTGTCGACACCTGCCGGCACGCCCAGAGTCACGCCCGTGACCTGGGGCGTGACCTTTCCAGCTAGCCCGACAAGACCTGCCCGAAGACTTTCGGCGCAACCCGCGCCCAGATCAACCTGCTTGACACGCCCAGCGTCACGCCCGTGACCTGGGGCGTGACCACTGCGAGACCGACACGTGTCCAGCCCGAAGTCAACTTTCCCGTCAAATCGCCGCCCGCCTTTGCAAATCGTACTTACACGCCCTATGTCACGCCCGTGACCGAGGGAGTGTACTTGTAAATTTTTTCCTATAAATTCAGAGCTTCTGCTTAGGATTTCTGTTCCCCTTTTGGTTCCATTTTGTATAGGGGAAATGCTGCCGGGATGCTTCCAAAGTCTATGTAAGGGATATTTTTCCCCCTCTCCTTAGCTTTTATTTTCATGTCTTTGTAACCCGTGTTTTTAGTTAATAAAATTTGTCTCCTTTTTCTTCTCTTAATATAGCTTTGGAATGGATCTATACAACTACCTCTATACAATCTTATCTTTATTTTCTTGTTTTAACTTTGTTCTTTTTCGTTCTTCTTTATATGTGTGTGTGTGTGTGTGTATGAGTGTAGTTCTTTACTTTTATGTTTTCATTATTTTGTTTACTTAGCTTAGTTTAGTGTTAGGATTTTTCTGCACTTTCATATCCATCCTTATAAAACTATAAAATGGTTATAAAGATAGTTTTTGATCTTTCTTACTTAGCTTTTTTGTTATTTTTGTAAAACTTTTCGTGTTTTTAACTTTTCTTCCACTTTTTAGACATTTTTATAGCATTATAAGAATGGATAAGTTGTTATTTTATTTTTTCGAACACTTGCATTTTCAATTTTATTGTCAAAACTTTTTCCTCTTTTAATTTTTTCATTCTCTTTTTATGTATTTCTACCTCATTCTAGCGGTAGAAATGTATTCGTTTTAATTTTTAGAGCATTTTCATTTTGCGTTTATTTGCAAAAATTTTTGCTCCGTTTATTTTTATTTTCACTTTTTATGCATTTCTACTGCATTTTAGCGGTAGAAATGCAGTTGTTTTAATTTTTCGGTAACTTAGTTTTTTTTGCATTTTTTTATGTATGCGCATTTATTTCCGCCTACTCGTTAAGAGTTAAATGGCGCCTGCTTATTTTACTTTCTGTAGAGTGCGTGAGTTTGTAATTTTCTTTATTTCCGCCTACTCATTCGAGTTAAATGGCAGGTCTTTATTTTCCCTACTCATTTGAGTAGGATTTGTGTGTGTGTGTTTTCATTTATGTCGAGAGAGCGTGTGCGTGAGTTTTACTTTCTGTCGAGTGTGTGCGTGTGTTGCATTTATTTAGTCCTACTCATTTGAGTAGGACCCGCTTTCTTTCTCCCGCCCACGCATTTGCGCCGGGACTCGCAATTTACAACTTTCTTCAGTCCTACTCGTTTGGGTAGGACTTGCAATTTTCTGCTTTCCTTACTGCTTTCATTTTATCGCTTTCATTTTCCTGCTTTCATTTACAGCTTTCATTTACTGCTTTCTTTATCGCTTTATTTACTGCTTTTCTCGCAAGCCGTCCCCATTCCGATGAGTGGTTAATCGTTCTTAGCCCTCAGCGTCGAAGAGCATTGGGACAGATAAAATACCTTTAAATAACTAAAGGTCTAATTTTTCTAATTAATTAAAAGTACTTAAGGTTTGCCCGGGGTTAACGACGCGTAGGACCACATATCGATGTGTGGGCCCTATTTTCGTTTTCCATACGCTCGCCGAGAGGCCGTGCGTATGGACAGATCACCCCTTGGCAAAGAGAGTTCCGCACTAACCCTCGAGAGAGGAGGCGCGCCAACTCTACCGGATTGGGTTCCCCACCCAATAGCGGGGTTCTTAGCGTAATGCGGGCGTTAAGAGGAATCCTTCGTCGGACGAGAGCCCGGTCGAATAGTCTTAGCGTTCAGGTGAGCGATAGCCCTATAGCTAGGTGAGCTCATTTTAGTGGAACCTCCACGGCCAAGTCTCCGCCTTAATTAATTAGAAATTTAGGAGCTCTTTTTATTTAAAGTTTATTTTAGTTCAATTATTTTTTCGGTGCCATTGAGCTAAGCTCTTCATCGGCACCACCTTATTGCTTTCCTTGTATGCTTTCATTTTCCATTTTCTGCTTTTTATTATATATAAAATATCCCGACAAGATAATTATCGGTAAAATAATAGTCCCCTCCAGGGAAGAGTAGAAATAATCGAACCGGCCCCGAGAACAATACGACCTCGATATTCCACCCGAAATATCATGTACTACTCACGATAGGTGCACTTGGCTCCTTTTGTTAAAACTCGATCTAAACCGTTTTATATCCAAATAAATAAATACGCGCGCCCCGTTTTTTAAATAAAATCACTTCGTCTTTTTCTCAAATAAAATCGCTGGGTCGCCGCGTGACCGTAAATAATTTTGGAGTTTTAACCATCAAGTTTTTGGCGCCGTTGCCGGGGAGATTTTTGGTTTCGTTATTTTGAACCCTGGAAATCTATTAATTTTACCTATATCTATATATATCAAAAATTAAAAATGGCCAACAAAAATATAAAAAATTTAATAATAAAAAAACTATGCAAAAAATTACAAAATTATAAAAAAAATTTTTTTTTGAAAAACTTATAAAACTAAAAAAATTTTTGCAAAACCTGAAAAACTTAAAAAAAACTATAAAAATTCAAAAAAAAAAAGAAAACCTAAACTAAAAATCCAAAAAATGAAAAAAAAACTTAACAAAAATATTTTTATTGACATTATTGTTTTTGAAAACAACAAAAAAACAAAAAAAAAACACTATAAAACAAACAAATCTAAAAAAAAATTTGAAAAAATGAAAAACTTAACAAAAAAAATCATAATAATAAATAAAAACCTTATATTTTCATTATTTTTATACAAAAAAAAAACTAAAAACTAAAAAACCTACCTAAAAAAAATCAACTAAAAAATAAAAAATCTACTTAAAAACACCAAAAAATATATAATTTGATATTAATAAATCTATATATTTTTTATTTAACTTCTTTTATTTTAATTTGTTTTATTTCGTTTCATTTTACTTCGGCACGCTTCCATTATTGTGCGCGCTAGGGGATCACATTTTTATCACGCAATGGTCGCTAAGGCCTTAGCTACCTTCCGAGTCACCCACGCACATGCCCCCTACCGCCCGCACACTTTAGGCCGAGTTTATCTTTTTTTTTGTTTTTTCTGTTATCTTTTTGTTTTTTCTTCTAAATAATGCAGGGTTTCAACCCGGACCTCCCGCACTCGTCTAAGGGAAGCTCCAACCCTCCCTTTTTCTTTTTGTACTTATTTTATTTTGTATATTATCTGTTCCGCATACTTAGATTGCAACATTGGGGACAATGTTGGGTTTAAGTATTAGGGTGTTTTCCTATACTGCATTTTTTATTCTGTACTCATCAAAAATACAAAAAAATTTGCAAAACATAAAACCTAAAAATTTTTTTCCTTGTTTTTATTATCATAAAACTTCAAAAAAAAATTCATAAAACTCAAAAAAAAATTCAAAAAATCTTTTTACTTCGTAAATATTTTTTGTAAAAAAAAACTCTCTTTCCCCCCCCATCTTATTATTTGTAAAAGCTTGCATTCTGCCTGCCCGCGACGTTCGACTCATCGAACCAACCATCCAATTAGAGTCTGTTCGCGGGGGCTGCATTTCTAGTTTTTACTTTGTACATTTTTTTGTAAAAATCTCTCTTTCCCCCCTATCTTCTTTTAATAACACTTCTTTCTCTTCTCTTTCTTGTAAATAACTTATTAAAATACACTAAAAATCAAAAAAATTAGAAAAACCAAAAATACCAAAAAAAGATAATAACTCTAAAAATCTTAAAAAGATAATAATTAAAACACAAAAAATGATAAAAACTCTAAAAATTCCAAAAAAATGTTTTGTTAAATTATGTAACAAAATAATTCGAATATACCATATCTTAACCCTTTTTGCTTTCCAAAAATCTAGTTTCGAGTTAATTTATATGCGAATTTTAGTTATTCTTTGCTTACTATTCATTTATTAATTAAAGTTCGATAGATTTAAGTGTCTAGGGTTAAGATTTAGAGAATTTTTTATGTCTTTTCCTTATAATAGAGAACTTGTTTTTCACCACCACTTCTAATTTTATAAATAGAAGCTCCTTTTTTATGTTAGAAAATAACATCTATGGATTTCAATTATTTCTACTATTTGCTTTTAGAAACATTGGAACGTTCATTTTAAAAAAGTTGCTCTCAAAACTTTTTTATTAAAATCTAGTTTTCTTTTTGAAAAAACTAAACTCACTTCCTTTTTTTCATGTCTTACTTGACATGTTTACCCCTATCTCTTAAAAGATCTTATGTCAATGGGAATAAGATTTCATTCCGTAAACATAGGCACCCAATATTTAAAAAGATTATATGTTATGGAGTAAGAGAATAAAATTCATTACTTCTACACATATAAATTGGGTTATTTATTATGAAGAAAGAAAAAAAAAAAATTTTGTGTTAGGAAAATAAGATTTCATTTTCCTAACTATCCAAAAAGAAAAAAAATTGGAGGTTCGAGAAAAAATTACCTCACCTCAATATTCAAGCCTTCTTCATAAACCACCAAACCACTTAGCATATTTCAATGATTCTAGAATTAATCTAAAATTTTTTGAGAGCATAACTTTTAAATTGCATTATTTCCTTTAACTTCTTTTAAGCTAAGGTTTTTATATAAATCCAATACATCCTTGTTAAACTAACAAAAATAAATTTTTGCTTTCTATTTTATTTTATCTAGAAGTCTTTTTGAAACTCTTCCTCTATTTATAACTTTTCATAAATTAGGATTTAATTCTTTAACCCCGGATATTTATTTTGATCTTACTTTTAATTAATTCAAGCGGTAGCTAAACTTAGGATTTCTTTTATTCCTTATTAAGTTCATCTCCAACTTTTGCTCTGGAATAACAAAAGCTTAAGTATGGGGGGTATTTGATGAATTGTAAATATACCTATTTTTCTGTACATTAATTTAGTTGTTTTCATTTATTTTTGTCCTTTTTACTTATTTTTATTCAATAAATTGCTCTTTTTTTGTAAATAATTTTGCTGACTTGCTTTATTTTTATTTTTCAGAAAATATCAAAATCTGCCCAAAAAAGTCAATGTCACGCCCGTGACATATTGGTCACGCCCGTGACCATGGCGTGACACGACAAACTCCAGTGAAATCTGCAAATTTTGAAGAGCAAAGCTTGACACGCCCGGCGTCACGCCCGTGTCACCTGACACGGGGCGTGACCCAAGCCCGTGTTCACTCCACTCGACGAATTCCTCTCGACGATCGTCGAGTGTCGACACCAACAGTCACGCCCAGAGTCACGCCCGTGACCTAGGGTGTGACACCTCTTTCCGCTCGACGATTTTCAACTCGACACTTTCCGCTCGACATTCTTCGAGTGTCGACACCTGCCGACACGCCCAGAGTCACGCCCGTGACCTGGGGCGTGACCTTTCCAGCTAGCCCGACAAGACCTGCCTGAAGACTTTTGGCGCAACCCGCGCCCAGATCAACCTGCTTGACACGCCCAGCGTCACGCCCGTGACCTGGGGCGTGACCACTGCGAGACCGATACGTGTCCAGGCCGAAGTCAACTTTCCCGTCAAATCGCCGGCCGCCTTCGCAAATAGTACTTACACGCCCTATGTCACGCCCGTGACCGAGGCGTGTACTTGTAAATGTTTTCCTATAAATTCAGAGCTTCTGCGTAGGATTTCTGTTCCCCTTTTGGTTCCATTTTGTATAGGGGAAATGCTGCCGGGATGCTTCCAAAGTCTATGTAAGGGATATTTTTCCCCCTCTCCTTAGCTTTTATTTTCATGTCTTTGTAACCCGTGTTTTTAGTTAATAAAATTTGTCTCCTTTTTCTTCTCTTAATATAGCTTTGGAATGGATCTATACAACTACCTCTATGCAATCTTATCTTTATTTTCTTGTTTTAACTTTGTTCTTTTTCGTTCTTCTTTATATGTGTGTGTGTGTATGAGTGTAGTTCTTTACTTTTATGTTTTCATTATTTTGTTTACTTAGCTTAGTTTAGTGTTAGGATTTTTCTGCACTTTCATATCCATCCTTATAAAACTATAAAATGGTTAAAAAGATAGTTTTTGATCTTTATTACTTAGCTTTTTTGTTATTTTTGTAAAACTTTTCATGTTTTTAACTTTTCTTCCACTTTTTAGGCATTTTTATAGCATTATAAGAATGGATAAGTTGTTATTTTGTTTTTTCGAACACTTGCATTTTCAATTTTATTGTTAAAACGTTTTCCTCTTTTAATTTTTTCATTCTCTTTTTATGCATTTCTACCGCATTCTAGCGGTAGAAATGTATTCGTTTTAATTTTTAGAGCATTTTCATTTTGCGTTTATTTGCAAAAACTTTTGCTCCGTTTATTTTTATTTTCACTTTTTATGCATTTCTACCGCATTTTAGCGGTAGAAATGCAGTTGTTTTAATTTTTCGGTAACTTAGTTTTTTTTTTGCAATTTTTTATGTATGCGCATTTATTTCTGCCTACTCGTTAAGAGTTAAATGGCGCCTGCTTATTTTACTTACTGTAGAGTGCGTGAGTTTGTAATTTTCTTTATTTCCGCCTACTCATTCGAGTTAAATGGCAGGTCTTTATTTTCCCTACTCGTTTGAGTAGGATTTGTGTGTGTGTGTTTTCATTTATGTCGAGAGAGCGTGTGCGTGAGTTTTACTTTCTGTCGAGTGTGCGCGTGTGTTGCATTTATTTAGTCCTACTCATTTGAGTAGGACCCGCTTTCTTTCTCCCGCCCACGCATTTGCGCCGGGACTCGCAATTTACAGCTTTCCTCAGTCCTACTCGTTTGGGTAGGACTTGCAATTTTCTGCTTTCCTTAATGCTTTCATTTTATCGCTTTCATTTTCCTGCTTTCATTTACTGCTTTCATTTACTGCTTTCTTTATCGCTTTATTTACTGCTTTTCTCGCAATCCGTCCCCATTCCGATGAGTGGCTAATCGTTCTTAGCCCTCGGCATCGAAGAGCATTGGGACAGATAAAATACATTTAAATAACTAAAGGTCTAATTTTTCTAATTAATTAAAAGTACTTAAGGTTTGCCCGGGGTTAACGACGCGTAGGACCACATATCAATGTGTGTGCCCTATTTCCGTTTTCCATACGCTCGCCGAGAGGCCGTGCGTATGGACAGATCACCCCTTGGCAAAGAGAGTTCCGCACTAACTCTCGAGAGAGGAGGCGCGCCAACTCTACCGGATTGGGTTCCCCACCAAATAGCGGGGTTCTTAGCATAATGCGGGCGTTAAGAGGAATCCTTCGTCGGATGAGAGCCCGGTCGAATAGTCTTAGCGTTCAGGTTTGCGATAGCCCTATAGCTAGGTGAGCTCATTTTAGTGGAACCTCCACGGCCAAGTCTCCGCCTTAATTAATTAGAAATTTAGGAGCTCTTTTTATTTAGTTCAATTGTTTTTTCGGTGCCATCGAGCTAAGCTCTTCATCGGCACCACCTTATTGCTTTCCTTGTATGCTTTCATTTTCCATTTTCTGCTTTTTATTATATATAAAATATCCCGACAAGATAATTATCGGTAAAATAATAGTCCCCTCCAGGGAAGAGTAGAAATAATCGAACCGGCCCCGAGAACAATACGACCTCGATATTCCACTCGGAATATCCTATACTACTCACGATAGGTGCACTTGCCTCCTTTCGTTAAAACTCGATCTAAACCGTTTTATATCCATATAAATAAATACGCGCGCCCCGTTTTTTAAATAAAATCACTTCGCCTTTTTCTCAAATAAAACCGCTGGGTCGCCGCGTGACCGTAAATAATTTTGGAGTTTTAACCATCAGATATCTTATAAATTTGTCATTTGTTTCATAATGACTGATGACCCTCCCATAAGTCCTCAGTTCATTAATGTTCTTGAAAAATCTTTCATAGTAAATAGCTATATTCTCTTTCAGGGATTTCCTGAAAGCCTTATAATCATGGTTGGGCATGAACTTTCTATCATCTCTTACCTCTTCAGTACCCTTCATGTAGACCACAAGGGTGTCTATTGGGTACATTGGAAATAATGTACTTGATTTGAAGAAGCCCTTTCAACTCAATGATATACGCAAATTTGTATTTGATGTATGTTTCAGTTCATGCATGCAGGTTAATCTATGTCATATTGATTGGACAGGTAGTCCAAGTGACATTGACAGGTGGACTCAAAGAAGCTGACTGAAAAGGTAGGAAATTGCCTAAGTCCAGAGGCATTGAGTGAAGCAAGCTCACTCAACGCCAAATATCAAGCCAGTTGCTGAAAAAATTTGACTAAGTCCACAGGCATTGAGTGAAGCTAGTTCACTCAATGCCATACAACTAATAGTGTTGAGTGAAGTTAGGACAGTCAAATCCCAGCAAGTTGCAGAGCACGGTGAAAACTTGAAGAAATGACTAAGTACAAAAGTGTTGACGCATTTCACAACTATGTTGACACCTTTGTAGGAGAAGTGTCGAGATCAGAAAGATACAAGATAGGAGTGTCAAGACACAATAATTCACTCGATAGTTCAGATAGTTGTGTCGAGAAAATTCAGTTATCTCAACACAGTGAAGATTTAAACTAGATATCGACACCGAGCAGACAGATGTGTTGAGATAAGTCAACTATCACGAAACATTCAAGTTCAGACAGTAAATTCTATCAAGTACAGATGTGTCGAGACTACTAAAATGTCTCGACACCTTGTAGTTTATAGTCTAAGAACGCAAAGTATTATTATGTCGGGACACTTGGGACTTCTCGATACTGATGATCCTGAAGTTGTACAGAGTCAACACAGCTAAGGGTCAAGTCAAGTCAGAAGTGTCATGTCAGCTATAGTGACTTGACATCTCATCAGAATCTATTTGAAGGAAAACTTGTAGTATGATGGCATATGATGATGTCAACAATTAGAAGCCAGCAACCACTGAAGGCTATAAATAGAGGGGCAGCCTACATAAAACACAATCAATCAATTTAATCATTCTGATTTCTCTTAAGTAAGAGAAGGGCAGCAACTCCAGGAAGAAGGAAGACACAGGTCTTCAAGAAATTCTTTTGATCCCTTCAACAAGTCAATCAGAGGATTAAGTTGGATCTATTCAACAAGTTCTTCAAAGATTCAAGCCGATCATCATCAAGAACATGAAATATCCAGTGAAGTTTCATTTCAACCAGTCTGTTCATCATGAATCAATCCCGTGCTATTGCTGAATTGAAGAATTTATTTACTCAAATAATTCTACTTGTTATTTCCATATTAAACCTGTAAGATCTCTTTGAGATCTGAGTGTGTAGAAGATTTATTCTCTGAGTTGTAAGCCTGTGTTATAAAGGCTAAGGTAGGGTTCTTGAGGGACCTGAGGCAGGTGATTTGTGTGGGATCACTGAGGTGCAAGACTTGTATAATCTAAGGTAGGGTTCTTGAGGGACCTGGGGTAGGTGATTTGTATGGGATCACTGAGGTATAAGACTTGTTTAGTCTGAGGTAGGGTTCTTGAGGGACCTGAGGTAGGAGATTGGGTGGATCTCTAAGGTAGGACCTGTTGGTCTAAGGTGTAGGTTTCTGGAAAGTAACTGAGTTTGTAAGATCTATAGATCTGAGTTGAAGAGGGGGAGATATAACCTTTTCTAGCACATTGCTAGTAAGGAAGAAGGGGAAAAGTAGATTTACGCTAGATAGAGAAACCATTATAAAGCTTCTGTGTACTTTGTGATTGTGTGTGCTATGATCTCAGATTGTTTATTTTCAAGTATCTGCTGAATTATTAAGTATAAGTATTAAAGATTTTAAAAGACACATATTCACCCACCCCTAAGTGGTTAACTACCCATAGATTTGTCTTTCAAGTGTTATCAGAGGGAGGTTATTCAAATAAAGGCCTAACAGTCAGAAAAAGATCCTAAGGGTGGTTGATACATATCAGATCTCATGGCTTCAAAATCTCATGGAGAACTCAGTTCTATGAAGCTTCCTATATGTGCAAAGGATAATTTTGCTATTTGGAAGCAAATGGCGAGATTATTCAGGGAGGCATCTGATCCAAGAATCTTTGTCACAGTTCAAGAAGGACAATACATTCCTATGAAAGTATCTGTCCTAGATGCTAATATACAAACTTCAAAAAGTCTATCTGAAATGACCAAGGATGAGGTAGTTCTAGCCACCATGGATAAAAGGGAACATAACATAATTGTTAGTGCTACAGACAACTCTACCTTTTAGAACTTGGTCCACTATAAAATATCCAAGGAGATGTTAGATACTTTAATAGTCTATATGGAAGTCACTGAGGACGTCAGAGATGACAAAAAGTCTCTACTCAATCAACAGTATGAGGTTTTCAGGCAAGGGAAGATAGATTCTATAAAACTTTGTTATGAGAAGTTTTTTAGAGTAGTCAATGATCTTAGGAGCTAAAGCAAACAATTCTCTAACTATGAGCACAATGATAAATTTCTGAGATCCCTAAACAAAAATGGGACATAAAGATATGTGCAGTAAGAGAAATGGGTAATCTAATGAACATGTTACCCTAGGATTTATATGGGAAACTGTCGTCTCATGAGCTACAGTTAAACTCAAGAAAAGCTAAGGATGAATCTGCCAGAAGTTCAAATCAGTCAAGATCTATGGCTTTCAAAGCAGACATATCTAAGAAGACTAAAAGAGAAAGTCCCCCATCACCAAGATGGGATGAAGATACAGTCAGTTCTAGGACTAGTTCTTCATCAGAAGAATTGTCAGATGGTAAATTGGCATTGTTCACTAGGCAATTCAGGAAGATAATGAGAAGAAGGAATCAATGGAACAAGAAGACATCATCTAGATCAATTTACAATAAAAATAAAGACAAACACAGAAACAACTCTATGGTCATGTATGATTTAAGCCAGAACAAACAAGTTAAGACTGACATTATATGTTATTGTTATAATAGGCATGGACATGTCATTGTTGACTGTCCAGTAAAGAGAAAGGAGAGCGGAAGTCCAAGGATAAAAAGTTCTACAAAGATAAGAAGTCAGAAAAGTTTTTGATGGCAAAGAAGCCAAAGACTTTATCTGATAGTGATTCAGATTCAACTGAATCAGATGAAGAGCATGCTCACATTGGATTGTTCTTATGTGAAGAGGATTTCATCAGAGAAACCATATATACGGGAAAGAACTCTACAACTACATCACTCTGTGATGACTCTCAATATGATATGGAGGTCAACTTAATGACACTGATTGATAATCAAAAAATAGAAATAGTTGACTGTCAGAACACTGAGGTAATCTTTGCCAAATCTATTTGTTCTACAACTTCTGTTTATGAGACTTAGGATGAGTCAGACTCATGTATCTCAAATTTTGATTCACATGAGTCCAACTCTGAGACTAAACTGCAGCAACTCACAGTTAAGTTTGGAAAACTGTTAGAGGCTCTTGTAAAGAGAAAGAAGCTTATCGAAGAACAAGCCATCAAAATTGCATCACTATGAGGTCTTAAGTACCATCGTGAGATGGCAATTCAGTACATTGGTCTTCAAAGTTCAAAGATAGCTAAGCTAACCAAGATCATTGATGATCAAATCATGTTGCTCAAGCAAAGAGATGAAACCATTCAGGACTTAGAACTCAACCTCCAGAATGAGAAAAGACTTGTTCAGCAGTTCTCTAAACCTAAGATTGTGCTTCCCATAGTAGATACCTTCTTAGGAACTCCTAGAAGTGGTCTTGGTTATAGGAGAAGGAGAGGCAGAAAGCTGACAGAACAAAAGGGTCCAGTTTTGTCACAACCTGTATCTCAGACCAAAGGAAAAGAAATCCAGAAGTCTGGACCAGGAGCACCTTGCACATCTGTGAATAGGAATGTTATTCCTAATGTGTTTCCTCCAAGGATGATTGCTGCGACTGTGAGACAAAACAAACAACTTGCTCACAGTCAATATGCAACTGTAAAATCTGCTGATTCCTATCCTAAGGAATGTCAACATAAAGTTCATACTAGTCCTCCAAAGAGGAGATACAACAGATATGAGTGTTGGTATTTTCGAAATATTGGACAGTTTTTCTGGACTACTGGTTCAATCACACAGTGTCTCATGGACATAAAGTGTGAAAGTCCACCTAGTGTCAACTATGTGCACCTATGGGGGGGGGGGGGAATAGGTGACGTGTGGTTCTTTTGCGGAATTTACGGATGTACCTGCACAATAAAAACAAAAGGCACAGCACACAGAATACACAACAAATTTATAGTGGTTCCCCGACTTGGGTACATCCACTTTCCCCCTTCGACCTATCTCCCCAACAAGGGACGACTCGGTCACTTCTCCAACGGGATTGAAATCCAATCCCTGCACTAACGGAAGGAGCCCTTCCACACGTGAGAGTCAATACTCCCACAAAACGGGTTGCACCCAACCCTTACAACACGGAACAAAAGTTCCTTTACAACGAAATTAAATGTAGAGTGTACACGTGATACAAACTTCTTTTGGAGACTACGGTGTTCCTCTTTGTCCGACGACGTGTTCTTGAAGTCGATGAAGAGTCTACAACCTTGGTCTCTCTTGGAGAGGATCTCCCGGAACCGGCGGCGGCAATCCGAGCGGCGGCTTGGTTCGGAGTCGGCGACAACGAAGGTGCGCTGTTGCAGTGCTTTGAGATCCAAACTTCTTTGCGAAGCAAACTAGGTCTACCAACGGTCACTCTAGGATCGGTCGTCTCGATCGATTCGGACGGGGGGGTTTTTCCCGGTCAACAAATCGAGAGACAAGAGATCTCTGGATAGACACGTGAGACGCAAGCTTTGCTAAGCTTCTGTCGCCGGAGATCGGGAAGAGGAACGATCAGCAGCGGCGACGTATTTGCCCGAGCGCGACGGCGGCGGCGGAAAGAGTTCGCGATTTTAGGGTTTTCCTTGCTCGGCTTCTTTCTTCGTTTTCCGTCCCTTTACTGTTCAAAAATACTGGAATATATATACTGTTGAATTCTCAAATATGACCGTTTGCGGGACCCACAAAAGAAATCCCTAAGTCCGGTTCAAACTAGTCCAAAGGCAGAATCCGGTCCAGCAGCATCCTGAGAAAACGCCAAGTGAAAATCGGCGAGAATCGCAGGCGATTCTCGACGAATCGGCGAGAATCACTAAGTGATTCTCGACGATTCGTCGAGAATCGTTAGTGATTCTCGCCGAATCACTTATTGATTCTCAATGAATTTTACTTTGTATGCATGAGCTGCTTGGCCACTGGTTCGGCGAGAATCACTAGTGATTCTCGCCGAATCTTACTTGGCACCATTTAGAGGTGGCCAGAAGGAGTTGGCGAGAATCACTATTGATTCTCGTCGATTCGGCGAGAATCACTAGTGATTCTCGCCGAATCGGCGAGAATCACTTGGTGATTCTCGTCGAATTTGCCTTGGACGAATTTTCGTCTTCCACCCAGGAGCTGCTCCTTGATCCTCCATGCTCCTTGCCTTCTCTTGCATATGAACGGCCCTGTACTTGAAAATAAGTGCACTCCAATAGAGAGAGTGCACATAGGCCAACACACTGATCTGCTCAATGAGGGATTACGTCGTGCAGACTCGTGTATATTGACCTACTGCACCCTGACATTGGTGTGCACTTAGCGTGGAGGAACTGCAAGCACAACTTGAGATGTTTCATCAAATACATTGTGAATTCATCTTAGCTTGACAGGTGGCTTCCTCAAATCTAGGTAATCGTGGATACAATACCCAACAATCTCCCCCTATTTGACGAAGCCAAAACCCTACTAGCTAAGATGAATAACACTTATCAAATAATAAACATAGCATTCAGAAATTAAACATGCAGCACAAGAGAATATATGCAATCAGATCAGGACTTGAGTCATTCACAAATTCAAATATATATACCAAGATAAATATATTCACATATAATCCAGAAATGTTTATATGACAATAATAATCATTAAATGTTCTTAAGACACAGTGACAAGCTATAAAGTGTTGACTATTTGTCCTTAGCTACGTCACCCTTAAGATTTTGAGCCAAGTACTTCTTGCTTTGCCTCTCCATGTATTCTTTGGGCTTCGGGTAGTACCTAGGAGGAGCAACTTTATCTGGATCCTTGTTGTTTCTGAAAAAGATATTGCGTTTCGCTTCAAACGTTTTGTGCGTTTCCCACTCATACTGGCTATATACTTCGTTTCGATTGATCTCTCCTCTTTCTTGCAGCCAGAAGGTGTCTAAGATTATGTTCCTTGAAACTGGACTCCACCTTTCATTTCGTACATCCTCCTCATTCATTCGAGTTCTCTTTGCAGCCTGTGTCTCCTTGGATGTCCCTTCTTGAACTTTTCTCTTTCCCCTGGCTTTTGCTAAAGCCTCCTGGTCAAACATACTCCTCAGTTTAGATTTGGAGAGGGCCCTAGCATCAACTTCATCTGTGAAAATATCTGCAGCACTTACACTTACATCCTCAGCAATATTTACTTCCTCAGCGGCCTTAGATGTCTCAGGAACCTGAATACCGGCAGGATGGTCAGGTAGGACGACGCCTAACGTACCCAGCGCCTGTTGGAGCATCCACCAGCAGCTCTCATAGACATATTTGCTTGATTGTGCGAAGTTTGTATCCATGCTTTCTTGGAGCTCGGCCAACTTAGCGATATACTCTTTCTCCCCCTTTTTGGCTTCGACAGCTATGCAGTTGGCATATGAGTGCAGAGAGTCATCAATATGCTTAGTTGTCTTGGTGAATTCAGTGATCAGGGCCTGCTGATTTGCATTTAAAGTGACCATATTTCCATCAAACTTCTGAATATTGTTGGCTACAACGTGTGCGTTCTGATTTACAACAGCCAGAGTATCAGTATTCTTTTTCAAACCGGCCATTAAAAGTGTGACAGCTTCGCCGGCCGCGGTATACTTTTCTTCGAATTTCTTCTCCATCACATCCAGTTTATGGTTGATCTCTACCATATTTTTAAGCATGAGATCTTCAGAAGTCTTAATCTTTTTCAGCAGTGTTTTCTGAGCTGTATAAAAAGAGGCTTTAAGCTCGTTCACTATTCCTTGAATGACATTGATAGTGTGAGTGGCCAGCTCATCTCGTAACGGTATGGTCGGAGGCACTTGAGGGCCTTGCATTTCTGCAGACGCATCTGTGGAGCTGGATACCATCACAGTCTCTACAGGAGGAATGTTGGCGGCCTCTGTAGAGTTATTTAACTCCCCCTCCACTGGTGCAGATTTGTCAGGTGGAGGTTCAACAGGATCCGGAGTCTCAAGTACTTCATGGCCCTCATTCTCATCTTCCTCTCCGTCCTCATCCAAGAAGTCAAGTATATCAGCAGCTTCTTCCAATTCTCGATCAGCAGTTTCCAGTGCTTCAGCTTCGGTTCCTTGAGTGTTTCTGTTCAGGACCTCCTCATCCTCCAGCTCAGGTTCACTTACTTCATGAATTTCGGCCACCGCATCCCTGGCCACCTGGGCGATTTTAGATATTACATCCATATGAGGGGGTAGAGTCTCCCCCTCGATTCCTGCAGTCACGGTATCAGGAATTTCACCGGGGGAGACTGCTGGAGATACTTCCTCGTGCTCTTCCACAGCAGGCTGCCCGATGCGCCGCTCCCATCGATCAAACACACTTGCATCCATCTTTCTCAAGTAGTGGAGAGGGACGCCTTTGCTCATGTCGAACTTGTCTCCGTTGAGCTGGTTGAGATATAGACTTATGATGCGGCCGAAACTAGGAGTGCCCAGAGTGTCCTTGATCTTTTGGAACAGCAATTCCCCCCAGTTGAACCTCTTGCGATAGACAACAGCTATGAGGATTTTGAACATATCTCCTGAGATATGATCATGGGAGCCCGGCTTGCAGATGAGCACTTTTCCAATAACGTCAAATAGGAGCTTCCCTTCTTCATTCATCTCTTTTCTCTTTATTGATCGAGTTCCTCTTGGAAGACCGCAGAACAAGAGAGTTCTGGCTTTGTCCTCGTCCTCTAGATAGTCCTCCTGCTCCGAACTAGAAAGCTGCAGGTAGCGAGTTAGCTTACTGGCAGACATCTTTACTTTTGTCCCAGCCACCTTGCTCTTGATTATGGAGTCTCTAACTCGGAGTCTTGCGGTAGAGAAGAACTCCAGCACTTCTTTGTCCAGGACTTTGCAAGGGTGCTCCAAGACGAAGGTTAGCCCAGCCTCTTCCAGCATTAGAATGATATTCCGGAATTCGTCCGAGGCATGAGAAAATCCAGTGCGAACCAGCTCGCAGCCAGAGACCAACCCTGCAGTCATCCTTGGAGCCATTGTAGATCTAGAGAGAAGCCCTACTCAAAACGTTAATGAACTTTCAAAAAGAAAACTTCATTAGTGGATGCTTCGGGTGAGGGGATACATAGAGGTGAAGTCGGTGAGGTGGTTTGAGCGGAGCAAAATCGAGACTTGGGGAGATCGACGGTGCGGGCTTCGGCGGGAGTCGTCGGGAGCCTTTCGACGAGAACTTTGCGAGACCCTTGCGGGAGCTTAGGAGGAGACTTCACGAGCTGCGGGTTTCGGCGAGTCGGAGGGAGAGCTCCTGCGGGTTGCGGCGAGTCGGAGGGAGAGCTCCTGCGGGTTGCGGCGAATCGGCGGAAGAACTTGGGAGAGCGCTTGCGGGTCGTCGGAAGAACTTTTGCGGGACTCGTGAAGAAGACGAGGGGTCGGCGGGATTCGTGATAAATACGAATAGGCGGAAGGGCTCTTTCGGCGGGATTTTCTAATTCGTCGGGATTCGGGGTGAATGTCAAGGGTCGGCGGGATTAGTCAGTCAGGAGATTTGTCGGCTCCTGATACCTTTTGTCTGACTCGAAATTGAGAGGTCCCTTGACTAGAAATTTTCACGTTGAGAAGCTTGCAACCTTTTATGAGATTTTCTGATGTCACGTCTATATACACATGATAAATACATGTATATTTTACAGTCAAACGAGTTGGATTTAATGAGGCTTTTTCAAAGACTTCTTGATGTCAATTGTGAGTTGTCGAGATTCACGATGACATAACTTCGTTACCCCTTTATTGATGTGTAATGGTTTGCATGCATCGAGTTAATCTCTCCGTAATGTGCACACACACATGATAAGCATAAGTATACGTATACACAAGGATATAAATATATATATATATATATGTTTATTTTGAATGAGGATGCATCATGACACAAGTCCTTGAACTGATCAAAATTACCTGGGATTTTGAGAGTCATCATTTTAGTCCCACAGGTAGAACACATTAGAGGCTCAAAGTGAATGTGCTCAAACAGGTAGCACATCTGTTATTGCAGACGTTTGTTCCACGTTAGCCTTGAGCCACCTACTGTCCAGTTCCCATCGTATTCACGGGGACCTAGACTACCCTGCAAGACAGAATTACTTTACCTTAGGAACCCAAATCATATTGGGTCCTAGGTTTCTATTAGCATAAGCACGCAACTGCCTTCCTTCAGAAATCCTGTCTGGAAGACTACCTCTGTCCCTAGAATGTGGATAAGCCCTTGCTGTGGGCACAGAGGGGTTGTGCCAACAGTCAATGGCAAAGTGCCCCACTTTGCCGCAGCACCAACAAGGGTGAATGTTGTATCGCCGTTTTCGACCTGATCTAGTGACTGATGAAGTCACGGTCCTAGGTCTAAATGGGATAGGGCATGTTCTTGTCACACAAATTCCTCTTCCATCGTGACACGAGGAAGGGTGGAACGAATGCATGTTGTGAGCGTTATGAGGCCGAGAAGGTGGTGCCATTCTTTCAGGCATCTCCCTTGCTGAGGCCCCATGAAGCCTGACATCATGACTTCTATCCTCCCTATCCCGTGTCCTCGAATGTTGAGAAGTCTCCTGTGAACTGGGACATGCAGATCCACACTTTGTTGTGGCAGTGGCCGTGAATACAAAGGGCTCAGAATGAGCCTTAGGTATTCTCTCGTGGGTGGCCATGCCGGCCCTTGCACTCCGGGTGTCTCCACATGGGGACAGATCATCCTTGCAGTGACCACGACTATTCCTGAGGTCATACTTGAAGGCATGATGAGTTGCCTTCCTGCTTGGAGTGGGGGGTCGTAAAACCGTTTCCCCATTTCTCCAAGAATTGATAATCCGGGAGATCCACCCGTTTTCTTGCTTTCTCTTAATAGCATCAACCTTGGAGAAGTTTGATACTATTCTTTTCTCATTCTCTAGACTACTCTCTAGAGCTGAGATCTTAGAGTCCTTGACCTTGTTGGATGCCAATTGGAGAACCAGCAAGATCTTCAGTCGAGCAATTTCTTGAGCTTGCTCCTCAGCAAGTAGGTTGCTTTCCTGAAGGGCTCTCTTCAGGGAGTCAGAATTTTCTGAAGGAGAGCAGTTCCCGTCTTCAAATATTTCATGAGATACGGGGCAGGAGGAAGAAGTTACCTGCTCTTCAGCGCTATGGTCATCTGATTCAGTGACTATTGTTTCATCCACATCCGAGCTGCTTTCCTCACTATCTTCTTCAGTCTCTGACAAGGATACTGGAGCTCTGATGCAATCCGAGGGATCCTGGCATTCATCTTCAGAAGTGAGGACCCCCCACATACGCTTCATCCTCTGATTTGCAGCATATTCCAGCTTTCTCTGACCCCCCCATCAGCTCTGAGATCATCATCCACAGAGATTTAGCTATTCTGCATTTTTCCAATCTAGAGCGAGAGGCTCCAGACCAGATATCCAAGATAGTTTGACGAATCCTCTGGTCCAATTGAAAAAATGAGAGTTCCATCTCTGTCATCTCAGCAATGCACATGGGCACTTGGATCCCAGAGTCGGAGGTCTTCATGGGAATAAACGGACCCTCTTCCAGGATGAAGGACGCTCGAGGATCGATAGCATCAAGGTGACATGACACTCTCATTCGCCAGATGGGATAATAATCCTTTGTGCAGGCGGGGAGTTTGAGTGGCGGCATCTCATACTTTAGCTCCATGCTTCTTACACTGGTAGCAGGATTCTACTCAAGGTGTTAACCTTTTGATGAGTAACCTGGCTCTGATACCACTTGAAAGTCCACCTAGTGTCAACTATGTGCACCTATGGGGGGGGGGGGAATAGGTGACGTGTGGTTCTTTTGCGGAATTTACGGATGTACCTGCACAATAAAAACAAAAGGCACAGCACACAGAATACACAGCAAATTTATAGTGGTTCCCCGACTTGGGTACATCCACTTTCCCCCTTCGACCTATCTCCCCAACAAGGGACGACTCGGTCACTTCTCCAACGGGATTGAAATCCAATCCCTGCACTAACGGAAGGAGCCCTTCCACACGTGAGAGTCAATACTCCCACAAAACGGGTTGCACTCAACCCTTACAACACGGAATAAAAGTTCCTTTACAACGAAATTAAATGTAGAGTGTACACATGATACAAACTTCTTTTGGAGACTACGGTGTTCCTCTTTGTCCGACGACGTGTTCTTGAAGTCGATGAAGAGTCTACAACCTTGGTCTCTCTTGGAGAGGATCTCCCGGAACCGGCGGCGGCAATCCGAGCGGCGGCTTGGTTCGGAGTCGGCGGCAACGAAGGTGCGCTGCTGCAGTGCTTTGAGATCCAAACTTCTTTGCGAAGCAAACTAGGTCTACCAACGGTCACTCTAGGATCGGTCGTCTCGATCGATTCGGACGGGGGGGGGGGGGGGGGGGTTTCCCGGTCAACAAATCGAGAGACAAGAGATCTCTGGATAGACACGTGAGATGCAAGCTTTGCTAAGCTTCTGTCGCCGGAGATCGGGAAGAGGAACGATCAGCAGCGGTGACGTATTTGCCCGAGCGCGACGGCGGCGGCGGAAAGAGTTCGCGATTTTAGGGTTTTCCTTGCTCGGCTTCTTTCTTCGTTTTCCGTCCCTTTACTGTTCAAAAATACTGGAATATATATACTGTTGAATTCTCAAATATGACCGTTTGCGGGACCCACAAAAGAAATCCCTAAGTCCGGTTCAAACTAGTCCAAAGGCAGAATTCGGTCTAGCAGCATCCTGAGAAAACGCCAAGTGAAAATCGGCGAGAATCGCAGGCGATTCTCGACGAATCGGCGAGAATCACTAAGTGATTCTCGACGATTCGTCGAGAATCGTTAGTGATTCTCGCCGAATCACTTATTGATTCTCAACGAATTTTACTTTGTATGCATGAGCTGCTTGGCCACTGGTTCGGCGAGAATCACTAGTGATTCTCGCCGAATCTTACTTGGCACCATTTAGAGGTGGACAGAAGGAGTCGGCGAGAATCACTAATGATTCTCGTCGATTCGGCGAGAATCACTAGTGATTCTCGCCGAATCGGCGAGAATCACTTGGTGATTCTCGTCGAATTTGCCTTGGACGAATTTTCGTCTTCCACCCAAGAGCTGCTCCTTGATCCTCCATGCTCCTTGTCTTCTCTTGCATATGAACGGCCCTGTACTTGAAAGTAAGTGCACTCCAATAGAGAGAGTGCACATAGGCCAACACACTGATCTGCTCAACGAGGGATTACGTCGTGCAGACTCGTATATATTGACCTACTGCACCCTGACATTGGTGTGCACTTAGCGTGGAGGAACTGCAAGCACAACTTGAGATGTTTCATCAAATACATTGTGAATTCATCTTAGCTTGACAGGTGGCTTCCTCAAATCTAGGTAATCGTGGATACAATACCCAACAAAGTGTACCCAGTTAAGAAATTCTCATGTGGTCTCAATAGAGCCCCAACTAACAAGCACCTAGGACCCAAGATAATTTGGGTTCCTAAGGATGAATAAATCTTTATTTTGCAGGTATGTCTCAACCCATCTAGTAATTGGATAGTGGATTCTCTAGACATATGACTAGAATTAAGGGCTGTCTGAAGGAGTATAGTCCAATGACAAATGGATCAAAATTAATATTTGGTGATTCAGATAGAGGAGTCATCAAGGGGTATGGTAAGATACCCAATGGAGTAGTTACCAACTCTATTATATTGGGATTGTACTAGAGTAATTTCAATTGCAAATAATCCTATGTCATATAGTCGAACTAAATATATTGAGATTAGATATCACTTTATTAGGGAGCATGTAGAAAAGGAAGACATTAATCTAGAATTTGTTCCTACAAATAAACAGATTGTTGATATTTTCACTAAGACCCTAGATGAAGACAAATTTAATTTCTTTAAGTTTGAACTTGACATGTTAAAGCTGGAATAATTAATGTATACATAAAGACTGATGAAAATAAGAATAAAATATTAATCAGTAATTAAGTTTACTTATTTAAATATCAAGTAAAAACATCTAAGTATCAAGTTTCTATAGTTTAGGAGACAAAATATTGGCTAATTCAAAAGTTGTATCAAGACACCAAAGAATGTGTCGAGACACCAAAGTAAGTGTCGAGACATCAAAGGGTGTCGAGACCCTAAGGTATATGTCGAGAGACATTATCCTTGTGTCGACTTGTGTCGGCACATCTCGACAGACAATTTTTCCAGTGTCGACACTAGGTCTTTTCCTAAAAATTTGGAACAGTCTAAATGGAACGCGCCTTTTCAACTTCAGGAGAGCCTAGACTATAAATATGGTATGAGAATAGAGGTCTATTGTGCCTTCTTGAGATCTTGATACTTTGATTTCTGAGTGTCGAGACCTAGAACTCCATTTAGTAAACACGCCTCTTTCGATTCCTTCTCTCCAATGGCTCCCAAAAGTGACGACAATGTCTTCAAAGGATATGAACTCGTTCGACATGGATTTGACTCGGCATTAGAAGAAATCAAGGATGTGATAACCCATATCATAGGAGTAGGATTAGAATATTTGCTCTCAGAACCATCCAATATCTGGAAAAGAGAGGTTCTTGAGTTTTTTTCCAATGCCCAACTAGATCCAAATGCAGACAAGATTAAGTCCACAGTAAATGGAACGAAAGTTAAGATCACAACAAGAAGGTTGACAAAGATATTCCACTTACCCAAGATTGTTTAAGAAGATAACCTAGCTTCTGCTAGGACTGCATATGTTCTCTAGTGGTATGAGATGAACCCAACTACAAGGATTAGAAGTTTTATACAAAGAAAAGGGATGAACAATCAAGGGAAGTTCCTGTCTGAGATAATAGGGAAGGTGCTACTTTGCAAAACAAGAGCCCATGACAGGATTTTTGCATACATGTTTGAACTCATGACTAGATTTATCTTCCAGGTCGAGACTAACAGGAGAAAAGTAGTCCTTGACTAGATATCTGAAAGCATGAAGAGGCCCAATATGGGCAGGATAATCAGTCTCTACTTTGTACATGCTATTCCTGAAAGTCTGAATCTCAAGATTGAATCAAAGATCAATCATATGAGGAAAATGGACAAGAGAATCCTATCCAGGTGGGATAGAGTGTTATCCAAAGAAACACCTATAATAGAGAATAAGAAGGAGAAAACGAAGAAAGTGGTGGTGATAGAAGAAGAATCTTCCAGTGACTCTAAAGATCAGGGAATCTCTAGCACAAAGAAACATGATGATACAGTTGCTGAAAAATCTCCAAGGACAACTGCTAGAACTGGTGATCAGATACAGAAGGAGACAAACAATCCCAGCAAGGGATCCTAGTGAGGGGGAGAAACTCGATATTCTACTAGAAATAGAATAGGATATTGTCAAAACCATAGTGATGGAAGTGGTACAGGAACTAGAAAATGTCCTAGTATAAGTAGAGGTTCCTGAACAGGAGATGACTGATAAGGAGAATGAGGATGTAGTCTCCAAGGAGACTGAGGTAGAAGTATTTCTGAATGAATATACTGACATCCAGGGGAAGATGATATCTCTTCCAGAGGATCATGTGTCTGATTCCATAGCTCACTAGGATGAAGTCATCATGGAAAACAACAATCTTGATGAAGTTGGTGCAAGGATTGAGGGGGAGATGGAAGATCTAGCCCCAAGGGTTAGAGGAGAGAAGCATACTAATACTATTGAAGTAGGTAATTCTTATGATTCTAACGTGGAGGAAGCCTCTCAGATTAAGAAAAGTAAACTGGCTGAACTCAAAATAAGCAGCAGGAGCTATAAGAAGACCATTCAATTTGGAACAACATTAGCTCCTCCTATGGATTTCAGCTCCCTTCTAATTCAAATACAAATCATGCTAGACCAACAAAGGAGAGCCCTGGAATAGTATATAGATGAAAGCACAAAGGAGGTGTAGTTCCAGTTGGCACAAGACATCAAATCCATTAGATTTGAAGTGAGTCTGCTGAAAAAGGATATGATTGATTTCTTTCAGAAAGGTGCTCATAGAGTAGTTTATCTTGCTAAATAAGAGAAGGACTCAAAGAAAACTCTAGATGCAATGGCTACTAAACAAGATTATGTACTTGAAAACCAGACAATAATCAATGACAACATGATAACAATGCATGATATTTCACTAGTAAAGCTAGCTGAGCAAACTACAACTCTGGAGACAAAGATAGGGTCTACTTCTACAATTGTTGAATCTAAGCTCTCCACTCACACAGCCTCTATGGTTCAAGCAGTCAACGTTTCTTGAAAAGACAATGATGATCACTTGCTCAAAGTGAAGAATCATTTGTCCTCAGGGATAACTCATCTAGAAGGCTAAATCAGATTTCATAAAAATGACTTAAGGGATCATGTGGAGAGAGAAGTCATAAAGGGAGAGAGAATGATAACAAAGTCAAGCTCTTAGCATGCTATTTGGACCTCCAATAGCATCAGAGGCACTCTGGGCTTTCCTCCTCTTGATTATGATGATCAAACTGCTGAGTCTGGCTGCCAACCAGCTCAGTTTGAGGTTATCCACACTACAGTATAGACTATGTACAGTCCTCCACCACAGTTTGAGGCTATTCACACTACAGTACAGACTACGTACAGTCCTCCACCATAGGTTCAGAATGTGGTATGTCAGAAGGTGAAGATGGATACTCCTGCCTTGCTCAAAGAAAAAAGAAGCTCAATTATCTAAGAAGAGATGAATAGTGTAATCTTTTGAACAAATTGGAATGAAAAAGTTTAGTTGCACTTTGTTATTTATTTATTATTATTGATATTTACTTTATAATTTTGTTACAACACTTTGCATGTACATCATAGTTATCTTATTTTGGTATTGTGGTGTATATCATTGAATTGAGTTTATGACTTCTCCAAATATGGGGAGATTGTTAGGTACATTGGAAATAATGTACTTAATTTGAAGAAGCCCTTTTAACTTAATGGTATACACAAGTATGTATTTGATGTATGCTTCAGTTCATGCATGCAAGTTAGTCTATGTCATATTGATTGGACATGTGGTCCAAGTGACATTGATAGGTAGACTCAAAGAAACTGACTAGAGAGGCAGGAAATTGCCTAAGTCTACAGGCGTTGAGTGAAGCAAGCTCACTCAACGCCAAATATCAAGGCAGTTGCTGAAGAAAATTGACTAAGTCCACAGGTGTTGAGTGAAGTCAGTTCACTCAACTCCATACACCTAATAGTGTTGAGTGAAGCCTGGACAGTCAAATCCCAACAAGTTGCAGCGCAGGGTGAAAACTTGAAGAAATCACTAAGTACAAAAGTGTCGACACACTTCACAACTATATCGACACCTTTGTAGGAGAAGTATGGAGATCAGAAAGATACAAGACAACAGTGTTAAGACACAACACTTCACTCGACAGTTCAGACAGTTATGTCGATACAATTCAGTTATCTCGACATAGTGAAGATTTAAAACAGATATAGACACCCAGCAGACAGTTGTGTTGAGACAAGTCAACTATCTCGACACCTTCAAGTTCAGACTGTAAACTCTATCAAGTACAAATGTGTCGAGACTGCTAAGATGTCTCGACACCTTGCCGTTTACAATCTAAGAACACTAAGTATTATTATGTTGAGACACTTGGGACTTCTTGACACTTGTGATCCTGAAGTTGTACAGACTCAACACAGCTGAGTGTCAAGTCAAGTCAGAAGTGTCATGTCACCTACAATGACTTAACATCTCATCAAAATCTGTTTGAAGGAAAATTTGTAGTATGATGGTATATGATGATGCCATCAATCAAAAGACAACAATTAGTGAAGGCTATAAATAGAGGGGTCGTCTACACAAAACACAATCAATCAATTCAATCATTTTGATTTCTCCTAAGTCAAAGAAGGGAAAAAATCCAAGAAGAAGGAAGACACGAGTATTCAAGAAAGTCTTCTGATCCCTTCAACAAGTCGATTAGAGGATTAAGTTGGATCTATTCAACAAGTTCTTCAAAGATTTAAGCCGATCATCATCAAGAACATTGAAGATCCAGTGAAGTTTCATTTCAGCCAGTCTGTTCATCAAGAATCAATCATGTGTTGTTGCTGAATTGAAGAATTTATTTTCTCTGAGTTGTAAGCCTATGTTATAAAGGCTGAGGTAGGGTTCTTGAGCGACCTGAGGTAGGTGATTTGTGTAGGATCACTGAGATGTAAGACTTGTATAATCTGAGGTAGGGTTCTTGAGGGACCTGAGGTAGGTGATTTGTATGGTATCACTGATGTATAAGACTTGTATAGTCTAAGGTAGGGTTTTTGAGTGACCTGAGGTAGGAGATGGGTGGATCTCTGAGGTAGGACCTCTGGGTCTAAGGTGTAAGTTTCTGGAAAGAAACTGAGTTTGTAAGATCTGTTGATCTGAGTTGAAGAGGAGGAGATATAACCTTATATAACACATTGATAGTAAGGAAGAAGGGGGAAAGTAGATGTACCATAGATAAGGGAACCACTATAAAGCATATGTATATTTTGTGATTGTGTGTGATGTGATCTGAGATTGTTTATTTTCAAGTATCTGCTGAATTATTAAATATAGTGTTAAAGATTTTAAAAGACACCTATTACACCTCCCTCTAGGTGGTTAACTACTCATAGATTTATCTTTTAGTGTCCCACATCTATTTGGAGGTCTGACAGTGGACCAAGTTCTGAAAGGTTGAATCATCAATACACTGACTATGATGTTCTGGGCTCTCTTGTCCAAGGTAGCCAACATGACCACATCCTTGGTCATTTATGAATAAGTCTTGGCTGCCTAGATATTTGCATCCAGAACAGACATCTTCATAGGAATGAAGGGTCCCTCCTTAACTGTCACAAAGATCCTAGGGTCATAGGCTTCTATAAATAGCATGACCCTCTCTTTCCAGATTTCAAAATTCTCCTTTCTACAAATGGGGAGTTTCATGAAACCTAGCTCCTTATGGCTCTCTCCAGAACCCATAAGTATAGAGTTGTAGCTACCCTTGGAGATCTCTCAGATTATTAAATCATTATTGAGCAACCTCCCTCTGATACCACTTGAAAGTCTTTGTTTTCAAGGTAGCTTGCAACCTATAGGGGGGGTGAATAGGTTTGTTAATATCTTGTGAATTTCTTTAAGTTTCTTCCTTAAGTGCTTAGTGTGTTAGCAGTTATCAGCTTTCCAGAACACGTAATAAAAAACAATACAGAAAAGCACACATAGAATATATAATGGTTCCCCAGATTATGGGTACATACACTCTCCTCCAACCTTTCTAACTTTCAATTAGACAAGACACTTCTCCAAAACTCAGCTCAAAGAGCTTATACCTCAGATTCCTTAGGATCTCTCAGTCTCCTCCAAGACTTACAGCTCAGGCACTAAGCCCTACAACTCAGTGATCAACTGATCACCTACCTCATGCTAAAGACCCTACCACTCAGACTGGGAGGAGAGCCCTACCTCAGAGCAAACTTGCTCCTACCTCAGAGAGAATGACTCTCCTACAGCTCAGGTATAAAGGCCCTACCTCAGATCCAAAGGATCCTACAGCTCAGGCACAAGCGTCACAACCCGCATTTTTCACTGCCAATAAAGGTGCATTAGAGTAAGGGAAAAATGTGTGTCATGATGGCACGTCAGCATGGGATAACTGCGGACGCTCAGACAAACACCTACTTAGTCATGAAAAAAAAGATTCTTTAAGTTATTTAAAGATACAAATCAGTTTAAGTGTGGTAGTTAGACGTATCTCTCGGCTTGGTGGCTCATCTAGTCCACGAGTAAAGTAGTTATACGCTGGGAAAATTACTTCTTTTACAAAATTAGACGTCTGACATGAGTTTAGAGGTTCCCTAAGGGACACCTCAAAGTATGCGAGTTCTAAATTTATAATAGCAATAAAAGTAGATTTTTACTGTCGTGAAATATAGTGAGTTAGAGTTTTAAAATATGCAATGCATGAAGTAATATTAGTAAATTTTATACTTGAAAATACCTAACATGCATTCCTAGCATAAAACATCCCAGAGAGCAATTAATCATATACACAGAAAGAAAACTAACAACTAGCAAGTATCCAAAAATCAACAATCTTGTGGGGGTCAACAACTGACACGAACCCACATAAAATAAAGTATGTCTGCACTAGCAAATAAAAACCAAACAACAGACTACCTCCCTACGATGAGGCCAAAACCACAGCCAAGACAGCTGCCCAGGAACTCTAAGACAAGCACGGATATTGACTACAGCTCTGAACCTGAGGCATTCCAAAGACAGAACAGCTCAGCAAGAAAGTACAAGAGATGGCAGAAAGTAAGCCAAAAGTAAACAAAGTCAAAGGATACCAACCCAAGAACAAAGAAAGATACTTACATAAAGTACAGTAGTCAGGTACAAGGTACAAATAGAAGACTTACGTGAAGCATCATGTATAACAACAATACCCCAAATGCACAAGACTATAAGGGGAAAAGGTCAAGATTAAACCAGCAGGAGAGAAATAAACCCCTATTAGCCACCTGTGGTCAACTCCACCAAAAAAACAAAACGGGCGGGGTGACAACCCCGAAGACAATTTATCTGTCTAATTGCAGGGGAGTCTGAATACTCCACCATTCACCACAAATGCCCAAACACCTGGTAGATCACCACAAAGTACTAATAGGGAGATCAAATGTTTTAGCAGTGGTTTCATCCACAAATAATACATGCAACCAAGGAAAACCAGAAAGAAAACCCCATAACGACTCGAGTTTAGAGCTCAGAGGCCCACCACATGTAAGCCCCCCCTCCCGGGTCTCAAAACACGGCACGAAGGGGGAGTCTTATGCCCGGAACAGCCTCTTTGCGGTAGCATTAGCACACGGGCTAACCTGTACCACAAGACGCCTATTCCGCCGGCTACAACAATATCAATAGAACATGCCAACACAACCAAATATAATAAGCAATAGAAGTCAAATCCACACTATGTAATAATGTTCAAATACATCAATAAAGGAGAAGCTAAAACATGCTTCTATAATATATCAGAGTACAGCTAAACATTGCCCAAACGGGCTACATCAGAGTATCAAAATACTAATATCTGTAACCGACGGTATCGACGACACCGTCACTTCTGGCCCTGTCGTCCTGGCCTGGTTGTCCTGCTGCATAGTTTGCGGCTGCTCTACCTGCGGCGTGACCTCCTAAAAAGGAAGACACATCAACCGTTAGTCAAAACGACTAAGTGGTTTCACATCCGCTACCCCGGCGACTCCTCGGCATCGGGCGGGGAAAAGGAACAAGAGTACAATATATAATAAGTATACAAGTAAAATAAGTACAAGTAGGTGGCAGTAGTGTAAGAGTAACAATAACATGATCTAGCAAATATTTAAGAGTTACAGCAAACTAACATGTATAAGTAACAACAGAAAAGTAACTTAACTTATAAGAATGCCCATACAAACTTATAAGTTAAGGATCGGGTTACATAAAGGTAACTCATCGTATAAGAGTGCCCATACAAACTTATACGATGAGGATCTTGTTGTGCAATGTTATGAAATGCTATGAATGCTATGCAATGACTCACCCATGATCACACCCATGCAATTGCTATGTCGACACAGACTATAGTTCACACTTTTCGAGCAGGTAGCTAACCTCTCAGGCATCAACCGTCGTGGCCAGGCGGTGACAGTAGAACGTGCACTTCTACTACTAGGCAGGTATCCACAATACTTCACCTAGGCCTCCGTACGCCTCAACGCTAAGAACACAACAGCGGAGCCCATGCGTACTATGGCCCAACGGGGTCTTGGGTAGATGTGCACCAAGAACACAGCCCGAACCGGCCTTGTGTGACCCGGAAGGGGCCTCGGAAGTAAGCACGAGGGCACAGCCCAACCGTTCACTTGGCACGGAAGGAGCCCCGGGACATGAACACCGAGGACCAAGCCCAACCGCCCAAAGTCTAACTGTCAACTCCCGTCGGTGTGACGATCGGCGAGCCCGTAGACCTGCCACACTATCCTTAACCCAGGATTACGACACCGCGTGTCGACTCACACCTCATGCAATTTCACACCACCGTGGCATGGAAGGAGCCTCGGAAGAAGGCACGAGGACACATCCCAACCATCCATCAATACTCTATCCCAACATAAACCAAACAAGTGACGGTCAACACCGCACTTACATAATTTTACAACACTACCCGTAGGGAGATGACACTCTAAGTATTGGACTACTATACTCATTCCATTAGTCAAACATATTCATGGCCATAATTTATACCTCTACATGACCTTCCAAATGATAAAAACATAATATAATATGATGCGCATATAAAGATCTATCACTCTTTCCAAATGGTAATGACATATTATAAACATGATGCGCATAAGTAACACTCTATCAATTTCTATCATGTCAATTTATTTAAATAAGCTTGCTTCACAATTTGATTATATGAAATCTGATTAATAAGCTTCATCAATCATGCAACTAAAATGTTTAGCCATAAAGAGTTCATCCAAGCCAAGTTACTAGCAATATTAATTCCACCAAATCCAAATCCATATTATATAAAACCCAGAATTTAGATATAGAGTAAATCCGGATTGCAAATTTAACCGGATATTCCCGAAGCTACAAGAATCCGGTGAAGACGTGTAACCCCTCAATGGAAAGGTATTTCCATGGGCTACAACTATTATATTCAAACCTCAGCCCAGATTTGATATTATCCTAATTGAAATCAGACTTGAAGTTCGCTGCGTACAGAACACAATTTCTGCCTGCAGGTTTTATCGAACACCATTTTCGTTCAGACTTTCCTGTGGCTACAGACGTTGCCTAAAGTCATGCAGCCACTCGTTGGAAAGGTATTTTCAAGGGCTTCAACTTTCGTGTTTATCTGAAAGCCCATATCTGGTCTTATCCCTCATGAAAATGGCCTAGAAGATCGCTGCGCGCAGAATACGGGTTCAGCACGCATCTTGAGGCGGAATGAACGACATCGGTTCATCTCCCACCTCAAGTCGATCCTCTCTGATCACCTCCAGAATTTCCTCCACCCTTATTCAACCTCAAGAGGCCAATACCCTTCACGAAACCATCCCCTATCTTCACATAGAAGAATGGAGTGCTTGAAGAGATCTAAAACCTAGGACACAAGTCCTAGCATGGCCTTTCCTAGAATACTCCTCCTCTCCATCAAGGCTCTCTTGAGTCAATATCTCACCTAGGGAAAATAACTATAGATCTAGAAACAAGGGAGAGGGTAGGAAACTCACATCGATTCCAGCGGTTCCTCCATTTCCGGCCATGGATCTCGTAATTCTCCTTGGCGGCATCTTCTCCTTCACGGTGATGGCGGATTTTCCCTCCCTAGAACTTGCTCCTGCAGTTCTCCTTCTACAGAAGTTCTCTCAGAAAATAGGGTCTAAGTGAGCGTGAAGATGGCTAGGGTTTTCTCTTACCCTTATATATGAAAAGTGACACGGGTAGGGACACGGCTGTGTCCGTACCCGTGTCCTGCTTGGGCGAAATGGAAACGACAGTTTCCGTGTCGGTTCAATACTTGACACAGGTAGGGACACGCCCATATCCCGACCCGTGTCCCGACCCGTGTCCACATGACACTGCCGTGTTCCCTGGTCGTGTCCTTCTCTGGATACATTTCGACGATCTCAACACTTCGTCGATCTGGATCAAAATCGTCGACTGGAGCACACGGGTAGGGACACGCCCGTGTATCTACCCATGTCATATAATTCGTCGATCTCGACACATCTCGTCGAGTTCAACTCGACACAATGCCACACGGGTAGTGATACGGTCGTGTCTCTACCCATGTCATGTAATTCATCGATGTCGACGCGCAGTTCGTCGATCTCGACACATCTCGTCGAGTTCAACTCGACACATTGCCACACGTGTAAGGACACGCCCGTGTCTCTACCCGTGTCACATTCACACGGGTAGTGACACGCCCGTGTCACTACCCATGTCCTTCTCTGCATTGATTTCTCCACTCCCCACAAGTTCAGTCCAATTCCCTGCACTTCCCAGGACTCGAGTCAACCCTCCTGACTCAAAAACACACACGAGGGGCCTAGAGCGATTCAGGACGTTGCACCACAACCCTTCATGGTCTGGAGCCGTGTCTTGCCCCATGGCATCGCCACGAAGGAAACCATGATATAAATCTCAAGACAACAATGACACATCAGATTCTACTGGCCAATTCTAGATTAGGAATGGTTGATCAACCTTTATGAAGAATTTACAATCCTACACGAACTCTATGTAATGCCCCGAAACTCAAAGGAGCGACGGGGGACGTTTTGGGTCAGTTTGGGTTCTGGCTTCGGGCACACGGCCTGGGACACGGGCGTCTCCCAGGGCGTGTCAAGCCTGTGTCGACACTGAGCCGGGAAGTCGACACTTTGGTGTCGACAATGTGTCGAGACTGGGCACACGGCCTGCGATACGGCCGTGTCGCAGGGCGTGTCGACCCGTGTCGACACTTAGCCGCGAAGTCGACACTCTGCTTTGACGAAGTGTCGAGACATGGCACACGGCCTGCGACACGGGCATGTCACAGGGCGTGTCAACCCGTGTCGACACTCGTCCCAGGAAGTCGACACTTTGCTCTCGACATTGTGTCGAGACAAGGCACATGGACTAGGACACGGGCGTGGCCAAGGCTGTGTCAGCAGGACGACGATCTTCGCTCGACGAAGTGTCGAGTTTCGAGACCGTGTACACGGCCAGGAGTCCAGGCGTGTCAAGGTGACACGGGTAAGGACACGGGCGTGTCCTAGAAGCCGTGCAGTGCTCGGGTTGTTTTCGGGGAAAAATGATGGGGGTACACGGCCGGCCACACGGCCGTGTTAGGTGGAACACGGGCGTGTCAGCTCGAACACGGGCGTGTTCAATACCCGTGTGTTATTCCAGGTGATTCGATTTTGAAGGCGAATGAGGCACACGGCCCTGGACACGGGTGTGTGCCAGGCCGTGTTCGGTCCAGATTGGGCATTTCAGTCCCGAATCAAAGCCGTTCGTTTCCTTATTTTGAGATCCAACGGCTAGGGATTGTTCCTGAAGGGATATACCCGGGATTGGACTTAGAAACTCTCACTTTTCATAAGTTATCTTCTTTCTAAAACCTTAGAGAGAGGGGAGAGCCAAGGTAGGAAGAAGAAGTTAGATCCGGCCATTGGAGGAGCTTCGAAGCTCCGAATCGCGAGCCGACTCCGGATCCACGGAGGCAAAGCTAGTGCGGTGCTTTTCATCCGCTTATTTTTCCATGGTGCCGAAGAATAATGCAAGGGTAACGATCCTCATCTTGAGCATGAGTAGCTCTTTTTCTTTGCATAGGAAGCCCGCTCTCGCGAGTTTGCGGAGAGTTGGAGGCGTTCCTTCGGGTAGATATGTGAAGTCCCCGTTGTTTAGAGTCCGTAAGCGAGAACGGACATAGGCATGTTGTGTGAAGCCTACCCGGACATGTTGGTCTGGATCGATGATGTTGCATTGCATAAATGCCGGAGAAGACTCCGTGCTATTGGTTGTTTTTCGGGTTTTCTACACGGTAGATTGCAACAGGGAGCCTTGGGGACTAACCCTAAGGTGCACCCGGAAAACTGGGCGGGTGCGTGAACTTGCCAACATGGAGGCCTGAGAGCCAACTTGAACATAACCGAGTTATGTGAAATTCTGTGACGAAAATGGGACTCGGGAGAAGTTTGACCTGCGCAAATGGCTTAAATTGTCATTGCGACGTGAGCACGGGTTAGATGGAACCGTAGCCATATCTATATCGTTCGGGTTAAAGAGACCTAAGGTTACGTGGCACTTGCCGTTGGCATAGATGAGAGTCTTCGGCGGTCAATGGCTTAAATTGACGTGACCCATGCCGGGAAGACAAATTGCTCATATGTTTGGCCGTCAAAGTGGCGGTGGTGGGTCCGGAATGTCCATGGCTTTAACTGACGTGACATCGACCGGTTCACCAAGAATGTGCCCTGAGTGCACGGGGTGTGTGGCCGTGTGAGCCTACGCCTGTGATGAAATGAATACTATTATATTGCTCGCTTGTGCTAATAAAACTACAGGGAAGGAGCATTGCTGCCCCAAGTTGGGGGCGGGATCGTTATAATTTGGTCAGCATTACTGACCGTTGCCTTTTTGTTTGCCACCGTGTGGTGGTTATGTTGCTTGCAGGTGCTGCTGGACCATGCGGTCAATAGCGAGCTAAAGCCCAAATGCGAAGCCGGCCCTCGAAGGCCTATTTGGAAGTGCTTACTGTTTTATTCATGTATGACCGGCCTGCGTGCCGTGGTTTGTAAATCATGTAATATCAAGTGAAACATTTTGTAAGGCCTTAAGGCTAACGGTTGTATTTGTAATACATTCCTATTTTGGTTTAGTGGACATTCATGCTTTAGTGATGGGTTCTTTATTGCAACTTTTATAAACTGCTTCCGCTAGAATGCTCTGTGTAGGACGTTGACATTGGTTGGATGGTTTCAATAAGTAACCACCCGGTCTCTCTGTGGCATACGACGTCGGGCCCTGGCCGGACCTACTGCTATATGCTATGTGACAGATAGGGGGTGTTACACTCTAACCCTTTTCTCAAGACCAAGGAAGCCTTTCTCGAGAACAATTAGGCAAAACTCGAGTACAGGATCAACTTATCGAATACAAGCAGGAAGGACGAAAACTGCTCGATGCTTCGTCGAGCTCAGCTCGACGATCGTCGAACACACACAGGAAAAACCCCGTTCGACGAACTCTTTTCGAAATTCATCGAACTCAAGACCCGATCGTTGAGCTCAGTTCAAAAATCATCGAACGCTAAGGAACAAACATTCCGTTCGATGAACTATGCACGAAAATCGTCGAACTCAGAACCCAGAATCGCTCGATGCTTCGTCTAGCTCATCTCGACGTTCGTCGAGCTCCACTCGACGCTTCGTCGAGCTCCGCATGACGTTCGTCGAGCTCCGCACAACGTTCGTCGAGCTCCGCTCGACGATCATCGACCTCCATACAATGCCCAGAATTGCATGAAACTATGAGTATATAATAATTATACATATACTTTAGGAGGGCCTTCCCGAGAATCAAAAACAAGCCCAAGCCTTTAATATAGTAATTGTCATACTCAGATAATTGAACAGGGAAATATGAGTTCAAAACCGAGGCCCAAACGCGCCGAATTAAATGATTTAAACAGCAAAGATAACCCTAGAATCCGACATACCATTCTTGAGACATAACATCAAATGCTCTCACAAGTGAGAAAAAAAGGATCACCACAAGGGTCCAAACACGCACCGAGACTCCAAAATGCTCGGAACGCAACAGAACTGGACAAGCCCAAGGCCTCAAATCCTCATCCTTAATATCAAGGAAAACATTCCAACCCATTAGAACCCTAAAATCAGGATAAACAAGCTCAACGGACGCGAAAAAGCACAAACAGTGCAACGTCGATAACAAAACGAAAAAGGGTAATGCCCTAATGTCGAAATTATGACGTCGACAAACCAAATAATGATATCAGAAAATCGGGGGTGTTACAGTCACACCCCCTAAAAAGAATTTTTGTCCCTAAATTTAACACAACCTTAAAACCAAACCCGAAACAAAACTCAATTATTACCAACAACTTGATGACATACCTGAACTAAGGGAAGAGATGCGGATGAGATTCTCTCATCGCCGATTCCAATTCCCACATCGCGCTCTTGACGTCTTGATTTCGACAGAGAACCTTAACCATGGGCATGGTCTTTCTCCGCAACACTCGATCTTGAGAATCCAGAATACGAATAGGTTCTTCCACGTACATAAGGTTGTGATGAATCAGGGGCACTGAGTCAAGGACTTGACGATCACTACTTATACACTTCTGCAACTAGCTCACATGGAATACATCATGGACATAAGGAAAGACAGCAGGTATCTCCAGCCTTTAAGCTGACACTCAGATGTGCTAAAGAATCTGAAAAGGTCCCACATACCGGTGGTCTAACTTATGGTTCCTTCCAAACCTTTTAACACCTGACATCGGAGAAACTTTCAGAAAAACCATGTCCCCAACAGCAAACTCCAGATCAACCATTCGTTGATTAGCATATTTCTCATATCGCTCTTGTTCCACACGGAGCTTTTCTCGAATATGAGTCACGGCACAAATCATCTCTTTAAGGGCTTTCGGACCTAGCAACGGTCTTTCATCAACTTCAGCTCAAAATAAAGAAGTCCTACAATGCCTCCCATATAGGGCTTCAAACGGGGCCATCTGTAGACTCTCTTGGTAACTATTATTGTACGCAAACTCCATGAGTCTGAGGCGTTCATCCCAAGCACCACCGTGATCCAAATATAACACTTGATCATGTCTTCTACGATCTGATTAAATATTTCCATCTGACCATTTGTCTTTGGATGATAGGCTGTGGAATACCTCTAATCGGTACGCAACCCCTCATGTAAACTTTTCCAAAAATGGGACGTAAATCTAGAGTCTCGATCTGATATGATACTGGCAGGCACACCATGCAATCTAATAACCTCATCAAGATATCATTCAGCTATCTTCTTCATAGAATATCCGATCTTAAAAGGTACAAAGTGAGCACTTTTAATCAATCTATCAACTATCACCCAAACAAGGTCATGCACACGGGGAGATCTCGGTAATCCAGTGATGAAATCCATCGAAATACTCTCCCACTTCCAACTTGGAACATCTAGCAGTGTCAATTTACCACAAGGCCTCCTACGGTCAACCTTACCATGCTCACACGTATAATATTCCGTCACAAACTTTGTTATATCATTCTTCATCCCCGACCACCAAACAATCTGCTTTATATCTTTATATAATTTTGTGGAATCAGGATGGTAAGCAACACTGGAACCATGAGCTTCAGTACAAATTTTAGCCCGAATATCACCAAAAGCGAGAATGCAAAATCTACCCCGATACTTTAAGGTATCCAACTCATCCAAGGAGAAATCAGGTAGCTCTCCCTTCTCAGTTCTATTCCGGAGATGCAACAACTCCGGATCATCCTTCTGGTGGGATCTAGTAAGGGAAATCCAAGAGGGCTCTTCTGCTTCTAAACTAGCAGGCACTGCACTATTCTCAACTCCAATGTCCATCAACAAGAATTCTTCTACCAAGGACTGCACATATAATTTAAAACTTTTGGCGGTCTTTCTACTCAAAGCATCGGCTACTACGTTAGCATTTCCTGGATGATAAAATATTTTCACATCATATTCAGCCATATATTCTAACCACCAACGCTGGCGCAGATTTAATTCCTTCTGAGTGAAAACTTACTTTAAACTCTTATGGTCTGTATAGATCTTGCACAGCGAGCCATACAATAAATATCTCCAAAGCTTCAGCGCATAAATTACCGCAGCAAACTCCAAATCATGCATAGGATAGTTTCTTTCATGAATCTTCAATTATCTTGACCCATACGCGATCACCTTCCCATCTTACATCAAAACACATCCAAGTCCATTGTGTGATGCATCCACATACACAGTGTACTCAACCCATTTGGTAGGCAAGGCTAAGACTGGAGCAGTTGACAATCTCTTCTTCAACTCTTAGAAAGCTTCTTCACACTTATCACTCCAAATGAATGTCGTATTCTTCTGGGTAAGTCTAGTTAAAGGAGCAGAAAACACTGAAAACCCTTTCACAAATCTTCTATAATAGCCAGCCAGGCCTAAGAAGCTCATAATCTCCTTAGGTGTAGAAGGTATCTCCAATTCCATCACAACAGAAATCTTGGTCGGGTCTATAGAAATACCACCCTTGTTTACAACATGCCCCAGAAAGGCCACCCGAGATAGCCAGAGCTCACACTTGTTCAGCTTCGCATAAAGCTTATGCTCCCTCAGGGTCGACAAAACAAATCACAAATATTTAGTATGCTCCTCAACACTACAGGAATACACAAGGATGTCATCTATGAACAAGATCACGAAATGATCCAAGAAATCCTTGAACACTCTATTCATTAAATCCATGAACGCGGAGGGTGAATTAGTCAAACCGAAGGACATCACCAAAAATTCAAAATTTCCATGCCGCGATCAGAAAGGGGTCCATGGAATATCTACCTCACAAATTCTTAATTGGTGGCAGCCTGAACGAAGATCAATCTTTGAAAATACCGAGCTACCACGCAACTGATCAAATATATCATCAATTCTCGACAAGGGATATCTATTCTTAACGGTCACCTTATTCAATTCTCTATAATCGATGCAAAGCCTCATCGATCCATCTTTCTTCTTTATTTATAATATATGAGCACCCCACGGAGAAGATCTTGAACTAATAAATCCACACTGCAGCAATTCATCAAGCTGAGTACACAACTCATCCAAGTCACGTGGAGCCATGAGGTACGGTGCTTTGGCAATAGGATGGGTACCTGGCTCGAGGTCTATCACAAACTCTATCTCCCTCACCGAAGGAAGTCCTGGAATACAATCGGGAAAAACACCTGGAAAATCTCGCACCACCGAGACATCATCAAGACGTGGTGTAACAAAAGCAGTTTCCAAATCAGAAATAAAAACCAAAAATGCCTCAGAACCAGACTCGATAGCACGACAAGCACGTACCACAGAAATGATTGGGGAAACCCTGTCCTGAAAACCATAGACACTCATAGGTTGGTAATTGTCCATCCTGAAATCCAGTCGCTTTGCCTTGTACTGGATGACCGCATCATATTTGGACAGCCAGTCCATTCCAAAAATCACATCAAAGTCCGCCAGATCCAACACCATCAGATCCGCAAAGGCTAGGAAATCGCCTAGATAAATATGGCATTTCAGAACTCCTTGATTAGATATCACTGATGCTTATCTACGAACCTCCAGGCCACAAAGGAATGGGTGGCACCTGAATCGAAAAGAACACGCACCCACCTATTCTGCACCTTAAACTCCCCTAAAACCATAACATACATAACGAAAGGAACGTAAACTAGGGCAACTAAAGAGGATAAAGAAAAAAAATTAAACTAGGGTCTAACCTGACATAACTTAGGTAGAGGTCTGAGCTTCCTCTCTGGTCACAACATTTAGCTTTCCTTTCCCTTTGTCGTGGTTTGGCGGCGGCGGCAGAGCTCGAAGCGGGGCAGGCTGCAGTAGAGTTTGATCATGGGGGCAAGAAGACTTCAAGTTGCCCCTTCTGCCCGCACTGGAAGCAAGTCTTATCCTTCGACCAACAATGACTGACATCATGATCCTTCTTTGCATAGATAGGGCACACCAGATCACTTTTGGGTGCACCTTGGATGGCGAGCACCTGTTGCTGCTTCAGGGTGGCAGTACTATTGAAACACCTTTAGAAGGGGTGGCCAGGTTGACCACAGAAGCTACATACTTCTTTACTTTTCTTCTTCGAAGAGGGGCCAGATTCCCTAAAGCTTCCATCCTCATCACCTTTCCTCTCCCCTTACCTTGCCACAGTACCTCGATTCTTGGCATTTTTGATCCCCTCAACCTTCAGCGCGGCTTCCACTGCCTCAACATAGCTTTCAGCTCTATAAGTGCATGCCAATTGTTGGATATCGCTTCTTAATCCTCCGAGAAAGCACTTCACTCCCCATGCCTCCGAAGTTACCATATCAGGAGCAAATCTGCTCAATTTATTGAACACGATCTCATATTCGCTCACCGTGAGTTGTCTCCACTTCAAATGCAGGAAATTGTTCATCAGGGTAAGAACATCTTAAGCAGCATCTTCTTGAAGGACTCCCATGAGCATCCTTCCTTCATACCTTCCTTTTCTCGAATCCACCAAGTCTTTGCCAGGCTTTTAAGCTGGTAGGCTGCAATCATTACCTTTTGGGCTTCAACAATCCCCGAATATGTCAACATCTCATCCATAGTGATGATCCAGTCATCCAAAATCATAAAGTCGGCACTCCCGTCATAAGTGAGAGGTCTCAATCGCTGGAAATGCGATATAAGGTTAATCTCCAGTGGTAGCTTCACTGGGAGTACCAAAGGAGTAGGATTAGCATATACGGCTTGAACTGCGGCAGAATCTTGTGCTAAGGGTTGCTGCGCGGGAGCGGCAGACAACAAGGACTGAATCTGCGACTGCATCGTAACAAACTGCCTCGATAGAGCCTCATTACTATGATGCAAGCTTTTGATCAACGCATCACTCTGAGCACCTGACGACTCACCCTCTGACTAGGGAGTCGACCTTCTCGCAGGATGCTTTGGCGGAATTTCTAAAAAGTAACGAATGACTCGTCAAAACTCCTAGATTACATCTTGGCCACACAACTAGTTCAGACCATACTTAAGACACTTGCTTATGTTGCAACTTCCTCTGGGATTTTATAATAATGCTATGTCCTACTTAGGATGATATCCTCTCATCCTATTTACTCATGTACCTATGAGATGAATGCATGAATTCTTTATTCTTCTTTAAAATCATGTGTGTACATGTGTCATCATGTAAACTTTAACTTAGCACGCGTGCATATGCAATGATATGCTATTTATGCAGTGTTATGCATTCTATAAAGGCCTTAATGCATGCATGAGCAGCATACATAGGAAATGTTATGCATCCCATACTACATAACATTGCTTGCAATGAAAAAGAAAACGGGCTAATGGGCACCATTGTGATGATGGTTATGCATCCCATACTACGTAACTGTCACATGTTGCCTCCTATGGTGGATCCATATACAAACATATATTATGCATCCCATACGATATAATATGCCTCATATACTTCTTATCATGCAATGAGTGTAGTGATTATGCTTCGGTTAAGACGTACTGATGACACATCAGTGTGTGTATGCAAATGAATGACGGGAAACCAACTAAACGAGATTGGCTGGTTCGACTAACTTATCAAACCAACCTCCCTCTGATACCAACTGTCACAACCTGCATTTTTCACCGCCAATAAAGGTACATCAGAGTAATGGAAAAATGCGCATCATGATGCCATGTCACTAGGGGATAACTGCGGACGCTCAGGAAAACACCTACTTAGACATGAAAAAATATTATTTAAGCTACTTAAAGATAAAAATCAGTTTATGTGTGGTAGTTAGTCGTATCCCTCGGCTTGGTGGCTCATCAAGTCCACGAGGAAAGTAATTATACGCTACGAAAATTACTTCTTTTACAAAATTAGACTCCCTACATAAGATTAGGGGTTCCCCAGGGGATACCTCAAAGTATGCGAGTTCTAAATTTATAATAACAATAAAAGTATATTTTTACGGTCGTGAAATATAGTGAGTTAGAGTTTTAAAATATGCAATGCATGAAGTAATAATAGTAGATTTTATACATGAAAATACCTAACATGCACTCCTAGCATAAAACATCCCAGAGAGCAAGTAATCATATACATAGAAGGAAAACTAGAAGATAGCAAGTATCAAACAGCCAACAATCTTGTGGGCGTCAACAACTGACACGAACCCACATAAAACAAAGTATGTCTGCACTAGCAAATAAAAACCAAACAACAGACTACCTCGATACGGCGAGGCCAAAACCATAGCCAAGACAGCTGCCCAGGAACTCCAAGACCAACACGGCTATCGGCTACAACTCTAAACCTGAGGCAGTCCAAAGACAGAACACCTCAACAAGAAAGTACAAGAGATGGCAGAAAGTAAGCCAAAAGTAAACAAAGTCAAGGGGTACCAACCCAAGACCAAAGAAATATACTTACTTAAAGTACAGCAGTCAGGTACAAGGTAAAAAGAGAACACTTATGTGAAGCATCACATATAACCATAGTACCCCAAATGCACAAGACTATAAGGGGAAAAGGTCAATATTAATCCATCAGGAGAAAAACAAACCCCTATTAGCCACCTATGGTCAACTCCACGAAAAACCCAAAATGGGCGGGGTATCCAACCCGGAAGACAATTTATTCATCTAATTACGTGGGAGACTGAATACTCCACCATTCACCATAAATGCACAAACACCAGTTAGAGCCCCACAAAGTACTAATAGGGAAAATAAACATTCTGATGGTGGTTTCGTCCACAAATAACACCCGCAACTAAGGAAAACCAGAAAGAAAACCCTGTAACGACCTGGGTTTAGAGCTCAGAGGCCCACCACAACCCTTCATGGTCTGGAGGCGTGTCTCACCCCACGGCGTCGCCATGAAGGAAACCATGATATAAATCTCAAGACAACAATGGCACATCGGATTCTACTAGACAATTCTAGATTAGGAATGGTTGATCAACCTTTATGAAGAATTTACAATCCTACAGAAACTCTAACACATCCTACTTAAACGTTAAGGGACGGTTAAAAGAGTAAGATTCCACCACATATTACACTTACAGGATTAGATAACAAAATCAAGTACATGGTGATTATAAACGAACTAGACAAGAGATCTAAACAGCACAACAACAAAAACAATCAGCAGATAATTAATAATTATGATAACAAAAGTTAAAAATTCTTGTAAATCAGGGTGAAGAAAGGAAGAGGAGGAAACCATCACTTGCCTTGGCTTTACTAGAGGAAGACATCCAAATCGTACCTCGACATAGATCGGGGATAAAGAAGACGAGGGAAGTTTAAATCTAGCAAGAATGGCAAAAAATAAAAGTTAGGGCCATGATGACGAAGCTCTCGTTGAGAGCTTTCCGAATATGTAATCTGGTGAGGATTTCGAGCACCGGAGCACCAATGGCGGCCACCGGAAGGATAGGGGAAAACTCCTCACTCACCTTTTAGTCGTACTGATTCGGAAGATAGACAAAAAACTCGATCTAAAAAGGAGGAGGAAAAAGGTAGGTATATATATATATAATTGTAAAATTAGGATAACTGCACTTAAGAAAAGAACTGGAGTCGGCTGAACCGGGCATCCCGAGAAGAAAGGAGGTTTTCTGTAGATCAACCAGAAATCTCGAGAATAAGAATGTCGTTCTCGAGAACAAAATGACAGTTCTCGAGAGAAAGGAGGCTGCTCTCGAGAACTAAGAGACTGTTCTCGAGAACAAGATGGTTGTTCTCGAGAACGAGAAGGCAGTTCTCGAGAACAAGAATGTCGTTCTCGAGAACAAAATGGCAGTTCTCGAGAGCAAGGAGGCTGCACTCGAGAACTAAGAGGCTGCTCTCGAGAACTAAGAGAGTGTTCTCGATAACAAGAGGGTTGTTCTCGAGAACGAAGACGCTGTTCTCGAGAACAAGGAAGCTGTTCTCGAGAATGAAGAGGCCTTTTCTCGAGATCAAGGAATCTTTTCTCAAGAACGATTAGGCAAAACTCGAATATATGATCAACTTCTCGAATACAAGTAGGAAGGACAAAAACCGCTCGACGCTTCGTCGAGCTCAGCTCGACGATCGTCGAACACATACAGGAAAAACCCCGTTCGATGAATTCTGTTCGAAATTCATCGAACTCAAGACCCGATCGTCGAGCTCAGTTCGAAAATTGTTGAACGCCAAGGAACAAACATTCTGTTCGACGAACTACACACAAAAATCATCGAACTCAGAACCCAGAACCGCTCGACGTTTGTCGAGCTCAGCTTGAGGTTCGTCGAGCTCATCTCGACGTTCGTTGACCTCCATACAACACCTAGAATTGCACGAAACTATGAGTATATAATAATTATACATATACTTTAGGAGGGACTTCCTGAGAATCAAAAACAAGCCCAAGGCTTTAATATAGTAATTATCATACTCAGATAGTTGAACATGGAAATATGAGTTCAAAATAGAGGCCCAAACACGCCGAATTAAAAAATTTAAACAACGAAGAGAACCCTAGAATCTGACGTACCATTCTTGAGACATAACACCAAATGCTCTCACAAGTGAGAAAGAAAAAAAAGATCACCACAAGGGTCCAAACACGCGTCGAGACTCCAAAATGCTCAGAATGCAACATAACTGGACAAGCCTAAGTCCTCAAAACCTCATCCTTAATATCAAGGAAAACATTCCAACCCATCAGAATCCTAAAATCAGGATAAAAAAGCTCAACGGACGCGAAAACGCACAAACGGTGCAGCACCGACAACAAAACGAAAAAGGGTAACGCCCTGACGTCGAAACTATAATGTCGACAAACCAAATAGTGACATTAGAAAATCGGGTGCATAACAATAAGTGCCCTACAACTCAGAGAGAATGACTCTCCTTCCTCAGGATTAAAAGCCCTACAGCTTAGTGATCAAAAGATCACCTACCTCATATCCAAGCTGGATCCTACACTCAGAGAGTATCACTCTCCTACAGCTTAGGAAAATTTGCCCTACCTCAGGCTCAAGAGCCCTACATCTTAGATCCAAAAGGATCTTATAGAAATACAGTGGTTTTAATTAACTTGACATGGAGAAATTTCTCTATGTCAACACCTAGAGCTGAGTTATCTCAGCTCCATCTATCTTCACAACAACAAGAAGATATTCTTTAATAGAAGGTTGTATCTGCTGGAAGTAACTCAGAATGTAGTTCCTGAACTTGCTACAGAAGACTGAAGATCAGCTAGGTCTTGAGTTCTTCAAACAGCTAACTGAATCTGCAGAAGACTGAACGCTATCCTCTCTTTCTTTATCATAAGTATTTCTAATCTTGCTGTAGTATAAAAGAATGCTACAGCTAACTGAACTTTTCTTGTTCTGTTGGAAGACTTCAAGCTCTTTCTCGACAATAATGGTGAGGAAGATGAAGTCCAGCCGCTCTTTTTCTTTTTGAATGACGCCCTAAAAGTTGTGTTCAACGTCCAGAAGTTGTCCCTTTTATCTTTCATCGATTAAAAGCTCCAAGAAGCTGTGAGGACCACATGCAGCAGACAAATGCATCTTTCTTTAACGTAAGAAGTCATATGGTAGACCTCTAGCTGCGTTTGTCGTGTTCTGTCGCTTTCTCGCACTTAATTTGAACTCAATTGACTTATTGACTTTGCTGACTTCACCATCTGTAGACTTGGCCAAAATAAAACATCTATAGTATAGAAGTTGAGTGAGTAAGCTTCACTCATAGCCAAAACACTTAGATAGATTTTTTGTCACTAGGCATTGAGTGAGCAACTTTCACTCAACGCCAAAATACTTAGAAAAATTTCTCTGCCATTAGGCGTTGAGTGAGCAATCTTCACTTAATGCAAAAATACTTAGAAAAATTTCTCTTCCATTAAGAGTTGAGTGAGTAAGCTTCACTCAATGCCAAAACACTTAGAAAATTTTTCTATCTCTAGGCGTTGAGTGATTGAGCTTCAGTCAATGCCAAACTGCTTAAATGGAGTTCTGTCACTTGGCATTGAGTGAGTAAGCTTCACTCAATGCCATAACACTTATATTTGATTTGTTACTTGGCTTTGAGTGAGTAAGCTTCACTCAATGCATTTGTACTTAGCCAAATTTCTGTGAAATCAAAGTCTCTGACTGACTAAGGTTCAGTCAATGCTTTTTATCGCATGGCTTTGATTGGGTAAGCTTCACTCAACGCCTGTGGACTTAGTCAAATATCTACACAGATTTTTTGTGGCGTTGACTGTTTGTGCTATACTCAACGATTTATGTTGTGTGGCGTTGAGTGAGTAGACTTCACTCAACGCTTGTGGACTTAGTCACATTTCTTCCTATTTCTTATTAGGCTTTGACAGGTTCAGCGTTACTCAATGCTTTTAGTTGTATGACGTTGAGTGAGTTGACTTCACTCAATGCCTATGGACTTAGCCACATTTTCAGCTTGCCAATAGCTTAGCTTGAGACTATACTCAACGCTTTTACTCACATAACGTTGAGTGAATAGACTTCACTCAACGCCTGTGGACTTAGGCAATTTCCAGCCTATCCAGCCTTTTCCCTTGCATATGGCGTTGAGTGAACTGGCATCACTCAACTCCTGTGCACTTAGACAGATTTTTGTCCCTCCACATCTTTACTTTGTGATCACCTATCACCTCACTTGGAATACTTGTCATATTAATGTTTCAAGGACTAACCTGCATGCATGAACTTAAGCACACATGTTGAGTCCAAATTTTACCCTGATTTTTGGACTCATCTGGGCCAGTTTTATAGTCTTAGCACTGCACTTGAGAGCCATAACTGCTTATATTTGCTGACGTGCCTATTTCATGATTAAGTACACTTTAGGCCCGTTTCTGTGTGCTTTATTTGTTTCTGTGTTTTTGTTGTTCTTTAGCCGTGTCTTGGGAATGTGGTGTGCACTTTTGGTGGCCTATCTGCCTCTTCTGCTGGTGCAGGGTTCGTGTGCATGCTCCGAAACCACTCGGGAGACCCCGATGATACAGGAACACTACACACGACCACTGGACCTACTGCGCACGACCACTGGTCGTGTGCCACCGATCATGCGCATTACAGTCTCATTTTTCCTAATTCTGCCCAGGTAATCGCACGAGCACTGGCTATAGTGCGCACAACCACTGGTCGTGCACCACTGCTCGTGAGCGTGTACCCCTTGCTTTTAGCAAATCTGTCCTAGCCAATCACACGATCAGTGGATTTAGTACGCACGAACACCGGTCGTGCGACACTGATCGTGCACATTTCTGTTGATGTTTCTATCCAGGTTGCAGGTTTAATTGGAAATGGCGCACGATCATCGACCTACAGTGCGCACGACCATTGGTCGTGCGCTACTTATCGTGCGCTCTGCTTTTGCTGCCTCCGTATTTAAGGGCCTGCTCCGTGATTTAGGTCAACACCCGTCATTTTCCGCGATCGAGGAGTGCGTGAGAAGCGCCATTTTACTTATACAGCTGCTCCATCACCTCCACCTTCATCAGGAGTCCATAGCCAGCTATTCCGAAGCTTTCCAAACCCTCTAGCGAAGCTCCCGGCCATTGACAACCTCAACTCCAAGCTTTCCACCGGAGTTGGAGAAGAAGACAACCTAGAGAACGGACTCAAAGGCCTTCGAGGTGACAGCTCGTTGGTACCGGAAGCCTCCTCGGATTGAGCCCGGAAGCTGATTGACAACTCACTATTCCGGCCACGACCTGCGGTGGATCTTCACCCTCTATTGGTTTACTCTTCTTCCCCTTCCTCTGTTGTATGGAATGATATAACATTGTAATGAACTACATGTTCTATTCTCTATCTAATGGGATGTTTGTAGTTTTCTTATGCTTGTAAGTTGTGTGTGTGAATGAGCCTCGCCCACTCCACATCCACTACATACTCTTGTTTCACCTGATTGCACTCCGCACAAGAACACTTCCACCCATTAGCTTTCCGGCCACTTACCCAACCCAAGTTCGGCATCGCGGCCGATACACTCACCTCACCTTGCGAAGCGGTGCCTTCAACCTGCATAGCTTTAATTAGTTTATTATATCAAACAACCACAATCTCTCAAGTCCCCTTTTTACTGTTTTTCTAAGTATAACCCTCATAACAATATTTTCTGAACTGATTGCAGCTCTATGCTAATTGCATTGCTCAAGAGACCGACACTCGGGGATTTATTCCCAAACTTTATTACTTGTGCGACCGGTGCGCTTGCCGATTTACACGCACCAAGTTTTTGGCGTCGTTGCCGGGGAATGCAACTATAGAGCGACTCTGGAGGACTGAGAATTTCATTATAAGAGTTGTATTGTTTTGTTTTGTTTTGATCCCTTTTCTCTTGTGTTGTTATTCCGTCAGATGGAATTGTTAGTTTTATTCACAGAATCTATGCAAAGTAGTTGTATCCTTTATATTTGACATCTCCGCAATGTGGGCCAATTTCAATATCCGTTGCCGTTATTGTGGAGACATCTCTCATGCTAGTGATAGATGCCCTCAGAAGTATAGTACCCAGGAAATTCATGAATCTACATATCGTAGACATAAGCCGGTTAGCTACCGACCCGCGGAGCCATTGTCGCACTACTTTTATTCAGCTTCAGCACCCGTTACACCCCCGAAGCCGGCTAAGCAGTGCCTTTTTTGTCGAAGCTGGGATCATGCATTGAAGGATTGCGCCGCTTACCTAGCTGAGCTAGAAGTGGATGACGAGCCGAATCTTCGGATTGTCTCCAATTCAACCTTGGGCAGCATCCCTTCCGTATCGGGTTAGCACCATTGCCATCTTTATGTTATGGAGAAGGCATCCCCGGTATGTACACCGATACATGTGTTTATTCCCATTCCGACACGAATATTTATACTCCTAAAGTGCATACATCAGCTAGCATAGAATCTATTAGTTGTGAAGAGCCAGCGCTCAACGTCCTACCGAGCTTTGTGCCCTCACCTTCTTCTTTGCATAGCATTCTTTCTTCTTCTGACAGTGTTGTTGAGGTTGATTCGCAGGTGGAAATTAGCGTTTCCAGCATTCTATTAGATCCAGTCGAGGAGGACGACTCTGTGGCCGAGGTTGCAACCTTCACCCATGTGAGGATTCCCGAGGCACAGACGAGGCAGATGGAGCTTTAGAACATTCTTGCATCAGCCTAGACAGTTGTGTGGAAGCACCCACAATTCTACAAACAGGGGATGACTCTGGGACCATCCCCAAGATTGAGGTTCCTTTATGTTATTCTTCTAGTTTATTTCTTTACCCCGCTCTCGTGTCTACTTCCATGTAGGACCACATCGTGGAATCGGTCTAATCAGTGCCTGTAATGCGGCCTAGGACTTATAGTGACCAGATGCAGGTGGAGTTGGAGCCGGTGAACTTCTCAAGTTACTTTCTGCCCATGCCTGACACACACGACAGGTATACGTATACAGGTATTGGGGCTTCTATTCTGTTTCCGTTCTGGTACCCGCTACCGCAACGCGACCATGAACTACTGCCTAAGCATTTCAAGTTTCATTCGCCAATCAGTTAGGAAATGCTCAGATTTTAAATAAGTCTTGTTGGGAGACAATAAACCCAACAGTTATCTAGGGTAGTGTTTCTTTTGTTTTAAATTTATGTTTGTATTTAAATATATGGGTGTGGTAGCCCAGCTGCGTGATGAGCTCTCTATTGCGCCACGCGGTCAGTAGTGTGAAATTGACTGAAAAATCGGGCGTGTGAAAAACTTTCACTGCGCACGACCACTGGTCGTGCGCACTACTTATCAGCGCACGACCACTGGTCGTGCGCCGGCCCAGTTTCTTTAAATTTTAGTAGGGCGTCCACTGTGCGTGCGCCATACTCTCTCGCTTGGTCCACTATGAGTACGTTGACGTCGCTCATCCCGTTCCGATTCCTCTCCGGCGGTCCGGCTCTCTCTCCTCCGATAGGCTCCCGTAATCTCAGATCTCTCTTCATCCTTGTGCTGTAATGGAGCCTGAACGCCGCCATGTAGTAAAGGCCTACCAATGCTCCGGTCGTGCTTCGGCAAACCCTGCTCAGATCTTGGGGAGAATGGGAACCTTCTCAAATGCAGAGCATACTCAACGCTACAATTCCTTGAAGGACAAGCCCTTCCTCTCTCAGCGGCTTGTTGACTGGAACGAGCTGCGTTCAATTGGGGATGATGGTGCGTTAGCAGAGGCCATGCTCATTCTCTTCTCCTTCGATATTTGGAGCAAGTTATTCGAGTGCGACGAGCTTGGATACCGGGAACTGACGTTGGAGTTCCTTTCCACATTCACTTGGGAGACAATGGCGGACAACCGCTATTTCCCCACTTGTTCCTTCCGGATGATGGGAAATGTCTTCACTGTCACATTGTCGGAGCTTGCCATTCATGCAGGCGTCTATACTGAGGCGAAGGCATCCCAGATTAACTTCCCTGAGATATGCTATGATTTTCCAAAGGGTGTGACTCCGCGTGCCGCTTGGCGTTCTCTGACCGGAGGGAACGAGGAGTACGTCGCCCGCCGTGCCAAATCAACGAAGATTGTTTCCCCTGCTCTAAGGTTTATGCAGCATTTGCTTAGTCACTCACTCACCGCAAGGCCCCTGAGTAAGAATGTGGTGGGGTGGCATGATTTGATTTCTTTATTTAGTATGGAGCAGCAGTACCCCATCCATCTGGGGTACATGCTGGCCTATTTCTTCCACCACGAAGCCACTTTTGGCCTCGCAGGCGCGATCGGGGGTGCTTACTACATTACCCGCATCGCTAAAAGTTTGGGAGTTTGGTGCCAGCTACCTCCGATGGTGCAGGTCACTTCCCCTTCCATGATCTCCAGGTCCAACCTGGTGAGTTGTCATTTGTTGTGTGTGGTTGGGAGAAAAGGTGGCCGAAAGTTTATCGTCTGCATGCCTGGTGATGCGCCTGCGGGTAGAGATGAAGAGGAAGATGAAGGAGAGCCGGGTGAATCTTCTGCTATGGGTAGGCGGAGTGCGGGAGGGCCATTGCACCAGAGTCAGCAGCAACTGAGGCCTCCAGTAAAGCATATGGGGCAATCTAGCCGCCAGTTCAGCCCAGCTCAAGAGCGGGGCATCACATATTTGTCTGAGCACCTTGCTGATCTGGAAGCTTCACAGTTTTGGATGCAAGACTTTATTTATCAGCAAGCAGTGAGAGGCGGGTTGAACATTCGACCACCACCTTCTCGTGTCGCTCCATCAGCGCCTGTTCCTCGTCCGTCACCCATCGAGATTCACGACAGCGATAGTGAGGGGGAGTGAGTGGAGCTCACCACAGAGCTAGTCTACCATGCCTTCTGTTTTTTTTTCGTGTTTTTTGAAATTAAAAAAAAAAATAAAATAATTTTATATTTTATGTAGCCGGGTTGGCAATGAGACAACTATATATTTTTTATGGGTGCCCATCTGGGAGCCGAATTTTTTTATACTATATGATCTGCTAATACATGTATTTGGTCCACCTTAAGGACGGTAAACAAAAGGGCTTTCGGGAGACAACCCAAGTTGGACCATTTGGTCCTATGCTGTGCTTTGAGTTCTTTATATATATATATATATATATATATATATATATATATATATATATATATATATATATATATATATATATATATATATATTATATTTGTGTCCATATTTTGTTTGGCGTGCATATTTCAATCGTAGGTACAGGAATTTTTGAGGCGCGGCCACTTGGCCGCACTTGGACATCTCGTCACATGACCGGTGTGCTCAATTTTCATCATATGTACTTCCTACCCCAGCTCTTTTTCACATTTGGAATGCTCATTTTTACTAGTTGTCGATTTTAAGTCTGGGGGGAGAACATGCATGTGGTCACTACACAACACATTTTGTTGCATACCAGTCTTTTGTTTAGTTATTTCATGATCTCAGTCGCACACACTGAATCACCCACACGAGTGCGCTCTTATCCACGCGCACCGCTCGAGTCAAATGTATTGTTTTTGTGTAAATTTTAAAATAGTAGTGTTGGCTTCGGATTTCAGGATAGAGTAGTTCGAAACTCATGCAGTGCTCCTAATTGACTACTCATGGTTTGTGTAGAACTAGTATAGATTTAATTTTTCTTTATGCTCGTAGATTTATATTTTTTTGCAGATGTAAATATTGTTTGTACTACTCAAAAATTTGAATCTGGAGTAATCGAACGATAATATAGGAATGTGTGTAGGGGCCACTAGACTCGTATTGCTTGAGTCGATAGGAAGGATCATCTTTCTCGGGGGCTAAGAACTTGCCCTAAGCTACTCTTGAAGCATTGGTGCCCGGTTAGTCAAGAGTGAGCATGACGTAGGCCATCATTTTGGCTAGTTTGAGCCTTGTTTTGCCTTTCCTACCAGTTAACCGTTGCATGCCAAATTTGTGCCTACACCTTCTTTGATCCAGCTCCACGCACATTCACCAAGGCCTGAAGCTAAACCCACCATCGCAATCAAATGCTTGAGCTTGTTTAAATTTACTATGTTGATGATGTTGTGCTATTTGGAAATCATGTAATGTGGTGCTGACTTCGTAAACCTTTTGATTGCTACGTTTGGGGATTGCAAACGACGAAAAGAAAAAGAAGAAAAGCGAAAAAGAAAAAAAATCTGAAAGAATTGATATGAAAATTATATCCCCATCCTATTTTTGGATTTTGGTCGGGTTAGTTCGTGTACACGCCCGGTTTTCAAGCTCAATCTGGGGGTGTGTTACACGTGCATTTCTAAGTGGCTATATTGGTTTAGGTTTTTGTTCGCTCGCTTTGGTTGCGTGTATCCTTCATGTTTATCATTGACTACCAAACCTTAGCCTAAGCCCCATTCTCTCCTACAAGTCCTACTGATTCACACTTGAGTCTAACCCGCACCGTGGAGAGAGTGTGAACGTGCAAGCGTATGGTCCCCGACATTAATGGATATCTTTGGAGGTGATCACGATCTCCGATCTTTGGCAATGCTCACCTTAGTGGCCTGCCTACTTTCTTCATACACATGATTGTAAGATTCTCCAGAATTCTAATTTTGAGCAAATACAATATTTATTTACGCCTGTCGAATAGTTTAAACTACGTAGTATAATTAAAAAGTTTTTCTATTATATCTTCTATGCCCATGATGTATTTGATTTCTCGTCTTACTTTTTTTTTGAAATTTCTGAGCTATCTAGCTATTTTTTAGTCCACGGAGTGATGATTTGCTCGGGACGTGCAAATGGTTAAGTCTGGGGGTGTGATTAGTCCAAATTTTACACTGCTTTTTGGTCTCATCTGGGCCAGTTTTATCTTCTTAGCACCGCACTTGAGAGCCATAACTGTTTATATTTGCTGACGTGCCTATTTCATGATTAAGTGCACTTTAGGCCCGTTTCTGTGTGCTTTATTTGTTTCTGTGTTTTTGTTGTTCTTTAGCCATGTCTTGGGAATGTGGTGTGCACTTTTGGTGGCCTATCTGCCTCTTCTGTTGGTTCAGGGTTCGTGTGCGTGCTCCGGAACCGCTCGGGAGACCCCGATGATACAGGAACACTGCGCACGACCACTAGACCTACTGCACACTACCACTGGTCGTGCGCCACCGATCGTGCACCACCTATCATGCGCATTACATTCTCATTTTTCATAATTCTGCCCCGGTAATCGCACGAGCACTGGCCGTAGTGCGCATTTACCCCTTGCTTTCTACAAATCTGTCCTAGCCAATCACACGATCAGTGGATTCAGTGCGCACGACCACCGGTCGTGCGCCACTGATCGTGCACATTTCTGCTGATGTTTCAATCCAGATTGCAGGTTTAATTGGAATTGGCGCACGATCATCGACCTACAGTGCGCACGACCACTGGTCGTGCGCCACTGATCGTGCGCTCTGCTTTTGCTGCCTCTGTATTTAAGGGCCTGCTCCGCAATTTAGGTCAACGCCCGTCATTTTCTGTGATCGGGGAGTGCGCGGGAAGCGTCATTTTACTTCTCCAGTTGCTCCATCACCTCCACCTTCATCATGAGCCCATAGCCGGATATTTCGAAGCTTTCCAAACCCTCCAGCGAAGCTCACGGCCATTGACGACCTCACTCCAAGCTTTCCACCGGAGTTGGAGAAGAAGACAACCTAGAGAACGGACTCAAAGGCCTTCGAGGTGAAAGCTCGTTGGTATTGGAAGCCTCCTCGGACTGAGCCCGGAAGACGATTGACAACTCACTATTCCGGCCACGACTTGCGGTGGATCTTCACCCTATATTGTTTTATTCTTCTTCCCCTTCCTCCATTGTATGGAATGATATAACATTGTAATGAACTACATGTTCTATTCTCTATCTAATGGGATGTTTATAGTTTTCTTATGCTTGTAAGTTGTGTGTTTGAATGCGCCTCGCCCACTCCACATCCACTCCATACTCTTGTTTCACCCGATTGCACTCCACACAAGAACACTTCCACCCATTAGCTTTTCGGCCACTCGCCCAACCGAAGTTCGGCATCCCGGCTGATACACTCACCTCACCTTGCGAAGCGGTGCCTTCGACCCGCATAGATTTAATTAGTTTATTAGAACAAACAACCGCAATCTCTCAAGTCCCCTTTTTACTCTTTTTCTAAGTATAACCCTCATAACAATATTTTATGAACTGATTGCCGCTCTATGCTAATTGCATTCCTCAAGAGACCGACACTCGGGGATTTATTCCCAAACTTTATTACTTGTGCGACCGGTGTGCTTGCCGATTTACACTCATCAACACATCAAATACAAATTTATGTATATCATTGACATGATTGGCTTCTTCAAATCTGGGACATTGTGGGCAATGGACCCAACAATGACAAAATTCTATCAAGAGTAAGGTATCTCTCATGAGATTTCCCCTCCCAAAACTCCACATTAAAATGGAGTGGTTGAGATAAAGAACATTACTTTAATATAGGCTGACAGAACATTGCTTAGCGATTCCTCATTGCCAGAGTATTTCTGGGTTGAGACAATCAATATAGTCTGTTATATTCTGAACAGGGCCTTTATCAACAAGTCCCATGGGAAAACTTCCTATAAATTTTGAAGGGCAAAAAACCAATTATTTCATACTTCAGAATCTTTGGTTACAAATGTTATATTTTAACTAATAAAAGAGGTCAACTGACTAAGTTTGTTGAGAAGTGTAGTAATTAAGGGTATTCTTGTTGGTTACCGCTCAGATAGTAAAGCCTATATAGTATTCAACAAGAAAATCCATGTTGTAGAAGATATTATGCATGTTGTTTTTGATGAGACTAGCCTTATATATAAAGGCAGGTCTAGTGCCACTAACATTGTAGGTACAGAACAAAGATTGCAAGAGTTTTCTATCCAAGATAAGTCTGGCTCAAGCACTCTACACGATTCAAATCCCATTCACTCGAGTAAGATGAAAAACTCTTCGTCTTCCGCCGACTGTCGCAGAGCCTGCGTTGTCTTCTTCCCCACAACAAATCTCTCTCACTCTCATTAGTATGGCACCTACTTCCAAGATTGGAATCGGCTCTGAACTCGTCACCATAGGGATTGCCGAATTATCCGATGATTTTCGCAATCTCCTCATCCTCCTCGACACAGCCGGCTTGACATTTGTTCTACAACAACCGTGCAAGATTATTTTTCCAGAGGTTGAAGATTTTTTCAAGAACATTAAAGTAAAGAGAAATGGGAAGGTTCTTAAGTCCAAAGTAAAGGGTATCAAGCTTAAGCTCACAAAAACCTCTGTTTCCAACCTTCTTCGATTGCCCGTGGTTGATGAAGAAGAACACCTAGGTCATGAGGATTCTGATAGAACCTGTATGTTCTGTGGTCTCTCTCTAGATGTTCTCACTGTTCGATGATCAAAACTCAACCCAGAGGGGAAATTGTTGGTGGACATTATTGGAAAAATCCTTCTGTGCAAGACTAGCTCTATTAGAGATATTTCTCTTAATATGTTTGATATCATGATAGCCATTATCTGCAGGAAGAGATATCAGTTTGGTATGATGATTCTAGACAAAATCAGGGAGAGCATCATGGCCCCAAACTATGTCAGGATCATCTCTTTGATGTTGCATGAGATCAATCCTGAGGTGTTCAATTTCTCCAAAGGTACAATACTTCACCACATGAAGAAAGTCTCAATATCCTCCATTCAGAGATGGTATTTAAAACTGTTGAATCCTGCCTAGTTTACCAGAGCCCATGATCTTTCTGATGTAGAGGACAGGACCCCATCTCCCTCTCCACCTCATATAGCCAGCACATCTGGTGCAGCTGCTGAGAGGGAGCCTGCTCCTTCTATTCCAGAAGACAGAGTACCTACTCCACCAACTGCCACTTCTCTCCCTCCATCAACACCAGAACATACTCACTCAGATGCTCAGGTATAAGAAACTATTCTATCTACAAAAGAAGCAATCAATCAGATGATTGAAGAGTTAAGTACTGATGAACCTCTTCCTCCACTCCACTCAGAACAACCTGCTGAACCATCAAAGCAACAAACACCAGTACCTTCACCTACTCATACTCCATCTCCTGTATCCCCTGTTCACCACTCTCCTACTACTGAACAAGAGCAGGTTGAGACTATTTTGATTTCTGATGACAAAGATCCATCCACAGAACCAGTTGAAGCTCCCCTGAAGAGCTTATATTTTCCTCTACCTAGCTTCATTGATGAAGAAGGTGATGCCCTGATTCATACTACCAGAGCTAAGAGCTCAGTCACCATTGAAGAAGTCATTCCATGGTCTGCTCATCTTCCTCCAATTCCTTCTACTGCTGCTACTCCTCCTGTTGCTGCAAATGATATTATAGGTAAGATTGAACAGATGCTACTTGAACAGATAAAGTATTTTGATGACTCTCTCAAAGTTGTTCAAGACAAAGTTTTTGCACTTGATAAAGAGATGAGTAGAGGTTTTGCTGAGATTCAGCATAATACTGATGAATTACGACAACTATTCAAGATTGGTGGAAAATCTCTGGACCACACCATCACCAGTGTTGCTCAAGTAATGGATCAAGCTGTTACTGTTGCAAATAATCAGATTCAATTAGAAAAGAATGCTCAAGCTCACACTTTCAAAGTCTATGAAGAGGTAGGTACCTTAAAAGAATATGTTATCAATAATCTCACTGCAGAAGTCAGAAAGGGGGAGAATTTAGTCAAGGAATATTTAAAGTAATCAGATGCCAATAATCAGACCCTCTGGGAAGCTAAGTTAAAAGAAATTCATGATGATGTGCTAAGTCAGATTCCAAGTGTTAAGTTTCATACTTATGATACAGCAGTGTAGATGCATAATCAGATACTCCCTGATTTTTAAGCTGATCCAAATGTCATTTCTCATCATTTGAATCCCCTAGCTCCAGCTCCTGTTCCTCAACCTTTCTTCTCTCCAAGACCTGAAGGCTTTGAAGCTCCTCCTCCAGAATCTTATGCTTAGGTTTGGGAGGCTGATCCAGCAGACATATTTATTCAAGCTCCTCCTGAAATTCACATTCGAAATAAGAGAAGATATGGTGATGGAGCCTCTGCCAGTACGTCTATTCCAGTTCTAGATTCAGAGGAAAGGAAACCTCCAGAATTTGCAGAAATTTGGTTTCCCACTTCAAAGTCACTTATTCTGGATACTCTAAAGTTAGTCTTGGACTTCAATGAAAATATACATGATCATTACAGCCCCCAAGAATGAGATTTGTATGAGAAGTCAATGACCAAGAGAATACTGTATGATAGATAACATGGAAGGAACAACCTTGCTGCTCCTCCAAGGTCTCCCCAGTAATATCCAAAACCTTACAGTTATCAGAGGAGACAATAAGAAAAGAAAGATAAACAACAACAACCTCAGCAACCTCAAGCTTAAGCATGATGAAGTTACAAGAGTGTGGTTAAGAATTGTGTAGAAATGACTTTTGGACAATCTTATTTATATAATTCTTAATTTTGATCATTTACTCTTTGCTTATATTCTGTGTGCTTATTACTTTGATTTTTATCCTGCATATCTAGTTTTTTATTTGTCTATATAATTCACCTTAGTGTAGAGGGTTCTGACTTCTACAAATAGGGGGAGATTGTTGGGTATTGTATCCACAATAACTCAGATTTGGTGAAGTCACAATTGAACTAAGATGAATTAATTTGTATTTAATGTCATGTTTGAGTAATGTGTTTGCAGGACTAAATTGACAAGTGTAGACCAATGTCAGTCTACAATGGGTCGCCAAACACAAGACCATAAAATGTAATCTCTCATTGTGTGATCCATAGTGTTGACTCATGTGTAGCCTCACTATTGGGATACACTTAAAGTTTCAAGTACTAGGATTGGTTGGAGAAAGAAGTGTTGCTGACTTTATTAAAGAAAGGAAAATTCTCTTGAAGGAAAATTTTTCTAAGTCTTTCACTCGAGTAGAAGTGTAAGTACTCGAGTTGAATACTTAGTAAATACTCGAGTAAGTCTGTCAGTACTTGAGTAAGGAAAAAGGCACTCGAGTAGTCTGAACATAGCTCTTGAGTGGCCAAGTCCTTTAAAAAAAGTGAGGGTTAGATCTGATATACTCTAGAGGGGGGTTAATAGAGTATCTTTAAAACTTTTAAAGTTTTTTGTTGTTAATTAAAACTTTATAGTATAGCAGCTATTTGATACCAATATTTACTGTAAGTAAAAGTGCAAACTAAGATAACCTAATCTATCACAGACACAACAAATATTAAACTAACTAATCACAGGCACAACAAACCTAACTAGCACAGCCACAGCAAGAACAAAAAAAAAGATGGCAATCAGACAATACAAGAATTTTAGAGTGGTTCCCTAACCTGGGTACATCCACTCTTCTACCACCCTGGTAGGAATCCACTAGCAGGTTTTGATCGGGTGACTGCCACCAATGAGCATTTGATCCGGTGCTCAAAAACTAATCCCAAGTCTTTTGATCAGGTGACTTGCAACCATGAATAACTTTTGAAGGGAGTAAAAGAACCCTTTTACAGTGAGGGGGTAAGAGAGTGATGGTGTCTTCTCTTTCTCAAATACAACTGAGAAGACTTAGTGGATCTTTGATGTTAACAAAGCTCCCCCTGAGATATTGAACTCATGAAGTCTTAAGCTTTGCTTCAGGGTGAGTAGGTCTTCAATCTTTAGCCTTGACCAGAAGATATCCAGGAACTTCTTAACGGATAGAGTTTTTGTTGTCCTTGAAGAATCCTGGAATGAAGAATGAAGAAAACTCTTGATTTTAATGGATGTTCTTCTTCTTCTTCTTGCTGTTATTTTTCTGGTCTGATCTAGGGCTTCTTGTTTTCTCGACTGTGTTATTGTATGATTGCTTTCTGTATCTCTTGTGCTCTGCTTACTTTCTAACTACTATTGCCCGTATGTGTGTGTCTTCGAGATGGAAGAAGAAAAACCCTTTTTTTATATTTTATGTGAAATCTTCCTTCTGAATTTTTGAATTCCTTCCAGCATTGATTGCTGACGGCCTTGAGAATGTCTGTATTGATTGATTTCCCCAACTGTCCCATTGAAAAGTGGCAAGTAATAATCCTGATGAAGACCATAATCAATGTTGCTTCCAATAGTAATATTCAGAGAATATTAAGCATTGATTATTCAGGAATTATTGCAATAAAATAAGGACAGGGGGAGGGAAATGTCCAAGTTTGGATCAGCACAGAAATCGTCGACCAAAGAACAGGATTCGTCGACCTGGGTACAGAGTTCGTCAAGATGAGAAGTTATGTTCATCGACCAGATAATTGTTGTTCGTTGAGCTGAGATCCAAGATCGTCAACCTGAGAACTAATAACTGCTTTCTCAAGAACCGTGCCAATTCTGTGCATCAAGATCGTCGAGCTGAGATTCTAAGTTTGTCGACTGGAGTTTAGTTTCTGGAGTTAGAATATTGAGATGTTTCTGGACTAGAATGTTGAAGTAGAGCATCTAGAAATCGTCAACCTAAGAACTAAGTTCATCGAGCTGATATTCTAACTTCATCGACTGGAGTTCAGAGAAAGGAATTTTGGACTTGGAATGTTGAAGTATAGTATCCAGACATCGTTGACCTGAGATCCAAGATCATCGAGCTCAGCTCAGAGAATTTTCTCTGAGTTCGTCGAGCTGAGCATGACTTTCGTCGAGCTGAGTTCGACAAACGTCGAACTCATTTTCCTGAGTCTTTGAAATTTCTTTAAGTCTTGAGTTTTCTGCAGTCTGTTTATGGTTGGTACATGCAGTGTTGATTCTAAGGACATGGCCTAAACTTTAGGACACAGACATGACCCTGGCTATACATGTTGGCTCAAACATCCTAGTTTAGTGAACCTAGCCTAAATCCAACTAGGGATCCAACAATCACACCCTATTTGGGTGAGGTCACTAATCACAAACACACAGAATTTACAAAGCAAGAAAAATATATATCTGGCAGGAAATTTTAAAATATGCAGCAGATATATATATACAGAGAGCTTTGTATCAAACAAATAGATAAGCAGTTTTAGGATAACAGAAAAAAAACTAAAACAGTTCAAAAAGTTCATTTCTTCTGCTTGGGCCCTTTTGGCTTAACCTCCTTAGCATTATCACCAGACTGTGTAAACTTAATTTCCCTATTTGGATTTGCTGCTTGAGTCTTTGTCATTGTCATATCAGTAGCTCCAATGATATTAAGGGAAGTAGCTCTTGGCACCACAGCTTCTGGATGTAATTTCATACAATCATCAACATTAAAGAATTTGTTAGCTTTTGCAAACCTGTTGAGTTCTTCCTTCCTGTATTTGGACATGGTTGAGTATTGAGAAGGATCATTTCCTTCAGCTTTTGCCTTGTTGATCAGGGATAGGCCAACAAATTCCTAGAACTAGGTCATCCTTGCTGTTGTAGCTATTTCTGGGTCCTTAAAAGGCACAGGAGGGGACTCAGGTCTTTTTGGGCTTTCAGCTTTCTGATGTTCAGTGATTGGTTGTTGTTGATGTTGCTATTGTTGTTGCTGCTTGCCTGATGAATGTCTATGCTAGCTGCTTCTAGAAGAGGAGAAGGACCTACCCTGATGTCTCTGATATGTTTGATATTGGGTAGTCCTCTGAGATGAAGAACCTGAAGCACCAGCAGCAGGTGGAGGAGGAGGAGGAGGAGGAGGAGGGTCTTTCTTGAATCTCTGAGGAGGTGGTGAGTATTTCTTTCTTTTTTTTCTCTCTTTCTGCTAATTCTTGGACAACCACATCCATGCTAGCATGCCCATGTATGGTGTGATTTTCTGAAGAATATAATAGGGGATATCATTTGTTGGATTGGGTTTTGTAGCAGGAGGTGGAGGAGCTTTCCTCTTCTTGGAGACTTTCTTTTTAGCCTTGGGCTCATCATCAAAATCTTCTTCCTCATCTTCATCATCAGAAGAGTCTTGAGGAGTATCATATAAAGCATTTATTTCTTTCAGAGCCTCTGCAGATATCAAGGGTTTCTCTGCCTGGGAAGGAGCTGGAGCTGGAGCTGGAGAACTGTACACATCAGTGCTTTGAGCAATTGATTTATTCTCTTCTTCTATATCAGCCATGATCAATTCATCAAGATCAGGCATTTGAGAGTCATCCATAACAAAAGTTGGAGCAGAAATGACTCTGGGAGGAGATGCAGTAATGAGGGAATCAGATTTTGGTGGAGATGGAATGGTTGGAGCCTCTATAATAGCAAAACTAGCCTTTAGTTCCTTGGCAACCTTGGGGCTTATTGGTGAGGTGTAGGGGACTATAGCCAAAGATGGCTTTATGCTGTACTCTGGAAGTTCATTCAAAAAAACTGTATCAAAAGATTCAACAAATTCAAAAGATCTACTGTGGGATTTATAATGTAATTACCAGCAGTTTTTATTTTCTCTGAGACTGTCTCATCCACATCCATATCAGATTCAATAAAGTTAATGAAATGAAATAATTCATCATCAGCATCTGCATCTGCTGTTGCTACTTCTTCTTCTGCTGCTGCTACTGCTGCTGCTGCTACTTCTACTGCTATGCTACTACAAGTTCTTCACAGAGTATCTCTCCCTGCCTAGTTTTAGTGGATACTAGAGCCAGGCCCCTGACTAAAGTGGGAGGAGCAGAGAGAGCAGAGATATTATCAGCAAGAGAAGAGATGGAAGAAGAAAGAGTTAAAATAGCCTCTACTATAAGAGTTTTGAGGAGTGGAGTGAGAAGTGCTACAAGAGGTGGAATGATGGAGGGGTCCAGTGGCAGGAATTCAGAAGGTGTCTCGGTTGAGATAGAAGGAGGGATGGAAGATGATGGTGGTGGAGGAGGTAGAGAATCTATCATTTGTGCATCTGGGGAAGAAGAAGTATGGAGGGTCAATGTAAGCAGATTGAATGATGGTAGGGAGGACAGATTGGAGAGGGGAATGTCAGCCAAATATGGTGGTAGTGGAGATGAGGGTGGTGATGGAACTGGTGTGCCACCTGGGGATCGAGTGGATGTATGAAAGTGAATATGAGTTTGTTATGGAGGTACTGGAGATGATGGAGTTGGTGTACCATGGGGGGATGGAGGTGAGGTATGAAAGTGAATATAAGTTGGGGATGTATGTATTGGGGATGATGGAGGTGTGGGAGTATGGACTGTGGTATGAAATGGGGTATGGACTGGGGAGTGGAGTTGGTGTACCATCTGAGGGTGACTTTGGATGACTGGAGGAGGTGGAGGTGGAGTAGGGACATCTTCAGCAAGGTAGGAAGTGGTTGGATCAGCCCTTGTTGTAACGCCCCAAAAATTGTATTTGAGTCGGTCGCATAAAAAGGGATTTTTGGTGCCTGTATAGGGGTATACGGCCTAGGACACGGGTGTGTCCAAGGCCGTGTCTAGCTGGTGTTTTGGCTGATTTCATCCCAAGAAGGACACGGCCAGGAACAGGGCTGCATGACACGGCCGTGTCATTTGACACGGGCGTCTACCTACCCGTGTCAGTACCCGTGTTCAGTTGGGTCGTGTCGGTTGGCGTGGTGGTTATGCGTGACACGCCCCAGGTCATGGGCGTGTTGAGAGACCCGACACGGGCGTGTCAGGTGGGACACGGGCATGTCTGAGCCTGTGTGAGTCTCTGTGTTCGACGATCGTGCCTGGATCGAGTCACACGTCCTAGGACACGGTCGTATGCCAAGCCGTGTTTGGCCCAGGTTTGGAGATTTTTGAGCGGATCTGAGCCGTTCGTTTTCTTTAAATAAGATCCAACGGCCCAGATGGTTTCCTGCACTGTTAAGGCCGGGAATAGGGGATTTAATCCTTTATTTCTCTCCAAGGCTTTCTCTTTCCAAGGTGTTAGAGAGAGGAGGAAGAAGAAGGAGGATTCCGGCCGCCAGCGGAGCATCGGAGCACCGTTCTGAGATCTGAGAGCGGATCCGTGGAGGAAAGTTCGTTACAAAGAGTTCTGTCCGTGTAGTTTTTCCATGGCGCCAAAGCAGACTACAAGGGTAACGATTCTCTACTTGAGCATATGAAGCTCTTCCTTTCTGCATAGGGAATCCCTCTCCCGCGAGTGTGCGGTGAGTGCGTGGTGTTCCTTGGGGTTGATGTGAATAGTCCCCCTTGTGTTGCATATAGAGTCCGAAATCGAAGTACGGGCATAGGCATTGTGTGTGAAGCCTACCCGGACGTGTATTGTCTGGATCGGTGATGTTGCATTTGATATGTTTTGCCGGAGAAGACTCCGTGCTTTGGGTTTTCGGGTTTCTACGCGGTATATTACAGTAGGTATCCTTGGAGGTTAGCTCCAAGGCGCACCCGAAAAACTTAACGGAATCGTTGTTCTGCTAACTTGGCGGTCTGGGAACCGGCCTTGAACATAACTGGGTTATGTGATTGTTTGGAAAATGTTGGGATCCGAGAGAAGCTTGACTCGAGCGTACGTCTTAATGTGAACTACGCGGTTGAGTAACGGGCAAGTGGAATTGGACCTGGGCTATGTGGTTCGGTGCGAGAGACCCGAAAAGGGGACTGGCCGTTAGCATAGTCGGGAGCCTTAGACTAGTCAGGGTCAGAAAGGCTAAAATGCTCATGTTGTTGCCATGCTGGGGGTGGTGGTGAAGACGCTGAAGTATTAGGATTCACCATTAATGTGCCCTGAGTGCACGGGGTGTTTCGTCGTGCGAGCCTACACCTGTGGCGAAATATATAGTTGCACTTTATTATTTAGTTGGGCTAATGAATTGTAGGGAAGGAGCACCGCCGTCCCGACCTAGGGGCGGGGTCGTTATAATTTGGTCGGCTTTTGGCTAACCGTTGCTTTGTTTGCCACCGTGCGGTGGAATGTGCTTGCAGGTGCTGCGGAGTCGAGTACCAAATAGCGGGTTGGAGCCCATGTTGCTGTGCTGGCCCTAGAAGGACGTAAAGAATAGTTGTACTTTACTTTTTTCATGTGTGGCCGGCCTGCGAGTCGATGTATGGAAAACACTATTTATTAAGTGAACTATTGTAAGGTCATAAGGCCATGTACCCTTTCAGTGTATTTTGGGTTTCATTCCAGTTGTGTGGTTGTGGACATTCATGTTTATTCGATTTAAGTTTTGGGTTCTTTCAACTTTAAAAGATTCCGCTAAAATGCTCTGTGTAGGACGAGTAGTCTTAATTGGATAGTTTGAATATTCTTATGTAACCCTTCCGACTGTCTGTGATATATGGTGTCGGGTTCCAGCTGGACCTTCTGCTATATGTCATGTGACGGATGGGGGTGTTACAATTTGGTATCAGACTTCTAGTTACGATCAGGCTTAAATGAATTCGTTGGCAAATTCTTTTAAGGGGTGGTGAGCACATGTGTGCGTCATCGTTATAATATCAAAAAAAACCCATGAATGTCCACTTAGGAATGAAAAATACTCGTGTTTGAGGAACCTGCGTGTTCCTATAATTGCTTTTTGTAATTTTGTTTGGTCACTTATTGGTGTTTTGTACGACTATAGGTGAATGGGAGTGGTGCAGAGCCGACAGAACATCTGGTTTCTGAGGATTATAGTGCACCCAGTGGCGTGCTTGAGACCCCTCCTTCATTTGAAACCATAAGAAGTATCGTTGAAGTGGTGCTCATTATGACTAGTGCACAGCAGGGAAGCAATCTGCAACCTTTTTTCCCCGAGATGACTTCAATGCCGGGTGGTGTGTTGGATCAAGTGACATTTAGAAGGCCATCAGGTCAGTCGTTGAACATGTGCTTGGTGTAGGGTACGCACTCAGTTGATGAGTAATTGCAGGCATTTCTTTTGATAAGCCGCTACCCATGCTTTGAGTCGGAGAACGAGCGGTCTATAGTTGATAGATTCTATAGTGGTCTGTGTGACGAACTGCGAATTCTACTTCTAGGACCAAAACTAATGGGATTCCGAGCCTTGGTGGAGTCGGCTAGATCTTTGGAAGTGGATATGGGAAAAATTCACAAGATACCAGTGAGTAGGGTATCGAACTCTGCATGTACTATGAGGGGTGCATCTCGCAGAAAGCTGAAGAAGAAGGTTAGATCATCGACTAACAAGGTTACTTATAACTGTCATACTTGTGGCAAGAAATGGCACTTTTTCCAAGCTTGTCGAGATGGTGCTCAGAAAACTAAGGAATCTACGTCAGGAGCAGTTGAGGACACTAGTGCCAAGAAAACAGAGTTCAAAATGCCGGCTACCTCAAAGTCTGGATATCATAGGTGGTATAAGAAGGCTAGGACTTTGGGTCCAAGCCCTCTTTTTGGTGCTTCAGGGGAAACTACAGGCCAAACCTCGGGTGCTTGTTATAACCGTGGGAAGACGGGGAATTTTGCTCGTGAGTGTTGGAGCGGACATGCAAAGTCTGAGAGGAAGTCTGAAGTGTACATCCGGGGCTAGTAGGAGGCCAGGAAGCTCGCTGTCGTGGTGACAGGTACGGTTTAAAGTTATAGCAGTTAACTGTAAATACATGTCGTCCTTGTGCATGTAAGCTTAGAACTATTTGTGTTGAGATTTGTCCTGACTTTCGTTCATTTGGCGAGAGCACCGTTCGTTTAGGGGGCTTCGCGTCCCTTTTTACCCAAAGGAATTGTATTGCGTGTCGGGGTACATCTTCTGATGGAAAAAGACAGAATGGATGTGTTGTTGACTAGTAGTGCTCAATGTGCGCGGATAGAATCTGTTGTGTTTAGGTCTAGATTGTGAGTCAATAGTTTGATTTGCAAGCGTTGTTACTACCGCTAGGAGAGTTCGACGTGATCTATAGTATGGTCAGGCTCTCGGAGCAGCAGGAATACATTGATCGAAATTGCTAGTGGGTCAGTTGAGAACTAGCCATGAGACGACATTTGGGGGCGTGAAAGGGGTCGAGTAAGACGTTGATGTCTTCCCCTTATGTGGTTAAGGTGGTTCGGGGTAGTGCCAAACCGGTGTCACGCTCTCCGTATCGTATTGCGCCAAAAGAGATGGCGGAGTTAAATGTGAAACTGTAAGAGTTGTTGGAGCAAGGATATGTGCGTCCAAGTTCGTCACCTTGGAGCGCACTAGTTTCTCTTTGTTAAGAAGAAAGATGGGAGCTTGTGGCTTTGTATCGACTACCAGGAATTGAACAAGCCTACGGAAAAGAATAAGTATTCGATTCCGAGGATTGACGATCTATTTGATTAGTTGGTTGGGTCAACGGTGTATTCGAAGTTAGATCTGAAGTCCGGGTACTAACAGTTGAGGATAAGGGAGAGAGACATCCCAAAGACAGCATTCAGTACGCGGTTTGGGCATTACGAGTTCACAGTCATGCCGTTTGGGTTGACAAATGCGCCATCCGTCTTTATGGATCTGATGAACAAGATGTTCAAAGAGTACCGGGATCGTTTCGTGATAGTATTTATCGATGATATCCTGGTGTACTCGCAGTGCGAGGAGGATCACTACAATCATCTACACATGGTGTTGAAGACGTTGAGAAGGAATCAGTTATATGCTAAGTTCTCCAAGTGTGAATTCTGGTTATCCTCGATAGCGTTCCTTGGTCATGTTGTCAGTGGAGAAGGGATAGCTGTGGATCCGGCGAAGATAGTGGCGATACGAGAGTGGCATGGTTTGACTACAGTGGCAGAGGTCCGGAGTTTTCTGGGGCTTGCTGGCTACTACAGGCGCTTCGTAGAGAACTTTTTGCGGATAGCACTTCCACTCACGATGTTGACAAGGAAGGATCAAAAGTTTGTGTTGTCTCCGGTGTGCGAACAGGCATTTGAAGAGTTGAAGAGGCGGTTGACCACAATGCCTATTTTATGTTCGCCAAGTGGAACCGAATGGTTTGAGATCTATAGTGATACTTCGGGCAATGGTTTGGACTGTGTTCTGCTACAGCATGGGAGAGTGATAGCCTATGGTTCATGACAATTGAAGGCTCACGAGAGAAATTATCCGGTCCACGACTTAGAGTTATCAGCTGTGAAATTTGCTCTAAAGCTTTGGAGGCACTACCTGTACGGTGTGAAGGTCGATATTATCACCGATCATAAGAGCTTGAAGTACCTGTTGGACCAGAAGGATCTGAACATGAGGCAGCGGAGGTGGATGGAGTTCTTAGGGGACTACACCTTCAAAATACATTATGTGCCTGAGAAGGGAAATGCAGTGGCGGATGCGTTGAGTCGTAAGATTCCCGCACAGGCCAACTGGTTATCGGTACATGATGAGAGATTGGTCCATGAGTTGGAGGCTTTGGAGATATCTTGTGTCGACGAGCAGTCTAGTGCTGAGGTGAAACTATTTTGGACAAAGGTGCAGTGTGACCTAGCTGATAGAGTTCGGCGGGCTTTGGTTCAGGATAACAGCATTAAGTAGATCTTGGATGAATCATTGGATGGGTCAAATTCCCAGTTTACTGTTGAGGATGGGTTGCTAAGGAAGGACGGTCGCCTATGCATTCCTAGTGCGGATAATCTTCGGGAGGAGTTGATGTATGAGGCTCATCATACCAAGTACTCAATCCACCCGGGAAGCACGAAGATGTATAGAGACGTGAAGAAATTATTCTGGTGGCCAGGATTGAAGAAGGATGTAGCACTTTATGTGGCCAAGTGTCGTACTTGTGCATCGGTAAAGGCGGAATGCTAGAAGCCCGGAGGTTTCTTGAAGCCCATACCTATCCCAGAATGGAAATTCGATGACATATCTATGGATTTTGTGCATGGTTTGCCGAAGTCACAGAAGGGAAACGACGTCATTTGGGTGGTCGTAGATAGGTTGACAAAGGTGTCACACTTTATTCCGAACAGGAAGGAGTATCCGGTAGAAAAGTTAGCCAAACTCTACGTGGATAATATTGTACGGTTGCATGGTGTGCCCCGCAGTATTGTTAGTGACCGAGATGGACGCTTTACGTCGAAGGATTGGAGGTTGGTGCATAGTATGTTGGGAACTAAGCTGAGTTTCAGCACATCCTTTCATCCACAGACGGATGGTCAGACCGAGAGGGTCAACAGGACTATGGAGGACATGCTTCGCATGTGCGTCCTAGATTTCAGAAAGCATTGGGAGGATCACCTGTATATGGTAGAGTTTGCGTATAACAACATCTTTTAAGCGAGCATTGGTATGGCGACATTCGAAGCCTTGTACGGGAGGAAGTGTCGTACGCCGTTGTCTTGGTTGGAGGCAGGCGAATCGAAGTTGTATAAACATCAAGCGGTGGAAGACGCCACTTCAATGGTGCGTACAATTCAGGAAAGGTTGAAGATTGCTCAGGATAGACAGTCAAAGTACTATAACGCCAAGCATAGGAACGTGGAGTTCAGTGTTGGAGACATGGTATATCTAAAAATCAAGTCGTTCAAGGGTGTCTCGCGGGTTCGACGCTTGAAGAAGCTGAGTCTGAGATACCTTGGACCATTTGAAATCCTAGAGCGTGTTGGAGAGGTGGCGTATAGATTGAAGCTGTCGGTGCAGTTGAGTGGGCTACATGATGTGTTCCACGTGTCAGTGTTGCGTAAGGCAGTGCAAGAGCCTTCGCAGATCATTGCGGACAATCAAGTACCGGTTGATTATGAGTTGACAACAAGGGCCAAGCCAGTACGTATTGAAGATATTGCAGTCAAACGACTCCGCAACAAGGAGGTCCGGATGGTTAAAGTCCGTTGGGATAACTGCGGACGGGAGGAGCTTTCTTGGGAGCGAGAGCAAGCTATGTTGGAAGAATACCCCGAGTTATTCCATTCAGGTAACATTTAATTTTGTGTACCTTTTACTTAATTTTGGGACGAAATTCCTTAAGTGGGGGAGATTTGTAACGCCCCAAAAATTGTATTTGAGTCGGTCGCGTAAAAAAGGGATTTTTGGTGCTTGTATAGGGGTACACGGCCTAGGACACAGGCGTGTCCAAGGCCGTGTCTGGCTGGGGTTTTAGCCGATTTCATCCTGAGAAGGACACATCCAGGAACACGGCTGCATGAAACGGGCATGTCATTTGACACGGGCGTGTGCCTACCCGTGTCCGTACCCATGTTCAGTTGGGTCGTGTCGGTTGGCGTGGTGGTTATGCATGACACGCCCCAGGTCACGGGCGTGTCGAGAGACCCGACACGGGCGTGTCAGGTGGGACACGGGCGTGTCTGAGCCCGTGTGAGTCTCTGTGTTCGACGATCTTGCCTGGATCGAGGCACACGGCCTAGGACACGGCCGTGTACCAAGCCGTGTTTGGCCCAGGTTTGGAGATTTTTGAGTGGATCTGAGCCGTTCATTTTCTTTAAATAAGATCCAACGGCCCAGATGGTTTCCTTCTCTGTTAAGGCCGGGAATAGGGGAGTTAATCCTTCATTTCTCTCCAAGGTTTTCTCTTTCCAAGGTGTTAGAGAGAGGAGGAAGAAGAAGGAGGATTCCGGCCGCCAGCGGAGTATCGGAGCACCGTTCTGAGATCTGAGACCGGATCTGTGGAGGAAAGTTCGTTATGAAGAGTTCTATCCGTGTAGTTTTTCCATGGCGCCAAAGCGAACTACAAGGGTAACGATTCTTTACTTGAGCATGTGAAGCTCTTCCTTTCTACATAGGGAATCCCGCTCTCGCGAGTGTGCGGTGAGTGTGTGGTGTTACTTGGGGTTGATGTGAATAGTCCACCTTCTGTTGCATATAAAGTCCGGAATCGAAGTACTGACATAGGCATTATATGTGAAGCCTACCCGGACGTTTATTGTCTGGATCAGTGATGTTGCATTAGATATGTTTTGTCGGAGAAGACTCCGTGCTTTGGGTTTTCGGGTTTCTACGCGGTAGATTGCAGCAGGGATCCTTGGAAGTTAGCTTCAAGGCGCACCCGGAAAACTGAGCGGAATCGTTGTTCTGCTAACTTGGCAGTCTAGGAACCGGCCTTGAACATAACTGGGTTATGTGATTGTTTGGAAAATGTTGGCATCCTAGATAAGGTTGGCTCGTGCGTACTTCTTAATGTGAACTACGCGGTTGAGCAACGGGCAAGTGGAATTGGACCTGGGCCATGTGGTTCGGTGCGAGAGACCCGAAAAGGGGACTGGTCGTTGGCATAGTCGGGAGCCTTAGACTAGTCAGGGTCAGAAAGGCTAAAATGCTCATGTTGTTGCCATCCTGGGGGTGGTGGTGAAGACGCTGAAGTGTCAGGATTCACCGTTAATGTGCCCTGAGTGCACGGGGTGTTTGGTCGTGCAAGCCTACACCTGTGGCGAAATATATAGTTGCACTTTATTGTTTAGCTGGGCTAATGAATTGCTGGGAAGGAGCACCGTCGTCCCGACCTAGGGGCGGGGTCGTTATAATTTGGTCGGCTTTTGGCTGACCGTTGCTTTGTTTGCCACCGTGCGGTGGAATGTGCTTGCAGGTGCTGCGGAGCCGAGTACCAAATAGCGGGCTGGAGCCCATGTTGCTGTGCTGGCCCTAGAAGGCCGTAAAGAATAGTTCTACTTTACTTTTGTCATGTGTGGCCGGCCTGCGAGCCGATGTATGGAAAACACTATTTATTAAGTGAACTATTGTAAGGCCATAAGCCATGTACCCTTTTAGTGTATTTTGGGTTTCATTCCAGTAGTGTGGTTGTGGACATTCATGTTTATTGGATTTAAGTTTTGGGTTCTTTCAACTTTAAAAGCTTCCGCTAGAATGCTCTGTGTAGGACGAGTAGTCTTAATTGGATAGTTTGAATATTCTTATGTAACCCATCCGACTGTCTGTGGTATATGGCGTCGGGTTTGTAGAAAGTAGCGAATAAGAAAGATCAAAAGGATAGACTTTTGAATAATTGAAATTTTATTATCCAAAAAAGATATTATTTACAAAGGTATGACCTCCCTTATATAGAATGGAGGAGAAACGAGAGAGAGTATACAAATAATGTGGGATTAAACATTTACAGTACTGAGCGGTTAGAAATAAAGGAGACTGCACAGGCCGCGCGGTTAGACAGATGGGTTAACCGCTCGGCAACTCCAGCAGGATAGAACAGGCCGCAATGGGAGACCGATAGACCGCCCGGTCTTCAGGCTTCAGAGTGAGACCGCCAGACCGCTCGGTCAACAAACCGCTGGATCAGACCACAAGGCCGCCCGGTCTAATACTTCAACACTCCCCCTCAAGCTAGAGCATAGATATCAATCATGCCCAGCTTGTCACAAATGTGGAAGAAGGAAGTAGAAACCGGCTTGGTGAAGATATCTGTCAATTCCTTGTCAGAGGTGACAAATGGAGTACAAATCTGTTTCTTCAAAATCTATTCCCGAATGAAGTGACAGTCAACCTCTATATGCTTTGTTCTCTCATGGAAGACCGGATTTCTGGATGTGTATATAGCTGCCTTGTTGTCACAGAACATAGGGAGAGGACAGTCATATACCTCGCCCAGGTCAAGCATGAGAGCCCGCAACCACTTTAACTCACACATGGTTGACGTCATACTCCGGTATTCGGCTTCTGCACTGGATCTGGAGACAACAGACTGCTTCTTGCTCTTCCAACTCACGAGACTACCTCCAACAAATGTACAAAAACCTGATGTGGATTTACGATCGCCTTTATCATCCACGTAATTTGAATCTGAGTAGGCCTCAACCCTCAGATGACCATTCTTCTGAAAGAGTAACCCTTTGCCTGGTGCTGCTTTGATATACTCTAAAATCTTCAGGGCGGACTGAAGATGGCAGTCCCTGGGAGCTTGCATAAACTGACTGACCTTGCCTACAGCATAGGCGATGTCGGGTCTAGTCACCGTGAGATAGATGAGTTTGCCTACCAAACGTCTGTACCTTGTGACATCAGATAGAAGAGGCGAGTCATCCGTCCACGTTTTGTCTTCTCCAATAGCCATGGGAAACCGAGCCGGTTTGGCACCTGTCAATCCTGCTTCTTGTAGAAGATCAAGGGCATACTTCCATTGGGAGAGAACCAACGAGTCAAGTTTCCGAGAGATTTCTATCCCCAAAAAGTATTTCGGGGAGCCCATATCCTTCGTGACCAAGTGCTGACGGAGGTGCTTCTTCGTCAAGTCCACCCCATCTCGGTCATCGCTAGTAAGAAGAATATCATCCACATATACGGCCAAAACCACCAGTCCCGAGGCCGTTTTGCGAATGAATAAGGAGTGATCGGCCGAACTCCTTCGAAAGCCGATGGTAGCCACAATACCACTGAATTTGTCGAACCATGCCCGAGGGATCTGCTTTAGGCCATAAATGGCCTTCTTCAAATGACATACACGTGTCTCCCCCTGAGCAACATACCCAGGAGGTTGCTCCATATAGACATCCTCCTAAAGATCGCCATAGAGAAAGGCATTCTTCACATCAAGCTGGGAAATAGCCCAATCTCGGTTAACAGCCACAGAAAGGAGAACCCGGATGGTGCTGAGGTGAGCAACCGGAGAAAAGGTATCAAAGTAATAAATGTCGTAAGTCTGAGTGAAGCCCTTGGCCACCAGCCGGGCTTTGTAGCGATCCACAGTGTCGTCGGGGCGAAACTTCACAACGAAGACCCAGTGACAGCCAACCACATCAGTGCCCACGGGAGGAGGAACCAGGGTCCAGGTACCCCGTTTAGTAAGAGTAGCCATCTCCTCATCCATGGAAGACTTCCAATGAGGGAGAGCAAGAGCCTCTTGGTAGGTGCGGGGAGTAGAAGTAGCAGAGATAGCCAAGGCAAAACACCTGCGAGAAGGAGAAAGTCGATCATAGGAAAAAACTGCCGCAAGCGGGTGTTGAGTACACGTCCGCACCCCTTTGCGAAGAGCAATGGGAAGATCCAGGTCGACGGGAGCGTCAACGACGGGAGCGTCAGCGACCGGAGCGTCCGTGGCGGAGAAGGCTGGCCCGGGACTAGAGAGAGACGGCGGCGGAGAGGAGGGTGGAGGGGTGGGTGGGGAGACGGATTAGGAAGGAGTCGGTGGAGGAGGAGATGGAGGTGGGAAAACGTCGAGAGGCGTGGAAGGAACGGAGAGATGAGAAGGAAGAGAAGATGTAGGAGAGAAATAAGAAGCATTCTCGAAAAAGGTCACATCCACGGAGACAAACTGCTTACGGAGAAGGGGGTCAAAGCAGCAATAGCCTTTTTGAGTAGTAGAGTACCCCAAAAAGACACACTTGGTGGAACGGGGGGAAAGCTTGTCGCGGGTAGCGGAGGGAGCGTGAACAAAGGCCGTACAGCCAAAGACACGGAGAGGGAGAGGAAAAGTTTCCTTGTGGGGGTAGAGAATGGAGAAGGGAGTCTGGCCGTGGAGAACTGTGGAGGGAAGGCGATTGATGAGATAGCAGGCGAGGAGCACAACGTAGCCCCAGTAGGAGCGAGGGACGTGCATCTGCGTCATAAGAGTACGAGCAACATCAAGCAGGTGACGGTTTTTACGCTCCGCCACCCCATTCTGCTGGGAGGTGTAAACACAAGTCGTTTGATGAAGCAGACCATGTTGGTGAAAGAAAGAGGAGAACTCATGATTCAGATATTCCTTGGCATTATCAGAACGTAAAACTTTAATAGAAATAGCAAATTGAGTCTGAATCAGAAAATAAAATGATTGCCAAACAGAAAAAAGTTCAGAGCGATCTTTTAACAGATACACCCAGGTACAGCGGGAAAAATCATCAATAAAAGTGACAAAATAGGAACTGCCCCGACCAACAGTGAGGGTAGGAGCAGGACCCCATACATCAGAATGAATAAGATCAAACGGGCGAGAGGAGCCACGGCCTTGCTTCGGTGGGAAGGAGGAGAGATGATGTTTGCCAGGCTGATACGCATCACAGTTGAGCGGAGAACTGGTAGCAGGTAAGTGGGGCAAAAGCTGGCGAAGAATCCGAGGAGGAGGATGTCCAAGGCGAAGATGCCATTGAAGGAGATCTGTGGAGGAGGAGTAGGCGGACAGAGCGGAAACATCGTCGAGGAAGTAGAGGAAGCCGCTCTCAGTCCCAGTAGCAATCGTCCGCTGGGTCCTCGGGTCCTGAAAAGAACAAGTAGTGGGAGTGAATAAGATGAAGCACTGAAGTTGCCGGCATAAAGTAGTAACTGATAACAAATTGTACGGGAACTTCGGGACATAGAGGGTGTCCTCCAAGCAAAGCGATGGGGTGAGTTGAACCATGCCCGTCCCATGAACCGAGGACGGTGAACCATCCGCCACACGAACCGGGGGTAAGCGGTCATGTGTCTCAAGACGGGAGAAGCAATGAGGGTTGCCCGTCATATGATTTGTAGCACCAGAGTCAATCAGCCATTTACCTTGGGTAACGGCGTGGGCACTAACTGATGTCGTGGCCACAGAGGCAGACGGCCGAGAAGAAGCGGAGGCCGAAGAAGGAGCATCACCGGAAGGGCGAAGATGAGGATGTTTCTGCCAACCGCAGTCAACAGAATGGCCGGTACGACCACAATGAGAGCAGAGGAACCGGGATGAAACCCGTCCGACGGAGTGGCCATGGCTACTAGGTCCCCCCCTCTGAGCTTGGTGAGCAAAGGATTCCTGGGAAGGGGGAGAGGCCAACAGAGGCCGCTGGAGCAGCGAAGTAACAGCGGCAATGCGAGCCGCAGTGGCATCCAAAGTAGGAGATTCCGCCTCACCCAAGATCTGCTGGCGTATCATATCATAAGAATCGGGAAGACGAAGAAGATAACAAACAACCAGGAGTTCCTGGAAGTGTTTGTGCTGGTCGGCCAAGTCCGCGGAGAAGGGGCGATTCTAGAGGATTTCAGCACCAAGAGCCTGAACCTGCTGATAAGCCGCAGCAGGAGACATGGAAGGGCGGGCGAAGAGGTCCGCATAGAGAGTATAAATGCAGGACGTCTGGCCCCCCTTCGAATAGAGAGCAACGAGGTGAAGCCAGGCGGCCTTGACCGTCTCATCATGGCGAATGACGGGAAGGCACTCATCAGAAAGGCTGTTGGCCAGCCAGGTGCGGACAAGAGCATCACTCGCATCCCAGTCATCAAACTCAGGAGAGGTACGAGGAGGAGGGTCATCGGTGAGGTGATGACGCTTGCGTTGAGAGCGAAGGAGAAAAGTGAAAGAAATGCTCCAATCGGGATAGTTGGAGCCAACAAGCTTAGAAAGGGTGCCAAGGTTGCCCGAAGGAGGAGGTGGAGAAGGAGCTGTAGGAGTAGTGGTGAGACCGGAAGTAGTCATAGAACCCAGCAAGAAACCGCAGCGGATAGAAAAGGAAGAAGCCGCGCGAACACAAGCAGCTAGAAAGAAGTCAAAGGCACAGCGGGGAAGAGGTCGCGTGGACTTAAAAGGCCGAGCGAATAGAAGATAAGAGGAGGCAAAAAACAGCGACTACAACAAGTCGCAGGCCAGGCGAACAGAAACAGGCCGCAATGACTAGAAAGTCGGAGAGGCAAGAAAGAACCAGGAGCGCGGCGATAACGAAACAGGTCGCGGCGACGAATAGCAGTAGGAGAAGAGAACCAAGGAGAAGCAAGCCGCGCGAACAGGGCAGCGGACAGAAACAAGCCGCGCGAATAGGGCAGCGGACAGAAGAGAAGGCAAGCCACGAGACAGGTCGCAGAAAGCGGAAAACAAGCCGCGAGAATCAGAGAGCGCACACAATCAGGAGGAAACGACCGCGTGCTCTGATACCATGTAGAAAGTAGCGAATAAGAAAGAACAAACAGATAGACTTTTGAATAATTGAAATTTTATTATCCAAAAAAGATATCATTTACAAAGGTATGACCTCCCTTATATAGAATGGAGGAGAAATGAGAGAGAGTATACAAACAATGTGGGACTAAACATTTACAGTACTGAGCGGTTAGAAATAAAGGAGACCGCACAGGCCGCGCGGTTAGACAGATGGGTTAGCCGCTCGGCAACTCCAGCAGGATAGAACAGGCCGCAATGGGAGACCGATAGACCTCCCGGTCTCCAGGCTTCAGAGTGAGACCGCCAGACCGCTCGGTCAACAAACCGCTGGATCAGATCGCAAGGCCGCCCTGTCTAATACTTCAACAGGGTTCCAGCTGGACCTTCTACTATATGCCATGTGACGGATGGGGGTGTTACACTTGTACTCTCAGAAGGCCTGGATGAAGAGGATGAAGCCTTGGAGGGCTTAGTGATGGTCCTCTCCCACCTGCCTAAGAGGGCACAGATGAGCCTCTTGGAGGCATTGATGAATATGGTCGGGGTGACCAGGGATTCGACCGCCTTTTCCTTAAGAAAGATTCCTAGAATCATTCCAAAGCAAACCTCCTTTTTGGTGTTCTTTTTCTTAATCAGTTCAAACAGAATCTGAGCCCAATTCACTGGCTTCTTATTCACCACTACACACATCACTAGTAATTGATGCCTAGTGATGTAGTCATGGGTTGTATGCTTCCCAGCAGTACTTTCCCCGCAACATCTGCTAAAAACTTATACTCAGCAGATAGATGTTTCTTTAGCAACTTGTTGGGGGTTTCTCTAGAATAACCCATCTTATTTAACATTTCATTAAATTCATCACTATCAATTTCCAGTTCCTCTTCACCATTTACTAATCCAAAAATCTCTGTTAAAACTGCGGGGTAAGAGAGACTGCATTACTCGATATTATGCCTGTCATGGTTTCTTCATCTGTTGTGGACGAGGTGTAGACCCATTCCCTGATCTCAGCGCTAACTAACATGATTCTGGTGGACATCAGATTCTTCACCTGCTGATCTTCAAGCAGTTCCAGGATGTCTAGGAAGATTGGATCTGAGTGTTGAAATGACTCAAAGTCTACATCAAATCCAGTATCAAATTTCATTGCCGCAAGACTGCCCGCTAGAATCGCCATAGTTCACCTGCAAGAGAGAAACATAGATCAAGTGCTATGGAACTGAAAGCGCGGGATGGAGGTAGAAGAAAAATCTAGATATATGGTTTTTTAGAATATGAATCGACAAACTCTGTTCCACGAAAAATAAAAGAATTCTCCGATCTGAGGTCGACGAAAGATTTTGTATTTAAATAATTTGTCGAGCTTAGTCTGAAGATTTGAGAACATTTTGTGGAGCTCCGTCCGACGAAAGTTTTCTGAAGCAGATTCGTCGATCTCCGTTCGACGAAAATAACTTCACTCATAGAGAGTTCGTCGATCTCCGTTCGACGAATTTCTCTAGAACTTTTCTCTGTTCGTCGATCTCCGTTCGACGAACTTTGAAAAATTTGTCGAGCTATACAGAAAATAAACTAAAGCTTCTCCATTGATCATTCCAAGCTGATTTATAAAGACCAAGTGATTTATTTCATCCAAGAGTTTGGTAAAAATATCTGCTCTTTGTAAGGCAGTGTAGATATAGACAAGTTTAGTTTTATTTTTGTCTACACACTCTCTAATGAAATGATGTCTAATATCTATATGCTTAGTCCTACGGTGATGAACTGGATTTTGTGGTATGGATATAGCACTTGTGTTATCACATAAGAGAGTTGAATTATTTAAGTTGAACCCATAGTCCAAGAGTTGATTCTGAATCCACAGCATTTGGGAACAGCAACTGCCAGCTGCAATGTATTCTGCTTCAGCAGTTGATGTAGACACAGATGAGTGTTTCTTGCAGATCCAATATACTAATCTCATACCAAGGAACTGGCAAGTACCTGAGGTACTTTTTCTGTCTACCCTGCATCCAGCAAAGTCAGCATCTGAGTATCTAGTTAACTCAAATTCTGACTCAGTAGGATACCAGAGTTATAGACTAGGACAACTCTTTATATATCTCAAAATTTGTTTTAGGAAAACTAGATGAGATTCTTTAGGGTTCACTTGGAACCTAGCACAAAGACATGTGACAAACATTAGGTCAGGTCTACTTGCTGTAAGGTATAGTAGGGACCCAACAATGCCCCTATATAATTTTTGATCAACAGGTTTCCCATGTGTATCAGAATCTATTGCAGCATTAGTGGCCATGGGTGTTTTCTTAGCTGAGCCATCAGCCATCCCAAACTTTTTAATAAGCTCTTTAGCATATTTAGCCTAGGAGATGAAAATGTCATCAGGTAGTTGCTTCACTTGGAGACCAAGGAAGTAGGAGAGCTCACCCATGCTACTCATTTCAAACTTTGAATGCATGAGGTCAGAGAACCTCTTGCATAGTTTGGAAACAATAGACCCAAATATAATGTCATCTACATAAATTTGTACTAACAAAGTTTGATCCTTATGGTGCCTAGTGAACAATGTTTTATCTACAATGCCTCTAGTGAATTTATAGTCTATCAGGAAGCTAGCTAGGGTCTCATACCAAGCTCTAGGAGCTTGCTTTAGACCATAAAGAGCTTTATGCAATATAAAAACATATGAAGGATGAGTTGGAGAGATAAAACCTGGAGGTTGTTCAACATAAACCTCTTCTTTAAGTACTCTTTTCATAAAGGCACTCTTGACATCCATCTGATAGACCTTGAACTTGTTGTAGGCAGCATAAGCAAGGAATATTCTGATTGCTTCTAACCTTGCAACTGGTGCAAAGCTTTGGTCATAGTCTATTCCTTCTTCTTGCCTATAACCTTGAGCAACAAGCCTAGCCTTGTTCCTCACAATTACACCATGGGCATCAAGTTTGTTTTTGTATACCCATTTAGTTCCAATGACTGGGTAGTCTTTGGGTCTTGGAACTAAATCCCAAACTCTACATCTCTCAAATTGGTTGAGTTCCTCTTGCATTACAATGATCCAGTGGGGATCTTGCTCAGCATCTTTTATGGATTGGGGCTCAACTTAAGAGAGGAAACAAGCATGCATCACATCTTGGTTGAGTTGATGCCTTGTCTGTACACCTACTGTTATGTCTCCAATCACTTGAGATCTAGGGTGATCCCTTAGTGTGACAAGATCAGGGGGTGGAGTTGGTTCAGCAACAACATTTGGATGTAATTCCTCTTGTGGAATAATATCTGCTGTTGAAGGAATTTCAACTTATTTCATAAGTTCTTATTCACTGTCTTCTTAAGCTTGTGGAGGAGGTGATGTAACCTCTTATGGAAGGTTTAACTCTCCCAATTTCTCACACAACTGAGGTACCTGCAAGGTGCTATTGGTTGAAATTTCTTTCTCCTTGTAAGACATGTTAGCTTCATCAAAAGTCACATTTATTGATTCTTCAATTTTTAAAGAAGATTTGTTAAACACCCTATAAGCTTTTCTTACTTGGGAATATCCTAGAAAAATTTCCTTTTCAGCCTTAGCTTCAAACTTTCTAATATATTTCTTGTTATTATTATGTATATAACATTGCAACCAAATACTTTAAAATAAGTGATTTTAGGTTTCTTCCCTTTAAGTAATTTATAGGGAGTCCTATTCTTAAGTTTATGTATTAGACTCCTGTTTAGTACATAGTTTGTTGTCCTTAGAGCCTCTACCCAAAAGGATAGGGGCATGTAAGCATCTGCAAGTAATGTGCCTGCAGCTTCAATTAAGATTCTATTCTTCCTTTCAACTACCCCATTTTATTGAGGAGTTCTAGGAGCTAAGAAGCAATGTCTGATACCTTCCTTCTCACAGAACTCATGCATAAGAAGAGACTCAAACTCTGTACCATGATCACTTCTGATCAATGCAGCATGAGTAGAGTACTCAATCTATATGGTCCTGAGAAAATCTGTAAGAACTTTGAATGTATATGACTTAGATCTCAGAAAGAACACCCAAGTGAATCTTGAGAAGTCATCTACAATAACTAGAGTATAGGATTTCCCTCCTAGGCTTTGTACAGCAATAGGTCCAAAAAGGTCCATGTATAGTAAGTACAAAATCCTAGGTGAATCACTCTTATTTACTTATTTAAAGCTAGATTTAGTTTGCTTGCCTAGTTGATAAGCCCTGCAGAGGCCTTTCTTCTTGTAGGGACCAGAAGGCAAACCTCTCACAAGGCTGTCTTTAGATAGCCTAGTAATGTTTTTCATATTAATATGTCCTAGTCTTTTATGTCATAGTTCATTTTGATTGCTAACTATATTATGTAAACAGATATCTGAAGGTGCAGAATGAAAATCTACTATGTATATGTTACCTTGTCTATTTCCAATTAAAACAGTTTGTTTTTCTTTATTAGAAATAATACAAGATGTTCAGTTAAACTGTACCTGATAACCTTCATCACTTAGTTGGCTTATGGAGATGAGGTTATGCTTGAGTCCACTTACATAGGTCACCTTTTTGAAGGTGACTGCTCCAATCTTTACTTCTCCAAAGCCCTCTGACTGGCCCCAATTTGAATCAAAAAAGATCACCTTTGGTCCCAACTTGGACTTGTAGTTATTTAAGTTGTCCTTGCTGCCAGTCATATGCTTGGAGCCTCCACTGTCCAGATACCATTTTTGATTAACAGCTGGACAGCTCTTTTCCTGTAATGAAAACAGTTAGTTGTTCTTGACACAGATTACCTTGGGTCCTTTATATTTTTGATAAGAAAAGCTTGATATTACTGAGAATTCAGGTTGAGATTTATATCCTAAGGGATGGTATCTTCTAGGAGGAATTATCCAATCAGCAAGTGGATTAAAGGTTTCCTAGTTTTATTAGAGTTTCTGTCAAAGTTATGATTTTTATTAAGTCTGTCTGGGTTCGATGAAAAGTTGTAAGTTCATTGACCGGAGTTCGACGAAACGGGATGAGATCGTCGATCTCTGCTCAAAGAATGAACATATTCATTTTTTGTGCCCCAAGTTCGTCGATCTCTCCTCGATGAACCATAGACAGTTCGTCGATCACAGTAAGATGAATAATTATTATATATATCTGCATTCAAAGTTCGTCGACTTGAGTTTGACGAACTGACCACATTTCATCGATCTGAGTTCGACGAAATCTGCTGAACTTTGTTTTTATCTAAGGTTTTCTGGTTTTTGTTTTTGTGATTTTTAAAGTTAGGTAATTCTTCTGTGATTTGTTTGTTGTTCATTACCTCTTTATCCTTAGCTAACACAAATCTAATGGGAGTTGATGATATGTTTTTATTTAGTATGGGGGGTAAACTTGAAGATGCACCCAAGCCTACTTTGTCATTTAGTCTGGCATTGACTGTGCTTGTGATGTCCATCAGCTTAAGGCTTCTCCCATTGAGAGATTCCTCAAGTTGTTTGGCCTCGCATAGCTCTATTTTTAGAGAATTGATTTGTTCATTAGCAAGAGTTAGTTCCTCTTTTAACTTGGTGTTTTCAGAAATCAGATTTTCTTGATTTGATAGTTTTTCCCTAAGTGTTTTGATTTCATTTTCAGAGTTGATTAAATCAATACAAAAGTTTTAAAACTCAGTTTTGAAAGTATCAGAACGATAATCAAAAGTTGAAAGTACCTGATCTGCTTCTAATTCTGTAGTTCCTTCATTGTCATATTCTTCCTCATTGTGTGATTGACTACTGGAGGCATTGATGGCCATGAGGCAGATTTCTTTGGCGCCCCACAAGAAGAAGGAGGGTGGAAAAAGAGAGGAGAAGAAATCTTCTTACAATAAGATGAGAACAGAGAGAAGCCTTATAGCAAAAAGGGCAAGAATCTTAGCGACTCTGACTCATCTGAGTCAAGTGAAGAAGAGGAAGCCTACTTTGGGCTAATGGCTCAAACTGATGATGAACAATAACCCCAGTTCACTAGGAAGGTAAATTATCATACTCCTCTTTCCGAATCTGATGTTTCTGATCATGATCATGAGGACAGCTCCTCTAACAATGAGTCTGAACTCATTGCCCAGTATAAGGAGTTGATCAAGGCTTACGTCAAATGTCGTAGAGTTGTGAAAACTCAAGTCAAAGAGATAAAGTCTCGCAAGGCTGAAGAGAGCACTTTGAGAGAGGAAGTCTCTAAGATGGACTCACTTAGAGAGAACTTCAATGCAGCCATTGAAGAATATAACAAGGCTCTCAAGCACCTAGATCTGAAGGAGAAGATCATAAAAGAACTTGAAGCATAACTTGAAGTAGAAAAGAAATTTGTTGAAATTTTCTCAAAGCCCAAGGCTGCCCTTCCTTTCGTTGTTGAATTCTCAGCTAAGGCCAAAGGTGATTGGCTAGGCCATGTTGAAGCCCCTAGAAAATCTTCTAGGAGGAATAAAGCTCAGAGAAAGAATAAGGCGGCTAAGAAGGCTTTGTCCAAAGAGAAGGGGAAAGCTCCTCAAGATCAAACTTCTTTTAAGAAGGTCATATTTCCATCAAACAAGTTTGATCTTGACTCGTCCTACGGTCACTTGGCTAGGCCTTCTTATGTAGAGCCCAAGTCTCGTTACTAAGGATGGACTCGTCTCCAGAATTTTGGTGAAAGTGTCTTTAAGGCACCTTATGAAGAAATTACTCTTCAGAGCTATGACCCTTATTATCATGGTCATAACATCAAGAAGGCACCAAAGGTAAAGCCTCTTATAGAAAAGCCTCTCAAGGAAAAGAAGACATGTGATTTCCATCACCATGAAGCTTCTTCCTCTAAGAATGCTACCCCTGCTAGACCACCATCTCAAAAGGTCAAGCAGGAGATTTTGAAGCAAAGATACAACAGGTTTGACTGTTGGTGTTGTTGCAAAATTGGTCACTTTGACATTGATTGTTGGTTTAACTACGAAAATTATGTAACTCCTCAAGTTAGCAATGTGAGGAAGACCACTCATAATGCTAATACTCATAGGGGGAGTGTTCTAACTAGAGACCAAAGACCCAAACGTGTTTGGGTTCCTAAGGCAAATTGATTTGTTACTGCAGGTATGTCCAAAGGCCACCAAAACTCCTATCTAGTATTTGGACAGTGCATGCTCTTGACATATGACCGGGAAAAGAAGCCTTCTTAAAAACTATTCTCCCGTATTGAACAGGCCAAAGGTCATCATTGGAGGTTCAGACCGAAGAATTACTAAAGGCTATGGTATGATCACTAACGGTAGTGTATCCTTCTCAGATGTGGCTTATGTTGAATGATTGGAACACAATCTTATAAGCATAATCCAGCTCTGTGATAAATGATACGTAGTTTAATTTCATGCAGATAAGTGCTTGATAAAACCGGTTGATAATATGAAAATGATTCTATCAGGCACTCAAAGTAGAAATATATTTTGTTTGAATTTTATTTATATAGGCTCTTCTACACCAGTGTGTTTTATGCCTAAATATAGTGCGTCTCTTGGTGACTAGTGGCCTAAGAGATTAGCACATATTGATTTCAAAACTATTAACAAATTATTTTCACTTAATTTAGTACGTGATGCCCCAAATGTCAAGTACGCTAAAGATAGACCTTGTCACGCATGTGTAAAAGGCAAGCAAATAAGGGCTACCTTTAAAAGCATTATTGGCAAAAATTTTAATATATGTTTACATCTACTTCATATGGACTTGTTTGGTCCACTGCAAGTTATAAATTTGGGTTGTAAAGATTATACATTGGTTATTGTTGATGATTACTCGCGCTTTGCGCGGGTGTTCTTTCTAAAACACAAGTCAGATACCTTTGACATATTTACTAATTTTGTCAAGCAGGTCCAGAATGAATACAACTATTCAGTAGTCAAAATTAGAAGTGACAATGGAACAGAGTTCAAGTCTTAGGCCATGACAGAATTTGTGAAAGCTTAGGTATTTTTCATGAGTTTTCCTCTCCTCGTACTCCTCAACAGAACGGAGTAGCTGAGAGAAGGAATACAACACTCATAGAGGCCTTCATGACCATGTTGACTGATGCCTCACTACCAGAATACTTCTTGGCTGAAGCCGTCAACACTGCATGCCACGTGCAAAATTAAGCACTCATAAACAAGAACCACAATAAGACACCTTACGAACTTCTAAAGGGCAGGAAACTGACTGTTGCATATTTTAGAATCTTTGGCCGTAAGTGCTTCGTCCTTAACAATGGCAAGTATCACACTACAAAATTTAGTGAAAAACATTTTGAAGGTCTTTTTGTAGGGTATAGTAGTCATAGTAAGGCATATAGGATATTTAATAGAAAACTCTGATTGTAAAAGAATCCATTCATGTTATATTTGATGAGACGAGCTTGCTGCAAGGCAACTCTTCTAGTGTGTTCATTGAAGATGCAGGTTCAAAGATAAAAGAACTTAACTTGGGTGAGCCGACTAAAGAAAAAGGAGAAAAGTTCATCAAGATCACCACTTCAACCCCGATTGGAGAGGTTGATGATCAAGATGAAGAAATCATCCAAGTTGATGAAGTCACTCTGGTGATTGAAGACACTCTAAATACAAGGACTCTAGAGCTCAGACATCTAAAGGATGACCCAATGGACCAAATCATAGGAGATCCCCGTGATGGTGCAAGAACTCGTAGAGGTACAACTAACGAGAATCTATATTTGAGTTTTCTCTCACAGGTTGAACCGAAGAAGTTTGAGGAAGTAAACTCAGACGCATTATGGATAATGGCAATGGAAGAAGAACTAAATCAGTTCAAGCGTTGTCAAGTCAGGAAACTTGTTCCAAGACCCAAAGGTAAGAATGTCATCGGGACAGAGTGGGTCTATAGGAACAAGATGGACCAGGATGGAACAATCATAAAGAACAAGGCCAGACTCGTCGCCAAAGGATATCGCCAAGAAGAAGGAATCAACTTTGACCAGACGTATGCTCCAGTGGCAAGGCTGGAGGCAATCAGGTTGTTCCTACCATATGCCGCTCTTAAGGGCTTCACTGTCTATCAGATGGACATGAAGCCTGCCTTCCTTAATGGTGACATAAAGGAAGAGGTGTATGTGGAACAATCTCCAGGTTTCATTGACTCTAATTTTCCTGACTATGTTTAGCTGTCATCTAAAGCATTATATGGTTTGAAACAAGCTCCTCGAGCTTGGTATGAGACATTGTCTAGCTTTCTTCTTGAGAACAAGTTCACAATGGGAAAGATAGATAAGACATTATTTCTTACGGAAATAAAAGGCAAGATTTTGCTAGTGCAAATATATGTCGACGATATTATTTTTGGCTCTACTGCCGACAACCTCTACAAGAAGTTTTCAAAACATATGCATGGGAAGTTTGAAATGAGCGGTATGGGAGAGCTGAAGTATTTCATAGGACTTCAGGTGAAACAATCTGAAGATGGAATTCTCATCTCACAGACAAAGTTTAGCAAGGAGCTAATTAAGAAATTTGGAATGGAGAACAAAACCTCTATGAGGACTCCAATGGGTTCAGCTGTGTCTCTTGACAAGGATGAGAAAGGGAAACCTTTTGATGAAACCAAGTACAGAAGCATAATTGGATCCTTGCTCTAACTTACTGTCAGTAGACTAGACATATTGTTCTCAACACATATATGTGCTAGATTTCAAGTGAACTCTAAGTAATCTAACTATGCTGCTGCAAAACGGATTTTGAGATACCTTAAAGGTACACCAAATCTTGGCTTATGGTACCCAAGAAGTAATGATAGAGAACTAATTGGTTTTTCAGATGGAGATTTTATAGGTAGCAAAGATGACAGGAAGAGCAGTTCCGGTACTTGCCAATTCCTAGGAAGAAGGCTCATTTCCTGGAGTAGTAAGAAGCAGAACTGTGTTGCAATCTCAACAGTCGAGTCAAAGATATCTCTGCAGGCAGTTGTTGTGCACAGCTGCTATGGATAAAGAACCAGTTTGAAGACTACAACGTGAAGTTTCAAAACATTCCTTTGTTTTGTGACTCCTCAAGTGTGATTGCAATAGCCAATAACCCTGTCTCTCACAGAAGGACAAAGAATATAGAGCTGCGATACCACTTCATCAGGGAGCATGTGGAGCATGGGGACACAGATCTACAATATGTGCCAACTGACAGGCAGATTGTAGATATATTCACAAAGCCGCTGGACGAGACCAAGTTCTCGTTCTTCAATATAGAACTTGGAATACTCAATAAAGAAGGATAGAGAAGGATTACTCACAACATAGCTCAAAGATCAAGCAATACATCAAAATTCGAAAATTTTCAAGTCCAGACTTAATTTCTCGAGTAAGAAAATGACTACTCGAGTACTTCTTTAGACTACTCGAGAACTCAGCAAGTCACTCAAGTAATACCACTCGAGTAATGAGTTTCCTCTCGAGAAGTATGACGATATCACTCGAGCACCATCATTCTCTCACTCGAGTACTGTCGGTCCACTCGAGAAACAGGAAGAAAATTTTACAAATTCTATTCAAATCTCTTTATTCGCAACCCGAAGCTTATACCGCCATTTTCTAAGGTATGTTCGATTAATTACTTCATCAATCATCGATAGTTAGGGTTATATATATAGAAAAACAGGATTTCATTTTCTACACAATTTCAAAAACCTCCTCTCTCGACAAAGAAAGAAAGTCCCTTCATCTTCCGCCACAGTCGCAGAGCACGCCGCCGTCTTCTTTCCCGCAGTCAATTTCTCTCATCTCTTGGGGCAATGGCGTCGTCTTCCAAAGTTGGGATTGGTAGTGAACTCGTTGTCGCCGGTATTGCCGAACTCTCAGATGATTTCCAAAATCTTCTCATTCTTCTCGACGCCGCCGGTTTGACCTTTGTTCTCCAACAGCCCTGCAAGATGCTTTTCCCTGAAGTTGAAGAGTTCTTTAAAAATATCAAAGCGAGAAGGAATGGCAAGGTCCTTAAGTCAAAGGACAAGGGAATTAAGATCAAGCCTACCATGACCATTGTCTCCACACATCTTCGGCTACCCGTAGTTGATGAAGAAGATGATCTAACTCATGAAGATGCTGACAGAGCTTGCAGGTTTTGTGGACTTTCAACATAGGTTATTTCCATTCATCGACCAGACCTCAATCCTGAAAGCAAATTCCTTGTGGACATCATTGGAAAGATTCTCCTATGTAAGATAAGTTCTATAAGGGACATCTCATATGATCTGTTTGATATGATGAATGCCATAATCTGCAGAAAAAGATTCCAATTTGTCGTGTTGATTCTTGATAAGATAAGGGAGAGCATCAAGGCTCCTAATTATGTCAGGATCATCTATCTAATACTACATGAGATAAATCTAGATGTTTTTAATTTCTCCAAAGGAACAACTCTCCACCATATGAAGAAAGTATCAATCTCTTTTATTCAGAGATGGGAACAGAAATTGCTAAATCCTGCCCAGGTTGCTATAGCTCATGAACATCCAGCTGCAGAGGACAGGACTCCATCTCCCTCTCAACCGTATATTGCTAGCACATCTGGTGCAGCTGTTGAGGGGGAGCCTGCTCCTTCTGTTCAAGAAGAAAGAATACCTACTCCACCTACAGTTGCTTCTCTCCCTCCAACTACTCCAGAAGAAACTCCATCGGATACTCAAGTACAAGAAACCATACTCTGTAATGTATAAGACATTAACCAGATGATAGAAGAACTAAGCTCTGAAGAGCCTCTTCCTCCCCTCCAGAAAGACCAACCTACTGAACCATCTAAGGAACCAACTATAACACCCCGAAACTCAAAAGAGCGACGGGTGGCATTTCGAGCCAAGTTTGGAATTTGGCAGGGGTCACACGGCCTAAGACACGGGCGTGTCCCAGGGCGTGTCGTGCTCGGGTCGACGATCTGGCCGAGAGGTCGACGAATTTTGGAGTCGTCGATCGTCGAGCAGCGAACACGGCCTGAAACACAGGCATGTCCCAGGGCGTGTCGTGCTCGAGTCGATGATCTGGCCAAGAGGTCGACAAATTTTGGAGTCGAAGATCGTCGAGCAGCGAACACGTCCTGAGACACGGGCGTGTCCCAGACTGTTTACTTCTCGGGTTGGTGTTGGTCCTGTGTCGATGGAGTAACACGGCACAATACACGGCCGTGTTCTGGATGACACGGGCGTGTCAAGTTTGACACGGGCGTGTCAGGTGCCCGTGTTCTTTTCGGGAAGCGTCAGTTTCGACGGCGAATGGGGAACACGGCCTGGACACGGGCGTGTCACATGCCATATTTGGCCCAGATTTTGTATTTCACCTCCGGATCGTGGCCGTCCGTTTCCTTATTTTGGGATCCGACGGCTGGGGGCTTTTCTTGCTTGGATATACCCGGGTTTAGGGCTTTGAAAACCCCATTTCACTTGGGTTATTCTCTTTCTAAAGTTTAGAGAGATGGGAGAGCAAGGAAGAAGAAAGGAGGCTAGATCTGGTAACCGGCGAGCTTCGGAGCTTCAAATCGCGAGCCGACTTCGGATCTATAGAGGCAAGGAGATTGCAGTGCTTTTCATCCACATACATTTCCTTGGTGCCAAGGATAAATGCTAGGGTAACGATTCTCATCCTAGGACATGTGAAGTCCTCTTTTCCTTTGCATAGGAAGCTCGCTCTTGCGAGTTCGCGGTGAGTTGAGGTGTTCCTTCGTGTAGACATGAATAGTCCCCGTTGTGTACATGTAGAGTCCGTAATCGAGAACGGACATAGGCATTAAGTGTGAAGCCTACCCGGACAAGTTGGTCTGGATCGGTGATGTTGCATTTCATAAATGGCCGGAGAAGACTCCGTGCGGATGTTTGTTTTTCGGGTTTTCTACGCGGTAGATTGCAACAGGGAGCCTTGGGGATTAACTCCGAGGTGCACCCAGAAAACTGGGCAGATGTGTGATGCTACCAGCATGGTGTCCTGGGAGCCAACTTGTACATAATGGGGTTATGTAAAGTGTGTATCAGATTGGGACTCGGGAAAATTTGACCCATGCATATGGCTTAAATTGTCGTTGTGATGTAAGCAACGGGTTAGGCAGAACCGTACCCGCTCTATGTCTTTCGGTTGGAGCCGTTGGCATAGATAGAGGGTCTTAGGCGGTCTATGGCTTAAAATGGCGTGACCAAATGCCTGAAAGACAAAAATGCTCGGAAGATTGGCCGTCCTAGTGGCGGTGGTGAGACCGAGACATCTATGGCTTAAATTGACATGACGTTGACCGGTTCACTAAGTATGTGCCCTGAGAGCACGGGGTGTGTGGTCGTGCATGCCCACGCCCATGATGAAGTGTTTATCTATACTGCTTTGTTATGCTAACAAAGTGCAGGGAAAGGAGCATCGCCGCCCCAAGTTTGGGGGCGGGATCGTTATAATTTGGTCATCATAGCTGACTGTTGCTTTTGTTTGCCACCGTGCAGTGGATTGTTGTTTGCAGGTACTGCGGAGCCGAGCGGTAAATAGCGGGCCAAAGCCCAAGTTGAGAAGCCGGCCCTCGAAGGCCTATTTTGAGTGTTTATTTGTTTATTCATGTGTGACCGGCCTGTGTGTCGTGGTATGGAAGACACATTTTGTTTGAGTAAACAATTGTAAGGCCTTAATGCCATTGTACATGTGTATTGTACTTCATTCTATTGGGTTTTGTAGTGGACATTCATGATTGTGGCTGGGTTCTTTAATTTGCAACTTTTAATAATTGCTTCCGCTAGAATGACTCTATGTCGGACGTTGGTTATTAGTTGGATGGTATTCCATTGAGTAACCACCCGGTCTGTCTGTCGTATATGGCGTCAGGCCCCTGCCGGACCTACTGCTATATGTTATGCGACGGATAGGGGGTATTACAATTTGGTATCAGACTACTGTTTCGGTCAGGCTTAACATGAAGTCGTGGGCGAATTCTTTTTATGGGGTGGTGAGCACATGTGTGTGCGTCATCGTTATAACATTAAAAGAACCCATGAATGTCCACTTAAGAATGAAAATACACGTGTTTGAGGAACCTGCGTGTTCCTATAATTGCATTTTGCAATTTTGTTTGGTCGCTTAACGAGGTTTTGTACAACTATAGGTGACCAGAAGCGGTGCAGGGCCATCAGAACGTCCAGTTTCTAAGGCTAGTAGTGCACCAAATGATGCTCCTGCAACACCTCCATCGGCTGAAACCATATGATTGGTTGCCGAAGCAGTGTTTACCATGATCAATGCGCAGCCTGCAAGGCAAATGCAACAGCCCGCTCCTACGATGGAGCAGGTACAGCTTCAAAGGGATGAACCGAGAAGAGCGGAGCAGGTAGTGGTGGAGCCTTTGGTGCCAAGGAGAGCAACTGAAAGGAAGCTCAAGCATGTTATGAGCTTCAATCCTCCTGTGTTCTCGGGGTTGGGAACCCCATCTCAAGCTGAAGACTGGCTCTCCCGAGTGAATAGAGTCCTGGCAGCTACTGAAATGGAGGAGTGGCAGATGACCATTATAGCTACGTTCCTTCTAGACGGTGATGCTGTAAGGCCCCTAGCCCATCCAACGTGACAGCGTCACGGCTCCGCTCTAGGCAACCCTACCGGGCTGCAGCCCAAGCACCCCAACCCCTCTCCATCCACAGGCGGGTTGTTGGTGGCCACAGACTACCTTTGATGAGTGAAATTCTCCCGTTAAGCGGACAGCACGGGGACTTCCCAGGAGGTCACCCATCCCAGGACTTCTCCAGCCCGAGCACGCTTAACTATGGAGTTCTTTCAACTCTCATCACCAATTGAGCTGCATCAGCTCAATTGGTGATGAGAGTTGAAAGAACTCCATAGTTAAGCGTGCTCGGGCTGGAGAAGTCCTGGGATGGGTGACCTCCTGGGAAGTCCCCGTGTTGTCCGCTTAACGGGAGAATTTCACTCATCAAATGGAGGCTGTGGCCACCAACAACCCGCATGTGGATGGAGAGGGGTTGGGGTGCTTGGGCTGCAGCCCGGTAGGGTTGCCTAGAGCGGAGCCGTGACGCTGTCACGTTGGATCGGCTAGGGGCCTTACAATAAAAAGTGCACTTTTTATTGTAACAGCCCTAGCCGATCCAACGTGACAGCGTCACGACTCCGCTCTAGGCGATTCTACCGGGCTGCAGCCCAAGCACCCCAACCCCTCTCCCTCCACAGGCGGGTTGTTGGTGGCCACAGCCTCCCTTTGATGAGTGGAATTCTCCCGTTAAGCGGACAGCACGGGGACTTCCCAGGAGGTCACCCATCCCAGGACTTCTCCAGCCCGAGCACGCTTAACTATGGAGTTCTTTTACCATTATAACGATGACGCACACAATGTGCTCACCACCCCTTAAAAAGAATTCGCCCACGAATTCAGTTTAAGCCCAACCAAAACCAGTAGTCTGATACCAAATTGTAACACGGCACGCAGGCCGGTCATACATGAATAAAACAGTAAACACTTCCATTTGGGCCTTCGAGGTCCAGCTTCGCAAAAAGGGCTTTAGCCCGCTATTGACCGCTTGGTCCAGCTGCACCTGCAAGAAACAAACCACCGCACGGTGGCAAAACAAGGCAACGGTCAGCAATGCTGACCAAATTATAACGATCTCGCCCCCAACTCGGGGCGGCGATGCTCCTTTCCTGCATTTCATTAGCATAAGCGAGCAATGTATATCAATAGCCTTTTCATCACAGACGTTGGCTCGCACGGCCACACGCCCCGTGCACTCAGGGCACATTCTCGGTGAACCGGTCGATGTCACGTCAATTAAAGCCATTAACATTCCGGACTCACCACCGCCACTTAGACGGCCAAACCTATGAGCAATTTGTCTTCCTGGCCTGGGTCACGACAATTTAAGCCATTAACCGCCGAAGACCCTACTCTATGCCAACAGTAAGTGCCACGTGCCTTTAGGTCTCTTTAACCGAACGACATAGAACGGGTACGGTTCCATCTAACCCGTGCTCACATCGCACCGACAATTTAAGCCATTTGCGCGGGTCAAACTTCCGCCGAGTTCCATGTCCATCACAAGTCACATAACTCGGTTATGTTCAAGTTGGCTCTCAAGCCACCAAGTTGGCAAGATATTGTATCCGCCCAGTTTTCCGGGTGCACCTTTGGGTTAGTCCCCAAGGCTCCCTGTTGAAATCTACCGCGTAGAAAACCCAAAAAACAACCAATAGCACGGAGTCTTCTCCGGCATTATGCAATGCAACATCACCGATCCAGACTAACATGTCCGGGTAGGCTTCACACATCATGCATATGTTCGTTCTCGCATACGGACTCTAAACAACGGGGACTTTACATATCTACCCGAAGGAACGCCTCCAACTCTCCGCAAACTCGCGAGAGCGGGCTTCCTATGCTAAGAAAGAGAGCTATTCATGCTCAAGATGAGGATCGTTACCCTTGAGTTCCTCTTTGGCGCCATTGAAAAGTAATCGGATGGAAATCACCGCACTAGCGTTGCCTCCGTGGATCCGGAGTCGGCTTGCGATTCGGAGCTCCGAAGCTCCTCCAATGGCGGATCTAGCTCCTTCTTCTTCCCTTAGCTCTCCTCTCTCTCCAAGGATTTAGAAAGATGATAAGGTATGAAAAGTGAGGGTTTTCCAAGTCAACTCACGGGTATATCCTCTCAGGAACAACCCCCAGCCGTTGGATCTTCAGTTAAAGAAATGAACGGCTTCGATTCGGGGCTGAAATGTCCAATCTAGACCGAACACGGCCTGGCACACGCCCGTGTCCAGGGCCGTGTGCCGCATTCGCCGTCAAAATCGGCTCGCCTGGAACCTCACACGGGTATCGAACACGCCCGTGTTCGAGCTGACACGCCCGTGTTCCACCGCACACGGCCGTGTGGCCGGCCGTGTACCCCATGATTTTTCCCCATTTTCAACCAGAGCACTGCACGGGTTCTAGGACACGCCCGTGTCCTTGCCTGTGTCACCTTGACACGCCTGGGCCCCAGGCCGTGTACACGGGACACTTCGTCAAGTGAAGATCGACGACTTGATGATACGGCCTTGGACACGCCCATGTCCTAGGCCGTGTGCCTTGTCTCGACGATCGTCGAGCGAATCTCGACGACTCCCCGGGACGATCGTCGACACGGGTCGACACGCCCTGCGATACGCCCGTGTCGCAGGCCGTGTGCCCATCTCGACGAATTGTCGAGTAAATCTCAACGACTTCGCGGCTAAGTGTCGACACGGGTCGACACGCCCTGCGACACGCCCGTGTCGCAGGCCGTGTGCCCACTCTCGACGAATCGTCGAGTAAATCTCGACGTCTTCACGGCTAAGTGTCGACACACGCTTGACACGCCCTGGGACACGCCCGTGTCCCAGGCCATGTGCCTGCTGCCAGAACACAAACTGGCCCAAAACGTCCCCCTTTTGCTCCTTTGAGTTTCGGGGCGTTACAGATGCTAGGCTGTGGTGTGAAGGTTTAGAGCTCCATCACTTAAGGGGGAGGCAACTCACGGACATCCCGATGGAAGAGTTTTCGGAACTATTCTTGGCAAGGTACCTCCCTTCGGCTCAGAGGATAGCATTGGAGAATGAGTTCCAAAGGTTGGTGCAAGGAGAGAGTAGCGTGGATGAGTATCTCCACGATTAGGTCGGTACTCTAGCACCACAATCTCGGATAAGGAGCGCAAGACGAACCGATTCTACAAAGGTCTAAGAGATGACTAAATGCTACTGCTCTCGGGGCCTATGACGCAGGGCTTCTTAACCCTGGTCAATACGGCCCGGTCTTTGGAGAAATACTTGAAGAATGTGCAAGAAAAGAAAAGCTCTGGTGATAAGAAGACTGAGTTCAAGGTGCTGACTACCTCAAAGTCTGGGTACCGTAAGTTCTTTAAGAAGCCTAGGACTTCGGGACCAGCTCCTTCTTCTGGTGCCTCTAGGGCGACTACGGGTCGAACCTCAGGCGCATGCTTTACGTGTGGAAAGCCGGGACACGTTGCCCAGGATTGTTGGAGCAGACGTCCCAAGTCCGAGAGGAAGTTGGGAGCAACTTATGAAGAGAAGGGCAAGGGGGTGGAGTCAACTGCGTCCCATTATGCTCCGGCGCAACCTAGAGTTTACAATCTTGGCCAGCAGGTGGCCATTAAGCAAGCGGATGTGGTGACAGGTACGGTTTAAATTTATAGCAAGTTAATTTTTAAATTCTTGTTATGAGTATGTTACCTTACCACTGCTTTTATAGGATTTATTTTGATTTGTGAGAATCCGGCGAGAGCACTCTTTGATATGGGAGCTTCGCACTCCTTTTTGTCAGAAGGATTCATATCACGCATCGGAGTACCTTCTTCGTTGGCGAAGGACAAACTGGATGTGTTGTTGCCCAATGGATGTTCGATGCACGCGAATAGAATCTATGGCATTAAGATTCGTATTGGGAGTCAGGAGTTCCATTTGCAGCGTCCTTACTGCCATTGGTGGAGTTCGACGTAATATTTGGCATGGACTGGCTCTTGGAGCAGCAAGCTTTTATTGACTGCAGTCGCAAGGAAGTCAAGTTGGGAACAGGTCGTGAGACGACTTTTACGGGCTTGAAAGGGTCGAGCAAGACTTTGATATCTGCTCTTCAGGTGGTGAAGGCAGTTCGTGCTGGTGCAGAGCTGTTATTTACGCTAGCGGAGGTTGCAAAGCCTAAGCCTATGATGGATAGTATTTTAGTGGTAGCTGAGTACCCTGATGTGTTCCCTGCCAATCTTCCTGGAGCCCCGCCTCAATGGGAGATAGATTTCACTATTGAGCTAGTGCCAGGTGCGAAACTTGTGTCACGCTCTCCGTATCCGCTAGCGCCTAAGGAAATGGCGGAACTGAAGGTTCAACTGCAAGAGTTGTTGGAGCAGGGGTATGTGCGTCCAAGTTCGTCGCCTTATAGCGCACCGATCCTCTTTGTTAAGAAGAAGGACGGAAACTTGGGACTTTGTATTGATTATCAGGAGTTGAGCAAGCTAATGGAGAAGAACAAGTACCCGATCCCTAGGATTGATAATCTGTTCGATCAGTTAGTCGGGTCAACGGTGTACTCAAAGTTGGATCTCAAGTCTGGATATTATCAGCTGAGGATAAGGGAGAGTGATATCACCAAAATAACTTTTAGTACGAGATACGGGCATTACGATTTTACGGTCATGCCGTTTGGCCTGACAAATGCGCCGTCGGTGTTCATGGATATGATGAACAGGACGTTCAGGGAGTACTTAGACCACTTTGTGATTGTCTTCATCGACGACATATTGGTGTACTCACAGAGTTAGGAGGATTACTTCAAGCATCTACATTTGGTGTTGGAGATGCTGAGGAGGAATCAACTATACGCCAAGTTCTCCAAATGCGAGTTTTTGTTGTCCTCAGTGGCATTCCTTGGACATATAGTAAGTGGAGAGGGCATTACGGTGGATCCGGTGAAGATTGTTGTGATAGGAGAGTGGCCTGTGCTTTCTACAGTAGCGGAAGTCCGGAGCTTTCTGGGGCTTGCCGTCTATTACATGCGCTTCGTGGAGAACTTCTCACGGATAGCATTACCCCTCATGGCTTTGATGAGGAAAGAGCAGAAGTTCGTTTGGACGCCAGAGTGTGCACGAGCTTTTGAGGAGTTGAAGTGTCAGTTGACCACGGCGCCTCTGCTGAGTTCGCCGAGTGAGACCAAAGGCTTTGAAATCTATAGTGATGCTCCAGGCAGTGGTTTGGGTTGTGTGCTACTACAGCATGGTAGTGTGATAGCGTATGGCTCGCAACAGCTGAAAGTGCACGAGAGGAATTATCTGGTCCATGACTTGGAGTTAGCGGCCGTGATTTTTGCCTTGAAGCTGTGGAGGCCCTACTTGTATGGAGTGAAGGTCGATATCTATACCGACCATAAGAGCCTGAAATACTTGTTGGATCAGAAAGATCTAAACATGCGGCAGAGGAGATGGATGGAGTTCCTGGGGGACTACACGTTCAAGATCCATTATGTTCTTAGGAAAGACAATGCGGTTGCGGACGCGTTGAGTCGTCGGGCCGCAGCTCAAGCCAATTGGCTGTCGGTCCATGATGAGCGGTTGGTTAGGGAGTTGGAGGCGTTGGAGATCTCTTGCGTAGACAAGAAGTCGAGTGCTGAAGCGCTATTGAACTAGACAAAAGTTCAGTATGACCTGGCTGATCGGATTCGGCAGGCTTTAGATGTGGATAGCAGCGTGAAGCATCTCATGATAGAGGCTTTGGATGGGTCAAATTCCCAATATGAGGTTGTGGATGGATTGCTTTGGAAAGACGGTCGTCTGTGCGTCCCAAATGTGGGCACTTTGCGGGTGGAATTGTTGTACGAGGCGCATCATACCAAGTACACGATTCACCCGGGGAGCATGAAGATGTACCGTGATGTGAAGAAATTGTTCTGGTGGCCAGGACTTAAGAAGGATGTGGCACTATACGTGACGAAGTGTCAGACATACGCCTTGGTGAAGGCGGAATGCCAAAAGCCGGGAGGATTCTTGAAGTCCTTGCCTATTTCGGAGTGGAAGTTTAACGATATTACTATGGACTTTGTGCACATGTTGCCGAGGTCGCAGAAGGGGAACGACGCCATTTGGGTGGTCATAGATCATCTGACGAAGGTGTCGTACTTTATTCCGCATAGGAAGGATGATCCGGTTTAGAAATTAGCAAAGTTATATGTGGATAACATAGTACGGCTTCATGGGGTGCCCCGCAGCATCATGAGTGACCGAGATGGGCGGTTCACGTCCAATGATTGCAGGCTGGTGCAGCAGATGTTCGGAACAAAGCTGAGTTTTAGCACAGCCTTTCATCCGCAGGCGGATGGGCAAACCGAGAGAGTTAATAGGACAATGGAAGACATGCTTCACATGTGCGTCCTGGACTTTGGGAAGCAATAGGAAGACCACCTATACTTGGTGGAGTTCGCGTACAACAATACCTTCCAGGCGAGCATACAAATGGCACCCTTCGAGGCCCTTTATGGTAGAATATGTCGTACGTCGTTGTCTTGGTTGGAAATGGGCGAGTCAAAGTTGTACAAGCGCCAAGAGGTGGAAGATGCTAGGTCGTTGGTTCGAACGATTCAGGGAAGGTTGTTAATCGCTCAGGACCGCCAGGCTAAGTACTATAATGCCAAGCACAGGAATGTGGAGTTCACTGTTGGCGACTAGGTGTACTTGAAGATCAAGCCGTTCAAGGGTGTCTCACGGGTGCGGGGCTTGAAGAAGCTAAGCCCGAGGTACCTTGGACCGTTTGAGGTTCTGGAGCGGATTGGTGAAGCAGCTTATCGTTTGAGGCTATCAGTGGAGCTTAGTGGTCTACACGATGTATTCCATATATCAGTGCTGCGGAAGGCGGTGCAAGAACCTTTGCAAGTCATTGCAGTCGATCAAATGTCGGCCGATAATGGGTTGACGACAAAGGTCAAGCCTATATGCATTGAGGACTCAAAAGTCAAGAGGCTACGCAACAAAGAGATCAGGATGGTCAAGGTCCATTGGGACAATTGCGGTCGGAAGGAACTCTCGTGGGAGCGAGAGCAGACCATGCTTGAGGAGTACCCGGAGTTATTCCACTCAGGTACCGTTTAAGTTTTGTGTTTATCTTTCCTTTATGTAATTTCGGGGACGAAATTCTTTTAAGAGGGAGAGAGTTGTAACGCCCCGAAACTCAAAAGAGCGATGGGTGGCGTTTCGAGCCAAGTTTGGAATTTGGCAGGGGTCACACGGCCTGAGACACGGGCGTATCCCAGGGCGTGTCGTGCTCGGGTCGACGGTCTGTCCAAGAGGTCGACGAATTTTGGAGTCAACGATCGTCGAGCAGCGAAAACGGCCTGAGATACGGGCGTGTCCCAGTCCGTGTCCTTCTCGGGTTGGTGTTGGTCCTGTGTCGATGAAGTAACATGACACTGTACACGACCGTGTTCTGGATGACCCGGGCATGTCAAGTTTGACACGGGTGTGTCGGGTGCCCGTGTTCTTTTCGGGACGCGTCGGTTTCGACGGCGAATGGGGAACACGGCCCTGGATATGGGCGAGTCACATGGCGTGTTCGGCCCAGATTTTGCATTTCAGCTCCGGATCGTGGCCGTCTGTTTCCTTATTTTGGGATCCGACGGCAGGGGGTTGTTCTTGCTTGGATATACCGGGTTTAGAGCTTTGAAAACCCCATTTCCCTTGGGTTATTCTCTTTCTAAAGTTTAGAGAGAGGGGAGAGCAAGGAAGAAGAAAGGAGGCTAGATCCGGTCACCGGCGGAGCTTCGGAGCTCCAAATCGTGTGCCGACTTCAGATCCATGGAGGAAAGGAGATTGTGGTGCTTTTCATCCGCATACATTTCCATGGCGCCAAGGAAAAATGCTAAGGTAACGATTCTCATCCTAGGACATGTGAAGTCGTCTTTTTCTTTGCATAGGAAGCCCGCTCTCGCGAGTTTGCGATGAGTTGAGGCGTTCCTTCGGGTAGACATGAATAGTCCCCGCTGTGTACATGTGGAGTCCGTAATCGAGAACGGACATAGGCATGTTGTGTGAAGCCTACCCGGACAAGTTGTGAAAGATAATAGTTGTCAGCCTAAATCACCTACAGGGGGTGAATAGGTGAGTTGTGCGTCTTTTGCGGAATAAAAAATCTCAGAACAAAGCACAGATCTATCTACCAAATTATCATAGACGAGACAAGATTTATAATGGTTCCCGATCATGGGTACATCCACTTTCCCTCACCGATATAGCAATAAACTAGACTCGGCTACTCCACTGTCTCGGATTGAAAATCAATCCTACTCTCAGAACAAAGTTCCTACAATCTCAATCCAACCAACTGGATCCACAACTCGGAAGGCAAAACTTCCTACAAACTCGGAGTTGAAAACTCCTACACTCGGAGAAAACTTCTCCTACAAGAATGAAAATTGTTTAAGAAAATACAAACAATGATTTTTTCTGTCAGATCTGCAAGCAAGCAACCAGGATCTTCTTCTTGTAAGCTTTGCGGCACTTTCAGAAAGATGAAGAAAATCACGGCAACAGATCTGGAATCTTCTTTGTATTACATGATCGGGAAGAGGATGAGTAGTTGAGAAATGATCTCGATCTGTAAAACTTCTTCAGTCTATTTCCTCTGAAAATCGAAACCCTTGCCGGAGAGAACAGCGGCGGCGGCGGCTTTCTTTTCGTGAAGAGAGAGAGAGAGGAAACAGTGACTTGGAGAGAGAGAGACGGCTGCAGAAATTTCTCAATAAAATTTGATCTTGAAAGCTTATTATTCTTGTTATTGGGGTTTGTCGATTTGACAGGCCTTTATATAAGAATACTAATAACAGTCATAATTGGTTTTAATGACGTACACGTGGACCAATCATGTCAGGGAATTTGAAAATCTGTCAAATCTGGACTTAGAAGAAATTTTGGAGAAAATGAAGAGATATACACGAGTGGGTATATAACTACTCGAGTAGGTAGAGGACTACTCGAGTAAGGAAAGAAATGTTACTCGGGTATATAATCCAGGACTACTCGAGTAGCTAGAAAACAACTACTCGAGTATATATAATCAACTTACTCGAGTACTTAGAAGATCTACTCGAGTATACAGAAAGGTTTCACAGGAAGTGGAGTTGAACTATTCGAGTACAAGTTGTACTACTCGAGTAGGTGAGAAAACCTACTAGAGTGGTTTGACGAACTACTCGAGTGATAGGACTTAGAAAAATTTCTGAACACTAGAAAATGAGCTACTCGAGTAATCAGACTGAACTACTCGAGAGAATATAGTCTACTCGAGTATATGAAAAGACTTACTCGAGTAAATGACTTGGAATAACTTTAGGAGAAGAGAAATTTAGTTTACTCGAGTATGATGCTTGAACTACTCGAGTAGTAAGTGAACTACTCGAGTAAATAACTTATACTACTCGAGTATAGAAAATTTACTCTTGAGATAGAAAACAGTTACACGAGTCAGAAACTATAACTACTCGAGTATATATATACTTACTCGAGTGTTTTACTTAAAAAAACTTGGAGAGTGAAATTTGAGCAACTCGAGTAAGAAGAAGTATCTACTCGAGTAGTTAAGTAAGCTACTCGAGTAAGTGATAGTCTACTCGAGTATATGGACTTAACTTCACGAGAGGAAGATTTACTTACTCGAGTATAAGAATTTTGACTCAAGTCTAAAGCAAGTATTTCACTCGAGTAGTTAATGACCTACACGAGTAGAATACATAGAAAAATTTTCAAGGTGGAAATTCTTTCTTCTTTGGTGAAATCAGCATCCAACTCTATTCACATAGTCCAAGTGCTTGAATATGAAGTGTATCCCAATAGAGAGGCTACATATGAGTCAACACCTTGGGTCATACAATGAGGGATTACATTGTATGGTCCTGTGTTTGGTGACCCACTGTAGACTGACATTGGTCTACACTTCCCATTGGAATCCTTCAACCACATAACTCAAACAAAGCATCAAATACAACCTAATTCATCTTAGTTCCAGGATAACTTCATCAAATCTGGGTCAATGTGGACATAGGTCCCAACAATCTCCCCCTATTTATTGAAGTCAGAACTCTTTACACTAAGGTGAATTAAAGACATAAAAAGAAGCTAAGTAGAAAAATTAGTGCAAGCAAGCAATAGACTATGAGAAAAGATAATAAGAGCAAAAACTTAGAATTATATAAATAAGAATATCCAAAATTATCAATTCTACAGTCAATGATTTCACACTCTCAAATATCCTTGAAGATCGGCCTTGATGTTGTTGTCTGTCCAATTTCTCTTGTTGTCTCCTTTGGTAACAAAAAGGTTTTGGATAATACTTGGGAGGTCTAAGAGGGGCTACAGGGTTGTTCCTCCCATATTCTCTGTCATAGATTCTCCTTTTGGTCATGGATTTTTCATAAAGTTCCCATTCATATAAGTTGTAATGAATATTCCTGCTCTCATGGAATTCCATAACTAATCTGACAGTTTCCAGAATCAGGGATTTGGAGGTTGGAGACCAAACTTCAGCATGAGCAGCAGCAGATCTTTTGTCAGCAGCAAGAACAGACTTGCTAGCAGAAGGGCCTTCACCATATTTCCTTTTCTTCTTGGAGGTTTTGATCTCTGGAGGAGCATGAAGGAAAATGTTAACAGGATCTTCTTCCCAGCCTTGAACATAGGTGTCTGGAGGAGCAACTGAGTCTCCAGGCCTGGGAGAGAATGTAGGTTGCAGAGGAGCAGCTGGGGCAGAGGCTTCTGTAGCTAGGGGATTTAAATGATGGGGAATGATGTTGGGGTCAGCAGCAAACTCTGGGAGAATCTGGTTATGCATCCATACAGCAGTGTCATAAGTGTGGAACTTGACACTATGTATCTGGGCTAACACATCATCATGTATTATCTTCACATGAGTTTCCCATAAATCTGACTTCAGAGCAGCTGATTTTTCTAATTGTTCTTTGACCAAGCTCTCCCCCTTTCTGATTTCAACAGATAACTTCTCTATAGCATCTTCTTTAAAGAGACCAACTTCTTCACATATTTTCACTTTGTTGGCTTCATTTCTTTTGTCCAGTTTTATTTGATTATTTGCAAGGGTTACACCCTATTCCATAACTTCTCCAACACTAGTTATAGTGTGGTCGAGGGCTTTTCCACCAAGTTGAAATAAGTACTTGAGTTTGTCAGTGTTGTGCTGGATTTCAGCAAACCCTCTGCTCATCTCAGCTTCTAGAGCAGTAACTTTGTCAGTTACAGTCTTTAGACAAGTATCAAAATAAGTCTTCTGGTCTTGAAGAAGGAGTGCAATCTGTTGCATCAAATCTGAGGAGGAAGAGTCTGTAGCAGTAGCAGTTGGAGGAGCAGCAGATGAAGGAAGAGCAGAATGAAGAGGAGGAGCTACCCATGGAGCTATTTCTCCAATAATCACAGAGCTTGTAGTTCTTGTTGTGTGAAAGATAGCATCCCTTTCTTCTGTAACATGAGGGATAGAGAAATCTAGGTTTCTGAGAGAAGCCTCGGCTGGCTCAGGGGAAGGCTCATCAGAAAGCAGAATTATGTCTTGCTAGTTTTTGAGGGTAGCAGGAGATTTTGCTGGAGTCCTGGCTGGAGAATTGTCTGGAGATTGTTCAGGAGTTAAGTCTTTGTGAATTTCAGAGGATGGAGCTGGAGGAGATAGAGGAGGAGGAGGAATAGGCAACACTTCTTCAGTGAGTTCTACAATCATTGCATCTATAGCAGCAGTTGTTGAGAGGAGATTCTGGAGGTATCTGATCTGAAGGAGTTGATGGAGGAGTTTGTGGTGTTTGAGGTAGGGAAGAAGTTGCTGGCTGAGGAGATGAGGTAGAGTTGAATAGAGAGGGCTTCCTGACTGAGATAGAAGGAGCAGGCTCCCCCTCACTTGGTGCACCAGAGGAGCTGGCCACATGATGAGGAGAGGGAGATGGAGTCCTGTCCTCAAAGGCTGGAACTTCTGAAATCTTAGCAGCTTGGGCAGTATTTTTCAGTTTGAGCTCCCATCTCTGAATAGAAGAAATGGAGACCTTCTTCATGTGGTGAAGAGGGGTCCCTTTGGAGAAGTTGAATACCTGAGGATTTGTTTCATGGAGGAGCATAGATATTATTCTGGCGAAGTTGGGGGATTTTAAGTTGTCCTTGATTTTGTCCAGAATCTGCATGCCAAACTGGAATTTCTTGCGGCAGACAATGACTTGCATTATGTCGAAGAAATACAGTGGAATGTCTCTTATGGAGTTGGTCTTGCACAACAAAATCTTTCCAATAACATCAACCAGAAACTTACCTTCTGTGTTCATGTCTGACTGTTTGAGATACTGAGCGTCAGCCGAAATACCACAAAATAAGCTTGTTCTATCAGAATCTTCGTCATCTAGGTCATCTTCTTCATCCACTATCAGTAATTGGAGAAGTTGAGAGACAATGGTCTTGGTGAGTTTGATTTTCATACCTCTCACTTTGGATTTCAGAACTTGTCCATGTCGTTTGACCTTCAGATTGGTGAAGAATTCTACTACCTCAGGGAAGAGGATCCGGCAGGGTTCTTGCAGGATGAAGGAGAGCCCTGCGGTGTCTAAAAGAATCAGCAAGTTGTGGAAATCATCTCAAAGCTCGACAATCCCTGCGGTAACAAGTTCCGAACCGACACCAATCTTGGAGACGACGGCCATGATCCAGAAACTGAGAAAAGCTCTGTCGGGGGGAAGAGGAAAAGTCGCGGCTCTGTAACTTCTCGAAGGAAGACGAAGCGGTAGACAGGTACTCAAGAGATTGGAAATGATTTCGTGTAGAATGAATTTGGAATTTCGAATTTATAAACCCTAGGTTTAAGTTTAATTATCTAGAAGGAAATAACTTAAAAGGAAAAAGGCGGCATGATCCTTGGTTGGCGTATAAGAACATTTGAAAACCAAAGAGGCACATACACGAGAGATAAAGAGGTACTCGAGTAGATGGGGAGTTACTCGAGTAGGTGAATCGACTGACTCGAGTAGATGAAGTGTACTACACGAGTACATGAATTGCCTTACTCGAGTAAGTTGAATGGACTACTCGAGTAGGTCCTTTGATTTCTCGAGTAGGTCAAGTTTATAAAATAAATTGAAATGCCAAATTTACTAACCCTTTATTGTCCATGCCTTTTTGAAATCCAAACTTCTCTAATCTTCCTTGTTGAGTAGCCGAAGTTCAGTTTTGAAGAATGAGAACTTGGTCTCGTCCAGCGGCTTTGTGAAAATATCTGCAACTTGCCTGTCTGTGGAGACATATTGGAGATCTATGTCCCCATGCTCTACATGCTCTCGGATGAAATGATACCTTAGCTCGATATGCTTTGTCCGGATGTGCGAGACTGGATTGTTGGCTATTGCAATTGCGCTGGAAGAGTCGCAAAACAATGGGATATTCTTGAACTGCATGTTGTAATCCTCAAATTGATTCTTTATCCAGAGTAACTGTGCACAACAACTGCCTGCAGAGATGTACTCTGACTCGGCCGTTGAGATTGCGACACAGTTCTGCTTCTTACTGCTCTAGGAGCTTAGCCTTCTTCCAAAGAATTGGCACGTCCCAGAGGTGCTTTTTCTGTCATCTTTGCTTCCTTCAAAATCTGCATCTGAAAAACCAATTAGTTCGCTGTCATTACTTCTTGGGTACCATAAGCCAATATTTGGTGTACCTTTAAGGTATCTCAAAATCCGCTTTGCAGCAGCGTAGTGAGATTCCTTAGAGTTAACCTGAAATCTAGCACAGACACATGTTGAAAATATTATGTCAGGTCTACTGCCAGTAAGGTAGAGCAAGGATCCAATTATGCTTCTGTACTTGGTTTCATCAAAAGGTTTCCCTTTTTCATCCTTGTCCAGAGACATAGTTAAGCCGATTGGAGTCCTCATAGAGGTTGCGTTCTCCATTCCGAATTCCTTAATTAGTTCTTTGGTGAACGTGGTCTGCGAGATGAAAATTCCATCTTCAGATTGTTTCACCTGAAGCCCTAAGAAATACTTCAGCTCGCTCATACTGCTCATTTCGAACTTCCATTGCATAAGTTTTGAGAACTTTTTGCAGAGGTTGTCGTCTGTAGAGCCAAAAATAATATCGTCGACATAGATTTGCACTAGCAAAATCTTGCCTTTAATTTCCCTAAGAAATAATATCTTGTCTATCTTTCCCCTTGTGAACTTGTTCTCAAGTAGAAAGCTAGACAGTGTCTCATACCAAGCTCGAGGAGCTTGTTTCAGACTATATAGTGCTTTATGCAGTAAATAAATGTAATCAGGAAGGTTAGGATCAACGATACTTGGAGGTTGTTCCACATACACTTCCTCCTTTATGTTACCATTTAGGAAGGTAGACTTCACGTCCATCTAATAGACGGTGAAGCCTTTGAATGCAGCATATGATAGGAACAACCTTATTACCTCCAGCCTTGCCACTGGAGCATATGTCTGGTCGAAGTTGATTCCTTCTTCTTGACGATAGCCTTTAGCGACAGGTCTGGCCTTGTTCTTTATGATCGTCCCGTCTTCGTCCATCTTATTCCTGTAGACCCATTTTGTTCCAATGACGTTCTTTCATTTGGGTCTTGGAACGAGCTTCCATGCATTGCAGCGCTTAAACTGATTTAGCTCTTCTTCCATTTCCAATATCCATGATGCATCAGAGTTTGCTTCCTCAAACTTCTTTGGTTCAACCTGTGAGAGAAAACTTAAATAAAGATTCGCATTAGTTGTACCTCTACGAGTTCTGACACCGTCCCGGGGATCTCCTATTATCTGGTCCATGGGGTGATCCTTTAGATGTTTGAGCTCTAAAGTTCTTGCATCTGGATTATCTTCAATCACTGGAGTGATTTCCTCAACTTGGATGGCTTCTTCATCTTGATCATCAGCCTCTCCAATAGGGGTTGGAGTGGTGATCTTGATGAACCTTTCATCTTTGTCTTCGAACGGTTCATCCAAGCTAGTTTCTTTCAGCTTTGCACCTGCATCTTCAATAAACACACTAGATGGATTGCTTTGCAGCAAGCTCGTCTCATCAAATACAACATGTATAGATTCTTCTACCACCAGGGTTTTTCTGTTAAAATTTCTATATGCCTTACTATGGCTACTATAACTTACAAAATACCTTCAAAACACTTTTCGCTGAACTTGGTGGTATGATACTTGCCATTGTTAAGTATGAAGCATTTACAACCAAAGATCCTAAAGTATGATATGGTTGGCTTCCTGCCCTTTAGAAGTTCATGAGTTGTCTTATCGTGGCTTTTGTTTATGATTGCTCGATTTTGCACGTGGCATGCAGTGTTGACGACTTCAGCCCCGAAGTACTCCAGAAGTGAAGCATCACTCAACATTGTCCTGCATGCCTCTATGAGTGTTTTGTTCCTTCTCTCAGCCACTCCGTTCTGTTGTGGAGTGCGAGGAGAGGAAAACTCATGAAAGATACCTAAGCTTTCACAGAATTCTGTCATGGCCCCAGATTTGAACTCTATTCCATTGTCACTTCTGATTTTGACTACGGAGCAGTTGTACTCATTCTGGACTTGCCTGACAAAATTAGTAAAGATGTCGAAGGTATCTGACTTGTGTTTCAGAAAGAACACCCACGCAAAGCGCGAGTAATCATCAACAATTACCAACGTATAATCCTTACCTCCCAAACTTCTAATTTGCAGTGGACCAAACAAGTTCATGTGCAGTAGATGAAGACATCTATTAGAATCTTTGCCAATAACGCTTTTAAAGGTAGCCCTTGTTTGCTTGCCTTTTACACATGCATGACAAGGTCTATCTTTGACGTACTTGAAATTTGGGGCATCACGAACTAAGTTCATTGAAAATAATTTGTTAATAGTTTTGAAATTAATATGTGCTAGTCTCTTGTGACATTGGTCACCAAGAGACGCACTATCTTTTGTTAAAAGGCACACTGGTGTAGAGGAATCTATACAAATGAAATTTAAACAGAAAATATTCCTGCTTCGAGTGTCGGATAGAATCATTTCCATATTGTCAACGGATTTTATCAAGCACTTATCAGCATGGAATTCAACTATGTATCCTTTATCACAGAGTTGGCTTATGCTTATGAGATTGTGTTCCAATCCTTCGACATAAGCCACATCCGAGAAGGATACATTGTCGTTAATAATCATACCATAGCCTCTTGTAATTCCACGGTCTGAACCTCAAAAGATGACCTTTGGTCCATTCACGACTGGAGTAAAGTTCTGAATAAGGCTTCTAGTCCCGGTCATATGCCGAGAGCATCCGTTGTCCAAATACCAGATTGGCGTTTTGTTGGCCTTTGGACATACCTGCAATCACAATCAATTTGCCTTAGGAACCTAAACATGTTTGGGTCCTTGGTCTCGGGTTAGAGTGCTCCCCCTACGAGTGTTAGCATTATGAGCATACTTTCTCATATTGCTGACATGAGGAGTTGCAGCGTTTCTGGGATTGAACCAACAATCAATGGCGAAGTAACCAACCTTGCCACATCACCAAGAGTCAAATCTATTGTACCTTTGCCTCATGATCTCCTGCTTGACCTTTTGGAATTGTGGTCTAGCAGGGGCAGCATTCTTGGAGGAAGATGCCTCATGATGATGGCAATCACGTGGCTTCTTCTCCTTTATACGCTTTTCTACAACAGGCCTTGTCTTTGGTGCCTTCTTGAAGTTATGACCATGATTGAAAGGGCCATAGCTCTTAAGAACAACTTCTTCATAAGGTGCCTTAAAGACACTTTCGCCAAAGTCTCTGGGTTGAGTCCATCCTTGATAGCGGAACTTTGGCTCTACATAGGTAGGCCTAGCAAAGTGCCCGTAGGATGAGTCAAGGTCAAACTCATTTGATTGAAAGGTGACTTTCTTGAATGTAGTCTGATCTTGAGTGGCTTTCCCCTTCTCTTTGGCTAAGGCCTTTTTGGTGGCCTTATTCTTTCGTTGAGACTTATTTCTCCTAGAGGATTTACTAGGAGCTTCTTCATGGCCTAGCCCAGCTCCCTTAGCCTTTGCTGAGAATTCAGCAACAAATGGAAGAACTGTTTTGAGCTTCGAGAAACTTTCAACAAGTTTTTTTTCAGCGGCAAGTTGTCCCTCCAATTCCTTGATGATTTTCTCTTTGTGGTCAAGGTGCTCAAGAGCCTTGTTATATTCTTCAATAGCATTATTGAAGTTTTCTTCGAGGGAGTCAGTCTTTGCGACTTTCTCTCTCAAGATGCTCTCTTCAGCTTTTTGAGATTTGACCTCCTTAGCCTGAGTCTTCACGACTCGACAACATTTGTCGTAAGCCATGTTTAACTCCTTGTACTGGGCCATTAGTTCTGACTCATTGTCAGAGGAGCAATCCTCACAATCATGTTCAGAGACTTCAGAATCTGAAAGAGGGGTATGAGAGTTTACCTTCCTAGTGAACTGGGGCTCTTGATCATCATCTGTTTGAGCCATAAGCCCAAAATAAGCTTCTTCTTCTTCACTTGACTTAGATGAGTCGGAGTCACTAAGAGTCTTGCTCTTTTTGGCTATCAGGCTCTTCACTTTCCTCTTTTTGTTGTACAAGGATTTCTTTTCTTCTCTTCTACCACCCTCCTTCTTCTTATGAGGGCAGTCGGCGATGATGTGACCTGGCTTATTACAACAATAGCAAATAATGTCAGTCGAAACATATTTGTTCTGTTTAGAGGAATATCGTGTCGTGATCTTCTATAGGAGGCATCCTTGCCTTTCCATTGCTTCTTCTTGTTCAAGAATTTCTTGAACTGATATGAGAGCAGTGAGAACTCTCCTTCTGATAGCTCAGAGCCTGAGGTACTAGGCTCAGAAGTTTCTTCTTCTTCACTAATTTCTGGAGCTGGAGCAGGGGAGGCGGCTTTTGTCTTTTTGGAGGTGTCTGCCTTGAGAGCAATAGACTTTTCTTTGAGAGCAGACCTGCTCTTCTCTTCTTCAGCTTTCCTGGTGTTGAGTTAAAGCTCATATGACATAAGCTTCCCGAAGAGATTTTGTGGGTCTGTCTCAGCCAGCTTCCCAAACTCCCTGATGGCACAGACCTTGTTGTCCCATTCCTTGGTCAGGGATCTCAGGAACTTGTCATTCAGTTCTCCGTTACTGAATACTCTGCCATAGACTCTTAGGTCATTCACTATTTTGAAAAAGTTCTCAAAGGTATCGGCAATGGTTTCTTTACTTCCCTGTCGGAAGGCTTCATACTTCTGATTGAGGAGGGATCTCCGATAATCCCTCACTTCTTCTGTTACTTCCATCAAGGTAACCAAGGACTGTCACATCTCCTTTGCAGATTTGCAGTGGATTAAGTTCTACAGCATTGAGTCATCAACTGTACTTGCTATAATATTTTTAGCTTTCTTGTCTAGTGAGACAAGTGCAATCTCATCCTTGTCTAAATCCATCAGCTTGTTTGGAACCTTCTTGGTAGGATCTATAGTGGAGACAGTCATAGGGATATAAGGACCTTATTCAACTATCATGAAGATCCTCGGATCCACAGCTTCCATAAAGAATTTGATCCTTTCTTTCCACATGGGACTTACAGCCCAACCAACTAGGTGAGAGCCTGACAGCGAGTGACTTCCAGCCCTGCCAGCTAGGTGAGAGCCTGACAACGGGATCTTCTCGGGATCCAAGGCTGATACCATCGAGTGACTTCCAGCCCTGTCAGCTACGTGAGAGCCTGACAGCAAGATCTGCTCGAGGTCTAAGGATGACACCGAGTGACTTCCATCCCTACCGGCTAGGTGAGAGCCTGACAGCGGGATCTGCTCGGGGTCCAAGGCTGATACCATCGAGTGACTTTCAACCCTGCCAGCTTGGTGAGAGCCTGACAGTGGGATCTGCTCGAGGTCTAAGGATGACACTGAGTGACATCCAGCCCTGCCAGCTAGGTGAGAGCCTGACAGCGGGATCTGCTCGGGGTCCAAGGCTGATACCATCGAGTGACTTCCAGCCCTGCCAGCTAGGTAAGAGCCTGACAACGGGATCTGCTCGAGGTCTAAGGATGACACCGAGTGACTTCCAGCCCTGATAGCTAGGTGAGAGCCTGACAATGGGATCTGCTCGGGGTCCAAGGCTGACGTCATCGAGTGACTTCCAGCCCTGTCAGCTAGTTGAGAGCCTGACAGCGGGATCTGCTCGGTGTCTAAGGATGACACCGAGTGACTTCCAACTCTTCCAGCTAGGTGAGTGCCTAACAGCGAGATCTGCTCAGGGTACGAGTACACTTCACTTTTTCAGGAAAACTCACTGCGACAGCATTGTCGTGTTAAAGACCTTTTATTATTAAAAATCAAAGCACCACTTACATGATTTAAGGGAAAAAGCGTTTTAAGTCGTCACCACTCCAGGGGAGACTTAGGGTCTCGCTCTCCACATTTTGGAGTCGATACCCCCTGATCTCAAAGCTACTTTTACAATAAATGGACCTTCCCAGCTGGGGTTGAGCTTCCCCACGGTTGCCGACCTCCCTGCCACATCCACCTTCTTCAGCACCAAGTCCCCCTCCACAAATTGCTTGACTCTGACGTGCTTGTCAAAGTACTTGGCCATCCGCCTCTTCACCTCTTCCTGTCGGAGGGTGGAAAGATCCCGCAGTTCTTCCACCATGTCAAGGGAGAGCCGCAGCTTGTCCTCATTCTCAGCCTGCCATTCTTCCCTACCTTCCCTAGCCGCAACAACTCGAGGTGTCTGAACTCTAAATTCCATGGGGAGCATTGCCTCGCACCAATGAGAGAGCTTGAAGGGGGTCTCTCCGGTTGCTGTGTTGGGGGTGGTCCTTGATGAGTCCATGTTTTATACCTATTTTCGGACTCATCTGGGCTTGTTTTCACGCGTTTGCACTTCACTTTTAGTTCTATATCGTTCATATCTCATCTTATCTTTATTTCCATAGGAAGTGCACATTTATGCCCGTGGTTGTGTATTGTGTTATTTTTATAGTTTGTACTCCCTTTTGTGATTGTCTGGAATGTCTGCACAGATTAGTGATTGGTTTTTTCTTTCGGTACAGGGGTCGTGTGCGTGTTCCGGGATGGTTGTGAAACAGGAATACTGCGCACGATCATGGGATATAATGCGCACGACCACTGGTCGTGCGCCTCTGATCGTGCGCACTACTCTACATTTTCCAGAATCAGCCTGGGGTAAGCGCACGACCACTGGACATACTGCGCACGACCACCGGTCGTGCGCCACTGATCGTGTGCATTGATTCCTCTTTTCTGGAGTCCTGTCTGGGCAATCGCACGATCATTGGACTTAGTTCGCACGACCACTGGTCGTGCGCCACTACTCGTGCGCATTATCCCAGTTCTTCTTCCTGATATTCCATGCCAGTGCGCACGAGCACAGGACATAGTGCGCACGACCACTGGTCGTGCGCCTGTGATCGTGCGCATTATTCATTTCTGCTTTTGTATAAATAGTGCAGGTCTCGCCCTAATCCAGAGATCCAGAGATCGCTCGTTTTCCTCCGCCGTTTTCCGCCTTCTCCGTCGTTCCCCTTCATCTTCCACCCTAGGGAGGTGCTCCGGGCAAGCTTTCACCGCCAAATCCGAGTCGGAGCTTCCTCTCGGCCTTCTCCTTCATCCGTGAGCTTCAAGTAGGGTTTAACGCCATAGCCATCAAGCAAAGGAAAGCTAGCAAACTTCGTCCGCTATCGTGAGACGAAGAAGACGGGCCATTGGAAGGTGGTGACAGCCTTTCTCTACCCCGGACGTAGTTGAGGACCGAGCTTGGATGAGGAATGACAACCCGACGATTCCAACCGTGAATCCTCAGCAAGGCTTCGGATTCGGTCGATCTCTTGACTTGTACTTGCTTTATTGTTGAATATTGGTGTTTTTAAACCTATTTATATTGATGAAGTTCACTGTAGTTGTTTATGTTATGTGTTTCATGTCTATGTGATTCCTATTTCATATTACTGCCTAAGTTGCTTGAGTTGCGCCTTATATTCGATCCACCATCCATCCACCCTTGCCGCACTAGCAGTTGCTAGTGGCATGGGTTGCGAAGAGGTGCTTATGACCCTCATTCCACCATTCTCACCACCTCATCCGCGAGCCTACTCTTCCATTCGCCTAGCGATTCGGTGCATAGCAGCCCGACTAGTCTTCCATCCCGCCTGGCGAAGCATTGCATAGAGGCGTTGCATAGGTGTAGTTGTTAGTATTTTATTTTCTGTTTCTGCAACATCAAAACCTCACCTTAGTTAGCTCCGACCTGAGGACTTCAATCTCAAGTCTTCCTCGAAATTAACTCCACCTTACTGTGTTCCTTGTGAGATCGATACTTGGGAAAACCCCCATTTTATATTACTTGTGCGACCGATTTACTGACGTGATCTTAAGCATCAAGTTTTTGGCGCCGTTGCCGGGGAACACAGTCGTGTGAGTTTTTGTAGAGGAAGATAAGAGATAGAAGCCCTTTTTCATTTGTTTATATCACTTTCTTCTTTGTTTTCGTTTTTAGCGTTTGTGTTTGTTTTTATTTGTTCCTATTCTAGTTTTAATTTTTCTATAGCAGGTTTTCCTATTCTTTTATTTGTGGTGTGTAGCTAATTGTTGCTTAGAAACTTTCTGTTGGTGAATTATTCTTGTTGCACCATGTATTCTTATATGAATATCCGTTGCCGATGGTGTGGGGATTATAGGCATGGTAGTGATGAGTGCCCCACTGAAGAATGGGAGCATAATTCTCGCGGTTCTGTGTATGGAGAACCGTCTTCTTATGGTACTTCATACACTCAACCCAGGTCTTATGGTCACTCCTCTTCTACGCCTTCATCTTTTTCTTATTCCTCTCCGGTCCCACCTGTACCAAGGAGTAATGGAAAATGATGTTTGTGTTGTCATAGCACCAACCACGTGTTGAAAGATTGCGCAGAATTTCAGCGCCAGTTGAAGGAGGATGATGAACCGGGTATCCGATTCATTCCATCCACCTCTCAATCGGCTGCCCCTTCTGATTCTGATGATATATTCGCAGCACCACCTTGTCTATGGGGCACTGCTGCGGATATGCCCATCAGACTTTCTGCTGATCGGTGTGACGACATTGTGGCACCGTCTCTCCCCATGCCCTCTTCCCCTCTTGTTGATTCACCCCCGGAGGAACCTGCACATATTTTCTCTGATGCTGTTGTTCCTCTGCCTTCTTTGCAAGAATTATCTATCCCTATTTTTAGTGAGTCGGTTGATGATGTTCGGCCGGATTGTGATTCTGAGCCTGAGGATGTGCCCATGTTTGACGAGGATATTATTTTCATTAATGGACAGTATTACGTCTTGAAACATGTGGATGCACCGAGGTGTGTTGATGAGGATATCCTCTTTGTTGAGGAAGTTTCCACTTCCTTGATGGATGAGGAGGCCAAACCACCACCGAGGACCTTGAGCTCGCGGATTCCCCTCGCCATGACTCATATGACGCCGTCGATGATCTATATCGGGATCCTGCTGGGAGTGAGACCGGGACCACTCCCCCTATTTCTGATTCTTTTAGTTATTCATCTCCTTTATTTCTTGATCCCATTTCTGTATCTGAGCCTGTGCGGGTTGAGTCTTCGCAGGTGCTTCAGGAGGACTTGGAGCTTTCAGCTCGAGTCATGGATGATAGCATCCTCTTTTGCGAGGAGGTTGATTCCTCCTCTGTTGAGGAAGCTCCATTTATCGCTTTCTCCTCCTGCAGACTCCCTGTAGACGATACCTTGCTAGGCAAGGATTTCTTTTGTGATAAGATGAGCGAGGACCAGTCCTCCTCCTCTTCTTATTTCTTATTTCCTCTACCTGTGTTGGGCAGGTATTACTATTTAGGTAGAGGGGTAACTGCTCTATCACTGTATCGGTACCCGTTACTGAAATGGATATTGGAACAGTTACCTGTGCACTTTTTATTTCATAGGCCCATTAGCTAGAACTGTTTAGAATGTAATAAGTCGTGCTGGGATGACAATAACCCCAGTACTTATCTTTCATTTCCTGCATTTTTATTTTCATGTCTATTTTTGTTTTAGCATTTCTTTTTGTATATTTTTCTTTTGTTTTTGCGGCGCTCACCCCTGCAGGTATTCTTGGAAAATTGCATTGGCAGGGTTGTGATTCTTCATATGGCGGGCCTGCTTCAGGTTTCCACGCATCTTCTGGTATGCTCACTAGCTGAGCATGGGGTAAACTCTTCCCTTAGCTCTTTATGATTTTAATTTCTCTATCTTATGATTTGTTGCTTAGTTTAAGTCTGGGGGAGAGATCTGTTACCTATTGCACGTACACATCTCATGTGCATACTAGAAGCTTTTATAGTTTTATTTTGATTAGTTCATTGCACTGCACACCACTGCACCCACTTGAGCGCGTGCTTAAATGTTAGTGTGCCGCGAATTAAACTCATTTCTTCGTTAGATTTGGGAAAATTATGGTGCTGACATAGGATTGTGAGACGGAGTAAAATGTTGGCCTTGTTGTGTTCCTAGTCAACTGCACTCGTCTCGTGTAGAAATTGGAGTAGATTTAATTTTTCTGTATGCTTTTAGTTTTATATTTTTCTAATTACGTAAATACTTTTTATTCTACTCAAAAGTTGGTGAATCCGGTGTGAATCCGACGGTAGCTTAGGGATGGGTGTAGACGGCTGTTAGGTTCGTATTGCTCGAGTCGGGAGGATGGATAGTCTTTCTCGTTGGCTAAGAACTTGCCCCAAGCTATTCTTGAAGCATGGGTATAGGTTAGTCATCCATGAGCGTGATGTAGGCCGTCATTTTGGCCCGGTTGATCTTTGTACCGTTCCTGACGTCTTATCCTCGCTAGCCTCGTTGTGCCTACCCCTCCTTTTGATTCAGCTCCACCATGATTTCACCAAAGCCTCATAGCCAATCCTAGTCGCACACTCAAGTTGAGCTTTAGTGTTTACATTTTAATGTTGGGGTGTGATGTGGTGTTATTACATGTGAAAATGTGGATGTGCTCCAATGTTATATTTGCTGAAATTGCAAAAATAAAAAGATGATTTGAATAAAGAAAAAAAAATATTTGTAAAAAAACAAAAAAAAGTGAAAAGTAAAAGTCAAATTGAAAATCATTTTGGAAATGTGATTATATTTGGAGTAGGCGGTGCACACACCCATATGTTAAAAGTTAAGTTTGGGGGTGTGGTGTACCCGCGTGTATTGTGCTTAGTAGAGGGATTTATTTTTATACTAGCTCATTTGGGTTAGGTGCATAACCTTCCTGTATATCTTTGTTTACCTCACCGAAACCCAAGCCCCATCTCTTCACCTACAGTCCTACTGATTCGTGTGTGAACCAAACCAGTGCCGTGGAGAGAATGTGAAAAGGCAAGCATATGGTCACCGACATTAGTGGATTCCTTTGGAGGTTATCCGGAGCCCCGATCTTCGGCAATGCTCGCCTAGCGATTAGTCTACTTTCTCCCTACGCGTGACCGAATGATTCACCGTGATTCCATTTTTGAGTAATAATAAAATTTTGAAACGCATTGTGAAAAGTATAAACTATTTTGTATACTTAGAAATTTCTTCTATTATATTTTTACGTGCGCGAGCATGCGACTTCGCATGGTACTTCGTATCGCAATATCTTTGTTAACTAGTATTTTTCCCAATCTGCTTAGATTTTGTTTGCTCGGGACGTGCAAACAGTTAAGTCTGGGGGTGTGATGAGTCCATGTTTTATACCTATTTTTGGACTCATCTGGGCTAGTTTTCACGTGTTTGCACTTCACTTTTAGTTCTATATCGTTCATATCTCATCTTATCTTTATTTCCATAGGAAGTGCACATTTATGCCTGTGGTTGTGTATTATGTTATTTTTATAGTTTGTACTCCCTTTTGTGATTGTCTGGAATGTCTGCACAGATTAGTGATTGGTTTTTCCTTTTGTTATAGGGGTCGTGTGCGTGTTCCGGGATGGTTGTGAAACAGGAATACTGTGCACGATCATGGGATATAATGCGCACGACCACTGGTCGTGCGCCCCTGATCGTGCGCACTACTCTACGTTTTCCAGAATCAGCCTGGGGTAAGCGCACGACCACTGGACATACTGCGCACGACCACCGGTCGTGCGCCACTGATCGTGTGCATTGATTCCTCTTTTCTGGAGTCCTGTCTGGGTAATCGCACGATCATTGGACTTAGTGCGCACGAACACTGGTCGTGCGCCACTACTCGTGCGCATTATCCCAGTTCTTCTTCCTGATATTCCATGCCAGTGCACACGAGCACAGGATATAGTGCGCACGACCACTGGTCGTGCGCCTGTGATCGTGCGCATTATTCATTTCTGCTTTTGTATAAATAGTGCAGGTCTCGCCCTAATCCAGAGATCCAGAGATCGCTCGTTTTCCTCCGCCGTTTTCCGCCTTCTCCGTCGTTCCCCTTCATCTTCCACCCTAGGGAGGTGCTCCGGGCAAGCTTTCACCGCCAAATCCGAGCCGGAGCTTCCTCTCGGCCTTCTCCTTCATCCGTGAGCTTCAAGTAGGGTTTAACGCCATAGCCATCAAGCAAAGGAAAGCTAGCAAAATTCGTCCGCTATCGTGAGACGAAGAAGACGGGCCATTGGAAGGTGGTGACAGCCCTTCTCTACCCCGGACGCAGTTGAGGACCGAGCTTGGACGCGGAATGACAACCCGACGATTCCAACCATGAATCCTCAGCAAGGCTTCGGATTCGGTCGATATCTTGACTTGTACTTGCTTTATTGTTGAATATTGGTGTTTTTAAACCTATTTATATTGATGAAGTGCACTGTGGTTGTTTATGTTATGTGTTTCATGTCTATGTGATTCCTATTTCATATTACTGCCTAAGTTGCTTGAGTTGCGCCTTATATTCGATCCACCATCCATCCACCCTTGCCGCACTAGCAGTTGCTAGTGGCGTGCGTTGCGAAGAGGTGCTTACGACCCTCATTCCGCCATTCTCACCACCTCATCCGCGAGCCTACTCTTCCATCCGCCTAGCGATTCGGTGCATAGCATCCCGACTAGTCTTCCATCCCGCCTGGCGATGCATCTCATAGCGGCGTTGCATAGGAGTAGTTGTTAGTATTTTATTTTCTGTTTCCGCAACATCAAAACCTCCCCTTAGTTAGCTCCTACCTGAGGACTTCAATCTCAAGTCTTCCTCGAAATTAACTCCACCTTACTGTGTTCCTTGTGAGATCGATACTTGGGAAAACCCCCATTTTATATTACTTGTGCGACTGGTTCACTGCCGTGATCTTAAGCATCAGTCCTCAAGGCCCAGAGAACCGCGGGAAGCTGTTCCACCCAGCTCCCCTTCAGATTTTCCACCTTCTTCTTTAGAAGGTTGACAATGATCTTGTTCGCGGCTTCCACCTGCCCGTTGCTCTTGGGGTGGTGGATCGAGGCGAACCTGAGGTCGATCCCAAGCTGCTCGCAGAAGCTGGTAAATTCCGTGCTGGCAAACTGGGGCCCACTGTCCGTGACAATGGCCTGAGGGAGCCCATGACGGCAGATGATCTCCCCCCACACAAAGTTCCTGATGACCTGGGAAGTTACCTTGGCCAGCTCCTTCACTTCCAACCACTTTGAGAAATAATCGATCATCACCAGTAGGAACCTCCTCTTCCCACTGGCCTGGGGGATCAGTACAACCAAATCCATTTCCCAAATGGCAAAGGGCCAGGGGGCTGTGATACTTTTGAGTCGCTGAGCCGGTTGTAGCTGGAGGGGAGCAAACAGCTGACATTTATGGCACCTTCTTGCGAACTCTGTTGCATCATGGCCCAGGGTGGGCCAGAAGTACCCCTGCCTGACAATCCTCCCTTCCAGGGTCCGACTCCCGGAGTGAATCTCACACTCTCCGGAGTGGACTTCTTCCAAGATTCTTTGCACTTCCCTCTCGGCCACGCATCGAGCCAACTTCCCTGAGAGTGTCTTTTTGTACAACTGCCTATCCTGGAGGAGGTAATACGTCGACTTGCGCCTGAGCTTTTTCTTATCTACCCCCTCCGGATACTCTCTCGTGGAAAGGAAAGTTACAACCGGGTCCATCCATGAAGGCCGATGTTCTACCTTCATAAGCTCTCCTTCATCGATGGAGGGGCGGAATAGGTCGGTAATGGTACCCCCCACCCGAGGACCGTGCTTTGTGAGTTGATCGACCTGCTCATTCTCCTCCCGGGGACGTGCTAGATGGAGAAAGTTTTGAACGTGCCAATGACTCCCTTTACTTTGGCCAAGTATAGCCGCAGGGTAGGCTCTCTCGCCTCGAACTCTCCATTGATCTGGGAAGCTACCACCATGGAGTCGGTAAGGACCTCCACGTCCGACACCCCCAGCTCCCTGGCCAGGCACAGCCCTGCTATCACGGCCTCACACTCGGCCTGATTGTTGGTGATGGGAAAGTGCACCACCACCGTCTGTTCAATTCTAGTTCCCTGGGGACTCTCCAAGATCACCCCCACTCCTAGGGAATGCCTCCCTGAGGCGCCATCCACCTTCACCTTCCAAGGAGTCAGGCGAGTGAGCTCTTCCTCTGCTACCTCAATCATATAATCATCCAAGAAGTCGGCCATCGCTTGAGCTTTGATCGAGAGGCGGGGGACGAAGGAGACGTCGAATTCACTCAACTCCACCGACCATTTGGCCAGCCTGCCAGAGTGCTCCACCCCCTCAAAGATGTTACAGAGGGGGTGGTCAGTCACCACTCGAATTGAGTGTGCCTGGAAATAGGTTCGCAGCCTTCGGACTGAGATGACCAGGGCGAAGGCTAGCTTCTCCAAAATTGGGTAACGGAGCTCGGCCTTCCTCAGGACCCGGCTCACGTAATATATGGGGAGTTGCTTCTTCCCCCTCTTCACGAACTAGGATAGATCTTAAGGCCTCCGCCCCGATCTTGAGGTATAAGAATAGGTCTTCCCCTTCCTTTGGCCCTTGGAGCAGCGGAGCCTGGGTCAACTGCATCTTGAGAGCCTGGAATGCCTCCTCGCACTCCTTGGTCCATTCGAACTTTCGACCACCCCTTAGTGTTTTGAAGAAGGGGGAGCACTTTTCCCCCGCCCGGGAGAGAAACCTACTTAGCCCTGCCAGATTCCCTGTCAGCCGCTGTACCTCCTTAGTGTTCCGCGGTGATCCCAGCTCCATGATAGCCCTAACCTTATCAAGATTCGGCTCAACTCCCGCTGGGGTGAGGAGGTGCCCCAAGAACTTCCCCCTGGTAGCCCCGAAGACACACTTCAGGGGGTTCAAACAATATTGTACTTGAACAGGGTGGCGAAGGTCTCCTCTAGGTCCTGGAAGTGAGAGTCCACATCCTGACTATTGATCATAAGATCATCCACGTACACCTCCAAGTTCTTCCCTTTTTGTTCCTTGAAAACCCTGTCCATCATCTTTTGATAGGTCGCCCTTGCATTCTTTAGCCCGAAGGGAATCATCTTGTAACAGTAGCATCCATCCCACATGATGAACGAGACATCTTTGACGTCTGGGGGGTGCATCCTGATTTGATGATAACCTGAAAATGCATCTAAAAAACTCATCACCGAAAAACCAAAGGCTGAGTCAACCAACGCGTTGATCCGAGGCAAGGGATAATAGTCCTTAGGACAAGATTTAATAAGCAAGGAGAAATTGATACACATACGCCACCAGTCATCCCCTTTTTTCACCATGACTACATTTGAGACACAGCCGGGGTATTGGATCTCGGATATGAAGCCGGCCTTGAGAAGCTTTGCCACCTCCTCTCTGATGGGCTCCGCCAGCTTGTCCGTAGTGGACCTCTTTTTTTATTGGATGGGGCATGTTCCCGGGTCCAAGTTGAGGCGGTGGCAAGCCACATCCGTGTCAACCCCCGGCATCTCCGCTGCGCTCCATGTGAAGATGTCCACGTTCTTCTGGATGCATTCCAGCATCCTGCCTTGGTCCTCCGGGGTCAGCCCTCCGCTGACATGGAGCTTCTCCACCCTGCCTTCTCGAGTGTGAACCTCCAGCTCCACCACCTCTTTTGCAGCTTCCAACCGGGACTGATCCCCAAATTCTTCAACACCCCTCTCCTCCAGGACGAGGGCCTCTACCTCCACCTCTTTTTCCACAGCCATTGCCTCAGCCGACTCCTCCTGATCTCCTCCTGCTGTCTATATCACGACGCAGCCCTCCGCCTCCAGGTCCTCCCTACCAGCTTCCTGTTCCGCCTCCTCCATCCTTCGCTCCATCTCCTTGGCACCCTCTTGCCAATAGATGGAGTTCACGACGGTGACGTAGCATTCACGCGCCACTTTGGGGTCCCCATGACCCTGGCATGAATCCCCTCGGTATTGAACTTCAAGCACTGATGGAATGATGAGGGGATGCAGCAGAAGGCACTGATAAGTGGCCTCCCGAAGATGGCACTGTAGCTACTGGGGGCATCCACGATGACGAACCTGCAGTTCCTAGACTGCCCCCCAGGGTGACATGGAGGCCTACTCCTCCCTCTACTTCCTTTCTCTCCCCTGAAAATCCGAACAAGGGTCCATCTAAGTCCAACACCCTCTTCGCCTTCACCTTCATTGCGTCAAACGCCTTCCTAAAGACGACGTTGACGGAGCTTCCGTTGTCGATGAGGATCCGGGAGACGGAAAAATTTTCGATGGCTGTCTAGATGAACAAGCGCATCGCAAAATGGATCCTCGTGATCTGGCATGTCGCTCTTGGAGAAGGTGATCCTCTCTTCTGGGGGTGGGGTTTGGGACGTGGAGGAAACGCTCCGACGATATATGGTGTGGAGGCTCGCCTTCCGGGAAGCCTCGACCCCCACCCCCCCACCCCCACCTCGTGGATCACTCTGATCCCTCCTCGGGTTCCAACGTCCACCCGATCTTCGCAACGGTCCTCCTCTTCCCGAGTCAGGACCTCCTCGATCCTCACTTCCAGACGCCCCTACTGTTGTTTCCTATTCCCTCTCATTTCGAGGAACTCCGGGCACGTGGCTGTGGCGTGCCCCTCCTCTTGATGAAAGTCGCAATAGGGTAACTCCCCCCTAACTTCTCTCCTCCTCCTCTTTGCTACTCTCCTCCTCTCCCCCATGGTTATGGTCATAGCCTCTTCTTAATCGGGGAGTCGGGGCCTCTGGGCCTGCCTCCAGCTCGGGGGGTGGAATTGATCTGGCCCCTGCCCTTGCCACTCGGGCCTCCAGCCCAGCCGATGGTCGGGCTCCTGATGCACCCATCTGGGCTGCTGCCCTTAGAGCTGCCTCTCCTCCCTCTGTCAGGACTCTCCTCTCCTCTCCTCATATCCTCTTCCTCCTCTCGACTCCCTCTCCTCCTATGTGGCCCACCTGGCCAGCTTCCGCGCAAACTCTGGGTTTGACGCCTCCCCGTCAACCTCTCTTGCCGCCCTCTCCATTAGCTCCTCATAGAAGAGAGGTGGGATTCTCTTCAGCTCCATCTAGAATAATCCTTGTTGCAGGCCTGGGTGAAAGCCATCATCAAACTATGGTCTGGCATCTCCAAGACCTGGGTGACCTCCTCCTGGAACCGATCCACGTAGCTTCCCAACGTCTCGTTCACTCCCTGCTTGATGTGGAACAGGGACTCTGACTCCTTCTTCCTCCTCTTTGAGGTACTGAACCTTAGCATGAAGCCCCGACGTAGGTCCTCAAAGCAGTAGATTGAGCTGGCCGGCAGCTGATGGAACCACCCTCTTGCCTTCTCCTTGAGGGTGATGGCGAAGAGTCGACATTTGAAGCCGTCCAACATCTGTCTGATTGAGACTACATCCTCGAACCATTGGACGTGTTGGACGAGGTCTCCCTTCCCGGTGTAGTAGGACATTTCAGGTTCCCTGAACCCATCTGGAACCGGGGCAGAGGAAACCAAGTCACTGAAGGGGCTTCCTCCCGCTACTGGGCAAGTTGGTCCATCTCATGAGCCCAACTCGCTGAACCGGCCTCCGCCTGCCGATCCGAGGAAGAGCTCGCGCCCGGGGAGCTCACACTCCCGGCCTTCATCGGCAACCTCCTTCCCAGCTCTCCTGTCGGGGGCGTCCTCGCCCAGAGAGGGGGCAGCTGCGATCTGAACTGCTGGAGTTGAGCACTTAGCCTGCGTGCCAAGTGCGAACTTGACAAGGTTCAGAACCTCGTTCCTGAAATCCTCGAGCATCCCTACTGTGGTAAGAGGCGGGGGGGGCAACGAGTCCGGCCTGTCAGATCCCAGTCCTCCCATCATCTAGCTTGCTGAAGTTTTTTTGCACTGACCACGCTCCACGCTCACCGCACCAAAATGTTGAAACCGAAAATCGGTCTCGGTGGAGTTCGCCCTCGGGGAAGTGGTGATTGCGCGCCTACTTCACTCCTGCAAGCAAAATAACAAAAGAGACAACGGAAGAACCAACCCAAGGTCTCGGCGGGGAGGACCCACCACATACCCGAAAGATCTGAGAGCGCTGCCCCTCCTTAGCCAAAGGTCGAGCTAAGGTACCCTCAGAAAGCACTTGAAAACTGGAGCAAAAGAGCACATGAAGCATGCATTCTGGGGTATCCCTTGGGTCCTATTTATAGTTTTCAGAATCCGAATTGCCAATAACCAAACTGAACTGACCTGAAGTTACCAAAATACCCTTGGTTGAGTCTGCCAACAGCCAAACTCTGCTGTTTTGAAGGGCTATGGGCAGACCAGCGGGGGCAAAACAGTAAAAAGTACCTCGTGGATCCAGGCGAGCTGGGGAGCCTGGCCACCTCGGCAGATCCGGCTCGCCTACTGTTGCTGAGCTCCGTTGCAAGAGCACGAGCTGGGATGGCGAGCTCGCCCGTCCGTCGGCCTCTATTAGTCGATCTTAGCCCGACGAGTCTTGACTTAGCTCGACAAATGCCGAGCTCGCGGTCGACGAATGCCGAGCTCGGGTTCGGCTTCTCCATGCCAAGCTCGCCCACTATCTTCAGATTCCTCTGCTAGGCTCGCCTGTTACTTGGATGATTTGAACCGACCGGTCTGGTTCCTGGCGACCTCACTCGCTGGATACAGGGTTGTACATATAGAGGCATGCTTATGGATCTTATAAAGACATGTATGTAATAGTTATAATGGATTGGAATAATCATTCAAATTCTAAATATCCAGGATTGTATTATCCAGTGAACACAATTTATGGCTACTGTTATCCAGGTTTGTTGGATCTATATCTGTCTTCTCCTATTATTTTTACTTTTTTTACAAAAATTTTAAGTTTTGTTCACAGGATTTGATAGCTCAATGGGAGATTGGGAGGATGGCGACTATTATGTTGGAACTGATGGATTTGATAGCTCAATGGCATAAAGGAAAGTATATACTCCCATATTTGAATGATTCTTATAGATTTTATAAAGATATATATCTGTCTTCTCCTATTTATGTTTTGATTAGGCAAAACAACTATATTTTTATTTGTCATTGTGTCTTGACAAGAGTAAGTATCATGATGAGATAAAATGAATAGGTTTCTACTCCCATATTATTGTAATTTCAGCTGAGCAAATAATTCATAAAGGAAAGTATATACTCTATTTTGTGCCTTTGAAATTCACAAAGCTCTCCATGAAGAATTGTTTTCATAATTTCTATGCCAATAGATTTTGTTGCAGTACTATATTATAATGAGGGGAGCACATGTCTAGCATTATAGTATTTTGAATGTGTTTTTTTTTAAAAAAACATAAATTTGTATTTACCACGGCTTGTAACTGTGGCAAATAGTTTTTAAAAATGATTAGTTCACTTTTAGCAAGGATTTCATACCGTGGCTAATAGTTGGCTTATTTGCCACGACAGGTTTTTCCCATGTCTAATACTATTTGGTACGGCCAATCTGTGGCTTAAAATTTTTAGCCACGCTGACTTTAGAGACAGAGTTTTCCTGTGTCGAGACCGTGGCTAAAGCTTTTTAGCCACAGTTTTGGACTATTTGCCAGGGCAATTTGCCCTGTCCAAGAGTCTGTTTTCTAGTAGTGTCCCCCCAGCTTCCTGGAGCCATTAATCGGCGGAAGATAAAAGGGATAACTTCTGGATGTTGAACGCAACTTTTAGGGTGTCATTCAAAAATAAAAGGAGCGGTTGGATTTCATCTTCTTCACCATTACTACCGAGAAAAAACTTGAAGTCTTCCAGCAGAACAAAAAAGTTCAGTTAGATGTACCATTTTTTTGCTACATCAAGATCAGAAATACTTCTGATAAAGAAAGAGAGGAGAGGCTTCGGTCTTCTGCAGGTTTAGTTAGTGTTTGAAGATCTCAAGACCTAGTAGATCTTTAGTCTTCTACAGCAAGTTCACAAACCACATTCTGAGTTACTTCCAGCAGAGGCAACCTTCTATTGAAGAATATCTTCCTAGTGTTGTGAAGATAGATAGAGCTGAGATAAGTCAGCTTTAGGTGTTGACACAGAAATTTCTCTGTGTCAAATTAATTAAAACCACTGTATTTCTGTAGGATCCTTTTGGATCTGAGCTGTAGGGCTCTTGAGCCTGAGGTAGGGAAACTTTGCCTAAGCTGTAGGAGAGTGATACTCTCTGAGTGTAGGATTCAGCTTGGATCTGAGGTAGGTGATCTTTTGATCACTAAGCTGTAGGGCTTTTGAGCCTAAGGTAGGAGAGTCATTCTCTCTGTGTTGTGGGGCATTTGTGCCTGTGCTGTAGGATCTTTTGGATCTGAGGTAGGACATTTGTGATTGAGATGTAGGAGAGTCATTCTTTTTGAGGTAGGTAAGCAGTTGATCACTGAGTTGTAGGGCTTAGTTCCTGAGCTATAAGTCTTGGAGGAGACTGAGATATCCAGAGGGATCTGAGATATAAGCTCTTTGAGTTGAGTTTTAGAGAAGTGTCTTGTCTAATTGAAAGTTAGAAAGGTGGGAGAAGAGTGGATGTACCCATAATCTGGAGAACCACTATATATTCTGTGTGTATTTTTCTGTGTTGTTTATTTATTGCAGGTTCTTGAAAGCTGATAACTGCTAACACACTAAGCACTTAAGGAAGAAAATTAAAGAAAGTCATAAGATACTAACAAACCTATTCACCCCCTCTAGGTTGCAAGCTACCTTAAAAACAAAGACTTTCAGTCATAGCCCCAGATTGTTATTTTGTTCCATGGTCACTTTTCAATTTGACCACAGTACAGTCTAGTTCATTTTGGATGGACTTGACAAAAGTCATAAAGATATCTAGGGTATCTTATTTCTTCCTAAGGAATAAAACACATATAAACCTAGAGTGATCATCTATAATCACAAAGGAGTACAACTTCCCTCCTAAGCTTTAAATGAGCATAGGAACACATAGATTTATATGCAACACGTAAAGACACCTTATAGAGTTTTTAGAGACAATGCTCTTAAAGGTGGCCCTAGTTTGCTTGTCCATTTAACATGCATGACATGGGCCCTCTTTAACACATATGAGATTAGGACTATCTCTAGCTAAGTTTTTTTAAAAAAATTGTCTGTTTAATGTTTTGTAATTAATATTAGAAAGACTCTTGTGCCATTGAACATAAAGAGGCTCTTTCTCATTAACTACCAGACATACTAGAGTGGAAGAATTATGTCAAATAAAATCTAAGCAATAAACATTTTTACTCCTAGTGCCTGAAAGAATAATCTCTAAGTCAGTCGACTTTTTGATCAGATACTTATTATTATGAAACTCAAAGATATAGCCTAAGTCATATAGTTGACTTATGCTTAAGAGGTTGTGTTGCAACCCCTCTACATAAGTTACCCTTGTAATTGAGATTATGCTATTAAAAATCATACCATAACTTTTGGTGACATAATCCTTGAGAAGACTCCTTATCTCAGTCCATGCTTCATAGGAGCATAATCCTTGAGAAGACTCCTTATCTCAGTCATGTGTTTGGAACACTCACTATCCAAGTACTCAATTTGCTTTAGGTTGTTACTTGAACTAACCTGTAAGATAGAATTCATTTTACCTTAGGAGCCCAAAGGAATTTGGGTTCTAGGTCCTTATTAGTAATAAAAATAGCATTTTTGTTGGGAGCAACTATAGCAGGAAAGCTCTTCTTTGCCTGTGGCACAGAGGGATTGTGCCAACAATCTATAACAATATCCCACTTTACCACAACACCAACACTGAAAAATATTATATCTTCTCTTCTGAACATTCTTGGAAGATGATGGAGTATGAGAATGTCTATGTTCAACAAAGAGAGCACATGCATTCTTCCAATCTCTTTCAGCAATCACCTAGTTGTGTGCTCGACGATAACTATTCTTACGCAGCGATATTAGCTTGTCAACAATAGATGCCAGCTTGGTAGCTGACATTGTGTTGATGACATATGATATTGCCTTATGAGAATGAGTTATGGCTGTGCCAGCAACTTGCTTTTTCATCGGAATGGGTTTGGAAGGTGCTGCGTCTTTACCCTTGAGTGTAGTGGCTGGTGTACCAAAAACAAATTGTATATAATGACCCATTTTAATTTTCTCATGGGGAGATTTCAAAGCACCCAACTCCATGCCCTTTCTATCTCCATAGTTATGTGCACTAAGGCCCTTACTATAGGAAATTCCATTTTTCCAGTGACTATACATACTATCATGGTCATACATGTTAGAAGGAAGAAGAACCATTTAAAAGTTAGTTTAAGGCTTAACAGTAACTGCCTTTGTAACGGCCCGGCCCCTGCCCCGAAGGGACTTACCAGGACACCATGGCACCGCTACACATATCGGCCTGGTCCCTGCCCCGAAGGGACATACCAGGACACTATGGCACTGATACCAGGCTGCAGCCCAAGCACCCCAACCCCTCTCCCTCCACAGGCGGGTTGTTGGTGGCCACAGCCTCCCTTTGATGAGTGAAATTATCTGGTTAAGCGGACAGCACGGGGACTTCTCAGGAGGTCACCCATCCCAGTACTTCTCCGGCCCGAGAACGCTTAACTATGGAGTTCTTTCAACTCTCATCACCAATTGAAAGAACTTCATAGTTAAGCGTGCTCGAGCCGGAGAAGTACTGGGATGGGTGACCTCCTGGGAAGTCCCCGTGCTATCCGCTTAATCGGAGAATTTCACTCATCAAAGGGAGATTGTGGCCACCAACAACCCGCCTGTGGAGGGAGAGGTGTTGGGGTGCTTGGGTTGCAGCCCGATATCGGTGTCATGGTGTCCTGGTATGTCCCTTCTGGGAAGGGATTGGGCCGATATGTGTAGTGGTGCCATGGTGTCCTGTAAGTCCCTTTGGGGCAGGGGCCGGGCCAATACAAAAAAAAAGTGCACTTTTTATTGCAACGTCCCATGGGTCGTCTATGGGTCGCAGCCCACTAGGCCTCCGTTAGATCGTTACTGGGCTGCAGCCCAAGCACCCCAACCCCTCTCCCTCCACAGGCGGGTTGTTGGTGGCCACAGCCTCCCTTTGATGAGTGAAATTCTCCCGTTAAGCGGACAGCACGGGGACTTCCCCGGATGTCACCCATCCCAGGACTTCTCCATCCCGAGCACGCTTAACTATGGAGTTCTTTCAACTCTCATCACCAATTGAGCTACAAACCACGTTAACACGATTGAACTCTTGAATGTCCACTTAGGAATGCATGCAAAGACACCTGTTTGGGGAACCTATGCATTCCTGGTATTGCTTTTGGCAATATGTTTGTAGCTTACTTGTGTATTTTACGACTGTAGGCGACTAGTACGATGGCGTGGCAGCAGGAACCCCACCATTCGATGGGAAGTATGACATTAATTGTGGTACCAACATCTCCTCCATCGATAGAGATGGCTCGACTGATTTGTTGATGTGGTGTTTGCAATGCTCAAGGCTTACCAAGAGGGACGGGTTCAACCCTCTGACCCGGTCATGCGCTCCATGCCGGTCAGTGTAAGTGAGCAGACGGCCAGGGGAAACACATCAGTTTCGTCATTGAACATGTGCTTGAGCCAAGGAGATGACTCGGTTGAGGATTATTTTCACGCATTTGTTGCAATGAGACAACAACCAAAGTTTGTGTTTGAAACCGAGGAGACGAAGATCAATCGGTTTTACGATGGGCTACGTCAGGAACTCCGTTTCTTGTTGATGGGTCCTATGTTACTGGAATTCCAAGCATTGGTGGAGTGAGCTAGACTATTGGAAATGGACTTGACAAGGGCCCAGCAAATGCCTGTGAGAGCCCAGCAACTACCTGCGATCAGGGAAGTGAGAGCACCAAGGGTTGGAAAGTCTGCTCACCGCAAGAGGCAGAGACGCGAGACTCGTACTTGTTATACTTGTGGCAAGGAAGGACATATTGCTCGAGACTGTTGGGGTGGTGCTCAGCAGCAAAATAAGCAGTACAAGTGTTACTTGTGTGGTGAAGCAGGACATAAAGCCCGAGATTGTCGAGGTGGCTCTTAGAGGGAAATAAAGAAGAAGGCAATGTCGACTTGATGTACAAAAATATTGTGTTACTCATGTACTTGTAGACTAGGCATGTGTTGTCTGTACAATAATCAGTGTTGCATGGCAGTTTCCACTGCTACATTTGTGCTATATGCGTACAATACATGTATGTGTGGAATAAACGTGTTTGTACGGTAGTCGTGAATACGAATGGACAGTTGATTTTCTATTACATGGGGACAATTTCGAGCATAATTGTCAGGAGTGGTTGACAAATGGTTGAGCAGAATATAGGAGCGTCTTATGTGGAAACAGGAAAAGCAGTGGTGAAGTCCTCTGCATCCCAGACGCACTCCTACACCTTGACTCCTGGCCATTAAGCATAGTGAAGTTATCACAAGTGCGCGATAACATCGTTGTTTGCTTCTCTGATTACATACTGTGTATGTATCCTGTGTGTGTGATGTGTGCGCCATAGGCTTTGCTAGGACTTGGAATACATTGGTGAGAGAACGTTTGATCGTGGATGGATGTTCTTATCGAACGAATGGTTTGCAGCTGACAGATATAGGTTGCACTGTGGTGGTGCAACTTGGACATCGGGAACTGTGTTTGGACGCACCTGCGCTGCTGATATGGGAGCTTGCGGATGTGTTGTGTTTTCGAAGGATCTTCCTGGGCTACCACCCCAGCGAGAGATCGACTTCTGTTCTATTGGTCCCAGGTACGAAATCTGTGGCCCACTCGTTGTATCCCGTCACGCTGAAGGAATGACTGAGTTGAAAATCCAATTGCAAGGGTTGCTAGCGCAGGGATGTATACACCCAAGTATGTCACCTAGGAGCGCACCTATTCTTCTTGTGAAAAGGAAAGATGGTGATTTGGAATTATCTATTGATTATCTTGAATTGACTAAGCTGCAATAAAGGAGTACGCAACCGATTCCACGAATTGGTCGATCAACTGGTGGGATCAACCGTCTACTCCAAGTTGGATGGGAACTCTAAAGAATACCAGTCAAGCAGTCAGGAAGACGAGAGTCTCAAGATCACATTTGGCACCGTATGAAGCTCTATATGGTCAGAAGTGTCGTACACCGTTAGCCTGGATAGAAGCAGGCGAAGTCAGAGTGTATAGACAGAAATACATCGAGGAAGCGAACTCGACGATACACACTATTTGTGAAAGGCTACTGATAGCCCAAGAGCGTCAAGCAAAATCCTACAACGCCACGTACTGGAACGTGGAATTCGCAGTAGGCGACTGGGTATACTTGATGATCAAACCCTTCAAAGGCGTGTCCAGGATGCGACGTCTGAAAAAGTTGAGTCCCAGATACCTTGGTCCATTTGAAATAGTCGAGCGAGTTGGAGAGGCTGCATATTGGCTAGCTCTTTCAGCAGACTTGGGTGGATTATATGATGTGTTTCACATCTCGGTGCTTCAGAAGGTCGTTAAAGATCCAGCTCAGGTGATCGAGAATGATCGTGTGTCGGTGGAGTATGGGCTAACGACAAAGGTTCAGCCCATTTGAATCGAAGATCGTGCTGATAAATAGTTACGGAATAAGACGGTCGGGATCGTCAAAATCCGGTGGGATAATTGCGGCCGTAAAGAGCTCACATGGGAGAAAGAGCAGACCATACAAGCTGAGTTTCCCGAGCTCTTTGTGTAACTATTGTGCAGTGCGTGTCACGTTGTATTGGACAATTGTGGAATAAAACCTCTTCTGTTGAGTTCCTTACTTTCTGCAAATTTCGGGGACGAAATTTTTGTAAGGAGGGGAGGGTTGTAACACCCTAAATTTCAGAGTTGGGCAAAATTGGGTGACACGGCCTGTGACACGGGTGTGTCCCAAGGCGTGTCCTGCTCGGGTGAGTAGCCGGTGAGTGTTTGATGAAAATCAGTTCGACGAGGAATGAGGGCACACGCCCTCTGACACGGGCGTGTTAAAGGCTGTGTCCTCTTGTAACACCCCCTATCCGTCGCATAGCATATAGCAGTAGGTCTGGTCGGGGCCCGATGCCATATATCACAGACAGACCGGGTGGTTACTCAATGAAATACCATCCAACTAATAACCAACGTCCTACACAGAGTCAATCTAGCGGAAGCAATTATTGAAAGTTGCAAGTTAAAGAACTCAGCCACAATCATGAATGTCCACTACAAAACCCAACAGGAATGAAGTACAATACACAAGTACAATGGACTTAAGGCCTTACATTTGTTTACTCAAATTACATGGTTTGCGAACCTCGGCACGTAGGCCGGTCGCACATGAATAAAGCAAGTAAACACTCAATATTTAGGCCTTCGAGGGTCGGCTCACCAACATGGGTTTTTGCCCGCTAACTATCGCTTGGTCCTATAGCACCTGCAAGCAACAAGTCACCACAATGGTGGCAAACAAAGGAAACAGTCAGCTATGCTGAGCAAATTATAACGATCTCGCCCCCAAACTCGGGGCGGCGATGCTCCTTCCCTGAACTTTATTAGCATAACCAAGCATTATAGAGTAATAAAACTACATCACAGGCGTAGGCACGCACGGCCACACACCCCATGCTCTAAGGGCACATTCTCGGTGAACCCGGTCAAAACCACGGTCTCACCACTGCCGCTTGGACGGTACATCTCGTGAGCATTTGAGTCTTTCAGGCAGAAGTCACGTCACTTGAAAAAATCGATATCCTAAGACCCGACATCTATGTCATCGGTAGGCCTCTAACACCGAACCGCATAGAGCAGGAATGGTTCCACTAAACCCATTCCTCACCTCGCCATGACACTTAAATTTATCAGCGCGGGTCAAGCTTCCCCGAAGCCCGTGAATCGAACACACAATATTACATAACCCAGTTATGTACAAGTTGGCTCCCAGGACACCAAGACGGCAGAATCACGCATCTGCCTAGTTTCCTGAGTGCACCTCGAGGTTAGTCCCCAAGACTCCCTGTTGTAATCTACCGCGAAGAAAACCCAAATAACAAACATTTGCGCGGAGTCTTCTCCGGCCATTCATGCAATGCAACATCACCGATCCAGACCAACTTGTCCGGGTAGGCTTCACATATCATGCCTATATCTGTTCTCGATTATGGACTCTACATGTATACAATGAGGACTATTCATGTCTACCCAAAGGAACGCCTCAAACTCACCGCAAACTCGCGAGAGCGGGCTTCCTATACAAAGGAAAAAAGGACTTCACATGTCCTAGGATGAGAATCGTTACCCTAGCATTTTTCCTTGGCGCCATGGAAATGTATGCGGATGAAAAGCACCGCAATCTCCTCGCCTCCATAGATCCGAAGTCGGCTTGCAATTTGAAGCCCCGAAGCTCCACCGGTGACCGGATCTAGCCTCCTTTTTTCTTTCTTGCTCTCCCCTCTCTCTAAACTTTAGAAAGAGAATAACCCAAGTGAAATGGGGTTTTCAAAGCCCTAAACCCAGGTATATCTCAGCAGGAACAACCCCCAGCCGTCGGATCCCAAAATAAGGAAACGGACGGCCACGATTCGGGCTTGAAATTCAAAATCTGCGCCGAACACGGCCTGTGACACGCCCGTGTCCAGAGCCGTGTTCCCCATTCGCCGTCGAAATGATGCGTCCCGAAAAGAACACGAGCACCCGACACGCCCGTGTTTGACCTGACACGCCCGTATCATCCAGTACACACTCGTGTTCCCGGGCATGTTCCTCCGTCGACATAGGACCAACACCAACCCTAGAAGCACATGGGTCTTGGACACGTCTGAAAGAAATTGTACCTAATCACCTAGAGGGGGGTGAATAAGTGACTAAATCTTTTTACACTTTTTTAGGCAGAATTCAGATTATATCACAGAGTTATAATTACTTTAACACAGAAATCAATCAGCAATCACAGAATCACACATGCACATAGTGGACACACAGATTTATAGTGGTTCCCCAAGTTTTGGGTACATCCACTTTCCCCCTTCACCTATCTAGTAGTGTACTAGATTCGGTCAAACTCCTCCACTATCTCAGATCCTCAGATCTTACACTCAGAACCCCAAAACAGGTTCCTACAGCTCAGGCCCAAGGCCCTACAACTCAGTCTTCTCCAAAGACCTACACTCAGCCACAAGGCCTACACTCAGCCATAAGGCCTACACTCAGCCACAACAGGCCTACACTCAGAGAAACAGATCTCCTACACTCAGGCACAGAGGCCCTACCACTCAGCCTTTATAATTGCAGGCTTACAACTCAGATCCCTAAGGATCCTACAAGAAAATAAGAATACAAAGAATATACCTATAACTCAGAGAAAAGAGAGATGAGTTGATAGGTTCTTGATGAGTTCTTGGAAGAACTCTGCTGAGAACAATCTCACTTGGCTTTTCTTCAAAGCTTCTTGAATGTAGAACACAATAGGATTGATTCTCTGCAGCTGATCTTCAATCACTGCAACTTAAGATTCAGAACTAGGTCTGAACACTTTTTCACAGCCTGGTTCCAACGGCTGTCTTCTTGGATGGAGCTCTCCCTCTCCAACTTCTTAGATCTTCACTTGATTCTTCAATGAATAGCTAGATCTTGTGTGTATCACTTGATGTGTTGATCATCTCTTTCTGTTGACAGTATAAGCCTATTTATAGGCCTTCTTCATGGTGACCGGCTGATCCGGTTCCTAACAGCTTTCTGACAACTCTGACAGGTGCAGTAGACCGGCTGGAATGGCAGCTGTCAAGTCATCCAGTTAGTTCTTGAAATAACTGTAACTGTCTGAAAGTGTCGAGACAATCTGTCTTTAAGTGTCGACACTTATAGACTAAGTGTCGACACAAGTTAACTAAGTGTCGACACTAGCCTTCAAGGTGTTGACACAACTCCTTATGTTGTAGAATTTATATCTCGACACTGCTTCTTCATCATGTGTCGACACTGATATTGAGTGTCGACACAACTCCTTATTCTTCAGTACTTAGTTGAATTCTTGTAAGTGTCGACACAACACCTTTGTGTCGACACATCTTCATGTGTTGAACTTGTTCAGTGTCGACACATCTTCTTTGTGTCGACACATGCCTTCTGTGTTGATACTTGCCGAGTGTCGACACTGCTCCTTGTGTCGACACATTCTTCTTCTATTGAGACTTTGGCTGAGTGTCGACACATCTCCTTAGTGTCGACACTTGTACTTAGAAGTTTTTTGTTGAACTTTGCTGAGTGTCGACACAGCCTCCTAGTGTCGACACTTTCTTCATGTATTGAGTCTTCTATTGTGTGTCGACACATTCTTCATTGTGTCGACACTTTCTTCAAGTGTTTAGTCTTCTGCTGTGTGTCGACACATTCTTCATTGTGTCGACACTTTCTTCAAGTGTTGAGTCTTCTACTGAGTGTCGACACATTCTTTATTATGTCGACACTTATACTTAGACTCTGCTGAAATTTGCTGAGTGTCGACACAGCCTCCAAGTGTCGACACTTTCTGATGTAGACACAGTTCTTCTGGGTGTCGACACTGCTTCTAAGTGTCGACACTTCTTCACTGGACATTTCTTCATTGAGTGTCGACACAGCCTTCATGTGTCGACACTTTCTGTCTGGTGTCGACTCTGCATCCCTGGTGTCGACACAATTACTCCAAGTGTCGACACTGCTTGCCTAGGTGTCGACACAAGTCTTCTTAAGTGTCGACACTTTCCTTCTGGGTGTCGACACATGGACTTAGAAAACTTTCAGCTTTCCCTGCAAATACTTAACCTGCACAAGGCAACTCAAAATACATCAAATACATTTTGATGTATATCATTGAGTAGGGTGAGGCTTCTTCAAATCAGGTACATTTAAACCAATGTACCCAATAATCTCCCCCTATTTGGAGAAGTCATAACCCTTAGTCAATGATATATACCATACATAACAAAATCACAGTATGATGTAAACAGGATTATACAATCATGGAAAACATAAACATGTATTAAACAAACATGTATACATATATATCATCTCAGAACAATTATGAAATAGATTTATCACACAGCACATTGTTCTAACAACTTTGTCATATTCATTTTACAAAAGTTTACAAAGTGTTTAAAATCAAAATATTACAATTGTAAACTAAAGAGAATTCTATTCTATTTTTGCTCAGCATCCTTGATCATTATTCCCTTTCCAAACTGTATCTTGGCTTGTATAGGGGCTTCAGCATCTTCAGTATCAGTAGGCTTCTTCCCTTTCAGATCCTTCTTCTTTAGCTCTTCAGCCTTAATCTTCTGCCTCTCAAAGTAATGATAAGGCTTGGAAAAGTACTTGCTAGGCTCCTGGGCAGTAGGAGGTAGCTTTCCCATCTTTGCCTTTCTTCTATATTGCACTATGGCTTCTTGCCTGTTTTCATGCTTTCTCCATTCTAGTTCAGAATACCACTTGTTTCTGTCTTGAATATTATCTTTGGCAGCCTTCCAAGCAGTCAAAATAATATTTCTTGAAGTGGGGCTCCACTGCTCAAAATCAGGCCTTTGTTCAGCTTACTCTCTGAACCTCTTCTTAGACAATCTAGCTTCTTGTTCAGCTTGTTCTTTTAGTATAGCTTCCTGTAAAGCCTCAAATACTGGCTGAACCACCTTCTCTATGATGACATTTTGCTGTCCCTCAGGTGGGCTATACATTGATTGTATATCTGCTTGTACCATATCAAAGTCTGGTGGAGGATAGATCACCTGAGCTACTTCAGCTTGCTCACATCCAAGATAGGCAGGATTAATCCCAGACTCTGCAACATTATCATCATCACATAAAGGAGGATAACCAAGAGTGGCTCTGATGGAATTGGAAATCCATTTTGCATGATCAGAGCCTGCTTTGACTAACACCCTCTCCCCCTTTATGACTTCTCTTTCTATGTGATCTCTTAAATCATCTTTCTGAAATCTGATTTGGGCATTTAGATAATTGACTCCATCCTTGTAGAAAGGTTTTAACCTTTGGAGTTTTTCAGTGAGGAGCTTCTGGGAATCTTGAATGGCAGAAGTTACAGCAGTTAGACTTTCTTGCAATTCTTTGTCAAACTCCTCTTTGGAAGTGGTTAGGGCTGCATTCTGTGCAGTGGCTATATTCTTAAGTTCAGTGACAATTGCATTGTGGGAAGCTGTCAAGTTATCATTCATTCTGATTTGATTCTCCAGTACATAGCCTTGCTTTACTTCAAGTTCATCCACTTGAGCTTTTATCTTCTCCTGATGTGTAGCCAAGTATACCACTGCATTCCCTCCCTTGTGGAAGCAGTCAGTCATCTCCTTCTTATTTAGATTCATCTCAAATCTAATAGACTTAATGTCCTGGGCCAGATCAAACTGTAAAGACTTATGCCCCTCATCCATATATGTTTTTATGGCCTTCCTTTGCTCATCAAGTTTTATCTGCATAGCAACCATCAGAGAACTGTAATCTACAGATGGTGCTGGCTGTAGTGCAGGTTGTGGTGCTATGGTTTGCAGAGCTTTCTTATAAGTCTGACTCCTCCTATTGAAGACTTGAAATTTCCTTTTCTTTGCTCTTCCAGCCTCCTCATCTTCAGAAGCTGAGGTGCTTGCTATTTCTACCCTCTCCTTAGGTAGCTCCTCAACTTCCTTTGGTTTCTCAGGCTCTTTCCTTGCAGGTTCTTCAACAATTACTACTTGCTCCCCCTCAATATGAGTATTCTCCCCCTCAGCAGCAGCACATTCCTTTTCAAAGTCTGTTTGGTCCAGATTAAGGAAGAGATCTTCCATTGTAAATTCTTGTTGAGATTGTAATGGAGAATCTCTTGTCTCATCAACAACTTGTTCAGATACAACTTGAGCTGCAACAGATGTGTCCTCCATGACAACATCTGGGGGTTGACTATCAATCTGAGGTTGTTTATTAACATGATTTAATGAATCAGACAAAACATTATCCTCTATAGGGAAAACTTGAGGTTGTTTATTGATTTCAGTGAGTACCTCAAGTATGGTGTTTGTAGCTTGTTCACTTTCTAGTGGATTTGGCTCTTCCACTACTAGAGGCTCCCCCTGGATAGAATCCTGGTGAAGAGGGCTAGCCTGTGGTAGCTCCCCCTGCCTTTCTGCATCATCTTGTTGAGCTGGAGACTTTCCAGCATGTCCAGTGTCTTCTTCATCAGGAGTGAAGACAACTTGCTCCTCAGAGCTGCTAGAAGAATCTTGAGCCACTGGGGCTGTCTTCTTCTTCTTCTTAAGTGGGGTTTCCTTCTCAGGTGTTGGCATCTCCTTAGACAAGACCCTATCCCATCTTGAGAAGAGTCTCATGTCCATCTTCCTCATGTGGTTGATCTTTGATCCAGCAGCTTGACTCATTACTTCTGGTATACTACCAGCCAAGTAAAGACTTAGTATCCTACCCAAATTGGGCTTCTTCATGCTCTCTTTAATCTTATCAAAGACTACTACAGACCAATCAGTTTTCAATATGAAGATAATCCTTGTCATGAGGCTGAACATATGGGCTGATACCCTGTCATGCCCTCCAGGCTTACTCAAGATCACCTTTCCAACAATTTCAGAGAGAAATTTGACTTGGTTGTTCATTCCCTTCCTATTGAACACTGATCCAATTTTCATATTGGAATCCAGACCACACCAAGTTAATGCTTCCCTAGTTTTAGAAGCAGAAACATTTTCTTCTTCCTTAGTCCTTGGTAACTGAAGTACTTTTCTCAAACTCTTAGATGAGACCTTCACCTTTTCTCCATGAACCCTTGACTTTATATTGAGTCCAGAGACGTCTAGGGTTGCTCCATTCAGAAATTCTAATACTTCTTTCTTCCATATTTTGGTTGGCTCTAAAATAAGAAAATCTAACCCTGAGTCTGCAACTAGGGTTACCACATCCTTGATCTCCGATTCTGCATCATCAAATGCATGTCACACCAGTTCATAGCCTTCATTTACGTTCTCTTCGAGCTTTGGCGCCATTAGGGTTTGAAGAATTTGAATTGAGAGAAGAGAGGTGTCGACACACAAGTTTGGTCTCGAAACTTTGGTGAGCGTGTCGACAGACAATGGCGAAATCCTATTTATACCTTTCTAGGATTGAAGATGAAAGGGCGCGTCAACTAACTTAAATTGTGTCGACACTGTTGAAAAGTGTCGACACTGACTTATAATGTCTCGACAACAATGTGTCGACACAAGTATAGTCGACAGAATATATGTGTCGACACTTGTTTATGTGTCGACACCACTTAGCTCGACACATAGTCGAGACTTTACTTCACTAATTCTGAGTAAAGCCTAAGTGTCGACACCACCTTGGATGTGTCGACACCTACTTATCATGTGTCGACACTAATTTTCTGAAGTGTCGACACCAACTTCCTAGATGTGTCGACACCTTTTCTCTGAAGTGTCGACACCAATTTTCTGTCTCGACACAGACAACTCTGTGTGTCGACACTATTTTACTTAGTCATTTCTGTAAACTTATTCTAAGTTTATCATACCTAGTTCAATTTTAAACCTATTGAACTTTGTTTCTTCTAAGGGCTTAGTATACATATCAGCTAGTTGATTATCAGTATTTACATACTCCAGTGAAATATCTTCCTTTTCTACATGTTCCCTTAGAAAATGATATTTTATTTCAATGTGTTTAGTTCTACTATGGGAAACAGGATTGTTTGCAATAGATATAACACTAGTAGAATCACAAAATAGTGGTGTTCTACTTACCTGAATACCATAATCCTCAAGCTGATGTTGTATCCATAGAAGTTGAGCACAGCAACTTCCTGCAGCCACATACTCTGATTCTGCTGTGAAGATAGCCACACTTGTTTGCTTTTTGCTACTCCATGAAATCAGTCTTCCACCTAGGAATTGACAGGTACCAATTGTACTTTTCCTATCTTCTTTGCAGCCTGCAAAATCTGCATCTGAATAACCTGTCAGTTCAAAGTCTCCATTCCTAGGGTACCAAAGGCCTAGATAAGGAGTGCCCTTTAGATATCTCAGTATCCTTTTGACTGCTGTCAAATGAGACTCTTTAGGGCATGCTTGGTACCTAGCACAGACACATGTAGCATACATGATATCTGGTCTACTTGCAGTAAAATAGAGTAGAGAGCCAACTATCCCTCTATACAAAGTCTCATCTACAGGTTTCCCTGCATCATCTTTGCTAAGAGACATACTTGATCCCATAGGAGTTTTCATGGTACTGGATGAATCCATACCATATTTCCTTATCTGTTCTAGGGTGAACTTAGACTGTCATATGGATAATCCATTCTCAGTCTGTCTAACTTGGAGACCCAAGAAGAACTTAAGTTCCCCCATACTTCTCATCTCAAATTGTCCTTGCATTAGTTTTGCAAACTTTTTGCAAAGAATACTTTCAGTAGACCTAAATATGATATCATCTACATATATTTGGACTAGTATGATCTTGCCTCTGGATTCCCTAAGGAATAGAGTCTTGTCTATTTTCCCCCTTGTGAATTTATTCTCAATGAGGAAAGTAGACAGGGTTTCATACCAAGCTCTAGGGGCTTGTTTTAACCCATACAAAGCCTTCCTAAGTCTATAGACATAATTAGGTTGAGTTGAATCAACAAAACCTGATGGCTGTTCCGCATAGACCTCTTTCTTTAGATTACCATTCAGAAAGGCTGACTTAACATCCATTTGATAAACTTTAAATCCTTGATAGGTTGTATAGGCTAGGAACATCCTTATGGCTTCCAGTCTGGCTACTGGAGCAAAGGTTTGATCAAAGTCAATACCGTCTTCCTGCCTATATCCTTTAGCAACCAATCTTGCTTTGTTCTTGACAATTACTCCATGTTCATCCATCTTGTTCCTAAAGATCCACTTGGTTCCAATTATGTTGTGGTCTTTTGGTTTAGGAACAAGCTCCCAGACTTTGCACCTCTTGAACTGATTCAGCTCTTCTTGCATTGCCTCAATCCAATGAGGGTCTAGGATGGCTTCTTCAAACTTCTTTGGCTCTACTTGGGATAGAAAACTGGAGTAGAGTGATGCACGCTGATTTCTGCTCCTTGTTTGTACCTCTTGTCTTAGATCACCAATGATTTGATCTGCTGGATGATCTCTTAGATGCCTATTAGCTGGAGGCATCCTGGCTTCAGGTTGAACTCCTTCAGCTTCTTCTACTTGCTGCACTCCTTGGACTTCTTCTGCATTAGGTACATGTAGTACTCCCCCTGGACAGCAGCCACTATCATCTACATGCTGACTTGCAGTAGATCCTTCTTCTATAGTGAGCTTGTCCATCTTCTCAGTCACACCTGTGGAGCTGCAAATACTACTAGACAACTCATTGTTAATAAGTCTAGTTTCATCAAATACTACATGAACTGACTCCTCTACAACTTGTGTAGTCAAGTTGTAGACCCTATAAGCCTTACTATTGTTGTTGTTCCCAACAAAGATCCCCTCTTGGGACTTGGCAGCAAACTTAGTCAAGTAAGACTTTCCATTGTTAAGTATAAAGCACTTACAACCAAAGATCCTGAAATATGATAAGTTTGGTTTTCTGCCTTTCACAATCTCATAGGTGGTCTTGTTGTGGCTTTTAGTAATGGTAGCCCTATTAATTACATGGCATGCAGTATTAACTGCCTCAGCCCAGAAATATTCTGGGAGAGATGTGTCACTTAAAAGGGTTCTAACAGCCTCAATCAAGGTTCTATTTTTCCTCTCAGCAATGCCATTTTGCTGAGGTGTTCTTGGTGAAGAAAATTCCAGAAATATCTCAAATTATTCACATAGTTTTGTCATACTATCAGACTGGAATTCAGTACCATGGTCACTTCTTATCTTGACCACTGTACTGTCTAGTTCATTCTGAATTTGTTTGACAAAGTTATAGAAGATACAAGGTGTTTCAGATTTCTATCTAAGGAAGAACACCCAGGAAAACCTTGAGTAGTCATCTACAACCACAAAGGTATAGACCTTCCTACCTAGGCTGTGAACTGGCATAGGACCAAAGAGATCCATATGCAAGAGGTATAAACACCTCACAGCATCTTTGTTTTCAATGCTATTAAAGGTGGATCTATTCTGCTTGCCCTTTTGACAAGCTGAGCATATTCCATCTTTAATACACTTAAATTGAGGATCATTCCTCACTAACTCTTTGCTAAAGAGTTGTCCAATTGTCTTGTAGTTAAGATGGGCTAGCATCTTGTGTCATTTGACACAATGAGAGGCTTTCTCATCAGCTACAAGACACACTGGAGAAGCATTGTTCTCACTCATAATGTCTAGACAATAGACATTCCTTTTTCTGTAACCAGTCAAAATGATCTCTTGATCATTTGATCTCCTGATATGACAACCATCTTTGACAAATGAGATGTCATATCCTAAATCACTCAGTTGACTTATACTAATAAGGTTATGTTTCGAACCTTTAACATAAGCCACTTGAGTAATTGTTATATGGGAGCTAGAAATGTTACCAAAACCCTTGATGATTCCTTTTTCAGAACCACCAAAGGTGACTTTAGGACCATCCTTGATAGGTGTGTAGTCCTTTAGCAATCCCCTAGTTCCAGTCATGTGCCTGGAACATGCACTGTCCAAGTACCATATTGGGGCATGGCCACTTGGACTTACCTGCAAAATAGATTAGTTGACCTTAGAACCCAAAGAATTCTTGGGTCCTTGGTGCTGGTTAGTTTGCCTCTTAACAAAGCTACATGTAGATCTTCCAACAGGCAGTTTGCTACTCAACTTGGCATTTGTATTATGCCAACAATCTATGGAAAAGTGGCCTACCTTGACACAGCACCAGCACTCAAACCTATTGTACCTTTGCTTAGGTACATTCCTAGCTGTTTTATCTACAGCTGGCTTGTTGAGAGCTGGGGCTTTGCCCTAAGACTTGGACTGAACAGTCCTAGCAGGTTTTGTGAAACCTAATCCAGTTTTACCTTTTTGATGAACAAATTCATCAATCAAAGGTAGAACAGACTTAGGTTTTGAAAACCTTGCAACAATGTCTCCCTCCTTCTGAAGACTAATCTCCAGACTTCTGATTTGATCATTCTTAAAAGTTATAGTTCCCATCTAAATAACAGTTATGTTCTTCAGTCTGGCTATTTCATTTAACTTTTGATCAATCAGCTTATCAAAATCAGTTGCAGCCATTTTGAGACTTGCAATCTCTTTAGCCTGACTCTTGGCCAAGGATTTGCTTTTCTTAAAAGCTTGCAACAGAACTCTATATTCATCAATCAATTGATGAATATCCCCTTCTGATTCAGATCCACTAGCATCATTTGATGCAGATGTAACTGAATCTGAACTAGCACTAGAAACTGAACTTAAAGAACAATTTTGTACCTTACTAGGTCCAGGCTGCTCCTGGATTTTGTCATCTTCTGATAATGTCATCAGTCCTTTGCACTGACTGTCCTCTTGCTCATATATAGAGTTCATTATCTGGATAAACTCCTCTTCTTCTTTAGCAAACAGACCTATGTAAGCTTCAGCTTCTGACTCAGTTTCTGAAGAAGACATGTCTGACAGGCCTTTGTCCTTCTTGGCAACAAAAGACCTTTCCTTCTTGCCCTTGAATTGTGTCTTTTTCTTATCAGTAGATTCTTTTCTCTTCTCAGGACAGTCAGCAACAACATGTCCTTGTTTGTTACAACAATAACAAACTATATTTGAAGATGAAGTTCTATTTGACTTGGGCTTTCTTCTGTCATTCTTTGATGACCTCTGTGCTGTGGATGGCTTAGTCCTCCACTGTTTCTTCTTTAGAAACTTCTAAAAGTGTCTTGTGAAGGCTGCAAAGTCCTCATCACTTTCACTGCTTTCAGACTTTCTGCTTTCTGAATCATCTGACTCAGTCTCAGCTACTTTTGGAGGTGGAGATGGTGACTTACTTCTGTATTTTCTGGTGGCTTCTGTCTTAAATGCCACTGTTCTTTCTTTATTCTCAATTCTGGAAGACTTCTCCTCTTCTTTACTCACCATCAACTGCATCTCATAGGATAGCAGTTTTCCAAACAGTGTTGATGGAGGGATATCTGCTAACTTTGCCATTTCCCTTATGGCACAGATCTTGGTGTCCCAATACTTTGTTAGGGACCTCAAAAACTTATCATTTAGCTCATAATTACTGAACTCTCTTCCATATTACATTAGCTCATTGACAATTCTATAGAACTTCTTATAGCATTCTGTGATGCTATCAGACCTGTCTTGCCTAAAAATTTCATATTCTTGGTTTAACAAAGACTTTCTGTCATGTCTCGCTTCTTCTGAACCCTCCATGTACACTATAAGAGTATCCCACATCTCCTTAGATGTCTTATAGTGTATCAAGTTCTGAAAGGTAGCATCATCTATGGCACTCACAATGATATTCTGAGCCCTCTTGTCCATGGTGGCCAGAATTATCTCATCTTTTGTCATTTCAGAGAAGTCCTTAGGTGTTCTCCGATTTGCATCCAAGACTAAAACCTTCATAGGCACATATGGCCCTTCTTTAACTGTGATATATATATTCTAGGGTCTGAGGCTTCCATAAACAGTCTCACCCTTTCTTTCCAGATACCAAAAATTTCTTTTCTGCAAATGGGCAACTTCATGGATCCAAGTTCCTTATGATTCTCAGTTGAACCCATGGTTCTTGATTTTCTTGATTCTGCAAGTTACTTAGGCTGAATCTGCCAACAGGATCTACTCAGACAGTTAAGTCCTTTTTGAGTAACCTCCCTCTGATACCACTTGAAAGAAATTGCACCTAATCACCTAGAGGGGGGGTGAATAGGTGACTAAATCTTTTTACACTTTTTTAGGCAGAATTCAGATTATATCACAGAGTTATAATTAATTTAACACAGAAATCAATCAGCAATCACAGAATCACACATGCACACAGTGGACACACAGATTTATACTGGTTCCCCAAGGTTTGGGTACATCCACTTTCCCCCTTCGCCTATCTAGTAGTGTACTAGATTCGGCCAAACTCCTCCACTATCTCAGATCCTCAGATCTTACACTCAGAACCCTAAAACAGGTTCCTACAGCTCAGGCCCAAGGCCCTACAACTCAGTCTTCTCCAAAGACCTACACTCAGCCACAAGGCCTACACTCAGCCACAAGGCCTACACTCAGCCACAACAGGCCTACACTCAGAGAAATAGATCTCCTACACTCAGGCACACATGCCCTACCACTCAGCCTTTATAATTGTAGGCTTACAACTCAGATCCCTAAGGATCCTACAAGAAAATAAGAATACAAAGAATATACCTATAACTCAGAGAAAATAGAGATGAGTTGATAGGTTCTTGATGAGTTCTTGGAAGAACTCTGCTGAGAACAATCTCACTTGGCTTTTTTTCAAAGCTTCTTGAATGTAGAACACAATAGGATTGATTCTCTGCAGCTGATCTTCAATCACTGCAACTTAAGATTCAGAACTAGGTCTGAACCCTTCTTCACAGCCTGGTTCCAACGGCTATCTTCTTGGCTGGAGCTCTCTCTCTCTCCAACTTCTTAGATCTTCACTTGATTCTTCAATGAATAGCTAGATCTTGTGTGTATCACTTGATGTGTTGATCATCTCTTTCTGTTGACAGTATAAGCCTATTTATAGGCCTTCTTCATGGTGACCGGCTGATCCGGTTCCTAACAGCTTTCTGACAACTCTGACAGGTGCAGTAGACCGGCTGGAATGGCATCTGTCAAGTCATCCAGTCAGTTCTTGAAATAACTGTAACTGTCTGAAAGTGTCGAGACAATCTGTCTTTAAGTGTCGACACTTATAGACTAAGTGTCGACACAAGTTAACTAAGTGTCGACACTAGCCTTCAAGGTGTCGACACAACTCCTTGTGTTGTTGAATTTATATCTCGACACTGCTTCTTCATCATGTGTCGACACTGATATTGAGTGTCGACACAACTCCTTGTACTTCAGTACTTAGTTGAATTCTTGTAAGTGTCGACACAACACCTTTGTGTCGACACATCTTCATGTGTTGAACTTGTTCAGTGTCGACACATCTTCTTGGTGTCGACACATGCCTTCTGTGTTGATACTTGCTGAGTGTCGACACTGCTCCTTGTGTCGACACATTCTTCTTCTGTTGAGACTTTGGCTGAGTGTCGACACATCTCCTTAGTGTCGACACTTGTACTTAGAATTTTTTTGTTGAACTTTGCTGAGTGTCGACACAGCCTCCTAGTGTCGACACTTTCTTCATGTATTGAGTCTTCTGCTGTGTGTCAACACATTCTTCATTGTGTCGACACTTTCTTCAAGTGTTGAGTCTTCTGCTGTGTGTCGATACATTCTTCATTGTGTCGACACTTTCTTCAAGTGTTGAGTCTTCTGCTGAGTGTCGACACATTCTTTATTATGTGGACACTTATACTTAGACTCTGCTAAAATTTGCTGAGTGTCGACACAGCCTCCAAGTGTCGACACTTTCTGATGTAGACACAGTTCTTCTGGGTGTTGACACTGCTTCTAAGTGTCGACACTTCTTCACTGGACATTTCTTCATTGAGTGTCGACACAGCCTTCATGTGTCGACACTTTTTGTTTGGTGTCGACTCTGCATCCCTGGTGTCGACACAATTACTCCAAGTGTCGACACTGCTTGCCTGGGTGTCGACACAAGTCTTCTTAAGTGTCGACACTTTCCTTCTGGGTGTCGACACATGGACTTAGAAAACTTTCAGCTTTCCCTGCAAATACTTAACCTGCACAAGGCAACTCAAAATACATCAAATACATTTTGATGTATATCATTGAGTAGGGTGAGGCTTCTTCAAATCAGGTACATTTAAACCAATGTAGCCAACAACGCCCGTGTCCCATTTGACATGCTCGTATCATACCCGAACACTCCTGGGCTCCAGGCCGTGTTTCTCACCCAACTCAACTCGGCCAACCACCCGAGAAGGACACAGCCTGGTACACGCCCGTGTCTCAGGCCGTGTTCACGGCTCAACGATTGTCGACTCCAAAATTCATCGACCTCTCGGCCAGATCGTTGACCCGAGCATGACACGCCCCTGGGACACGCCCGTGTCCCAGGCCGTGTGCCCTGCCAAATTCCAAACTTGGCTCAAAACGCCTCCCGTCGCTCTTTTGAGTTTCGGGGCATTACAACTTTCTCCCTCTTAAAAGAATTTTGTCCCCGAAATTACAAAAAGGAAAGATAAACACAAAACTTAAACGGTACCTGAGTGGAATAACTCTGAGTACTCCTAAAGCATGGTCTGCTCTCGCTCCCACGAGAGCTCCTCCCGACCACAGTTGCCCCAACGGACCTTGACCATCCTGATCTCCTTGTTGTGTAGCCGCTTGACTTTCGAGTCCTCAATTCGAACGGGCTTGACCTTCGTCGTCAACCCATTATCCACCGGCACTTGATCCACCACGATCACATGTGAAGACTCTTGCACTTCCTTCTATAACACTGATATATGGAATACATCGTGTAGACTACTAAGCTCCACTGATAGCTTCAACCAATACGCTGCTTCGCCAATCCGCTCCAGAACCTCAAACGGTCCAAGGTACCTCGGGCTTAGCTTCTTCAAGCGCCGCACCCACGAGACACCCTTGAACGGCTTGATCTTCAAGTACACCTAGTCGCCAACAGCGAACTCCACGTTCCTGTGCTTGACATTATGGTACTTAGCTTGGCGGTCCTGAGTGATTAGCAACCTTTCCCGAATGGTTCGCACCAACGAAGTAGCATCTTCCACCTCTTGTCGCTTGTACAACTTTGACTCGCCTGTTTCCAACCAAGACAACGGCGTGCGACATCTTCTACCATAAAGGGACTCGAAGGATGCCATTTGTATGCTTGTCTTGTAGTTATTGTTGTACGTGAACTCCACCAAGTATAGGTGATCTTCCCACTGCTTTCCGAAGTCCATAACGCACATGCGAAGCATGTCTTCCATTGTCCTATTGACCCTCTAGGTCTGCCCATCCGTTTACGGATGAAAGGCTGTGCTGAAACTCAGTTTTGTTCCCAACATCTGTTGCACCAACCTCCAATCATTGGACGTGTACCGCCCATCCCGGTCACTCACGATGTTGCGGGGCACACCATGAAGTCGTACTAAGTTATCCACATATAACTTTGCCAATTTCTCCACGGGATCATCCTTCCTATGCGAAATGAAGTGTGACACTTTCGTTAGACGATCTACGACCACCCAAATGGCGTCGTTCCCCTTTTGCGACCTTGACAACCCGTGCACGAAGTCCATAGTAATGTCGTCGAACTTCCACTCCAGAATAGGCAAGGACTTCAAGAATCCTCCCGGCTTTTGGCACTCCGCCTTCACCAAGACGCATGTTTGACATTTTGCCACGTATAGTGCCACATCCTTCTTAAATCCTGGCCACCAGAACAATTTCTTCACATCGCAGTACATCTTCGTGCTCCCCGGGTGAATCGAGTACTTGGTATGATGCGCCTCGTACAATAATTCCACCCACAAAGTGCCCACATTTGAGACGCACAGACGACCGTCTTTCCAAAGCAATATATCCACAACCTCATATTGGGAATTTGACCCATCCAGAGCCTTAACCATGAGTTGCTTCATGCTGACATCCATATCCAAAGCCTGCCGAATCCGATCTGCTAGGTCACACTGAACTTCAGTCTAGTTCAATAGCGCTTCAGCACTTGACTGCTTGTCTACGCAGGAGATCTCCAATGCCTCCAACTCCTTAATTAGGTGCTCGCAATGAACCGACAACCAGTTGGCCCACGCATGGGCCCTGTGACTCAACGCATCCGCAACTGCATTGCCTTTACCAGTCACATAATGGATCTTGAAGGTGTAGTCCCCCAGGAACTCCATCCATCTCCTTTGTCGCATGTTTAGATCTTTCTAATCCAACAAGTATTTCAGGCTCTTATGGTCGGTATAGATATCGACCTTCACTCCATACAAGTAGTGCCTCCACAGCTTCAAGGCAAAAATCACGGCCGCTAACTGCAAGTCATGGACCGAATAATTCCTCTCGTGCACTTTCAGCTATCGCGAGACATATGCTATCACACTACCATGATGCAGTAGCACACAACCCAAACCACTGCTCGAAGCATTGCTGTAGATCTCAAAACCTTCGGTACCACTCGGCGAACTCAACACAGGCGTCGTGGTCAACCGACACTTCAACTCCTCAAAAGCTCATGTGCACTCTGTTGTCCAAATGAACTTCTGCTCCTTCCTCGTCAAAGTCGTGAGGGGTAACGCTATCCGTGAGAAGTTCTCCATGAAGCGCCTGTAATAGCCGGCAAGCCCTAGAAAACTCCGGACTTTCGCTACCGTAGACAGCACAGGACACTCTCGTATCGCAACAATCTTCGTCGGATCCACTGCAAAGCCCTCTCCGCTTACTATATGACCAAGGAACGCCACTGAGGACAACAAAAACTCGCATTTGGAGAACTTGGCATACAATTGATTCCTCCTCAGCGTCTCCAGCACCAACTACAGATGCTTAAAGTGATCTTCCTCACTCTGCGAGTACACAAATATGTCATCGATGAAGACGATCACAAAATGGTCCAAGTACTCCGTGAAAGTCTTGTTCATCAAATCCATAAACACCAACGGCGCATTAGTCAGCCCAAACGTCATGACCGTAAACTCATAATGCATGTATCTCGTATTGAACGTTGTCTTAGGGATATCACTCTCCCTTATTCTCAGCTGATAGTAACTGGACTTGAGATCCAATTTAGAGTACACTGATGACTCGACTAACTGATCGAACTGATCATCAATCCTAGGGATTGGGTACTTGTTCTTCTCTGTTAGCTTGTTCAACTCCCTATAATCAATACAAAATCTCAAGCTCCTGTCCTTCTTCTTAACAAAAAGGACCGGTGCGCTCCAAGGTGACAAACTTGGACACGCATACCTCTGCTCCAACAACTCTTGCAGTTGAACCTTCAGCTCTGCCATTTCCTTAGACGCTAGTCGATACGGAGAGCATGACACAGGTTTAGCACCTGGCACTAGCTCGATGGTGAAATCAATCTCTCGTTGAGGCGAGGCTCCAGGAAGTTCACCAGGGAACACATCAGGGTACTCAGATACCACTAAAATACTGTCCAACGTAGGCTTAGGCTTTGCAACCTCAACTAGCATAAAGAACAGCTCTGCACTATCATAAACTGACTTCACCACCTGAAGAGCAGACATCAAAGTCTTGCTCGACCCTTTCAAGCACGTAAAAGTCATCTCACGGCCTGTTTCCAACTTGACTTCCTTGCGATCGCAGTCAATGAAAGCTTGCTGCTCCGAGAGCCAGTCCATGCCAAATATTACTTCGAACTCCACCAACGGCAGTAATGACGCTAGCAAATGGAACTCCTGACTCCCAATATGAATCTTAATGCCACAGATTCTCTCCGCGCACATTGAACACCCATTCGGAAACAACACATCCAGTTTTTCCTTCGCCATTGAAGAAGGTACTCCGATGCGCGATATGAATCCTTCGGAAAAAAAGCAGTGCGAAGCTCCCGTATCAAAGAGTGCTCTTCCCGGATTATCACAAATCAAAACAAATCTTATACAAGCAGTGGTAAGGTAACACGCACATAACAAGTATTTAAAAATTAACTTGTTATAAATTTAAACCGTACCTGTCACCACATCTGCTTGCTTAATCGCCTCCTGCTGGCCAAGATTGTAAACTCTAGGTTAAGCATAATGGGATGCGGTTGACTCCACCGCCTTGCCCTATTCCTCATATATTGTTCTAGGCTTCAACTCAGACTTTGGACATCCACCCCGGCACTCACGAGCATAATGCCTCGGCTTCCCCCTGTTGTAACATGTGCCCGGGGTCTGACCCATAGTCTCCCCAGAAGCACCAGCAGAGGGGCTGGACCCGAAGTCCTAGCTTTCTTGCTCCACTTCCGAAACACAGACTTTGAGGAGTTCGACACTTTGAACTTTGACCTCTTATCACCAGATCTTTTCTTCGCTTGAACGTTCTTCATATCCTTCTCCAAAGATTGGGCCGTGTTGACCAGGGTCAAGAAGTCCTGTGTCATAGGCCCCGAGAGTAGTAGTCTCAAGTCATCTCTCAGACCTTCGTAGAAACGGTTGGTCTTACGCTCCTCATCCGCAAACGTAGAGCTAGCATACCGACCCAATCTAGTAAACTCGTGGAGATACTCATCCACGCTACTCTCTCCTTGCACCAATTTCAGGAACTCATTCTCCAAAGCTATCCTCTGCACTGAAGGGAGGTACCTTGTCAAGAATAGTCTCGAGAACTCCTCCATCGAGATGTCTGTAAGTTGCCTTCCTCTCAAGAGATGCAGATCCAAACCCTCCCACCATAGCCTAGCGTCTCCATCCAATAGGAACGTAGCTATATTGGTCATCTGCCACTCCTCTGTCTCCGTCGTTGTCAACACTCTCTTCACTCGGAAGAGCCAATCTTCAGCTTGGGATGGGGTTCCCAACCCCGAGAACATAGGAGGATTGAAGCCCATAACATGTTTGAGTTGTCTCTCTGTTGCTCTCCTAGGCACCAAAGGTTCCACCACTACCTGCTCCACTCTTCTCAGTTCATCCCTTTGAAGCGGTACCTGCACCATCGTAGGAGTGGGCTGCTGCATTTGCCTTGCAGGCTGTACATTGATCATGGCAAACACTGCTTCGGCAACCAATAGTATGGTTTCAGCCAAGGGAGGTGTTGCAGGAGCATCATTTGGTGCACTACTAGCCTCAGAAACTGGACGTTCTGACAGCCCTGCACCGCTTCTGGTCACCTATAGTTGTACAAAACCTCGTTAAGCGACCAAACAAAATTGCAAAACACAATTATAGGAACACACAGATTCCTCAAACATGTGTATTTTCATTCCTAAGTGGACATTCATGGGTTCTTTTGATGTTATAACGATGACGTGCACACATGTGCTCACCACCCCTTAAACAGAATTCGTCCACAAATTCATTTTAATCCTGACCGAAATCGGTAGTCTGATACCAAATTGTAACACCCCCTATCTGTCGTATATCATATAACAGTAGGTCTAGCCGGGGCCCGACACCATATAACACATAAAGACAGGGTGGTTACTCAATGGAATACCATCCAACTAATAACCAATATCCTACACATAGTCATTCTAGCGGAAGCAATTATTAAAAGTTGCAAGTTAAAGAACCCAGCCTCAAGCATGAATGTCCACTACAAAACCCAATAGGAATGAAGTACAATACACAAATATAATGGCCTTAAGGCCTTACATTTGTTTACTCAAATTACATGATTTGCAAACCTCGGCACGCAGGCCGGTCACACATGAATAAAGCAAGTAAATACTCAATATTTAGGCCTTCGAGGGCCGGCTCAGCAACATGGGCTTTTGCCCGCTAATTACCGCTTTGTCCTGCAGCACCTGCAAGCAACAACCCACCGCAACGGTGGCAAACAAAGGTAATGGTGAGCTATGCTGACCAAATTATAACGATCCCGCCACCAAACTCGGGGCGGCGATGCTCCTTCCCAGCACTTTATTAGCATAACCAAACATTATAGAGTAATAACACTACATCACAGGCGTAGGAACGCATGACCACACACCCCGTACTCTCAGGGCACATTCTCGGTGAACCCGGTCAAAACCGCGGTCTCACCACCGCCGCTTGGACGACATATCTCGTGAGCGTTTAAGTATTTCAGGCATAAGTCACGTCACTTGAAAACATCAACAGCCTAAGACCCGACCTCTATGAAATCGGTAGGCCTCTAACACTGAACCGCATAGAGCAGGAACGGTTCCACTCAACCCATTGCTCATCTCGCCATGACACTTAAAGTTATCGACGCGGGTCAAGCTTCCCCGAAGCCCGTGAATCGAACACATAATATTACATAACCCAGTTATGTACAAGTTGGCTCCCAGGACACCAAGACGGCAGAATCACGCATCTGCCCAGTTTTTCGGGTGTACCTCGAGGTTAGTCCCCAAGGCTCCCTGTTGCAATCTACCGTGTAGAAAACCCTAAAAACAAAAATTTGCGCAAAGTCTTCTCCGGCCATTCATTCAATGCAACATCACCGATCCAGACCAACTTGTCCGGGTAGGCTTCACACATCATGCCAATATCCGTTCTTGATTACGGACTCTACATGTACACAATGGGGACTATTCATGTCTACCCAAAGGAACGCCTCAAACTCACCGCAAACTCGCGAGAGCGGGCTTCCTATGCAAAGGAAAAGAGGACTTCACATGTTGGGCTTGAAATGCAAAATCTGGGCGAAACACGGCCTGTGACACGCACGTGTCTCGGGCGGTGTTCCCCATTCACCGTCAAAACTGACGCATCCTGAAAAGAACACAGGCACCCAACACGCCCGTGTTTGACCTGACATGCCTGTGTCATCCAGTACACGTCCGTGTTCCCGGGCGTGTTCCTCCTTCGACACGGGACCAACACCAACCCGAGAAGCACATGGGTCTTGGACATGCCCGTATCCCATTTGACACACTCGTGTCATACCCAAACAGGCCTGGGCTCCAGGCTGTGTTTCTCACCCAACTCAACTCAGCCAACCACCCGAGGAGGACACGGCCTGGGACACGCCTGTGTCTCAGGCCATGTTCACTGCTCGACGATCGTCGACCCCAAAATTCATGGACCACTCAGCCAGATCGTCGACCCGATCATGACACACCCCTAGGACACGCCCGTGTCCCAGGCCGTGTGCCCCCTGCCAAATTCCAAACTTGGCTCAAAACACCTTCTTTTGAGTTTCGGGGTGTTACACCTCTGCGGGTCGACGAACTTCAGCTCGATGAAGTTGAGTTGGGGCGTGTCAGCTACCGTATATGGGCACACGGCCAAGGACACGGGCGTGTCACAGGACGTGTCCTTTGTAGGATGTGCCCAGGGCATTTGCGGCCTGATGAACACGGGCATGATACAAGTGTGTCGTGGGGTACATGACCTGTGACACGGGCGTGTCATCGGCCATGTCCCAATTAGGTTGATCTCGATTTTATGCAGCTTGATGTACACGGCCCCAGACACGGGCGTGTTTGAAGGTGTGTCAGGTGACACGGCCCGTGATATGGGCGTGTCACATGGTGTGTACTAGACTGGATAAGTCGGTTGAGCACGGCTTGCGGTATATGGCCTGGGACACGGGCGTGCCACAGGCCGTGTCAGGCAAAAAATATGAATTTGTGGCAAAATCGTGGTCGTTCATTTTCTCAGCTTGGATCCAATGGCTGAGCTTTCTCCCTCTGTCCTTAAGGCCAAGAAATAAGGTGGAAAAGCACATTTGAGCTTTGGCCTTCATCTTTCCAAACTTAAAGAGAGAGGAAGAAGGAGGAGGATGAACGAGACCCGGTCACCGGTGGTGCTGCAGGGTTCCGGCAAGAGATCTGAGGCCAGCGTTGTGGAGGAAAAGTCATTGCGGTTCTTTCCAGCCAGCTAGGAATCCATGGCTCTGAAGCGATCTTCAAGGGTAACGACTTTTCTTCCTAGCCATGTGAAGTCTTCCTTTTTGGCATGTGCATATGATTCCCCCACCAGAGGGTGGCTTGTTATGGGAGTCTTTTCGGTTGATTATTGGAATCCGCACTAAGTGGCATATAGATCCGGAAATGGAGTATGAAATAGGCATGTTGTGTGAAGTCCATCTAGACAGGTTGGCCTGGATTGGTGATGTTGCATATACGCACCGGAGAAGACTACATGATAAACATGTAGTTAGGAGTCGAATGGTTGCACCTGTGACAGGAGATTGCAGGAAGTATTGGAGTGGTAGTCCATAAAAATACCCTTGTGATGCTTGAGTTATCGAGTTATACCTGTGAAAGGGAGTAGCAGGAAGTACTGAATCGGAAGTCCAGGAAATACCCTTTTGTAATGCTTGATGTTCATGGGTGGTACCTGTGAAGGGGAGTAGCAGGAAGTACTGGCATGGTAAGCTAGGAAAACACCTTTGATACTTATGATATTTGTGGGGTTGTACCTGCGAAAGGCAGTAGCAGGAAGTACTAGATTGGACGTCCAGGAAATACCCTCTGATGTTGTGATACGCAATGGGTGGAACTGCAAGTACTGGTGTACCCAGGAAAACACCCAGGCTTTATGCCAAACAGTTAAGGTGAAATTGACCCGCGCCTTTTCTTTAGCCGCGAGTACGCTGTACTCGGTGATGGTAAGGCGATTTGAGCAACGGGGGGTGGATGATCCAACCTAAGTTATGTTCGTCCGACGTGAGACCTGAAAGTGCGATTTGTTGGAGCGCATAGCGAGAGTCTTAGGCCTGCGCGCCGTGATACAATGGGAGGCTACGGGCCAATCCCGATTCACTAAGACCATAATCTCTGGCTGCACGCCATGGAGTAAATGCTCAATGTTTTACCGTTGGGTTGAGACCCTGATACAGTGGTGGGCAACTGGTTCTTCAGTGCACCAAGAATGTGCCCTAAGTGCACGGACTGTCGGGCCGCATAGCTGACGGTTGTGATGGAATGTATGTGCGTGAGAGCACAATGTATGAATATATATATATATATATCTGCCTGTGAAATGTTATGCCTGCAGGGAATAAATACCACTGCCCTGGGAAAGGGGTAGGGTCGTTATAAAATTGGTCAGCTGAATGCTGACCGTTACCATGTTTTCCATTGTTGGGTGGAATGTCCTTGTACAGGTATTGGAGTACCAAGCGGGACACATAATGGCTGAAGTCCCTGGTGCTGCTGTTGCTGTTGCCACCGCTATCCCTTGAAGGCTAAACGAAAAATACTATGTTTGTTTATACGTGGCCCGCCTGCGCGTCAATGTTTGAGTCCACTGTTATGAAAAAGCCTTGTAAGGCCATAAGGCCACCTGACTTTGTATTTGCTAACATTCATATTTTATATACATATGTTGTTGATATGGTGGACATTTAGGGTGGCGTTCAAGTTATGTGTTATAGGTTTCCGCTAGAATGCTTATGTGTTAGGATACGCCACTCTGGTATGACTCCGTAACTTCACCGCCTGTTTTGTGGTATATACTGTGGGGCCCCCACCGGACCTTCTAGTATATACTATATGAACGGATGAGGTTATTAAAGCCTTTCCCTTAGCCCTGGCTACTACTACTTCCTAATGAAGTCCACTCCCCTCTTATTGTTTTAAGAAGTGAAAGAGTCAACAATTGGAAGCATAGACTGTGAGTCAGAGAATTTGACCACTAGAATCCTCTCTTTGAGGAACTTCTCTTCAAGATCCTTGATGATCTTGTTCTTCTAGCTGATGGTGCTGACTTAAATAATTATTATTCCTTTAAGCTGGCTAATCTCCTTACTCATTTGAGTTAGTTGGGTAGCAGAATTAGAGTATTCAAATTTTGCATGCTGAAGGGAAGCAATTTGATCAACTTACCTCTTGAAAAGTTTCTTACTTTTTTAGATATTCCAAGAGGGCACCATATTTGTTAATCAATTAATTGACTACATCTTCTGATTCTTATCTATGCTCATCATAAGATGAAGAGGACGCTTCAGATTTTAGGTCAGTCTCATAATATGAATCAGAGGAAGATAAGTTCAGAATTATTACCTCATCAGGAATGGATTCCTTTGCATCATCTTCATTTGTCATGGCCATCAAGGCACAACTCTCTTCCTCTTCTTCCTCATTGTCACTATCTGAATGTGATAATGGGGCACTGATGTGAATCCTTGCAACATGTGCATTTTCTTTATCTTCAGCAAACAACCCAATATAGGCTTCCTCTTCTTCTAACTCAGAAGAGGCTGAGTCACTTTGACTCTAGATCTTCTCGTTCTTGGCAAGGAAAATCTTTTTAGATTTCTTGCCCTTATAGTGCTTATTTTTCAATAGAAGCAGCTTTCTATTTTCTTTTGATATGGTATTCAGCTATAATATGCCCTGTTGGATCCCTAGTTGATTTGGGCTAGGTTCACTAACTAGGATAATTGACCCACCATGTATAGTTAGGGTCATGTATTTGTGTCCTAGAGTTTAGGCTATGTCCTTAGATTCAACCACTCTTGGACCAGCCAACAGAAGACTACAGAAGACTCAAAGACTTAGAAGAAAATCAGTTTAGGAAGTGAGTTCGATGTTCGTTGAACTCAGCTCGATGAAAGTCATGCTCAACTCGACGAACTCAGAGTTAATCCTCTGAGTTAAGCTCCACGATATTCGAGCTCAGGTCGACGAATTCTGGGAGATCAACTTTAACATATTAAGTCCAGAATACTTTCTCTGAACTCAGGTCGACAAAGTTACATTATTAGCTCAACGATCTTGGAGCACATAATTAGGAAGTGATTCATAGAAAGCAGTTAGCTGATCTCAGGTCGACGAACTTGATTCTCAAGTCGACGAACAAGAATTCCCAGGTCGACGAATACGATTTCTCTGGTCGATGAACTTTGATCTTAGGTTGACGAAATCTGTTCTCTGGTTGACGATTGTTGTGCAGTTCCAGACTTGGAATTTTCCCTCCTTTTGTCCTCATTCTATAGCAGTAATTCCTGAATAATCAATGCTTATATTCTCTGAATTTAGCTGTTAGTGGCAGCATTGATTATGGTCTTCATCAGGAATATTAGTTGTCATTTTTAATAGGACAGTTGGGGAATTCATTAATGATATATTCTCTCCAACTGCATTTCCATTCTCTAGGCAGCCAGCATTCAATGCTAAAGCATTTCAAAATTCAAAGGAGAATTAGACAGAGATATATAAAAGAGATTCTTTTTCAGTCGATAGACTGTAAGAATAGTAGAGACAGAGCACCAAAAAATATTCAAGAAAAACTCTGTCTTCATCAAGTGTTCATCCTCCAGCAAGCTTTCAAAAGACAACCAACTTCAATATTTCTACAACTTTCTGGAAAAATCTTTAGAAGACCTACTCACCCTGCAAAGCTCTCATTCTTCCTGAACAGATCTTCATCTCAGTGGGAGCTTTGACACCATCAAGGATCCACAAGTCTTTTCAATTGCTTTGTGAAAAGAGAATACAACATCTAGTTTTATTTATTTTACCCCACTGTACACAGGGTTCTAGCTCCCTTCAAAAGTTAAACACTTGATTGTAAGTCTCCTGATCAAAAGACTTGATTTGTTTTGTAGGCACCTAATCAAAAGCCTGAAGGGTCTCCTGATCTACCTGAAGCAGATCTTGTGGTGACAGGTACCTGAGCAAAAACCTGATTGGTGGCAGGGCACCTGATCAAAAACCTGAGTGGATTCCTACCAGGGTGGTAGAAGAGTGGATGTATCCAAGTTTTAGGGGAACCACTATAAAAATTCTTGTGTCATCTGTGATGCTCTCTCATTTTTTATTGTATGCTGCTTGCTGTGTAGTTTATTTTTTATTTTTGCACTCTCTGATTACACTTATAAGTATCACTATTTTACTTATGCAAATAAAAATCTGATAAGATTTTAAAACTCTCTATTCACCCCCTCTCTAGAGTTAAACAGTCGAACCTCACTGGTGGTATCAGTGCATACTACCACTTTCAAATGGTATCAGAGCCAGGTTATCTTTGGTTTCATAGATTCACATCTGAACCAAGATCCTTGTTAGACTGTTTCTCTCTTCTTTAGTTTTTCTATTATTACAGCATTGACCCAAAATAAATATTATACTAGCACCAGAACTCTAGTCTGCAACTTAAACAAATTTGCAATCTGGAAGGTAAGAATCAAGCTATACATGAATTCTATTGATGAGGATATTTTCAACTCTATTTTGACAGATCCTCGTCAACCTACATCATCTACATCTACAGCAACTTCTAGCACTCATGCAATTCCACCACCTGAGTGGACTGATGCTCAGAAGAAAGCCAAAATAGCTAATTCAAAAGCTATGAATATATTGGCTCAAACCATGTCAGATGATATCTTCCAGAAGGTGGCTGAGTACACCTCTGCAAAAGAAATCTGGGATTATCTAAACCAGATGGTGGCAGGGTCATCATATGAAAGAAAGGATAGAAGATCCCTCCTAATATCTCAATATGATAACTTCAAGAAGGAGGAATCTGAAATAGTGGCTGAGATGTATAACAGACTTAGTGTTATCATCAATGAACTGAAGACCCTGGACAAAGATATCTCCTTGACTGAGATCAATGATAAGATCCTAATATGCTTCCCTAGCACTTGGGATTCCAGGATCTGGCCAATCAAAGAAGCCAGAAGCATGAATGAGATATCCACTGAGTCTCTCTTAGGAAAGCTCAAATACTATGAGCAATTAATCAAGACCAGAGTGGCTGCTGAATTGAAGGCCTCAACCTCTTCAAGGAAGGAACACAATATTGCTTTCAAAGCAACAAAAGAATCTGAAACCCTTCCATCCAATGAAGAGTTTATGAGCTTGCTGGCCAAAATATTCTACAAACTGGCCAAGAAAGATTTCAGAAGAAGGCCATCCAAGAATGATGACAAACCTCAGTATGATAGAACTCCTACCAAGGAGATTGTCTGCTTTGGATGAAAAAATCCTGGGCACATTCTTCCTGAATGCCCAGAAGCTCAGAAAAGAGACAGGAGAAAAGAGAAAGAGAATAAGAAGAACTCCAGCAGGCACTCAAACAAACACTCCTCCAGCAAATATAAAAGAAAGGAAAAAAAGGTTTCATTAATGAAACTTGGAGTGATACTGATGAAGAGAACACATCTTCCAGCTCCAGTGAAGATGAAGAAGAATCCAAGGCAAGAGAAGTTTGCCTCATGGCAATCAATGCTTCATGCAGCAGACCCAATGCTGAAGACCAAGCAGAAATCCATTCTGAAGAATCAGAAGAGGAATCTGAGACAGAAGAGGATCAGGTAATCCCTTCCTTTGACTTCAATTCTATTGATTTTAAAAATGAATTCAAATCATTATGCAATAACCTAATAAAATCTGAAAAAGAAATCAAACTGCTAAGAGATAGGCAATCTGAATTTGATAATATATTTGTTGAAAACACTAAGTTTAAGGATGATCTAGCTTTAGCAAATGAACAAATTATTTCTCTAAAATCAGAACTATATGAGGCTAAGTAACTTGAGGAAACTCTCAATGGGAGAAGCCTTAAGCTGATGGACATCACAAGTAAAGTTAATGCCAGTCTAAATGGCAAACTGATCTTAGGTGCTTCATCAAGCTTACCTCCCATACTTAAGAAAAACATATTATCAACCCCTATAAAATTTGTTTCAGCTAAAGAAAAAGAAGTAATAAACAATAAGCAACCCACAGAAGACTTACTTATCTAAAAATCAAAAGAACCGAAATAAGGAAAATCAAAATAAAAACAAAGTTCAACAGATTTTGTCGAACTCAGATCGACGAAATGTGGCTAGTTCGTCGAACTCCGATCGACGATCTATGAACGCAAATATTAGCCATAACAACTTGTCTTACTGCGATCGACGAATCTTGTATGGTTCGTCGAGCAGAGATCGACGAACTTCGGGCACAGAAAATGAATATATTCATTCTCTGAGCAGAGATCGACGATCTCATCCCACTTCGTCGAACTCCGATTGACTAACTTACAACTTTTTGTCGAACCCAGTCAAACCTAACAAAAGTCACAATTTTAATAGAAATTTTAATCCATCTAGTAAACCTTTTAATCCTTATGCTAATTGGAAAATTCCACCAAGGAGATACAATCACTTAGGATATAAATCTCAACCTGAATTTTCAGTTATATCAAGTTTCTCTTATCAGAAAAATAAAGGACCAAAGGTAATCTGGGTCAAGAACAACTAATTGTTTTCTTTGCAGGTAAAGAGCTGTCCAGCTTTAAATCAACAATGGTATCTGGACAGTGGATGTTGTACTTGCTACACATCGACCTTTTGGCCCTATTATTGTACATACAGGGTTTAATAAGATCGATTGGATGCAGTAGTTATGATTTAATTTTCTTAATTAGGATAATTCAATTTAAGTATTATATTTTTACGGCCAAACATGTAATTTCCATTTCTTGTTGCTAACGGGAAAGACAAGGTAAGATGAACATTTTTTAATTGAAAAGCAAAATGATATATCAATGAAACCTCTTGGAGATGGATGTATTGGAACCTCTTGGGTGAGGCTTAGATCATCCAATCTCTCATACAAGTGAGGTACCTGCAAAGTGCTGTTGGTAGAAATTTCTTTCTCCTTATAAGACATGTTAGCTTCATCAAAAGTCACATGAATAGATTCTTCAATTTTTAAGCTAGATTTATTAAACACCCTATAAGCTTTGCTGACTTGGGAATATGCTAGAAAAATTCCCTCTGCAGCCTTAGCTTCAAACTTTCTAATATATTCTTTATCATTGTTATGAATATAACATATACATTCAAATATTTTAAAATAGGTGATTTTAGGTTTTTTCCCTTTAAGCAATTCATAGGGAGTCTTATTCTTAAGTTTATGTATTAAACTTCTGTTCAGTACATAGTTTGATGTGCTTACAGCCTCTACCCAAAAGGATATGGGCATGCAAGCATCTGCAAGTAATGTGCCTGCAGCTTCAATTAAGGTTCTATTCTTTCTTTCAGCTATCCCATTTTGTTGAGGTGTTCTAGGAGCTGAGAAGCAATGTCTGATACCTTCCTTCTCATAGAACTCATGTATAAGAAGAGACTCAAACTCGGTACAATGATCACTTCTGATCAATGCAACTTGAGTAGAGTACTCAATCTGTATGGTCTTGAGAAAATTTGTAAGAACCTTGAATGTATCTGACTTAGATCTCAGAAAGAACACCCAAGTGAATCTTGAGAAGTCATCTACCATAACTAGAGTAAAATATTTCCCTCCTAGGCTATGTACAGCAATAGGGCCAAAAAGGTCCATGTGTAGCAAGTACAAGATCCTAGGTGAATCACTTTTATTAACTGATTTAAAACTAGATTTAGTTTGCTTTCCTAATTGACAAGCCCTGCAGAAACCAAACATGTAATTTCCCTTTTTTGTTGCTAACGGGAAAGACAAGGTAAGATGAACATTTTTTAATTGAAAAGCAAAATGATATACTTTATGATGATAATCCTAATTAAGAAAATTAAATTATTGTGATTATGATGATAATCTACTTTATACAAGGTTTAATAAGATCGATTGGATGCAGTAGTTATGATTTAATTTTCTTAAGGATAATTCAATGAAAGTATTATATTTTTACGGCCAAACATGTAATTTCCCTTTTTTGTTGCTAACGGGAAAGACAAGGTAAGATGAACATTTTTTAATTGAAAAGCAAAATGAAGAACATCTAGGAAAAGTCTTAAAATGTGTTTTTATACACCCGGGAAATAAAGTGCGTGTGCGTGTGCATTAAGACGCGCATGCGTACGCGAATGAATTTGGCCCAAGTGCAGAAACCAGTAATGGTCGTGCATGCCCAATGAATAGTACTCGCACGTGCGTGCACAAAGAAAACACGAGCGTATTTCGAGAGAGCACTTTTTGGGGCCAAAACTAGGTATTGATCGCGCATGCCAAATGCACAGAAACCACGTGCGTGTGCGCGAAGAACGTGCACGCGCACACAATCGGTTCTAGGAAAGCCCACAACACAGTTGACCAGGGAACACACATGCGTGAAGCAAATTTGACATAATTTTGCTGGACATGCACACAGGTCCACACATGTATAGAAACATGCCAAACATTCAAGATTTAAGATAAATTACATAAAAGAGCAGAAATACATAGAATATGTGCAACTACCATGTAAAACATGATAGTTTCAATATGATTAACAGGGTGAAGACGCAGTATATAAAGTAAGTATCAAAAATCAAAGATTTTCATTGATATATCATTTTGCTTTTCAATTAAAAAATGTTCATCTTACCTGTCTTTCCCGTTAGCAACAAAAAAGGGAAATTACATGTTTCGCCGTAAAATATAATACTTAAATTGAATTATCCTAATTAAGAAAATTAAATCATAACTACTACATCCAATCGATCTTATTAAACCCTGTATAAAGTAGATTATCATCATAATCACAAATAATTTAATTTTCTTAATTAGGATTATCATCGTAAAGTATATCATTTTGCTTTTCAATTAAAAAATGTTCATCTTACCTTGTCTTTCCCATTAGCAACAAAAAAGGGAAATTACATGTTTGGCCTCTGCAGGGCTTGTCAATTAGGAAAGCAAACTAAATCTAGTTTTAAATCATTTAATAAAAGTGATTCACCTAGGATCCTATACTTGCTACACATAGACCTTTTTGGCCCTATTGTTATACATAGCCTATGATGGAAATCTTATACTCTAGTTATTGTAGATGACTTCTCAAGATTCACTTGGGTGTTCTTTCTGAGATCTAAGTCAGATACATTAAGGTTCTTACAGATTTTCTCAAGACCATACAGATTGAGTACTCTACTCAACTTGCATTGATCAGAAGTGATCATAGTACTGAGTTTGAGTCTCTTCTTATACATGAGTTCTGTGAGAAGAAAGGTATTAGGCATTGCTTCTCAGCTCCTAGAACTCCTCAACAAAATGGGATAGCTGAAAGGAAGAATAGAATCTTAATTGACGCTGCAGGCACATTACTTGCAGATGCTTACATGCCCCTATCCTTTTGGGCAGAGGCTGTAAGCACATCAAACTATGTACTGAACAGAATTTTAATACATAAACTTAAGAATAAGACTCCCTATGAATTGCTTAAAGGAAATAAACCTAAAATCACCTATTTTAAAATATTTGGTTGTATATGTTATATTCATAATAATGATAAAAAATATTAGAAAGTTTGAAGCTAAGGTTGTAGAGAGAATTTTTCTTGTATATTCCCAAATCAGCAAAGCTTATAGGGTGTTTAATAAATCTACCTTAAAAATTGAAGAATTTATTCATGTGACTTTTGATGAAGCTAACATGTCTTATAAGGAGAAAGAAATTTCTACAAACAACACTTTGCAGGTACCTCACTTGTGTGAGAGATTGGACGATCTAAGCCTCACCCAAGAGGTTCCAATACATCCATCTCCATAAGTTGAAGAAGAGAGTGAAGAAGAAAGCATAGAGGTGACTGAACCCTTTCCAACAGCTAATGAAATTCCACAAGAGGAATTTATTCCCCAAGCTGTTGCCCAACCAGCTCCTCCCAGTGATTTTGTCATACTTAGAGATCACCCTAGATCTCAAGTGATTGGAGACATTTCAGCTGGTGTGCAAACAAGGCATCAACTCAACCCTGACTTGATGTTGGCTTGTTTCCTCTCTCAACTTGAGCCCCAATCCATCAAAGATGTTGAGCAAAATCCCCACTAGATCATTGTAATGTAAGAGGAGCTCAATCAATTGAGAGATGTAGAGTTTGAGAATTGGTTCCTAGACCCAAGGACTACCCAGTCATTAGAACCAAATGGGTTTTTAGAAATAAATTGGATGCAGAAGGCAACATTATGAGGAACAAGGCAAGGCTAGTAGCTCAAGGCTATAGGCAAGAAGAAGGCATTGATTATGATCAAACATTTGCTCTTGTTGCAAGACTTGAGGCTATAAGAATCTTCCTTGCATATGTTGCATTCAAGAAGTTCAAAGTCTATCAAATGGATGTTAAAAGTGATTTTATAAATGGAGAACTAAAAGAAGAAGTATATGTGGAGCAACCACCAGGTTTTATCTCTCTAACCTATCCCTCTCATGTCTTTATATTGCATAAAGCTCTCTATGGTTTAAAGCAAGCTCCAAGAGCTTGGTATGAGACCTTAGCTAGCTCCTTATTAGAGCATAATTTTTTTAGAGGTATTGTAGATAGGACTCTTTTTATTAAGCATTATAAAGATAAAATTTTATTAGTACAAATATATGTAGATGATATTATCTTTGGCTCAACTGATCCCAGACTATGCAAAAGATTCTCTAACCTTATGCATTCAAAGTTTGAGATGAGTAGTATGGGTGAACTTTCATATTTCCTTGGTCTCCAAGTGAAACAATCTTCTGATGGTATCTTCATCTCCTAATCTAAATATGCTAAGGAGCTTATCAAAAGATTTGGGATGTGTGATGCCTCAACTATAAAGACACCCATGGCTGTAAATGTTGTGATAGATTCTGATGAGCATGGAAAACCTGTTGATCAGAAGTTGTATAGGTCCATTATTGGGTCCCTATTATATCTCACAGCAAGTAGGCCAGACATAATGTTTGCTACATTCATTTGTGCTAGGTTCCAAGTGAATCCTAAGGAATCTCACTATATTTTGCTAAAAAGAATTTTGAGATATATAAAAGGTTGCCCAAATCTAAGACTTCTATATCCATCAGAGTCAAAATTTGACTTAATTGGATTTTCAGATGTTGACTATGTTGGATGAAGACTCGACAGAAAGAGCACAACAGGAACATGCCAATTCCTTGGTGATAGACTAGTGTCCTGTGTTGGATCCCTAGTTTGATTTGGGCTAGGTTCACTAACTTAGGATCTTGTGACCCACAATGTATAGCCAGGGTCATAGTCGTGTCCTAGAGTCTAGGCCAAGTCCTTAGAGTCAACATCACTTGGACCAGCTATCAACAAGACTGCCAGAGACTCAAGACTTAGAAGATTTCAAGACTCTATAAAGTGAGTTCGATGTTCGTTGAACTCAGGTCAACGATTGTCGTGCTCAGCTCGACGATCTCAGAGTAAATTCTCTGAGCTGAGCTCGACGAACTCTATTCTTTGGTCGACGAATCTTTGGACTACTACAGCATTCTGTCAAGACTATGTTCTCTAGTCTCAGCTCGACGAACTCAGTTCTTTGTCTGATGAATTCTGGATTATCTACTTCAACAACTTAGAACCAGAAGACTTGTGTCGACACTCAGAGTATATGTCGACACCAATTGAGTCGACACTAGAAGAACTTGTGTCGACACCGAGATCATCAGTCGACACTTTAGAAAGGTTGTGTCGACACCACAAAGAATATTTGACAACTCCAGAAACTCAGCTCGATGAACTTCAAACATAGAATAGGCAAAAGAGACAGCAGTTCAGTTTCCAGCTCGACGATCATGGAACTCAGCTCGACGAATAGAAGTCGTCTGGTCGACGAACACAACATATCAGCTCAATGAACTGTGGACTCAGTTCGACGATTTCTGTCATCTGTTCGACGATTCCAGACTAAGTCATTTCCAGCCCTGTCCCCATTATTACTGCACTGATTCCTGGGTAATCAATGCTCTAACATTCTCTGAATATAACCGTTATAGGAGCATTAATTAGGATATTCTCCAGGATTATTGCTTGCCATTTTTCCACGGGACAGTTGGGGAAATTTTTCAATGTTGCTTATTCTCTAGGCCGTCAGCATTGAATGTAGAAGGAATTCAAAATTTGAAAGACCAATTTCCCCAGAAAAATATAAAAAGAGATTTTTCTCTTTTCCAATATAGAGAGACAGAAAAGATTATTCCTGCTTTCATCCAAAGATATTCTGAAGCAGATCTTCATCAGATTTCTCATTCTATCAGTAATTTGAATAAGAAGCAAGAAGAACACCTTTTTCAAATCAAGAGTCTTCATGTTCTTCTTCTCTAGGACCTTGTTAATACATTCAAGCACCATCAGTCTAAAGCTCCTGGATCAAGTCTCTCAATTGAAGACCTACTCACCCTGTGCAAAGCTTCCCAGCCTGAACCCTTTTACATCTCAGGGGGAGCTTTGACAACATCACTGAATCCACATAGTATTCTCATTGTGATTGAGAAAAGAAGACTTCCATCATTCTCTCATCCCCACCTCTGTAAAGGGTTGTCATCTCCCTTTAAAAGTGATTCCTAGTTACAAGTCACCTGATCAAAATACTTGATGATTTGGTTTTTGAGCACCTGATCAAAAGCTCATTGGTGTCAGGCACCTGATCAAAAACCTGAGTGGATTCCTACTAGGGTGGTAGAAGAGTGGATGTACCCAAGTTGGGGAACCACTATAAAATTTCTTGTGTCGTCTGGTTGCCCCTTTTCTTTTTGTTCTTGTTGTGCTTGTGTTTTTAGGACTGTTGTGTGCTTATTTATTTTATTTTAATTCTGCACTTTTTGATTACAGCAGAAGCTGTAATAGTTTTCTAAGGACCTGCAAATACTCTATTCACCCCCCCCCCCTCTAGAGTATATTAGATCTAACACATCACTTTCATCCTGGTTCTGTAAAAAGAAAACCTATGTGTCCACATCAACTGCAGAAGTAGAATATATAACCGCTTGCAGCTGTTGCTCACAAATTTTGTGGATACAAAACCAACTACTGGATTATGGATACAACTTAAATAATTCAACTATATATTGTGATAGTACCAGTGTTATATCCATAGCACAAAATCTAGTGCATGATAGTAGGACCAAACATATAGAAATAAGGCATCATTTCATTAGAGAGTGTGTAGACAAAAAAAAATTAATCTTGTCTTCATTTCCACTAATTTACAAAGGGCAGACATCTTCACCAAGTCATTGGATGAGAAGAAACATCTGTTTTTCTTGAATCAGTTAGGAATGATCAATGGAGATGAGTTAATTTAATTTTTGTCTACGGTCGACAATTTGTTAACAGTTCGTCGAACGGAGATCGACGATCTGTGAACTCCTCGAGAAGAGTTCGTCGAACGGAGTTCGACGATCACTTCTTAGTGAAATAGTTTTCATCGAACGGAGATCGACGATCCCTGCTTCAGTGAATTTTTCGTCGAGCTAAGATCAACAATTTATTCGTCTTCTTCAGACTAATATCGACGAACTCATTATCTATTAAAATACTTCGTCGAACTCAGATCGAAGATCTTTTCGTTTTTCGTCGAACGGAGACTGGTGGTTCATATTCTGAAAATCTTATATCTAGGTCTTCTTCGACCTCCGTCCTGCGCTTTCAGTTCCTTTGCACTTGATCTTTGTTTCTCTCTTGCATGTGCATTCATGGCGATTCCAGCAAGCGCTCGCTCCATCATGAAATTCGATATGGGCTTTGATATAGATTTCGATTCTTTCCAGTTCTCTGACGCAATCTTTATAGAAATCTTGAAGTTATTTGAAGATCAACATCTAAAGCGGTTCATGACACTGAGAATCATGATTGAAATAACAGAGATCAATGAATGGGTCTTTACTTCCTCCACAACAGAAGACAACATGACAGGAACTATTTCTGGTAACCAGGTTTCCCTCTCTCCAACTATACTAACTGACATTTTTGGTCTATTGAATGATGCTGATGAGATAGAAATGGACTCTGATGAGCATAACAATGTATTAATTAAAATGGGTCATTCTAGAGATAACCCTAATAAGCTACTGAAAAAGAACTTGTCTGTTGAATACAAGTTCTTAGCTGATGTAGTAAGGAAGGTGTTGTTAGGCAAGCATACAGCACGTGACTATATCACCAGGCACTAGTTCTTGGTGATGGCTGCCTTGGTTGATAAGAAAGAAATTAATTGGGGTCAGTTATTATTTGATCTGATTAAGAAGAAGAATAACAAGAAACAAGTCTGTTTTGGCCGGGTTCTGGGGATTTTTTTACAGGAGAAAGCATCTGAACATCTGGTTTCCACACCAGTGTTTATAAATGCCTCCAAGAGGCTAAACTCTGCCCTATTTGGCAGATGGCAGAGGAGGATCACAAAGCCAACTAAGGCTTCCTCCTCCTCCAGGCCTTCTAAGGGCATAAGGGCTGATACAGCCACTCCCCACCCTAGTTCTAAAGAAGCTCCTCCACCACCTCCTTCTTCATCCATATCTATTCTAACAATAACTCCTCCATCTACCCAACCATCTTCAGTTCCTCCTATGCAACAACCAGTCATCTCCATCCCTTCACTAACTCATGTGCCAACACCTCCTCAATCTCCACTCCATATCACACATCCTCAATCTCCTCTTCCATCTCATCTCCAAAATATCACCACTAACACATTCTTGTCATCCCCCACATTCAATATGCTCACCTCATTACCATCTACACCCAATTCTCCTATCCATGACATTCCCAGTCCAACACCATCCCCCAGATCATCTCCTCAGGATGACATCCTCCCTGATGTCACTCCTTTTGTTAATCCCTCTGTATCCACCCAAACTCCACCTGAGTTTATAGATACAGCTTCTCCTTCCCTGTCTACCATCATGGAGCACATCACTCCAGTGATTAGGACTCTTATAGCAGAGGCCATTACACCTCTTGCCAATTCTATTTCTACTCTTGCTGCTCTCTTCATTATCTCCTCTGTCCCTCCTTCTTCCACTAGGGGCCTGATTCTAGCTTCTGCTGAAATCAAGCAGGGGGAGATGCTCAATGAAGAAGCTTCTCCAGTTTCAGTAGAAGCAGCAGTTACAGATTCAGATACAGATTTTTTTATGATTCTTGATACATATACAATTATAGAGGATACAGATATAATAACTATTGGTGATTGATTTGTCCATCCCACAGTGGATTTGTTCAATTTGTTGAATTCTTTTGATACAGTTTATTTAATCTCTCTTCCTTCTCTCTGCCTAAAGCCATCTTTGGCTATTATACCTTATACAACACCTATTAGTCCCACAGTTGCTAAGCAACTCAAGGACAGTTTTGCTCCCAAAGATATCTCTTCTCTAGAGGCTATCTAATCTCCTATCTATAAAATGGATGACAGCCCAATGCTAGATTTGGATGAAATCATCATGACAGATATTGAAGAAGAAAATTTGTTAATTGCTGAAAATATAACAGTTACTAAACAACCTTAGGCTCCAAAACCTCAAGCAGTTACTCTAGCTCCAGCTCCAGCTCCAGCTCCAGTCCAGTACCTCAAGCTCAGCCTCAGGCTGACAAGACAATTGACAAAAATCTTCTGAAAGCCTTGGATGATTTATATGATAATACTCAGGGATCCTCCTCTAAAAAATATGATTATGATGATAATGATGATTCTGATGATAGTCTTTCTGCAAAGAAGAAAGTTTAAAGAAAAGAAAGGCTCCTCCAGTTGTTATACCCAATCCTAATCCAACACATGATACTCCTTACTATATCCTTCAGAAAATTACTCCTTACCCCGGAATGCCAGCCTGGATGTGGCTGTCCAAGAATCAACAAAAAGAAAGAAAGAAAAACAAAAGATATTCTCCTCCTCCTCAAATGCATAGGAAGGTCCTCCTCCTCCTCCACCTGTTGCGGGTGCTTCAAGTAGCTCGTCTCAGATGGCTACCTCATATGCTCAAACATACCATAGACAATATGGTAGATCCTCATCTTCTCAAGAAGAAGCCAGCAGAGGTACCCTTCAAGTAGGCATCAACATCAGCAACAACATCAATAACCTCAGCAACAGCAACAGCAAGCTCCTGAACCACAAAAGGCTGACAGTCCTAAAATGCTAGAGTCTCCTCCCATTCCCTTTGTAGATCCAGAGACAGAGACTACTGCTAGAATGACCAGGTTCCAGGAATTGGTTGGATTCTCACTAATAAATAAGGCTAAAGCTGAAGGAAAAGATGCCTCCCGGTATTCTACAATGTCCAAATACATGAAAGAAGAATTGAAAAGGTACATGAAAGCTAACAAATTCTTTAATATTGATGCTTATATGAATCTACACCCAGAGGCTGTTGTGCCTAGAGCCACATCTCTCAATATCATTGGAGCTGCTGATGTGACTATGTCCAAGAAGCAAGCAGCAGATCCAAATAGGGAGATCAAGTTTACACAACCTGCTGTCAAGGAAAAAGAGGACAAGCAAAAGGAGAAATAGAAGAAAAAGAAATGAGTTTATTCTATTTAAATTTCTGTCTTTCTAAACTCTTTATTTATGTACTATCACAAAGCTACATTGTAAATATCTGCTGTTATTTTAATTTCTCTACCAGATATATTTTCTTGCTTTTTGATTGTTTTTATTTCATGTATATTAGTGACCTCACCCAAATAGGGGGAGATTGTTGGATCCCTAGTTGATTTGGGCTAGGTTCACTGACTAGGATAATTGACCCACCATGTATAGTCAGGGTCATGTCTTTGTGTCCTAGAGTTTAGGCTAAGTCCTTAGATTCAACCACTCTTGGACCAGCCAACAGAAGAATGTAGAAGATTCAAAGAATTAGAAGAAAATCAGTTCAGTAAGTGAGTTCGACGTTCGTCGAACTCAGCTCGACGAAAGTCGTGCTCAGCTCGACGAACTCAGAGTCAATTCTCTGAGTTGAGCTCGATGATATTCGATCTCAGGTCGACGAATTCTGGGAGATCAACTTCAACACATTAAGTGTAGAATACTTTCTCTAAACTCAGGTCGATGAAGTTACATTATCAGCTCGACGATCTTAGAGCACAGAATTGGGAAGTTCTTCACAGAAAGCAGTTAGCCGATCTCAGGTCGACGAACTTGGTTCTTAGGTTGACGAACAAGAATTCCCAGGTCGACAAATACGATTTCTCTGGTCGACGAACTTTGATATTAGTTCGACAAAATCTGTTCTCTGGTCGACGATTGTTGTGCAGTTCTAAACTTGGAATTTTCCCTCCTTTTGTCCTCATTCTATAACAGTAATTCCTTAATAATCAATGCTTATATTCTCTGAATTTAGTCGTTAGTGGCAGCATTGATTATGATCTTCATCAGGAATATTAGTTGCCATTTTTAATAGGACAATTGGGAATTGATTAATGATATATTCTCTCCAGCCGCATTTCCATTCTCCATGCAGTCAGCATTCAATGTTAAAGGTTTTCAAAATTCAAAGGAGAATTAGAAAGAGATATATAAAAGAGATTCTTTTTCAGTCGACAGACAGCAAGAACAGTAGAGATAGAGCAGCAAAAAATATTCAAGAAAAACTCTGTCTTCATCAAGTGTTCATCCTACAGCAAGCTTTCAAGAGACAACCAACTTCAATCTGTCTACAGCTTTCTGGATAAATCTTTAGAAGACCTACTCACCCTGCAAAGCTCTCATTATTCCTGAACAGATCTTCATCTCAGGGGGAGCTTTGACACCATCAAGGATCCACAAGTCTTCTCAGTTTCTTTGTGAAAAGAGAAGACAACATCTAGTTTTATTTGTTTTACCCCACTGTACAAGCTCCCTTCAAAAGTTAAACACTTGGTTGCAAGTCTCCTGATCAAAAGACTTGATTTAGTTTTTAGGCACATGATCAAAAGCCTGAAGGGTTTCCTGATCTACCTGAAGCAGATCTTGTGGTGATAGGCACCTGAGCAAAAACCTGATTGGTGGCAGGGCACCTGATCAAAAACCTGAGTGGATTCCTACAGGGTGGCAGAAGAGTGGTTGTACCCAAGTTTTAGGGGAACCACTATAAAAATTCTTATGTCGTCTGTGATGCTCTCTCATTTTTTTTGTGCTGCTTGCTGTGTATTTAAGTTTTTATTTCTGCACTCTCTGATTACACTTATAAGTATCACTATTTTACTTATGCAAATAAAAATCTGATAAGATTTTAAAACACTTTATTCACACCCTCCCCCCCCCCACCTCTAGAGTTAAACAGTCTAACCTCACTGGTGTTATCAGTGCATATTACCACTTTCTTGCCCTGGTTTATTGTAATGATAACAAACAATATTAGTTGAAACATTTTTACCAGGCTTATAATCATACATTTCCCCTTTGGGGTCTTCTTGGTTCTATCTGATTTGTTGCAGTCCTTCTTGTAGTTGGATAAAGAGGAAGGTTTGCTCTTCCACTACTTTCTCTTCATCATCTTCTTAAACTGCATAGAGAAGACAACAAACTCCCCATCAGACATCTCAGCATCTAAAGTGTTTGGTTCAGAAGATTCTGACTCAGTCACTTTTTGGGGAGGAGAGGGAATTATCTCCTTATTCTTCATTGAGATCACAACCTTGAGGGTCTATGACTTTTTCCTCTGGTGTGATATGGTAGCAGGATCCTCTTTCTTTGCATTTTGTTGCATCTCATAAGAGATCAGTTTCCCAAATAGAGTGTGGGGTGGAATTTTAGCCAGGTTTCACATCTCCCTGATGGAACAGATCTTGTTGTTTGAATCTCTAGTTAGAGAACTAAGGAACTTGACAGTCATCTCATAATTAGTGAAGATCCTCTCAAAGGTCTTCAACTCATTTATTGTTTTGAAGAACTTTTCATAGCATTCAGCTATGCTATGCTTATTGTTCTGCCTAAAGGCTTCATATTCTTAGTTGATCAGGAATTTACTGTCATTCCTGACTTCCTCAGTCCCTTCTATATACACAATAAGTTTATCACACATCTCGTTTGTTGTCTAACAGTGGACCAAGTTTTGGAAGGTGGAATCACCAATTACACTGACTATAATATTTTTGGTTCACTTATCTATAGTAGCTAGTACAATTTCATCCCTAGTCATATCAGCATACTTCTTAGGGACCTATAGATTAAGATCAAGAGTGGATGCCTTCATGGAGATAAAGATCCTATAGTTTGATGCTTCCATAAACATCTTTACACATTGCTTCCATATGCCAAAGTGATCCTTTCTACATATGGGGAGCTTTATAGAGCTCCGCTTCTTATAACTATCAGTTAAATACATGGTGAAATAATAGACGACACTTGTAGGATCTTGGTTAGACTATTAAGTCTTATTTTGACCAACCTCCCTCTTATACCACTTGAAATACTGATGTTGTTTGTAGTTTAAATCACCTAGACGAGGGGCGAGCGGGTGGTGAATAGGAGACTTGTTATTTGATGGTCTCCTTTAAGATTATGTAGATATAAATAGATATAAGAAACAAAATTAGAACAACCATAACACACAACACATAACACACACTATTTTACAGTGGTTCCCTAGAGTATGGGTACATCCACCTCCCCCCCCCTGCACCTATCTAGTAGTGTGCTCGACTCAACAATGTCCTTCAAAACTCAGTTCTAAGATATTATACCACAGATTACTAAAAATATCTCAGGCATACTTCTAGACCCTACCTTAGGCTCTACAGCCCTACCTCAAGCTCACCAACCCTACCACAAACTCACCATCCCTACCTTATAGTATTTCAACTCCTGCAACTCAGAGACCCAATTGGTCTCCTACCTTAGATCTTCACAAAGATTCTACCTCAGGAGCATAGACCCTACCTCAGGCAAAGGCCCTACAACTCAGGCAAAAGCCTTACAATAGTGAGTGAATAAAGATTATAACTAAAGACTATACAGATTTTACCTTTACATTTTAGTGTCTTCGGTCAACTTTGCTATGGAAGCAATATCTTGAAGCAACCCTTAAAACGATGATGTATTTAGGTAGAAAAGATTCAGGGATCTTCTACTTGATCTTTTTTAGTAGCAGTGAGAAGATCTAACTTGAGTCTTGAAGCTTGACTCCTTGCTCTTTCTGAACTTCCTCATAGAGAGCTTACTTAATAAAAGTGCGTCACAGCTTGTATTTCATGATTCAGCAGGATAGAGTAAGGTCAGAGATTCATGTTCTATTACCCTAACTTTTCTTTAAATATTTTTGACATTTCAAACAGTCCTTTGATTAGAAAATATCACGTCAAAGGATGAGCAAGAGTAGAATGATCTGACAGAACTTTCTGCACCACCGCCAATTTTGAAATACTGCCTCTGTGCGTGCTCAACGATAATAAAACCCTGACAACACTATATTGTTGAGAAGATTCTTTCTTCTCAACGGTATATACCTTAGCACTGAATTCTGCCTTTTTCTTCTTTTTCTTCTTCTTCTCTATGATACAGACTCAAAGCTTTCCACGATCACGCCGATGTCTTGGAGAACTAGATAACAATCTCAATAGTATTCTCCTTAGTGCTTGAAGTTGCTTCAGTTGCTACTTTGGGACGATACTGTTGGGTTTTACTATACGACACAACAGTTGTGTGCAGCTAAATTAGGAACAAGAAAACCCAAAATAAAAACAGATCCTACGATAAACATTGATCAAAAAGTAACTTAGCCATAAATAAATTATACCTTTGCAGGATTAAGTCAATACTCAACCAAGGTGCTCCGATGAAGTCCAACGAATGCTAACGGCCGGAGTTTCGAGCGTAGAATAGTGTTCACGCCTCTACGGATATCCACACGAGCATGAAGAATCCTTTGACTCTTGTTACACAAGATCTAGGTTAGAAGAAGGGATGCCCTCAATGTCTCCACGGTTTGCTAGAACCGTTAAGGGAGAGGCAACTACGGCGATGACAACGCTTAGGAAACACTTTCCGACGAAGTTGTAGAATGACAAACGGTCAGCGATGATCAGTAGAGATCATGCCCTAGACAGAATATTTTTGGCTAGATTAATTACATGGCCGTGATACCAGAGCAACATGGTCGTTTACTTCAATTTCTTCATGGTTTGGCTCAAAATTGCGACAGCTGGTCTTGAATCTAGCATTAAAATTACACAGCCTCGGTCATGGGCATGACTGAGGGCGTGTACTATCAAAACTTAACAAATTGTTCAAAAACCTGCAAAAATCCTAAAAAATTAAAATGAAGCTTCAGTTAAAAGAATAATATAAAAAAAATGATTAATAAAAAATACATAAAATACTCTCAATTCATATTAAAATTATACTAAATTTAATACTAAAAATATATATTGATGGGGTCCCTTTAGAGCGATGTACGCACCCTCATGCATGTGGTGCCGATAGCGACATAACTGCTCGAGGGAAAAATGCCCAAGGCATAACCGTCCACGGCTTGACAGCCCTCCCCCTCTCATTTGAGCTAAGGACGGGAAACCAATTCGGCTGCCCACCCATCTGGTGTCATCCCCGTTAGGGGAGGCCTCCTGCTCACCTGGGACGAGCAACCAATTTGGCTGACAATCCCTCTACCACCGCCCCGATTAGGGGATGCCTCCTGTGTGCCCGGATCAGGTGATAAAATTGGCTAACCGATCTTTACGTGGCCGCCCAAATTGAGCAGTCGCTTGGCCGGGCCGCCCAGTTTGTGCGGTCTCTTTTCCGCCCAAGTCGGCAGTCCATTTAGCTGCCCAACCATGGCCAAGGATGCCCTACAACTACTGCCAGCCTCACCATCACCAATCCCCCCTGGGATGGGCAGTTGGCCCGAATTACCCGAACGATAATCTTGTTATTTTTCGTAAAGTTGGTGATCCATGTGCCCCACTCCGGACATTCTTATTTATTTGTCTGGTGGTTATCGGGTAAAATTACCAAATCGCCTCTCTTTAAATCTATAAATAGGACCCGACCATCCTTCATTTTCACTCTCTTCTGGCCCAAGAAAATCGTCCTACGAATTTTCTCTCTCCTCCACTTCTCCTAGGGCGGGCTCCCATGTGCATTCCTTTCTTGTACTCTATTGCATATGCCGCCTCCTTGCGTGCTCCTCGCGTGCCTTTTTCTAGCACACTCTCGGTCGTTCCTCTTTCTTGTACGCTCCTGCATGCACCGTTTCCTCCCGCGCTCCCCCACGCACTGCTTCTTCGCACACGCGGCTTCCTTGCGTGCTCCCGTGCGCTCCTCTTCCTCGCACGCTCCCATTCATGTCGCTTTCTTGGCACTCCCGCGCGCGCTGCTTCCTCGATGCTCCCACGCATGCTGCTTCCTCGTACGCTCTGCTTCCTCACACGCACCGCTTCCTTGTGCGCTCCCGCACGTTCCGCTTCCTCGCTCACTTCCTAGATCCTCCTCGCCTATGTGCAGTATGATCGGCTCTGCAAACAACCTCCGAGAGCACACTTCAAACACCAACAGTTTACAAGACCAACATCCGAGGCCACCGAAGTCCGTCTTGACTGCCATAGTCCGTCTTGACTGCCATAGTCCGTCTTGACCGCCATAGTATACCTTGACCGCCAAAGTTCTTCTTGACCGCCAAAGTTTGTCTTGACCTCCAAAGTCCGTCTTGATTGTCATAGTCGTCTGTGAGGGTCATCAAGCATTTTGAAGGTCATAGGAAGTCCAATATTTGCCCCTGCCTTTCGGCCGTTAGTGTTGGGTATTGCATCCATAATAGTCCAGATTTGTATGAAGTCGCCCTTAAACTAAGATGAATTAAGTTTGTATTTGATGAACTTTTTGTTAAGTGTTTACAGGACTTAATTGCTAAAGTGTAGACCAATGTTAGTCTACAATGAGCCTCCAAACACAGGACCATACAATGTAATCCCTCATTGTGTGATCCATGGTGTTGACTTATGTGTAGCCTCTCTATTGGGACACACTTTCTTTTCAAGCACTAAGGGCAAGAGCTATAGAACGATGCTGATTTTTATAAAGAATCAAGATTTTAAGTTTTTCATAAAAAGTCTATGTATTTTTCTCGAGTACTAAAAGTTGTACTCGAGAAGTACTTATGGCTATTCTCGAGTGAGACTTGACTTCATGTCGAGTAACAGAAATTGTTCACGAGAAAGCTTCTTGCTATTCTCGAGAAAGGCTTTTGTTCTCGAGTAATATGTGACATTTCTTCTCGGGATACTTGTTTTCTAGATATAAATTTTTCTAAGACTTTTTCTCGAGAAGACCAATATTATTCTCGAGAAGACTAAAGTTTGTTCTCGAGATGCAAAAGTCATTTGTCGAGAACCAGAGCATTTTTCTCGAGAGCTAGCTATTTGTTATTGAGATGATCACTTTTTCTCGAGAACCGGATGTTTCTTCTCAAGAACAACATGTTATTTTTCTCGAGTACTTCCTTACTTTCTCGGCACTGCATTTTTCCACCTCCACATATTTTTCAAAGTATTTTTTCTCGAGACAGCCTTTTTGTTCTCGAGTACAAAATGTTTCTTCTCGAGAACTAAAGACAATTTTTCTCGAGTAATTTTCTTCTTTCTCGAGATAGTTGTTTTCTTCCTCCATATCATTTTTCTCTAAGTCTTCTTTTCGAGAACTTCCCTATTGTTCTCGAGTAACAGAACTCATTAGTTCTCGAGTAAAAACTTTCTTCTCGAGAACACCTTGGTCTATTTTTTTGAAAATGGTTAAGTCCAGACAGACGATTATTTCAAACATAATTAACACGTGATTGGTCCACATGGATGTGATTAATGACGATTATGACCGTTAGGATAATCCTATATAAGGTCATATCATTTCGACTAACCCTAAGAAGTTTTCAAGAAGATTTTTAAGAAGACTTTTTCAGCCGCCGCTAGAGAAAATTCCAAGTTTTTGAATCTGTTCTTTATTTCTGAATCGAGAGCCGCGGATCTTCTTCTTCATCGACAAGGGCTTTTGATTCAGACAGATTCAGAGAAGATTTATTCACAGATCGAGACCTCTGTCAACGACAAATTCTCTAATTGATCGTGTGAGTCTAGAAATTTTCAGATCCAGAAATTGTCGATTCATATACAACATATTCTGATAAAACCGCAAAGTTCCAAGGAAGAAGAACCTGCAGATTCATTTCATATCTGAGAACAATCACTATTTTTATTTGTTATTCATTTTATTCTTATAGGAGATCTTTCTCCGAGTCGTTGGAGTTGTTTACTCCGAGTTCTTGTAGGAAGTTTTCATCTTCCGAGTGTAGATCCAGATTTGGGATCGAGTTGTAGGAACGTTGTTCCGAGGTGTAGGATTGGTTTCAATCCGAGATTAGTGGAGTAGCCGAGTCTAGTGCTTTGCTAGATCGGCGAGTGGAAAGTGGATGTACCCAAGGTTGGGCAACCACTATAAATCTTTGTGACATCTGTGATTGCTTGGTTGTTATTCTGTGCATAGCTCGTTATATTTTTTATTCCGCAAAAGACGCACAACTCACCTATTCACCCCCCTCTAGGTGATTTAGGTAAGACAACTTAAAACATTTTCAATTGGTATCCGTGCGAGGTTGTTCATAAAAAGGTTAACACCTTGAACAGATCTTCCCCAAAGTTATTTTTGAGTTATCCAAGCATGGACAAGGCCAAGGATTTTGCAAAGCTTCCTCTATGCACAAAGACTAACTTTCCCATGGGGAAAGAAAGGATCAAGTTCTTCATGAAAGCTATGGATCCAAGGATCTTCATGATTGTTGAAGAAGGTCCTTATGTTCCAATGAATATCTCCAGTATAGATCCAACCAAAAAGGTTCCCAAGAAATTGATGCATCTGGATAAAGATGAGATTGCACTTGTCTCGTTGGACAAGAAAGCTAAAAATATTATAGCAAGTGCAGTCGCTGATTTTATGCTGCAGAATCTCATTCACTGCCAATCTGCTAAGGAGATATGGCAGTCCCTTATTACCTTGATGGAAGGCACTGAAGAAGTTAGGGATAACAGAAGATCACTATTGAATCAAAAGTATGAAGCTTTCTGACAAGGATTAAAGGACTCAATTGCAGACACTTTTGAAAATTTCTTCAAGATTGTGAACGGCCTAAGAGTTTATGGCTGGGTCTTCACAAATGGTGAGCTGAATGATAAGTTTTTAAGGTCCCTGACTAAGGAGTGGGTCAATAAAGTCTATGTTATCATGGAGTTTGGGAAGTTGGCTGAGACTGACCCTTAGAATCGTTTCGGGAAGCTGATGTCATATGAGCTGCAAATAAATTCTAGAAAAGCTGAAGAAAAGAAGAGCCGGTCATTTTCCAAGGAGAAATATGTCGCACTAAAGGCAGAAAGCTCAAGAAAGGTTAAAGCTAATTCACCTACTCCTGCACAAGAAGACAGTGAAGAAGAAACTTCAGAGCCAAGCACTTCAGGCTCAGAATTATCTGAAGGAGAGTTTTCTCTACTCTCAAGGCAGTTCAAGAAATTCTTGAATAAGAAGTAATGGAGAGGCAAGGATGCCTCACATAAAAGATCACGTCATGATGGTGATCGACATAGAAAAGGCTTAAGCATCCATGACAGGTATAACAATAAACAGAATAAACATATTTCTACTTTCATTGTTTATTACTATTGTAATAAGCCAGGTCATGTCATCGTTGATTGCCCTCATAAGAAGAAGGAGGGTGGAAAGAGAGAGGAAAAGAAATCCTCATATAATAGAAGAGTACAGAAAGAAGCCTTATAGCCAAGAAGGGAAAAACTCTTAGCGACTCTGACTCATCTATGTCAAGTGAAGAAGAGGAAGCCTACTTTGGTCTTATGGCACAAACTGATGATGAATAAGAGCCTCAGTTCACTAGGAAGGTAAATTCGCATACTCCTCTTTCTAAATCTGATGTTTCTAAACATGATCATGAGGATAGCTCTTTTGACGATGAGTCTGAACTCATGGCCCAGTATAAGGAGTTGATCAAGGCTTACGACAAATGTCGAAGAGTTGTGAAAACTCAAGCCAAAGAGATAAAGTCTTTAAAGGCTGAAGAGAGCACTTTGAGAGAGGAAGTCTCCAGGACGGACTCACATGGAGAGAACTTCAATGCTGTCATTGAAGAATACAATAAGGCTCTCGAGCACCTAGACCTAAAGGAGAAGATCATCAAAGAGTTGAAAGAACAACTTACTGTGGAAAAGAAACGTGTTGAGAGTTTCTCGAAGCCTAAGACCATCCTTCCTTTCATTGCAGAATTCTCAGCTAAGGCCAAAGGGGTTGGGCTAGGCCATGTTGAAGCTCCTAGTAAATCTTCTAGGTGGAATAAGGCTCAGAGAAAGAATAAGGCGGCCAAGAAGTCTTTGGCCAAAAAAAGGGGAAATCTCCTCAAGATCAGACTTCTTTTAAGAAGGTCATATTTCCAACAAACGAGTTTGATCTTGACTCGTCCTACGGTCACTTTGCTAGGCCTACTTATACAGAGCCCAAGTCTCGTTACCAAGGATGGACTCTGTAATGCCCTGAAACTCAAAAGAGGGACGGGTGGCATTTTGAGCCAAGTTTGAGACTTGGTAGGGGTCACACGGCCTGGGACACGTGCGTGCACGTGTCCCCGGGCCGTGTCGTGCTCGGGTTCGAGGATCTGGCCATGTGGTCGATGAAAGTGCATTCGACGATCTTCGAGAGAGCAAACATGGCCTGAGACACGGGCGTGTCCCAGGCCGTGTCCTGCTCGGATAGTTAGCCGAGCTGTGTCGGGGGAGGAGCATGGCCTGGAGCCCAGGCGTGTTCGGGTTTGACACAGGCGTGTCAAATGTGACACAGGCATGTCGAATACCCGTGTTCTCCTCGGATTGTGTTTGGTCCTGTGTCGATGTAGGAAAACGCCCATCAACACGGGCATGTACTGAATGATACGAGCGTGTTAAGCCTGACACGGGCGTGTCGAGAGCCCATGTTCTTTTCTGGATGCGACCGTTTCGACGTCGATTGAGGCACACAGCCTTGGACACGGGCGTGTCACAAGCCATGTGCGGCCCAGGTTTTGTATTTTAAGCGTGAATCATGGCCGTCCATTTCCTTCTTTTGGGATCCAAGGGTCCTAGCTGGTCCTAGCAGTGTTTAATTAGGGAATAGGGTTTGGATACCCTCATTTCTTTCAAGCTTTTTCTTTCTAAATTCTTATAGATAGGGGAGAGCAAGGAAGAAGAAGAAGGAGAGTTCCGACCGCCGGTGGAGCTTCGGAGCCCCAAATCGCAAGCCGAGTTCGGATCTATGGAGGCGAGCCGGTTACGGTGCTTTTCATCCATCTAGATCTTCATGGCGCCGAAGAGAAATGCTAGGGTAACGATTCTCATCTTGTACATGTGAAGTCCTCTTTCCTTTTGCATAGGAAACCCGCTCTCGCGAGTTTGCGGTAAGTATGAGGTGTTCCTTCGGGTAGACATGAATAGTCCCCGTTGTTTTGCATGTAGAGTACGTAATCGAGAAACAGACATAGGCATGGTGTGTGAATCCTACCCGGACAAGTTGGTCTGGATCGATGATGTTGCATTGCATGAATGGCCGGAGAAGACTTTGTGCCGATGGTTGTTTTTTGGGTTTTCTACACGGTAAATTGCAATAGGGAACCTCAGGGAGTAACTCCGACGTGTACCCAAAAAACTGGGCTGAAGCGTGATACTTCCATCACGGTGGCCTGGGAGCCAACTTGCACATAACTAGGTTATGTAAATTATGTGATCGGATTGGGACTCGTGGAATCCTGACCCGCACATATGGCTTAAATTGACGATGTGGTGTGAGCAACAGGTCAGGCAGAACCGTACCCACTCTGTGTCATTCGGTTAGAGAGACCTAAGGTATGCAATACTTGTCGTTGGCATAGATGGAGGGTCTTGGGCAAAGGATGGAAAGACTATAATGCTCACGAGAATTGTCGTCCAAGGGGCGGTGGTGAGACCGCGGATTTTGACTGGGTTCACCGAGAATGTGCCCTGAGAGCACGGGGTGTGTCACCGTGCGAGCCTACGCCTGTGATGATGTGTAATTTCACTACTATTAAGCTATGCTAATAAAGTGCAGGGAAGGAGCATCGCCGCCCCGAGTTTAGTGGCGGGGTCGTTATGAAAGTGTTCAGTTGTCTACCTAAATCACCTAAAGGGGGTGAATAGGTGAGTTGTGCGTCTTTTTGCGGAATAAAAATTTAAGATCTATGCACACAATTATCTACCAAGCAATCACAGACGACAAAAGATTTATAGTAGTTCCCCAACCTTGGGTACATCCACTTTCCCTCAACAATCTAACAATACACTAGACTCGGCTACTCCACTATCTCGGATTGAAAACCAATCCTACGCCTCGGAACAAAGTTCCTACAATCTCGATCCACAAAACGGATCTACACTCGGAAGATAAAACTTCCTACAACTCTGAGGCAAAAAGCTCCTACACTCGGAGAGAATTCTCCTACAAGAATGAAATTGAAAGTATGTAGAAATACAAACAGTACAACTTTATCAGATCTACAAAAAGTCAGCCTGGATCGTCTTTTTTAATCTTTGCGGCTTTATCAGAGAAGTTGAAGAAAAATCTCGGCAAAGGCTAGATCTGAAATTTCTTGGCTTCACACGATCAGATAGATGATGAGGAATTAAACGACAATCTCGATCTATGAATGTTCTTGATCTGAATCTTCTGGAATCGAAAACCCTAGACGAATGAGCACGATGATGGTCGGCGGTGGTGGCTTCCGATTTTTTAAGAGAGAGAATGAGATTCAGATTTTCTTAGAATAATCTTGGCAGCACACGTTGTTAGGGTTTGTCGGTTTGACAAGACTTTATATTAGATCTTCCCTAACGGTCATAATTAATCTTAATGACGTACACGTGGACTAATCACGTCAAGGCTGTTTGAAATTTCTGTCAAATCTAGACTTAACGAAATTTCTGAAAAAGATGACTGACATACTCGATTGAAGATTAACCTACTCGAGTACTATACAAGACTACTCGAGTGAATAAAAGAAAGCTACTCCAGTAAATGACTTAGAGAAAATCCAGAAATGAAGAGCAGCTACTCGAGTACAAAGAGACTTACTCGAGTGCTAAAACGTTACTCGAGATGTGGAGTTGAACTACTCGAGTACAAGAAATACTACTCGAGAGAGTAGGAATAGACTACTCGAGAGGTAGAGAAACTACTCGATTCAAGGACTTGGAATGTTTTCTGGAAGAGAAATTTGGGTTACTCGGGTAGTGAAACAAAATTACTCGAGAGGATATAATCTACTCGAGTATTTAGATATAGCTACTTGAGTGATGGACTTGGAAAAATTTTGAGGGAAGAAAATCTTATTACTCGTGTATTTACTCTGGACTACTCGAGTACATGAATTTGACTACTCGAGTGAGGAAAAATTATACGAAGTCCAGTATTTTGTCACTCGAGACAAAAGACTAAACTACTTGAGTACTTATATGACTACTCGAGTATTTTACTTAGAAAAATTTCTGGAGAAGAAATTCTGTTAACTCGAGAATGAGAAAGGATCTACTCGAGTAGTTGACTTAGCTACTCGAGAGCTATAATTTGGCTACTCGAGAGCTAATTCCTTTACCCAAGTACTTATAATCTTACTCGAGTATTGACTAAGTATTTCACTCGAGTATGTAGGTATCTACTCGAGTAAAGTACTTAGCAAAAATTCCTTCAACAAAATTTTCTCTTCTTTGGTGAGTTCAGCAACAAGCCTTTCTCCAATTAGTCCTAGTGCTTGAATATGAAGTGTATCCCAATAGAGAGGCTACACATGAGTCAACATCATGGATCACACAATGAGTGATTACATTATATGGTCCTGTGTTTGGTGCCTCTTTTTAGACTGACATTGGTCTACACTTTGCAATACGGTCCTGCATAAACATAACTTAAACAAAGCATCAAATACAACTTAATTCATCTTAGTTCAAGGGTGACTTCATCAAATCTGGGTTAATGTGGATACAAAATCCAACAATCTCCCCCTATTTGTAGAAGTCAGAACCCTTTACACTAAGGTGAATTATATAGACATAAAAGGAAATATATGTGTAAATAGAGAAAGCAGTGTAAGCAAGTATAAGAATATGATCAAAAGGCAAATGATCTAAATTTAAGAATTATATAAATGTGATTGTCCAAAAATATCATTTCTACATGTATCATTTCCACACTATCATAATCCTTAATGCTTCAACTTAGTGATGTTGCTTGTCTTTCTTCTCTTGCTGTCTCCTTTGGTAGCTGAATGGCTTGGGATAGTACTTTGGTGGCTTTTGAGAAACATAAGGGTTGTTCCTGCCATGCTCTCTATCATAAAGCCTTCTCTTAGTCAGAAATGTTTTATATAATTCTCATTCCTGGGAGCTATAATGTTCATTCCTGCTTTCATTGTAGTCCAAAACAAGTTTGAGAGTATCTAAAATGAGAGATTTTAAATAGGAGACCAGATCTCAGCAAACTCAGGAGCTTTTCTCTTTTCTGCATCAGGAACTGGGATTGACCTACTGGCTGAGGCACCATCACCATATTTTCTCTTCTTCTTAGAAGTGATGATCTCAGAAAGAGCTTGGAAGAATATATCTGTTGGGTCTGCCTCCCAAACTTGAGCATATGAATCAGGAGGAGGACCTTCATGCCCTTCAGGTCTGGGAGAAAAGGTAGGTTGAGGAGCTTAAACTGGAGCAACAGTAGCTAAGGGATTGAGATGGTGAGGAATGATGTTTGGATCAGTAGTAAACTCAGGAAGAATTTGATTGTGCATCCAGACAGCTGTGTCATATGTATGAAATTTGACACTCTGAATTTGGCCTAGCACATCATCATGGATCTCTTTCATCTTAGATTCCCAGAGCTCTTGCTTGAGTGCATCTGATTTCTCTAGGTATTCCTTCACTAATCTCTCCCCCTTTTTAACTTCAACAGTCAATTTAGTTATGGCATCTTCCTTAAAAGGGCCTACCTCATCACAGATCTTCATCTTTGTAGCTTTAGCTCTCTTATCCAATTCTATCTGATTATTTGTAAGAGGCACACCTTGCTCCATGACTTGCCCAACACTAGTAATAGTGTGATCTAGAGCCTTTCCACCAATTTGGAAGAGATATCTGAGCTGATTTGTATTATGATGGATCTCAGCAAATCCCCTGCTCATCTCAGTCTCTAGAGCAGTGACTTTCTCAGTAACAGCTTTTAGAGAAGCATCAAAATATGTCCTTTGTTATTGAAGCATAAGTGCAAACTGAGTCATCAAAGCACTGGTAGGAGCAGCTGCAGTAGGAGGAGCAACAGAATAGGGAACTGGAGGAGGGGGAGGAGCAACCCATGGAGCTATCTCTATAATTACTCTAGAGCTTTCAGCTCTAGTAGTATGAATCAGACCATCACCTTCATCAGTGACCATGGGGATGGTGAAGTCTAAGGATCTCAATGGAGCTTCAGCTGGTTCAGGAGATTGCTCATCAGAAATGAAGATGGTGTCATCCTGCTTTTGGTGTGTAGCAGTAGACTGATTTGGAGATGGAGCATGTGATGGAGAGGGTACTGGAGTGGATCGCTTTGGAAATTCAGTAGTTGATTTTTTTGGAAGACTGGAAAGGGGTTCATCAGCAGTCAGTTCTTCAATCATCTCATTGATTGCTGCTTCAGTTGACAGGAGGGTTTCTTGAAGTTGGGCTTCAGAAGAAATTTGTTCAGGAGTATGAGGTGGAGGAGATGTAACTACTAGAGAGGTAGGAATCCTTTCTGGAACAAAAGGAGCAGGATCCCCCTCAACAGTTGCACCAGAGGAGCTGACAACCTGAAGTGGAGAGGGAGATGGGGTCCTGTTCTCTGTAGCTGGAAGTTCTTGAGCTTTGGCAGCTTGAACTGGGTTTTGCAATTTCAACTCCCATCTTTGAATGGAAGATATAGAGACTTTCTTCATGTGGTGTAGAACAGTCCCTTTGGATAAGTTGAACACCTCAGTGTTGGACCTTGCGGCGCCCTTAGAGGGGGGGTGAATAAGGGTTCTTTTAATTTTTCTTAAAAACTTAAGCAAACTTTACTAGATGAATAACAACAATATAATTGAAGTGTGCAAATGGATACTAACTAGAAACAATGATGATATATTTCAAAAGAGTTAAATTGAATACAAAGTGTCTTAATAGAGCTAGAGACAGAGGCTCGTGAAATAAATAATTTGCTAGTATTTTCGCCGGTTCTTCTACCAAGAACTGGCAGGCTAAAGCGTATCCCTTCCTAGATATTGCTTCTAGCCTCCCCCTAGATCTAACCACGATCTAGATTCTGCAGACAAGGCAACGATTTCTCCCTAAGCCACACAAGGACTTGGACGCCACTCATAAGGCGGCGATTCTCTCCTAAGCCACACAAGGGCCTAGACGACACGCACAAGGCGGCGATTTCTCTACCGATTATAATGAGAAAGTAAAAGAAAAGAACAAAAACAAATTGAACACTTAAGGCTAGACACTCCATTCAAACAATGCGCTGAAGATGCCGACGAATCCTTGCTAGAGATGCTTCGAATGCTTCGCACGTGCCGTCAATCTTTCGTGCTTTTTAGCCTTCTTTAGAGTATGGAGTATCACTGAGTTCTGAAGCTCACTAGATCGTTTATGCAGGAAAGTGCACTCCGGGTAATGAAAATCATGATTTCCTCAGAAAATGAAAGGTTTTTATATTCCGGCGCTATCGCCGGGCGATACTGTGTATCGCCATCTGGCGATATCGGTAACCGCTGCCATGTGTCCCACGAACTCCTCATTTTTGCATCGCACAAATGTTGAGCGCCGAATCGTGCACTATCGCCGAGCGATACCGATTATCACCATCTGGCGATAGTGAAATAACGGAAGCCATGATTTTGTCAAGCGTCGAGCAAAAATGTGTCGAGTGGCGCTATCGCCTGTTGTCGATACCCAAGATCGTCTGGCGATATCTCCCGAGCTCAAGTCTAATCCGATTCAGCATCAAAAAGATATTAGATATTAACATGTGTTATCTATACACCAAAAACATCCAAATATCAAAGACAAACAAGATTTGTTATTAGCAAACTCGGAAGCGTGGAATGCATGCTCCAAAAATCTCTCTCTTTTGATAATAACAAATCCATTAAGAAAGAAATCATTAATGTTAAAAACGGTCCACCCAATTTGAGTATCAAGACAAAGCATGTGTATGTGCACAAATTGCTCCTAGATGAAACACTCCCCCTACATGTGATCTCCCCCTAAATGGAAGCATAGGGAAAGTCGTGTATTTTAATTAAAGATGTGATCAAATAATGTAGCCAAGTGTGCACAAAAATATATGACCAGACTTCGGTGAATGATTTCTTTTGTAAAGTGTCTCCCCCTCTCGTATTGTCAAAAGATAGGCAAAAGTGCAGCGGAAGCGAAAGAAGGAAAAATACAAAAGAGAGACTCATAGAGAACAGGTGAGCAAGATAGAATAAATAAAATGAGTAAACAGTAACTGTGGCAACGTTCAACAAACTATATCACAAACACATACACTAGTGAATAGTTTTTGTGAAACAATTCTCAGTCCAATTCTCAAAAGAAGAATGTTTAGAAAGGACAATGTGTGTACATGTGAGGTGTTGTCGGAAATACTTATGCATAGTCTTACAAAAAAACATGAACACGAGAATGTTAAAAAAACAACATAACATAGAGGTATACATGCGGAGCTATACTCATACCCAAGAGTTCAGAGCACACAAGAAGGAAATTATTCATGTAAAGATTTGCACAAGACACTTTACAATTCTTGCCAAGGTGCTCAACCTCACAATGCTTATGAAGACTTATCAAGATGGTAAGTAGTGCTTGGTAGAGGTTCCTTGTCAGCCCTGTATTATTTGAGTGTTTTTTTGTTGTGTGAAACTGTAACGCCCCCTATCAGTCGTATAGCATATAGCAGTAGGTCCGGCTGGGGCCCGACGACATATACCACAGACAGATCGGGTGGTTACTCAATGGAAACCATCCAACCAATAACAATGTCCTACATAGAGCATTCTAGCGGAAGCAATTAAAATTATTGCATTAATAAAGAACCCAAAACTAGCATGAATGTCCACTAATACGCCAAAAGGAACGAAGTACAAATACACTAGTACTGGCCTTAAGGCCTTACAATTGTTTTTCTCAAATTACATGTCTTCAGACCTCGGCACGCAGACCGGCCATACATGAATAAAAGAAAACACTCAAAAATTAGGCCTTCGAGGGCCGGCTCAGCAAGTTGTGCTTTAGCCCGCTATTTACCGCTTGGCTCCGCAGCACCTACAAGCACAATCCACTGCAACGGTGGCAAACCAAAGCAACGGTCAGCCATGCTGACCAAATTATAACAATCTCGCCCCCAATTCGGGGTGGCGATGCTCCTTCCCTACACTTTATTAGCATAACCAAGCAGTATATAAATACATTGCATCATAGGTGTTGGCATGCACGACCACCCGCCCCATGCTCTCAGGGCACATTCTCGGTGATCACGGTCAAAGTCTGCCGACTCACCACCGCCCCGAGGACGGCAATATCTCGTGAGCAATCTGGTCTTTCTGGCCATTGCCTAAGACCCACCATCTATGCCAATGGTAAGTGCCAAGTAACTTTAGGTCTCTTTAACGAACGACATAGATCAGGTACGGTTCCACCTGACCCGTTGCTCACACCGCAACGTCAACTTAAGTCGTCTGCGTGGGTCAAGCTTCCCCGAGTCCCGTATCTCCCATACATATCACATAACCCAGTTATGTTCAGGTTGGCTCCCAGGCCACCATGATGGCAGAACCACGTGTCCGCCTAGTTTTCTTGGTGCATCATGGAGTTAATCCCCAAGACTCCCTATTGCAATCTACCTCGTAGAAAACCCGAAAAAACAAACATTCGCACGGAGTCTTCTCCGGTCATTTATGCAATGCAACATCACCGATCCAGACCAACTTGTCCGGGTAGTCTTCACACATCATGCCTATATACGTTCTCGATTACGTACTCTACATGTACATAATGGGGACTATTCATGTCTACCCAAAGGAACGCCTCAAACTCACCGCAAACTCGCGAGAGCGGGCTTCCCTATGCAAAAGAAGTAGAGCTTCACATGCTCAAGTAGAGAATCGTTACCCTAGCATTCTTCCTTGGCGCCATGGAAATGTAAGCAGATGAAAAGCACCGCACTCTCCTTGCCATCGTAGATCCGAAGTCGGTTCGCGATTTGGAGCTCCGAAGCTCCGTCGGTGACCGGATCTAGGCTTCTTATTCCTCCTTTGCTCTTCCCTCTCTCTAGACTTAGAAAGAGAACCACTCAAGTGAAATGAGGGTTTCAAAGGCCCAATCCCGGGTATATCCCAATAGGAACAACCCCCAACCGTCGGATCCCAAAATAAGGAAACGAATGGCTACGATTTGTAGCTGAAAAGTAAAACCTGGGCCGAACACGGCCTGCAACACGCCCGTGTCTAGGGCCGTGTACCTCATTCGCCATCAAAATTGACGCATCTCGAAAAACACACGGGCATCCAACACGTCTGTGTTCCACCTGACACGCCCGTGTCAGCCAGTACACGCCCGTGTTCCCGGGCGTGTTCACCCATCAACACAGGACCAACACCAACCCGAGACTCACACGGGTCTTAGACACGCCCGTGTCCTATTTGACACGCCTGTGTCAAACCCGAACACGCCTGGGCTCCAGGCCGTGTTCACTGTCTCGACACTTTGTCGAGCACAGTTCGTCAACAATCTGACACGGCCTCGGACACGCCCGTGTCCTAGGCCGTGTTCCTGTCTTGACACATCGTCGAGCGAAAATCGTCGACTTCACTGGCAGATCGTCGACATGAGCTCGACACGCCCTGAGACACACCCGTGTCTCGGGCCGTGTTCGCTGCTCGATGATCGTCGACTCCAGAATTCATCGACCTCACGGCCAAATCGTCGACTCGAGCCTGACACGCCCTTGGACACGCCTGTGTCCCAGGCCATGTGCCCCCTGCCAAATTCCAAATTTGGCCCAAAATGCCTCCCGTCGCTCTTTTGAGTTTTGGGGCGTTACAACTCTACCCCTCTTAAAAGAATTTCTTCCTTGAAATTACATAAAGGAAAGAAAAATAAAACTTAAATGGTACCTGAGTGAAACAACTCCGGGTACTCCTCAAGCATAGTCTGCTCTCGCTCCCAAGAGAGCTCCTCCCGACCGTAATTGTCCCAACGGACCTTGACCATCCTGATCTCTTTATTGCGTAGCCGCTTGACTTCTGAGTCCTCAATACGTACGGGCTTGACCTTCGTCGTCAACCCACTATCAACCGGCACTTGATCGACCGCGATCACTTGTGTAGGCTCTTGCACTGCCTTCTGTAGCACTGATATAAGGAATACATCATGTAGACCACTAAGCTCCACTGACAGCTTCAACCGGTACGCTTCTTCACCAATCCGCTCCAGAACCTCAAACGGTCCAAGGTACCTCGGGCTTAGCTTCTTCAAGTGCCGCACCCGTGAGACACCCTTGAACGGCTTGATCTTCAAGTACACCCAATCGCCAACAGCGAAATCCACATTCCTGTGCTTGGCATTATAATAGTTAGCCTAGCGGTCCTGAGCGATTAGCAACCTCTCCTGAATGGTTCTCACCAAAGAAGTAGCATCCTCCACCTCTAGTTGCTTATACAACTTTGATTCACCCGTTTCCAACCAGGACAACGGCGTGCGACATTTTTTACCATAAAGGGCCTCGAAGGGCGCCATTTGAATGTTCGCCTGGTAGCTATTGTTGTAAGCGAATTCCACCAAGTATAGGTGATCTTCCCATTGCTTTCCAAAGTCCAGGACACGCACGCGAAGCATGTCTTCTATTGTCCTATTGACCCTCTCGGTCTGCCCATCCGTTTGCGGATGAAAGGTTGTGCTAAAATTCAGCTTTGTTCCCAACATCTATTGCACCAGCCTCCTATCATTAGACGTGAACCGCCCATCTCGGTAACTCACGATGCTGTGGGGCACACCATGAAGCCGTACAATATTATCCACATATAGCTTTGTCAATTTCTCAACCGGATCATCCTTCATATGCGGAATGAAATGTGACACCTTCTTTAGACGATCTACGACCACCCAAATGGCGTCGTTCCCCTTTTGCGACCTTGGCAACCTGTGCACAAAGTCCATAGTAATGTCGTCGAACTTCTACTCCGGAATAGGAAAGGATTTCAAGAATCCTCCCGGCTTTTGGCATTCCGTCTTCACCAAGGCGTAAGTTTGACACTTCGCCACGTAGAGCGCCACATCCTTTTTCAGTCCTGGCCACCAGAACAATTTCTTAACATCGCGGTACATCTTCGTGCTCCCCGGGTGAATTGAGTACTTGGTATGATGCGCCTCATACAACAATTCCACCCGTAAATTTCCAACGCTTGGGACGCACAGACGAACGTCTTTCCAAAGTAATATATCCTCCACAACGAATTGGGAATTTGACCCATCCAGAGCCTCTATCATGAGTTGCTTCATATGGACATCCATATCCAACGCCTGTCGAATCCGATCAGCCAGGTTATATTGGACTTCAGTCCAATTCAATACTGCTTAAGCACTTGATTGCTTATCAACGCAAAAGATCTCCAACACCTCTAACTCCCAAACAAATCGCTCGTTATGGACGGACATCCAATTGGCTTGAGCTGGGGCCCGACGACTCAACGCATCCGCAACCGCATTACCTTTATCAGGCACGTAGTGGATCTTGAATGTATAGTCCCCCAGGAACTCCATCCACATATGCTGCCGCATGTTTAGATCTTTCTGATCATTCAAATACTTCAGGCTCTTGTGATCGGTGTAGATATCGATCTTCACACCGTACAAATAATGTCTCCACAGCTTCAAGGCAAAAATCACGGCCGCTAACTCCAAGTCATGGACCAGATAGTTCCTCTCGTGCACCTTCAGCTGTCTCGAGCCATATGTTATAATTCTTCCATGTTGTAACAGCACACAACCTAAACCACTGCCCGAAGCATCGCTATAAATCTCATAACATTCGGTCCCACTCAGCGAACTCAACACAGGCACCGTGGTCAACCGACATTTCAACTCCTCAAAAGCTCGTGCGCACTCCGGCGTCCAAACGAACTTCTGCTCCTTCCTCGTCAAAGTAGTGAGAGGTAACGCTATCCGCAAGAAGTTCTCTACGAAGCGCCTATAATAGCCGGCAAACCCCAGAAAGCTTCGGACTTCTGCTACTGTAGAAAGCTCAGGACACTCTCGTATCGCAACAATCTTCGCCGGATCCACTGCAATACCTTCCCCACTCACTATATGACCGAGGAACGCCACTGAGGACAACAAAAACTCGCACTTCGAGAACTTGGCGTACAATTGATTGCTCCTTAGCGTCTCCAAAACCAAATGAAGATGCCTGAAGTGATCTTCCTCACTCTGTGAGTACACCAAAATATTGTCGATGAAGACGATCACAAAATGGTCCAAGTACTCCCTGAAGTTCCTGTTCATCAAATCCATGAACACTGACGGCGAATTCGTCAGCCCAAACGGCATGACCGTAAACTCATAATGCACGTATCTTGTACTTAACAATGTCTTAGGGATATCTACTCTCCCTTATCCTCAGCTGATAGTAACCAGACTTGAGATCCAACTTAGAGTACACCGTCGACCCGACCAACTGATCAAAAAGATCATCGATCCTTGGGATTGGGTACTTGTTCTTTTCCGTTAGCTTGTTTAACTCCCGATAATCAATACAAAGTCTCAAGCTCCTGTCCTTCTTCTTTACAAAGAGGACCGGTGCGCTCCAAGGAGACGAACTTGGATGCACAAACCCTTGCTCCAACAACTCTTAAAGTTGCACCTTCAGCTCTGCCATTTCCTTAAGCGTTAGCCGATACGGAGATCGTGACATAGGCTTCGCACTTGGCACTAGCTCAATAGTGAAATCTATCTCCCATTGAGGCGGGGCTCCAGGAAGATCTGCGGGGAACACATCATGGTACTCAGCTACCACTGAAATCCTATCCAATGTAGGCTTTGGCTTTGCAACCTCCACTAGTGTAAAGAACAACTCTGCACTAGCACGAACCGCCTTCACCACCTTAAGAGCAGACATCAATGTATTGCTCGACCCTTTCAAGCCCGTAAAAGTCATCTCACGACTTGCTCTCAACCTGACTTCCTTGCGACCGCAATCAATATAGGCTTGCTACTCCGAGAGCCTGTCCATGCCAAATATAACATCGAACTCCACCAGCGGTAGTAACGATGCTTGCAGGTCGAACTCTTGATTCTCAATGCAAATCTTAACACCACAGATTTTATCTGCGCGCATCGAACACCCTTTCGGTAACAAAACATCCAACTTGTCCTTCGCCATCGAAGAAGGTACTCCGATGCGCGATATAAATCCTTCGGACAAGAAGGAGTGTGAAACCCCCGTATCAAAGAGTGCTCTCGCCAGAAACTCACAAATCAAAACAAATCCTAAACAAGCAGTGGTAAGGTAACATACACATAACAAGTATTTAAAGAAATTTAACTTGCTATAAATTAAACCGTACCTGTCACCGTATCTGCTTGTTTGATGGCCTCCTGTTGGCCAATATTATAAAGCCTTGGTTGAGCCGGAGCATAATGGGATGCGGTTGACTCCACTGCCTTGCCCTTCTCTTCATAAGTTTCTCCCTGCTTCCTCTCTGTTGAAGTATTAGACCGGGCGGCTTAGCGGTCTGATCCAGCGGTTTGTTGACCGAGCGGTCTGGCGGTCTCTCTGGTGCCTGGAGACCGGGCGGTCTATCGGTCTACCTCTGCGGCCTGTTCTATCCTGCTGGAGTTGCCGAGCGGTTAGCCCATCTGTCTAACCGCGCGGCCTATGCGGTCTCCATTATTCTAGCCGCTCAGTACTGTAAATGTTTAGTCCCACATTGTTTGTATACTCTCTTTCTTATCTCCTCCATTCTATATAAGGGAGGCCATACCTTTGTAAATGACATCTTTTTTGGATAATAAAATTTCAATTATTCAAAAGTTTATTCGCTTGTTCTCTACTTTTCGCTTCTTGTCTCTACTTTCTAACATGGTATCAGAGGACACGGTCATTTCCTCCTGATTCTGTGCGCCCTCTGTTGTTCGCGACTTCTTTTCCGCGTTCTGCGACTTGATTCGCGGCTTGCCCTCTCTTCTATCAGCGCGGCTTGTTTCTATCCGCGCGGCTTGTTTTTGTCCGCCGACCTGTTCGCGCGGCTTGCTCCTTCTTGGTTCTCTTCTCCTACTACTCTTTGTCGCAGCGACCTGTTTCGTTGTCGCCGCGCTCCTTATTCTTTCTTGCCTCTCCGACTTCCTAGTCGTTGCGGTCTGTCCCTGTCCGCGTGTGTGTTGTCTCTCTACTCGCGGTTTGCTGCTGTGATCTGCCTGACCGTGCGGGTTGTTCCTTTCTCACCCGCATCTTGGTCGCGGTCGCCAGCTCTTCTCCTCTTTTCTGTTCGCTCGGGCTTCTTAGTTCGTGCGACTTCTTCCCAGCCGTGCCTTTGACCGCCTTCTAGCCGCTGCTGTGATCTGCCTGACCGTGCGGGTTGTATCTTTCTTACCCGCATCTTGGTCGCGGTCACCTGCTCTTCTCCTCTCTTCTGTTCGCTCGGCCTTTTCAGTCCGCGCGACCTCTTCCCCGCTGTGCCTCTTTCTAGCCGCTACTGTTCGCGCGGCTTCCTCTGTTTTCTAACCGCTTCTGTTCGTGCGGCTTCTTCTGCTTCCGGGTTCTATGACTACCTCCGGTCTCACCACTACTCCTGCAGCTCCTTCTCCTCCTCCTCCTTCGGGCAACCTTGGCACCCTTTCCAAGCTTGTGGGCTCCAACTATCCCGATTGGAGCGTTTCTTTCACCTTTCTCCTTCGTTCTCAACGCAAGCGTCATTACCTCATCGATGACCCTCCTCCTCGCACCTCTCCTGAGTTTGATGACTGGGATGCGAGTGATGCTCTTGTTCGCACCTGGCTGGCCAACAGCCTTTCTGATGAGTGCCTTCCCGTCATTCGCCATGATGAGACGGTCAAGGCCGCATGGCTTCACCTCGCTGCTCTCTATTCTAAGGGGGGCCAGACGTCCCGCATTTATACTCTCTATGCGGACCTCTTCGCCCTCCCTTCCATGTCCCCAGCTGCGGCTTATCAGCAGGTTCAGGCTCTTGGGGCTGAAATCCTCCAGAATCGCCCCTTCTCCGCGGACTTGGCCGACCAGCACAAACACTTCCAGGAACTCCTGGTTGTTTGTTATCTTCTTCGTCTTCCCGACTCTTATGATATGATCCGCCAGCATATCTTGGGTGAGGCGGAATCTCCTACTTTGGATGCCACTGCGGCTCGCATTGCCGCCGTTACTTCGCTCCTCCAGCGGCCTCTGTTGGCCTCCCCCCCTTCCCAGGACTCCTTTGCTCACCAAGCTCAGCGGGGGGGCCCGAGTGGCCGTGGCTCCTCTGGCGGACGGGGTTCCTCCCGGTTCTTCTGCTCTCACTGTAGTCGTACTGGCCATACTGTTGACCGTTGCTGGCAGAAACATCCTCATCTTCGCCCTTCCGGTGATGCTCCTTCGGCCCCCGCCTCTTCTAGGTCGTCTGCCTCTGTGGCCACGACGTCAGGTAGTGCCCACGTCGTTACCCAAGGTAAATGGCTGATTGACTCCGGTGCCACCAATCATATGACGGGCAACCCTCATTGCTTCTCCCGTCTTGAGACCCATGACTGCTTACCCCCAGTTCGTGTGGCGGATGGTTCCCCGTCTCCGGTTCATGGGACGGGCATGGTTCAACTCACTCCATCGCTTTGCTTGGAGGATACCCTCTATGTCCCGAAGTTCCCGTGCAATTTGTTATCAGTTACTACTTTATGTCGGCAACTTCAGTGCTCCGTTTTATTCACTCCCACTACTTGTTCTTTTCAGGACCCGAGGACCCAGCGGACGATTGCTACTGGGACTGAGAGCGGCGGCCTCTACTTCCTCGACGATGTTTCAGCTCTTTCTGCCTACTCCTCCTCCACCGATCTCCTTCAGTGGCATCTTCGTCTTGGACATCCTCCTCCTCGGCTTATTCGTCAGCTTCTGCCCCACTTACCTCCCACCAGTTCTTCGCTCAACTGTGATGCGTGTCAGCTTGGCAAACATCATCGCTCCTCCTTCCCACCAAAGCAAGGCCGTGGCTCCTCTCGGATTTTTGATCTTATTCATTCTGATGTATGGGGTCCTGCTCCTACCCTCACAGTTGGTCGGGGCAGTTCCTATTTTGTCACTTTTATCGATGATTTTACTCGATGTACCTGGGTGTATCTATTAAAGGATCGCTCTGAACTATTTTCTGTTTGGCAATCTTTTTACTTTATGATTAAGACTCAATTTGCTATTTTTATTAAAGTCTTACGTTCTGATAATGCCAAGGAATATCTGTCTCATGAGTTCTCCGCGTTCTTTCACCAACACGGCCTCATTCATCAAATGACTTGTGTTTACACCTCCCAACAGAATGGGGTGGCGGAGCGTAAAAACCGTCACCTGCTTGATGTTGCGCGTACTCTCATGACGCAGATGCACGTCCCTCGCTCCTACTGGGGCTACGCTGTGCTCCTCGCTTGCTATCTCATCAATCGCATTTCCTCCACGGTCCTCCACGGCCGGACTCCCTTCTCCCTTCTCTACCCCCACCAGGAACCTTTTCCTCTTCCTCTCCGTGTCTTTGGCTGTACGGCCTTTGTTCACGCTCCCTCCGCTACCCGCGACAAGCTTTCCCCCCGTTCCACCAAGTGTGTCTTTTTGGGGTACTCTACCACTCAAAAAGGCTATTGCTGCTTTGACCCCCTTCTCCGCAAGCAGTTTGTCTCCGCAGATGTGACTTTTTTCGAAAATGCTTCCTATTTCTCTCCTTCCTCTTCTCTTCCTTCTCTTCCTTCTGATATCTCCGTTCCTTCCACACCTCTCCACGTTTTCCCACCTTCGTATCCTCCTCCACCCACTCCTTCCCAGTCCATCTCCCCACCCACCCCTCCACCCTCCTCTCCGCTGCCGTCTCTCTCTAGTCCCGGGCCAGCCTTCTCCGCCACGGACGCTCCGGTCGCTGACGCTCCCGTCGTCGACGCTCCTGATGATCTGGATGTTCCCATTGCCCTTCGCAAAGGGGTGCGGGCGTGTACTCAACACCCGCTCACGGCTGTTGTTTCTTATGATCAGCTTTCTCCTTCTCGCAGGTGTTTTGCCTTGGCTATCTCTGCTACTTCTACTCCCCGTACCTACCAGGAGGCTCTCGCTCTCCCTCATTGGAAGTCTGCCATGGATGAGGAGATGGCTACTCTTACTGAACGGGGTACCTGGACCCTGGTTCCTCCTCCCGTGGGCACTGATGTGGTTGGCTGTCGCTGGGTCTTTGTTGTGAAGTTTCGCCCCGACGGCACTGTGGATCGCTACAAAGCCCGGCTGGTGGCCAAGGGCTTTACTCAGACTTATGGCGTTGATTACTTTGATACCTTCTCTCCGGTTGCTCGCCTCAGCACCATCCGGGTTCTCTTTTCTGTGGCTGTTAACCGGGCTTGGGCTATTTCCCAGCTTGATGTGAAGAATGTCTTTCTCTATGGCGATCTTCAGGAGGACGTCTATATGGAGCAACCTCCTGGGTATGTTGCTCAGGGGGAGACACGTGTCTGTCATTTGAAGAAGGCCATTTATGGCCTAAAGCAGAGCCCTCGGGCATGGTTCGAAAAATTCAGTGGTATTGTGGCAACCATCGGCTTTCAAAGGAGTTCGGCCGATCACTCCTTATTCATTCGCAAAACGGCCTCGGGACTGGTGGTTTTGGCCGTATATGTGGATGATATTCTCCTTACTGGTGATGACCGAGATGGGGTGGACTTGACGAAGAAGCACCTCCGTCAGCACTTGGTCACGAAGGATATGGGCTCCCCAAAATACTTTTTGGGGATAGAAATCTCTCGGAAACCTGACTCCTTGGTTCTCTCTCAACGGAAGTATGCCCTTGATCTTCTTCGAGAAGCAGGCTTGACAGGTGCCAAACCAGCTCATCTTCCCATGGCTGTTGGAGAAGACAAAACATGGACGGATGAATCGCCTCCTCTATCTGATGTCACACGGTACAGACGTTTGGTAGGCAAACTCATCTATCTCACGGTGACTAGACCCGACATCGCCTACGCTGTAGGAAAGGTCAGTCAGTTTATGCAAGCTCCCAGTGAGTGTCATCTTCAGTCCGCCCTGAAGATTTTAGAGTATATCAAAGCAGCACCGGGCAGAGGGTTACTCTTCCAGAAGAATGGCCATCTGAGGGTTGAGGCCTACTCAGATTCAAGTTACGCGGATGACAAAGGCGATCGTAAATCCACGTCAGGTTTTTGTACCTTTGTTGGAGGTAATCTCGTGAGTTGGAAGAGCAAGAAACAGTCTGTTGTTTCTAGATCCAGTGCCGAAGCAGAATACCGGAGTATGGCGTCAACTACATGTGAGTTAAAGTGGTTGCGGGCTCTCATGCTTGACCTGGGCGAGGTATATGATTGTCCTCTCCCTATGTTCTGTGACAACAAGGCCGCTATACACATATCCAGAAATCCGGTCTTCCATGAGAGAACGAAGCATATAGAGGTTGACTGTCACTTCATTCGGGAGGAGATTTTGAAGAAACAGATTTGTACTCCTTTTGTCACCTCTGACAAGGAGTTGGCAGATATCTTCACCAAGCCGGTTTCTACTTCCTTCTTCCGCATTTGTGACAAGCTGGGCATGATTGATATCTATGCTCCAGCTTGAGGGGGAGTGTTGAAGTATTAGACCGGGCGGCTTAGCGGTCTGATCCAGCGGTTTGTTGACCGAGCGGTCTGGCGGTCTCTCTGGTGCCTGGAGACCGGGCGGTCTATCGGTCTACCTCTGCGGCCTATTCTATCCTGCTGGAGTTGCCGAGCAGTTAGCCCATCTGTCTAACCGCGCGGCTTATGCGGTCTCCATTATTCTAGCCGCTCAGTACTGTAAATGTTTAGTCCCACATTGTTTGTATACTCTCTTTCTTATCTCCTCCATTCTATATAAGGGAGGCCATACCTTTGTAAATGACATCTTTTTTGGATAATAAAATTTCAATTATTCAAAAGTTTATTCGCTTGTTCTCTACTTTTCGCTTCTTGTCTCTACTTTCTAACACTCTCAGACTTGGGACGTCCGCTCCAACAATCACGGGCAAAGTGCCACGGCATCCCACAAGTAAAACATGCACCCGGGGTCTGACCCATAGTCTCCACAGAAGCACCGGAAGAAGGATCTGGACCCGAAGTCCTAGCCTTCTTAAAGAACTTACGGTGCCCAAACTTTGAGTTAGCCGGCACCTTGAACTCAGTCCTCTTATCACCCAAGCTCTTCTTCGCTTGAACATTCTTCATGTCCTTCTCCAAGGACCGGGCCGTGTTGACTAAGGTCAAGAAACCCTGCGTCATCGGCCCCGAGAGTAGTAGCCTCAAGCCATCTCTTAGACCTTCATAGAAACGGTTGGTCTTACGCTCCTCATCCGCGATGGTGGAGCTAGCATACCGACCCAACCTAGTAAACTCGTGGAGATACTCATCCACGCTACTCTCTCCTTGTACCAACCTCTGGAACTCATTCTCCAAAGCTATCCTCTGAGTCGAAGGGAGGTACCTAGCCAAGAATAGTCTCGAGAACTCCTCCATCGAGACGTCTGTAAGTTGCCTTCCTCTCAATAGATGCAGCTCCAAACCCTCCCACCACAGCCTAGCGTCTCCATCCAACAGGAACGTAGCTATAGTGGTCATCTGCCACTCCTCCGTCTTCGTCGCTGTCAAGACTCTCTTCACATGGGAGAGCCAGTCTTCAACTTGAGATGGGGTTCCCAACCCCGAGAATACCGGAGGATTAAATCTCATGACATGTTTGAGCTGTCTCTCGGTTGCCCTCCTTGGCACCAACGGCTCCACTACTACCTACTCCACTCTTCTCGGCTCGACCTCTCGAAGAGGTACCTGCTCCATCGCAGGAGCGGGCTGTTGCATTTGCCTTGTAGGCTGCGCATTAATCATGGCAAACACTGCTTCAGCCACCAATCGTATGGTCTCAGCCGATGGAGATGTTGTAGGAGCATCATTTGGTGCACTATTAGCCTCAGAAACGCGGCGTTCCAACGGCCCAGCACCACTTCTGGTCACCTATAGTGGTACAAAACACCATTAAGAGACCAAACAAAATTGCAAAATGCAATTATAGGAACACGCAGGTTCCTCAAACACGAGTATTTTTCATTCCTAAGTGGACATTCATGGGCTCTTTTGCTGTTAAAACGATGACGCACACACATGTGCTCACCACCCCTTAAAAGAATTCGCCCACGAAGTCATTTTAAGTCTGACCGAAACCAGTAGTCTAATACCAAATTGTAACACCCCCTATCCGTCGCATAGCATATAGCAGTAGGTCCGTCCGGGGCCCGATGCCATATACCACAGACAAACCGGGTGGTGACTCAATGGAAACCATCCAACCAATAACAACGTCCTACACAGAGCATTCTAGCGGAAGCAATTAAAATTGTTGCATTAATAAAGAACCCAAAACTAGCATGAATGTCCACTAATACGCCAAAAGGAACGAAGTACAAGTACACCAGTACTGGACTTAAGGACTTACAATTGTTTTTCTCAAATTACATGACCTCAGACCTCGGCACGCAGGCCGGCCATACATGAATAAAAGAAAACACTCAAAAATTAGGCCTTCGAGGGCCGGCTCAGCAACTTGGGCTTTAGCCCGCTATTTACCGCTTGGCTCCGCAGCACCTGCAAGCACAATCCACTGTAATGGTGGCAAACCAAAGCAACGGTCAGCCATGCTGACCAAATTATAACGATCCCGCCCCCAATTTCGGGCGGCGATGCTCCTTCCCTGCACTTTATCAGTATAACCAAGCAGTATATAAATACATTGCATCACAGGCATTGGCACGCACGGCCACCCGCCCCGTGCTCTCAGGGCACATTCTCGGTGATCACGGTCAAAGTCCGCCAACTCACCACCGCCCCCAGGACGGCAATATCTCGTGAGCAATCTGGTCTTTTTGGCCACTGCCTAAGACCCTCCATCTATGATAATGGTAAGTGCCAAGTAACTTTAGGTCTCTTTAACCGAACGACATAGATCGGGTACGGTTCCACCTGACTCGTTGCTCACACTGCAACATCAACTTAAGTCATCTGCGCGGGTCAAGCTTTCCCGAGTCCTGTATCTCCCATACATATCACATAACCCAGTTATGTTCAGGTTGTCTCCCAGGCCACCATGATGGCAGAACCACGCGCCCGCCCAGTTTTTCGGGTGTACCTTGGAGTTAATCCCCAAGGCTCCTGGTTTCAATCTACCTCGTAGAAAACTCGAAAAAACAAACATTCGCACGGAGTCTTCTCCGGCCATTTACGCAATGCAACATCACTGATCCAGACCAACTTGTCCGGGTAGGCTTCACACATCATGCCTATATCCGTTCTCGATTACGGACTCTACATGTACACAACGGAGACTATTCATGTCTACCCGAAGGAACGCCTCAAACTCACCGCAAACTCGCGATAGTGGGCTTCCCTATGCAAAAGAAGTAGAGCTTCACATGCTCAAGTAGAGAATCATTACCCTGACATTCTTCCTTGGTGCCATGGAAATGTAAGCAGATGAAAAAGCACCGCATTCTCTTTGCCTCCGTAGATCTGAAGTCGGTTCGCGATTTGGAGCTCCGAAGCTCCGCCGGTGACTGGATCTAGGCTTCTTCTTCCTCCTTTGCTCTCTCCTCTCTCTAGACTTAGGAAGAGAACCACTCAAGTGAAATGAGGGTTTCAAAGGCCCAATCCTGGGTATATCCCAGTAGGAACAACCCCCAACCGTCGGATCCCAAAATAAGGAAATGAATGGCTACGATTCGTAGCTGAAAAGTAAAACCTGGGCCGAACACGGCCTGCGACACGCCCATGTTCATGGTCGTGTCCATCATTCGCCATCAAAATCGACCAGTCTCGAAAAACACACGGGCATCCAACATGTCTGTGTTCCACCTGACACGCTTGTGTCAGCCAGTACACGCCCGTGTTCCCGGGCATATTCCCCCATCAACACAGGACTAACACCAACCCGAGACTCACACGGGTCTTGGACACGCCCGTGTCCTATTTGACACGCCCGTGTCAAAACCGAACACGCTTGGGCTCCAGGTCGTGTTCACTATCTCGACACTTAGTCGAGCGCAGTTCGTCGACAACCCGACACGGCCTTGGACATGCCCATGTCTTAGGCCGTGTTCCCTGTCTCGACACATCATCGAGCGAAAATCATCGACTTCCCTGGCAGATCGTCGATATGAGCTCGACACGCCCTGAGACATGCCCGTGTCTCGGGCCATGCTCGCTGCTCGACGATCGTCGACTCCAGAATTCGTCGACCTCACAGCCAAATCATCGACTCGAGCCTGACATGTCCTGGGACACACCCGTGTCCCAGGCCGTGTGCCCCCTGCCAAATTCCAAATTTGGCCCAAAACGCCTCTCGTCGCTCTTTTGAGTTTCGGGGCGTTACAGAAACAATCACCAAAGGTTTGCACTTTTGTGATGATACACTTTTGTTACTCATATTTTTTTAGCTAAACAAAGGAGTCTGAATTCAGTTGTGAGAGCATACAGAATAATTTAATAGTATGGTGCACTGTACCAAACTCGGATAAAGCAGAAGCAGAAAAACATGCATCACTAGTGGTTACGGTAAAACATTCACAATTCACATTTTGTAAGATGGATGCATATGAAGATTTGCACAACTGTGAGTGAAATAACATTATCATAACTAAAAGATTTCTCATACTTAGAGGCATGCAAAAACAATTTCATGAGTTTAAGAACACTAGTACTGAAATATGTAGAACAGATATAAGAGTGGTGAACTAGAGAATCAAGTTAGTATAAAACTCAAAAAAAACATTATACCTGGCCTAAATCTGAGTCAGGAAGACAATTTGAAGAAACAGCAAAAAGTCACTATCGTCGGGTGATACCGGGTATCACCGGTCGGCAATAGTGGTAAAAGGATAAAAACGGACTCATTCAGTCAAAGGCATCAAACCAAACCTCTTTCCTGAAGACATATTGCGGAAGGCAGAGTAGAAGTCAGCGAAACCCTAACACCTAGGTATGAAAACTTGGATTTTGGCTTTAATTCTTTAGATTTTTATGGATCTAATTGTTAGGATAGTGTAGCATGTAATCTTAGATGAGAAATTTCCAGGTTTTAAAGTGTTTAATTTTTTTTTTGGATCATAAGAAACTAGGGTTGTTTTAGTGAAAGATGTGTATAGTTTCTTGAATTTAGAAGTTGTAAAAGGCTTTGGAGAAAAACCTTGCAAATCTGGTTTGTTGGATGAAGGCGGAAACTAGATCTGAAGTCGGAAATGGAGGAAAACCATTTCCCACTATCACCCAGTGACAGTGGGTGTCACCAGATGGCGATACCCAAAAAAACTTTTTGTTTCTGAAAAAAAATTTTGATATGCAGGAATGGCTTCCAGTTCCAAAGCGTGAAGAAGCACAGGGAGTGACTCATATTCATCATATCAAACATTTCCTGGAATAGAGAATGCTAACATAGGAATCAGACGGGTGATTGAATTCGACCCGGTCCGGCATGCACATATCCATGATTTGTTAGCAATGGCTGGAATAATGTTGATTATTATTCTAGACACATTCTCCTTCATACTGATTCGAGAATTTTATAATTATCTCAAAGATCCGCATTTCACGGAATTGAATGGTGGAGCCCGATCGAAAATTCAAGGACAGACGGTAGAAATAACACACTATGACCTGAGAGATGAGTTTGGATTAATCGAGCATGAAAACACTTTAGATGTAGTAGAGAACTATCGGAAGGATAGGGATTGGACATTATTGAATATGGTTTTGCATGGAAATTCCATCAAAACACTAATTCAATCAATGGCCACACTTACGTAGGATGCACGACTAGTGCAAGATATACTGAGGCATACTATCCTACTGAAATTCGGAGATACACAGAAAATAACGGCTCAACTCAGTTATGTGACGTACATGATTTTGGAGCGAGAGCCGTTTGACATGGAGGATTTTGTCCTTTCGATAGTACGCTATTCATTTAGATTTAAATGTCCTAATTGGAAGAAATTGAACACACTACCACTTGGATTCATCATCCAATGGATTTTATATAAGAAATATACATGGATCGACCCCGATTTGTACTTCAATGATTGTATCCCATCTATATATTCGACGAGTGGAACGCCTTCCATCGGCCGATCAACATGAGAAGGGTCATCAAGGAGGAGTGAACCGGTGTCCACTATCTGAAACCTGTCAATTCCTAGAGGTGGATCATTGCGAGAAGGGTTGGACGACTTACGAGATTCTTTCGAAGAACACAAGAGGGATGTGAAGAAAAAATTCTTGGGAATTTAGAAATTTTTAAATTTCTGACAAAAAGTTTGAAGTTGAAGTCCACTCCAGCAGAGGCAGCAAAATGGGAAGATCTGGTCATGGAGCCGCCCCGTACAGCGACTCGCCGAGCACGTCGGACGCAGAGTTGATTTGACGGTCTTTCTACTAACTTCCAAACCTTATTACGTTCAAATTGATTAAGCTCATCATTCATAGCTAAAAACCAAGAATTATCATTTAAAGCATCTTCAACGCTTTTAGGTTCTATATCAGAAATAAAGCACATATTTGAAAATAACTCGCGTATGGATGAACGAGTACTTACCCCTCTTGATGGTTCTCAAATAACCAAATCTTGGGGATGATCTTTTGAAAATCTTTGTTCGCTTGGAGGCACATATCCTTGCTCTTCTTCTTCTTCTTGTTCGACTCCTTTTTCTTCATCTTTGTCTCCAAGGTTTTCATCGTCATCCACCCTTTGTAGAGGGGAGAGATCTTCATTTTTACCTGTATTATTAGCTTCTACACAAGAACAAAACTCATCAAATTTAACATGTATCGATTCTTCAACCATTTTAGTCCTCTTATTGTAAACTCTATGAGCTTTACTTGTAGAAGAATAACCAATAAAAATGCCTTCATCACACTTTTCATCAAATTTGCCTAAATTATCCTTAGTGTTCAAAATAAAACATTTACATCCAAAAACTTTAAAATAAGACACATCTGGTTTCTTTTGAAAATATAACTCATAAGGTGTTAATTTTAAGAGGGGTCGAAGCATAACATGATTAATAACATAATAAGAAGTACTAACAGCTTCGGCCCAAAATGATCGAGGTAATTTGTATTCAGATAGCATAGTGCGAGCTAGTTCTTACAAAGTTCTATTTTTCCTTTCCACCACACCCTTTTGTTGAGGTGTACGAGGAGCTGAAAATTCATGTTTAATTCCTAACTCATTGCAAAAAGAAACAAATTTCTCATTATCAAATTCACCTCCATGATCAGAACGAATGCATTTTATTTTTAATTATATTTCATTTTGAACACGTAAACATAATTTGGAAAATTCTAAAAACGCATCAGATTTAGACGATAAGAAAATTGTCCAACTAAAGCGAGAGAAATCATCAATTAAAACGAAAGTTTACTTTCTACCACCTAGACTTAGTGTATTAACAGGACCAAACAAATCCATATGTATCAATTCTAAGGGCCTAGTGGTGGAAATGACATTTTTGTTTTTAAAGGAAGATTTTGTAATTTTTTCTTTTTGACATGGTGAACATAAAGATGATAAATTTCCATGCAAAGAAGGTAAACCTTTAACAAGTTTATTTTGAGACAATTTTATGATTAGTTTGGAACTAGAATGTCCAAGACGTCTATGCCACAAATCTAACTCCTCATTTTTTAGAAATAAAACACTTTAATGAAGAATGTGACAAATCATTAAAATTAATCATGTAAACATTTTGAAATCTAGGAGCGGTAATAACAATATCATTTGTTTTAGAGTTAATAATCTTGCATAGGTTTGAAGATGAGTCAAACAAGACGTTTAAGCCAATATCACATAATTGACTTATTGAAATTAAATTATGCTTCAAACCTTTAACATATAAAACATTTGAGATAGTAAATGATTTGTTACCTACTACTCCAATGCCGATGATTTTGTCCTTTCCGTTGTCTCCAAAAGTAACTACTCCTCCTTTCTTCATCTACAGGCTAAGGAACTTTGATTTATTGTCCATCATGTGCTTGGAACACCGTAAGTCCAAGTACCACACGTCTTCTTTGTCCTTAGCCTGCCAACACACCTAGAAAGAGGATGAGAGTAAACATTCGGCTACCCAAGTGGTTCCTCCCATAGAATAGGTGGAAGCCTTAGGCACCCAGATTTGTTAGACTAAGCAGTATGCCGTCTTCTTACAAGTATGTGTTGTGTGACCAAACTTATAACATTTGGCACACTTGATGAAAGAAGTTGACAGGTTTTTTAATGTAAATTTTGACACTTTGCTGTGAGCTACAGGGACATGGGGTTTATTGTTTTTAATCTGAAAATTAGATTTCCTGGAATTTTTCTTATCTACGGCGACAGTGGATGTCGCCGGGAAATAGTGTTCAGGAGAGTATCCAAGTCCGAATTTTTCAGAACCATAGTACTGGTTTCCCAAAATCATATTTAGAGATTTTTGGCTCACTCCAAATTTGTTAGTGGCCATTTCTAAATTACGGACTTGTTCGCTTAATACATTATTTTCGGCAACTATGGTGTTGCAACGATTAGCGAAGTACTTCCTGCTGCCTTCCACTTGAGATTGAGAAAACTTTAGAGATCTCTCTAAGGCCTGTTTCTCTTTTGTAAGAGTCTCAACCCGAGTCTGAGTCTTATAGAGATCTTTCTCAAGCTCCACTATCTTTGTCAAGGAGTGAAAATCATCTTGACAAGACGTTTTCTCCTTTCCAAGAACTTTTACTTCACTTTTTAGTTTTTTATTTTCTTTAACTAATACTTTATTTTCAGATTTAATCAATTTAATTTCATACAGTTTTTTTGTCTAAAAACTCGCAAGTTCTCAAAAATTCTGAATATAAATCATCATAAATTTCAGGAGTTACCTCAGTGTCGCTCTGGATACTGCTTCCTTTATCATAAGATGAAGCGTTCTTTCCCATCAAGCACATGTTGGCCTCCTCTTCAGTTTCTGACCCTGAACTGCTTGTCTCCTCAGAAGTGGCTTCATCCCATGTTTCAGCCTTTAGAACTTTCTTCGTATCTTTCTTTCCGTGTCGCTTCTCATTCAGCTCTTTCAGATACTTTGGGAACTTGCTCTTTATGTGGTCAATCTTCCTGCAATGATAGCATTCAGGTGGTGGTTTATCTTCGTCATCCTCTCCTTCAGCTTGGAACTTTCCTTTCTTATTCCCAGATTCTTGCCTCTCGAAAATTCTCTTGAAAGAATTTCTTCTTTCAGGATTTCTCATAAATCTCCTGAATTTCTTCACAAACAAGCTCTCTTCATCTTCATCGTCACTTTCATCGGACTCGCTTTCCTTCTCCTTCTTGGACTTCAATGCCAAAGCTTTCTTTCTTGGCTCTAAGCTATACTCTTGTTGTTGAATCCTCAACTCTACTTCATGAGTTTTCAAGTTGCCTATGAGATTCTCAATTTGGAGAGACTTTAGATCATGTGACTCTGAGATGGCAGTCACTTTAGGATTAAACTTCGGGGGAAGCAATTTAAGTATTTTCCTCACCAAATCTCCATTTGAGAAATTCTTCCCTAGAATCCTCGAGTCGTTTACTATCTTGTTAAACCTCGTGTACATGGAGTCTATATCTTCATCAACCTCCATTTTGAACTTCTCAAACTCTGATTCTAGCTGGAAAAGCTTCGAGTCCTTTACCTGCGATATTCCTTCATGAGTAACTTCAAGAAAATTCCAAATATCATATGCAGTATCACACGCACAAACATGATTAAATTCAGTCCTATCTAACGCACAAAATAAGGCGTTCATTGCCTTAGCGTTATTTTTACATCGAAGCTTATCAGCTTTATGCCATTTGTCCTTGGGTTTTTCCATAGAGACACTTCCTACAATAATTATAGGAGCAGTGTAGCATGTTTCTATCATGCCCCAAACATCGATATCTAGTGCTATTAGAAAGCATCGCATTCGAGCTTTCCAATAGTTGTAGTCAGTGCCCGTGAATAAGGGAGGCCTACTTATACCTTACCCCTCAGAAAATGCGTGCGTGTTTTGCGCCATTACTCTCGGTGGTGAAACCGTTTTTGGAGGAACCTGGCTCTGATACCATGTGTTGGACCATGCGACGCCCTTAGAGGGGGGTGAATAAGGGCTCTTTTAATTTTTCTTAAAAACTTAAGCAAACTTTACTAGATGAATAACAACAATATAATTGAAGTGTGCAAATGGATACTAGCTAGAAATAATAATTATATATTTTAAAAGAGCTAAATTGAATACAAAGTGTCTCTATAGAGCTAGAGACAAAGGCTCATGAAATAAATAATTTGCTAGTGTTTTTTTCGGTTCTTCTACTAAGAACCGGCAGGCTAAAGTGTATCCCTTCCTAGATCTTGCTTCTAGCCTCCCCTTAGATCTAACCATGATCTAGATGCTTCACACAAGGCAACGATTTCTCCCTAAGCCACAAAAGGACTTGGACGTCACTCATAAGGAGGCGATTCTCTTCTAAGCCACACAAGGGCCTAGACGCTACGCACAAGGCGGCAATTTCTCTACCGATTATATTGAGAAAGTAAAAGAAAAGAACAAAAACAAATTGAACACTTTAGGCTAGACACTTCCTTCAAACAATACGCTGAAGATGCCGACGAATCCTTGCTAGAGATGCTTCGAGTGCTTTGCACGTGTCTTCAATCTTTCGTGCTTTTTAGCCTTCTTGAGAGTATGGAGTATCACTGAGTTCTAGAGCTCTCTAGATCGTCTATGCAGGAAAGTGCACTCCAGGTAATGAAAATCGTGATTTCCTCAGAAAATGAAAGGTTTTTATATTCTGGCGCTATCGCCGGGCGATACTGGGTATCGCCATCTGGCGATATTGGTAACCGCTGCCACGTGTCCCACGAACTCCTCATTTTTGCATCGCACAAACGTTGAGCGCCGAATCGTGCACTATTGTCGAGCGATACCAGTTATCTCCGTCTGGCGATAGCGAAATAATGGAAGCCACTATTTCGTCGAGCGTCGAGCGGAAATGCGTCGAGTGGCGCTATCGCCTGTTGGCGATACCCAATATCGCCTGGCGATATCTCCCGAGCTCAAGTCTGATCCGATTCAGCATCAAAAAGATATTAGATATTAACATGTGTTATCTACACACCAAAAACATCCAAATATCAAAGACAAACAAGATTTGTTATTAGCAAACTAGGAAGCGTGGAATGCATGCTCCAACACTCAGGATTAATTTCATGGAGGAGGAGAGAAATTATCCTGGCATAATTGGGAGCCTTAATGATGTCCTTTATCTTGTCCAGAATCATCATACCAAACTGAAATTTTTTTCTACACACTATTGCTTGCATGATATCAAAGAAGGAGAGATAGATATCCCTTATGGAACTGGTTTTGCAAAGGACTTTGCCTATGATATCGACTAACAGTTTTCCTTCAGGATTCAGGTCAGATCTTTTGATGTATTCTACATCTAGAGAAATAACACAGAACATACAGGTCCAGGCAGATTCATCAGGGCCAAGATGATCTTCTTCATCAACAATCGGCAGTCGAAGAAGTTGGGAAACAAAGGTCTTGGTAAGTTTAATTTTGATTCCTCTGACTCTGGAATTGAGAACTGCTCCATGTCTCTTGACTTTGACATTTTGGAAGAACTCTGCAACGTCTGGAAACAGGATTTTACATGGCTCCTGGAGAACGAAGGTGAGGCCGGCGGTGTCGAGAAGTATTAGAAGGTTTCTGAAATCATTTGAAATTTCGACGATACCGGCGGCAACCAGTTCTGAGCCGATTCCAATCTTCGAGGAAGAGGCCATGATCTAGAAATTGGAGAAAAATGCGGGGACGGGGAGGAGGAATGCGCGGGCTCTACGACTTGCGGGGAAGATGAAGCGTTTCGGCTTACTCGAGAGAGAGAGATTGATTCGTGTAAAAAATGACTTTTGGACTTTGCGATTTATATATAATCCTAATTTATGTCTTAAGTAAGAAATAAATAATGCAAACATACCTGGGAGAGGGCGGCATAAGCCTCGGGTTGCAAATAAAGAAATTTGAATCAGGGTAGAAAGCTTGTTTGTCAGATACTCGAGAGACTGGGCAGTACTCGAGTGAAGATATGGAGGTACTCGAGCAGAGACAGCTGGAAGTACTCGAGTGATGTCTGGAAGTACTCGAGTGGAAATATTGAAGTACTCGAGTGAAGCTTTATTACTCGAGTAAGTCATTCTGCTACTCGAGTAGGTTACTCGAGTGGCTGATAAGGTACTCGAGTAGGTCAAGTGGATTACTCGAGTAGGTCATTTTCTTAATCATGTAGTTGGCTTCTTACTTGAGTCAAAGAGTTAGAAATTTGTAGAATTCTAACTTTTGACTGATTATTGATCTCTGAGCCTTCTTGTGAGTCCACCTTATCTAATCTTCTTTGTTGAGCATTCCAAGTTCTATTTTGAAGAACGAGAACTTGGTCTCGTCCAGCAGCTTCGGGAAAATGTCTGCAACCTGCCTGTCTGTAGAGACATACTGGAGATCTATATCCCCATGCTCCACATGCTCCCGGATGAAGTGATACCTCACCTCTATGTGCTTTGTCCGGCTGTGCGAGAGTGGGTTGTTGGCTATTGCAATTGCGCTGGAAGAGTCGCAAAATAACGGAATGTTCTAGAACTTCATATTGTAATCATCAAATTGATTCTTTATCCATAGCAGTTGTGCACAACAACTGCCTGCAGAGATATACTCTGACTCAGCTATTGAGATTGCAACACAGTTCTGCTTCTTGCTACTCCAGGAAATAAGCCTTCTTTCAAGGAATTAGCAAGTCCCAGAAGTGCTTTTCCTGTCGTATTTGCTACCTGCAAAATCTGCATCTGAAAAACCTATTAGCTCGCTATCATTACTTCTTGGGTACCATAAGCCAAGATTAGGTGTACCTTTAAGGTATCTCAAAATCCGCTTTGCAGCAGCGTAGTGAGATTCCTTAGAGTTAACCTGAAATCTAGCACATACATATATTGAAAACATTATGTCAGGTCTACTAGCAGTAAGGTAGAGCAAGGATCCAATTATGCTTCTGTACTTGGTTTCATTAAAGGTTTCCCTTTCTCATCCTTGTCTAGAGACACAGTTGAACCCATTGGAGTCCTCATAGAGGTTGCGTTCTCCATTTCGAATTTCTTAATTAGCTCTTTGGTGAACTTAGTCTGCGAGATGAAAATTCCATCTTCAGATTATTTCACATAAAGCCCTCAGAAATACTTCAGCTCGCCCATGCTGCTCATTTCGAACTTCCCTTGCATAAGTTTTGAAAACTTCTTGCAGAGGTTGTCGTCAGTAGAGCCAAAAATAATGGCGTTGACATAGATTTACACTAGCAAAATTTTGCCTTTTATTTCCCTAAGAAATAATGTTGTATCTATCTTTCCCCTTTTGAACTTGTTCTCAAGAAGAAAGCTAGACAGCGTCTCATACCAAGCTCAAGGAGCTTGTTTCAGACCATATAAAGCTTTATGTAATAAGTAAACATAATCAAGAAAGTTAGAATCAACGAAACCTGAAGGTTGTTCCACACACACCTCTTCCTTTATGTCACTATTAAGGAAGGCAGACTTCACGTCCATCTGATAGAAGGTGAAGCCTTTGAGTGCAGCATATGCTAGAAATAACTTGACGACCTCCAGCCTTACCACTGGAGCATACGTCTGGTCGAACTTGATTCCTTCTTCTTGACGATATCCTTTTGCGACGAGTCTGGCCTTGTTCTTTATAATCGTTCCATCCTCGTCCATCTTGTTCCTGTAGACCCATTTTGTCCTGATGATGTTCTTACCTTTGGGTCTTGGAACAAGTTCCCATACTTGACAGTATTTGAACTGATTTAGTTCTTCTTCCATCATCATTATCCAAGATGCGTCTGAGTTCGCTTCCTCAAACTTCTTTGGTTCAACCTGTGAGATAAAACTCAAGTATAAATTCTCGTTAGTTGTACCTCTACGAGTTTTGACACCATCCCGGGGATCTCCTATGATCTGGTCCATGGGGTGACCATTCAGATGTCTGAGCTCTAGGGTCCTTGCATCTAGATTGTCTTCAATCAGCGGAGTGACTTCATCAACTTAGATACTTTCTTCGTCTTGATCATCATCCTCTCCAATAGGGGTTGGAGTGGATATCTTGATGAACTTTTCACCTTTTTTCTTCAAACGGTTCATCCAAGCTAAGTTCTTTCAACTTTGTACCTGCATCTTCAATGAGCACACTAGAAGAGTTGTCTTGCAGCAAGCTCATCTCATCAAATACAACATGTGTTGATTCTTCTACAACCAGAGTTTTTCTATTAAATATATTATATGCCTTACTATGGCTACTATATCCTACAAAAATACCTTCAAAACTCTTTTCGCTAAACTTGGTAGTATGATACTTGCCATTGTTAAGCACGAAACACTTACAATCAAAAATTCTAAAATATGAGACAGTCGGTTTCCTGCCCTTTAGAAGTTCGTAAGGTGTCTTATCATGGTTTTTGTTAATGAGTGCTCGATTTTGCACGTGACATGCAGTGTTGACGGCTTCAGCCCAGAAGTATTCCGGAAGTGAGGCATCACTCAACATAGTACTGCAAGCCTCTATGAGTGTTCTATTCCTTCTCTCAGCCACTTTGTTCTGTTGTGGAGTACGAGGAGAGGAAAACTCATGAAAGATACCCAAGCTTTCACAGAATTCTGTCATGGCCCCAGACTTGAACTCTGTTCCCTTGTCACTTCTGATTTTGACTACGGAACAATTGTATTCATTCTGGACTTGCCTGACAAAATTAGTAAAGATTTCGCAGGTATCTGACTTGTGTTTCAGAAAGAACATTCACGCAAAGTGCGGGTAATCATCAACAATTACTAACGTATAGTCCTTACCTCCCAAACTTCTAATTTGTAGTGGACCAAGCAAGTACATATGGAGTAGATAGAGACATCTATTAGAATCTTTGCCAATAATGCTTTTAAAGGTAGCCCTGTTTGCTTGCCTTTTACACATGCATGACAAGCACTATCTTTGACGTACTTGACATTTGGGGCATCACGTACTAAATTCAGTGAAAATAATTTATTAATAGTTTTGGAATTAATATGTGCTACTCTCTTGTGTCATTGGTCACCGAGAGATGCATTATCTTTTGCTAAAAAGCACACTGGTGTAGAAGAGTCTATACAAATGAAATTTAAACAAAATATGTTTCTGCTTCGAGTGCCGGATAGAATCGTTTCCATATTGTCAACGGATTTTATCAAGCACTTATCAGCATGAAACTTAACTATGTATCCTTTATCGCAGAGTTGGCTTATGTTTATAAGATTATGTTCTGATCCTTCAACATAAGCTACATTTGAGAAGGATATACTACTGTTAGTGATCATACCATAGCTTTTAGTGATTCCTCGATCTGAACCTCCAAAGATGACTTTTGGTCCGTTCAAGACTAGAGAGTAATTCTGAAGTAGGCTTCTTATCCTGGTCATGTGCCTAGAGCATCCACTGTCCAAATACCAGATAGGCATTTTGGTGGCCTTTGGACTTACCTGCAATCATAATCAGTTTGCCTTAGGAACCCAAACATGTTGGGGTCCTTGGTCTCATGTTAGAATACTCCCCCTATGAGTATTAGTATAATGAGTGTTCTTTCTCATACTGTAAACTTGAGGAGTTGCAAAATTTCAGGAATTAAACCAGCAATCGATGGCAAAGTGACCAATTCTGCCGCAGCACCAACAGTCAAACCTGTTGTATCTTTGTCTTATGTTTTCCTACTTGAACTTTTGAAGTTGTGGTCTAGCAGGACCAGCATTCTTGGAGGAAGAAGCTTCATGATGATGACAATCACATGATTTCTTCTCCTTCATTGGCTTTTCCACATTCGACTTTACCTATGGTGCTTTCTTGAAGTTATGACCATTTTTGTAAGGGCCATAGCTCTGAAAAATGACTTCTTCATAAGGTTCCTTAAAGACACTCTCACCAAAGTTTCTGGGGCGAGTCCATCCTTGGTAACGGGACTTTGGCTCTACATAGGTGGGCCTGGTCAAGTGACCGTAGGATGAGTCAAGATCAAACTCATTAGTTGGAAATATGACTTTCTTGAACGAAGTCTGATCTTAAGGAGCTTTCCCCTTCTCTTTGGCCAAGGCCTTCTTGGCGGCCTTATTCTTTCTTTGAGCCTTGTTCCTCCTAGAAGATTTACTACGAGCTTCTACATGGCCTAGTCCAGCACCATTGGACTTAGCTGAGAATTCAGCAACGAATGGAAGAACAGTCTTAGGCTTCGAGAAACTTTCAACAAGTTTCTTTTCAGCAGCGAGTTGTTCTTCCAACTCTTTGATGATTTTCTCTTTTAAGTCAAGGTGCTCAAGAGCCTTGTTGTATTCTTCAATAGTGTTATTGAAGTTCTCTTTGAGTGAGTCAGTCTTAGCGACTTCCTCTCTCAAGATGCTCTCTTCAGCTTTTAGAGACTTTATCTCTTTAGCCTGAGTTTTCACGACTCGACGACATTTGTCGTAAGCCATGATTAACTCCTTGTACTAGTACATGAGTTCAGACTCATCGTCAGAAGAGCTGTCCTTATTATCATGCTCAAAAGCATCAAATTCTGAAAGAGGATTGTAAGAGTTTACCTTCCCAGTGAACTGGGGCTTTTGTTCGTCATCAGTCTGAGCCATAAGCCCAAAGTAGGCTTCTTCTTCTTCACTCGACTCAGATGAGTCGGAGTCACTAAGAGTTTTGCCATTCTTGGCTATCAGGCTCTTCTCTGTCCTCTTCTTATTGTATGAGGACTTCTTTTGCTCTCTTCTTCCACCCTACTTCTTCTTATGGGGGCAGTCAGTAATGATATAACCTGTCTTATTACAACAATAACAAACGATGTCAGTAGAAATATGTATGTTCTGTTTAGGAGTATACCTGTCGTGGCTACTTGAGCCTTTTCTTTGACGATCACCATCATGTCGTGATCTTCTATAGGAGGCATCCTTGCCTTTCCACTGCTTCTTTTTGTTCAAGAATTTCTTGAACTGTCGTGAGAGCAGAGAGAACTCTCCTTCAGATTGTTCAGAGCATGAGGTACTTGGCTCTGAGGTTTTTTCTTCACTGACTTCTTGTACTGGGGCAGGAGATACAGCCTTTGACTTCCTTGAGGTGTCTTCCTTTAGAGCAATAGACTTCTCCTTGGATGCAGACCTGCTGTTCTCTTCTTCAGCTTTTCTGGTGTTGAGTTGAAGCTCATATGATATTAGCTTCCCGAAGAGATTCTGCGGGTCTATCTCGGCTAGCTTTCCAAATTCCCTGATGGCACAGACCTTGTTATCTCATTCCTTGGTTAAGGATCTCAAGAACTTATCATTTAATTCTTTGTTTGTGAAGACTCGGCCATAGACCCTTAGGCCATTGACTATCTTGAAGAAATTCTCAAAGGTGTCAGCAATGGTGTCCTTGTGTCCTAAACCCTAAACCCTAAACCCTAAACCCTAAACCCTAAACCCTAAACCCTAAACCCTAAACCCTAAACCCTAAACCCTAAACCCTAAACCCTAAACCCTAAACCCTAAACCCTAAACCCTAAACCCTAAACCCTAAACCCTAAACCCTAAACCCTAAACCCTAAACCCTAAACCCTAAACCCTAAACCCTAAACCCTAAACCCTAAACCCTAAACCCTAAACCCTAAACCCTAAACCCTAAACCCTAAACCCTAAACCCTAAACCCTAAACCCTAAATACCACCAGAAATAGATCTTCTTTGCAGACTAGGCTCCATACTTCTAATTCAAAATGGATCTTCTATCATTCCTAACTTCTTATGTACCTTCCATCAAAGTGACTAGGGACTGCCACATCTCCTTTACAGACTAGCAGTGGATCAAGTTTTGCAGCATGGAGTCATCGACTACACTTGTTATTATGTTCTTGGCCTTCTTATCAAAAGATACAAGTGTAATCTCGTCTTTGTCTAGATCCATTTATTACTTTGGAACTTTCTTAGTTGGATCTATTGTGGAGACGGTCATGGGAATGTAAGGACCTTCTTCAACGATCATGAAGATCCTTGGATCCACAGCTTCCATGAAAAATCTGATTCTTTCTTTCCATATGGGAAAGTTATTCTTAGTGCACAAAGGAAGCTTGGCAAAATCTTTAGCCTTGTCCATGCTTAGTAGATCTCAAAAGACAACTAGGAAGATCTGATCAAGGTGTTAACCTTTTATTGATAAACCTCGCTTTGATACAAATTGAAAGTGTTCAGTTGTCTACCTAAATCACATGATGGGGTGAATAGGTGAGTTGTGCATCTTTTTGCGGGATAAAAATTTAAGATCTATACACACAATTATCTACCAACCAATCACAGAAGACAAAATATTTATAGTGGTTCCCCAACATTGGGTACATCAACTTTCTCTCACTGATCTAGCACTACACTAGACTCGGCTACACCACTATCTCGGATTGAAAACCAATCCTACACCTCGGAACAAAGTTCCTATAGTCTCGATCCACAAAACAGATCTACACTCGAAAGATAAAACTTCCTACAACTCGGAGCAAAAAAGCTCCTACACTCGGAGAGAATTCTCCTACAAGAATGAAATTGAAAGTATGTAGAAATACAAATAGTACAACTTTATCGGATATGCAAACAGTCAGCCTGGATCTTCTTCTTTAATCTTTGCGGCTTTATCAGAGAAGTTGAAGAAAAATCTTGGCAAAGATCTAAAATTTCTTGGCTTCACGCGATCAGATAGATGATGAAGAATTGAACGACAATCTCGATCTGTGAATCTTCTTGATCTGAATATTCTAGAATCGAAAACCCTAGCCGGATGAGCACGATGAAGGTCGGCGGCAGTGGCTTCCAATTTTTTAAGAGAGAGAATGAGATTCAGATTTTTTTAGAATAATCTTGACATCACACGTTATTAGGAATTATCGGTTTGACAATACTTGATTGACCCGCGAACAAACTCTTACTGTGGTTGGTTCGGTGAGTTGATCGTCGCGGGCTTGCTAGAGGAGGCAAGTACACCTATCGCAAGTAGTACTCGATATTCGGGAGAATACCGAGGTCGTATTATTACCGGGAACTGGTTGATTACCCCTACTGCTCTGAAAACACTATTATTTTACCGAAATAGTAGTTGAGGTTTTTAATTAAAATAGGAAAAAATAGATTTAAGAAAATAGTCGATGAAGAGATAACTCCCGGTATCGAATTACGTTAGGATTAAAAATAGATTTGAAAAACTAGAGATCTAAAGTTTCAATTTAATTAAAGCGGAAACTTGGCCGTGGAGGTTCAAAATAATGAGCTCACCTATCTCTAGGAATATCGCTCACCTGGACATTAAGGCTATTCGACCGGGCTCTCGTCCGACGAAGGATTCCCCTTAATGCCCGCAGTACGCTAAGAACCCTGCTATTGGGTGGGGAACCCAATCCGGTAGAGTTAGTGCGCCTCCTCTCTCGAGGGTTAGTGCGGAACCCTATTTACCCAGGGGTGATTTGTCCATACACACGGCCTCTCGGCTAGCTAGCGTATGGATAACGGAAATAGAGCCCACACATCGATATGTGGTTCTACGCGTTGTTAACCCGGGTTAAACCTCAAGTTATTTAATTAAATCAAAAAATTAGACATTTGGTTATTTAAAACATTTTAGATCCCAAAGCTCTTCAATACCGAGGGCTAAAAGCAATTAGCCACTCATCGCAATGGGGATAGCTTATATGTTTGGTTAAGCGAGCGTCCTAAACTATTCGCTGAAAGGTTATAAAGAAAATAAGAGGAAAAGTAAAATACCCTAATATTAGAAAAGTTATTACAAATAAACACACCCGCACTCATTCAAACATATAACAAGAGAGAAAAATAAAACTAAGTTACACATAAGATAAAATTGCATAATTGAAATTTGCAGGTCCCACTCAAACGAGTGGGGGCAGGAAATAAAAGCTGAAAATTGCAAGTCCTACTCAAACGAGTAGGACTGAAATGAAAGCGAGTCCTACTCAAACGAGTAGGAGAAAATAAATGCGATTACAGGGCTTTCTTAAATATTTACATCAAAATAAAGTCTGACCATTTAACTCCTAGCGAGTAGGCGGAAAATCAAATCCAGCCATTTAACTCAAATGAGTAGGCGGAAAAATAAAAAATGAAAATTACAAGTCCTACTCAAACGAGTAGGACTGAAAATACAGTCCAGCCATTTAACTCAAGTGAGTAGGCGGAAAAATAAAAGCTACAAACACTTGCTTGAATAAAATCCAGCCATTTAACTCAAATGAGTAGGCGGAAAAATAAAAATACACACACTTGCTTGAATAAAATCCAGTCATTTAACTCAAATGAGTAGGCGGAAAAATAAAAATACACACACTTGCTTGAATAAAATCCAGTCATTTAACTCAAATGAGTAGGCGAAAAATTAAAAACAACACACGCACTCTACTTGAAAGTAAATACTCACGCACTCGACATAAATAAACACACACACACACACTTGCATGAATTAACTAAGACGATAAAGATTATCTCATACACTCACGCACTCGGGCGATAAATAAGAAAAACAAAGTTATCGAAAAAATAATACAACTGCATTTCTACCGCTGGAATGTGGTAGAAATGCGTAAAAAATGAAATAAAAATTGTTTGAGCAAAAAGTTTTCAAATTAAAGTGAGAGGCGAGTGCCCGAGAAATTAAAACGTTTACATTTTTACCGTTAGATTTTGATAGAAATGCATAAAAAGTGAAAATAAAAATTGTTCGAGCGAAAATATTTTTTTGTAATTACTTAAAATGAAAGTTAATGAAAAATAAAAAATAACAATTTATACATTCTTATAGCCTTGTAAAATAGTTTAAAAAGTGGGAGTAAGCTAAAAAGAAGACACAGTTTTATAATTAAAACAAAGTAAAAGCTAAGTTAAGAGGGATGAAAACCACCTTTTTAACGTTTTACAAGTTCATAAGAACATATTTGGAAACAAAATTCTAAGTCTAATCACTTTTAAAGAATGTGATAAGGAAAAAACGGCTATAGTAACGGCTAGAAAGTTTGATAAAATTGAAAATAAAACAGAAAGATTTTCATTTTAAAGACATGAATTTCGCAATTTTAAGCTCATATACACACACGTATTATGAAAATGAAAACTAAAGTACGTAAGATTGATGAAAAGGAGTCTTTTTGGAGAAATCTCAAAGCATGTAAGGATGAAACAATAACGATTTTTATTACAAAGAAGGGTGATTACAAGATATTAAACATACAAACTTAAAGAGGAAAGGGGGGTCCTTACATAGCACTAAAGCAGCTCCAATGGCAGCCCTAAGTCATCAAAATGGTTTCAAAAATTTGAACCCCTAACTCATACAGCAGCTGCCCTTTTATAGACAAACATTTTCAAGTACACGCCCTCCGACACGGGCGTGTCGGGGGCGTGTCAGCACTATTTAACAGCAGAATTTGGTGATCTAATGGATTTGACGGCGATTTGATTTTGTGGCCGAAAACGCGGCGGTCACGCCCCAGGTCACGGGCATGACGGTGGGCGTGTCGTTCGGCGATTAAAGGCGTTGTTGACTTCGGGATTCACCGGCGGCAGTTTGTCGGGCCAGGTGGAGCAGTCACGCCCCAGGTCACGGGCGTGACGTTGGGCGTGTCGGGTTGAGTCGACACTCGACAATCGTCGAGCGGAATTTGTCGAGAGGAAAATTCATCGAGCGGGATGGACACGGGCTTGGTCACGCCCCGTGTCGGATTGACACGGGCATATGGTCGGGCGTGTCAGGCTTTTCTCTTCAAAAATTAGCTGAATCACTGGTGGTTGACGTGTCACGCCCTGGTCACGGGCGTGACCCAAGGAATACGGGCGTGTGCTAGCCAATTTTGGCAAATTTCTGCAATTTTTTCAGAAAATCAAAAATAAACTAAGTTAGAAAATATTTACAAAATAGGAGCAATTTATTACAGAAAATGAAGTAAAAATAACAAAAATAAAGTAAACCCATTTTTTTAATGTACATCAAAATAGTCATATTTACAATTCATAAAATACCCCCATACTTAAGTTTTTGTTATTCCAGAGCAAAAGTTTGAGGTGAACTTATAAGGAATAGAAAAAAACTCTAAGTTTAGCTACCGCTTAATCAATTATAAGAGAGATCTAAATAAATAAACGGGGTGTAAAAGTTAAGTCCTAAATTTATGAAGATGATTTGAATAGCGCAAAAGTTTTGGCCAAAAGACTTCTTGATATAATCAAATAGAAAGCAATAATTGTAATGGTTAGATTAACAAGAATAGTTTGGAATTATATGAACTTTTAGCTTATAGGAGTTTTACTGGAAATAATGCAATTTACAAATTATGCTCTCAAAAAGATTTTTGAATTAAATCTAGAATCGTGAAATTGGCAAGGGGATTGATGCTGGTTTATGAAGAGGGTTTTGATTTTGAGGCGAGGTAATTTTTTCTCGAACCTCCATTTTTTTTTCTTTTTGGATTATTAGGAAAATGAAATCTTATTTTCCTAATATCATTTTTTTTCAACTTCATAATAAAATTTAACTCAATGTATATGTGTAGGAGTAATGAATTTTATCATCTTACTCCATAACATATAATCTTTTTAATCTATTGGGTGTCTATGTTTACGGAATGAAATCTTATTCTCATTGACATAGGATCTTTTAAGGATAACAATTTTATCATATCAAGTAGGGCATGATAAGGAAGGTGAGAAAAGAAAACTAGATTTTTTATTAAAAAACAATTTTGAGAGCAATCTTAATAAATTGTAAGTTCTAATTTTTCAGAAAGCTAAAGTAAAGATTATTGAATCCTATAGTCGTTTTTGTCTAACATAATACACGTGCTCTTATCAATGAAAAATTAGAAGTAGTATCTAAAATGAGTGCGCTATTTTTAACAAAGCTTAATGAATTCTGTAAAACTAAACCCTGAATATTTAAATTTTTCAATCTATAATTCACAAACGAATAGCAAACAGAGAATTAATAAAATTCACAAATAAATAAACTCAAAGCAAAATTTTTGGATAGCAAGAAAATTAAGGATGGTATATTTGATTTATTTGTTTCAAAATATATATTTTTTTTTAGAGTTTTTATCATTTTTTAGAATTTTTGTTTAGTTTTCCTCTTTTTTGAATTTTTTTACTTATTATCTTTTTTTTAGATTTTTAAGTTTTTGCGAAAAGTTCGAGAAAAAGAGACGTTATTTACAAGAATGTTGGTGAAAAGGAAGGGGGAGAGAGAAGATTATTTACAAAAATATTTAAAAAATGTAACTAAAGATTTTTTGAATTTTTTTTTTATAAATTTTTTGAAATTTTTTGTTTTATAATTTTTTTTTGAAATTTCTTTTTTTGTTTTTTTTGATTTTTTTTTGTTTTATAATTGTTTTTTTTTTTTGAATTTTGTTGTTTATATTGTTTTTTTTTAATATCCTTATACTTAAGTCCAACATTGTCCCCAATGTTGTAACGTAAGTATGCGGAACAAAACAGGTAAGATAATATATACAAAGAAAAGAAAGAGAGTGGGGTAGAAGCTTCCCTGACAGGAGGTGGGGAAGGCGCAGTTTAGGAACCCTGCATTATGAAGAAAGATAGCAAAGAAAAAAGTAAAGAGATAGCGAAAAAGATAAACATGGGGTGCCTCCCAGGAGCGCTTTGTTTATAGTCGCGTAGCTTGACTATTTTGGCGGTTTATGTATCTAGGAGGGTTATGGATTCGAAATTACCGCCCACAGGATCGCCTGCTATGTATAATTTTAAGCTATGACCGTTCACTTTAAACGAGCCTTTATCCGGGTGGGAGACGAGTACAGTCCCATATGGCCAAACCTCTTCAACTTTGAACGGGCCGGACCAGCGTGATCTAAGTTTCCCGAGGAAAAGTCTAAGTCGTGAATTATAAAGAAGGACAAGATCGCCCGGAGAAAAAGTTTTTTGGGGCTTGAGTTTTCGGTCGTGATAAAACTTAGAACGCTCCTTATAGAACTTATTGCTCTCGTAAGCGTTTGCACGCCATTCATCGAGCTCGTTTAGTTGTAGTTTTCTATTTTGGGCGGCTAAGCTAGCGTCGAGATTTAAAAGTTTTAAAGCCCAAAGTGCGCGATGTTCTAATTCTACAGGGATATGACATGCTTTGCCATAGACTAATTGATACGGCGCACAACCAATTGCGGTTTTGTATGCGGTACGATAAGCCCACAACGCATCGTCGAATTTTATGGACCAATCTTTCCTATTAAGTGAAACGGTTTTCTCTAATATGCGCTTTATCTCTCGATTTACTACCTCTACTTGGTCACTAGTTTGCGGGTGGTAGGGGGTGGCAAGTTTGTGCGTGATGCCATATCTAGCTAACGTCTTAGCCATCTGGGTGTTGCAGAAATGCGTCCCCCTATCGCTTACAATAGCGCGCGGAGTGCCAAAGTGAGAAAATAGTTTTTTAAGAAATGTAACGACGACTCGCGCATCGTTGGTGGGGAGAGCTTGCACTTCCGCCCACCTCGATACGTAGTCGACCGCTACTAAAATATAAATCGAAGACTTCGCATTCTAAAAACAAATTTTGGGGCATCTCGTCGCGACGAGAGATGTTACCCGACCGCTGACAGCTATCACATGCGCGCACAAAATTGTGAGTGTCTTTGAATAGAGTTGACCAAAAGAAGCCCGCCTCTAGCACCTTCCGTGCGGTCCGGTTAGCTTGATAATGCCCACCAGCCGAACCCTCGTGGCAGTGCCTAAGGATTTGCGTGCACTCCACACCCGCGACACATCTTCGGACCGCTTGGTCCGCGCAGATACGAAAAAGAAAAGGGTCCTCCCAAAAGAAATATTTCAAGTCAGAAAAGAATTTCTTCTTTTGCTGGCTTGAAAAGTCTTTTGGAAGTACCCTCGCAACTAAATAGTTTCAAAATCTGCGAACCAAGGTGGGGAAGAAGAACTAGTAGTTATGGCTAGGAGGCGTTCCTCGGGGAATCTGTCATTTATGTCAGATTCGACGAGCGCTTCCGCATCGGCATTTTCTAAGTAGGAGAGGTGATCGGGGGCTAAATTTTTCGCGCCCCTCTTATCACGGATCTCTAAATCGAACTCCTGCAAGAGGAGGATCCATCGAAGAAGGCGGGGTTTGGCGTCCGTTTTCGCTAACAAATATTTTAAGGTGGAATGGTCGGTAAATACGATAACTTTGGATAGCGTAATATACGAGCGAAACTTATCAAAAGCAAATACGACGGCTAAAAGTTCCTTTTTCGTCGTCGTGTAATTTCCTTGTGCGGAAGTGAGTGTCTTGCTAGCGTAGTAAATAGGATGAAAATATTTTTTTATACGTTGGCCAAGAACGGCTCCTACGGCAATATCACTAGCGTCGCACATAATTTTTAACGGAAGGGTCCAATCAGGCGCCACTAAAATAGGTGAATTGATAAGTTTTTGTTTTATAAAATTAAATGCAGACTCGCAGTCGCTATCAAAGACAAAATTTGATTCCTTTTCCAAGAGGCGAGTAAGCGGCTTTGTTATTTTTGAAAAATCTTGAATAAAACTCCTAATAGATTTAACGTTGGAAGGCGGGGGAAGTTTTTCGATAATTTCAACTTTGGCCTTATCGACCTCCATCCCTTTAGACGAAATCATATGGCCGAGAACCAAACCTTCTCGAACCATAAAGTTACATTTTTCCCAATTTAAAACAAGATGCGTGTCCTCGCATCGCTGAAGTACACGATCTAAATTACGAAGACAGGACGGGAAAGAGCTTCCGAAAACAGAGAAGTCATCCATAAAGACTTCCATAATGTCTCCTACCAGCTCACCAAAGATCGCCAGCATACATCTTTGGAATGTAGCGGGCGCGTTGCAGAGGCCAAATGGCATTCTTCGATATGCGAAGGTACCAAACGGGCAGGTAAAAGTTGTTTTCTCTTGGTCATCGGGGAAATGGGGATTTGGAAAAACCCCGATAATCCATCAAGAAAACAAAAATACGGATGACCGAACAAACGCTCTAAAATTTGGTCTAATAATGGTAGTGGGAAATGATCCTTACGGGTGGCGTCATTTAGCTTTCTATAATCGATGCACACCCGCCAACCCGTAACAGTACGAGTTGGGACGAGTTCATTGTGCTCATTCTCCACTACGGTAAGACCGCCCTTTTTGGGCACCACATGAATGGGACTAACCCACGTACTATCCGATATGGGATAAATAATTCCCGCATCTAATAATTTAATAATTTCGGTCTTAACGACGTCTTTCATGTTTGGGTTAAGACGTCGCTGCGGCTGAATAGTTTTGCGGCAATTATCGAGAAGGAAAATCTTATGGGTGCAGAAAGACGGGTTAATCCCTTTGAGATCAGAAATTTGCCATGCAATTGCGTGGCGATATTTAAGCAAAACTCCCAATAAATCGGAAGTCTCCGATTCGCTCAAATGCGAAGAAATGATAACGGGGAGTGTATCATCTTTTCCCAAAAAGGCATATTTGAGTGAATCGGGTAGGGGTTTGAGTTCAAGGCAGGGCAGTTCTTCTAACGAGGTTTTAATTCCTATGTCTTTCTTACCAATTGGTTCGAAAGGCAAGTCTATAGAGGTTTTCTCATCGCAGTTAAAATTTTCGAGCGCATAAATATCGTCGTTTAAAAAAGTAGACTCAAAAATAGGGGAAGAACAATCTCTGAGATATGTGTCTAAATTATAACAAAAGTCATCGCTCGATGACGAGTCTCCTATGGAGGGATTAATAGAGAAAGTAACTTCGTCATCTCCTACCCGAAGGAGGAGACGACCGTTACTGACATCAATTAATGTGCGGGAGATAGCGAGAAAAGGGCGACCGAGTATAATTGGTAAATCGGTGTCCTCCTCGATGTCCAAGATGACGGAGTCTACCGGAAAGATAAACTTATGAACTCGGACAAGGACGTCCTCCACTACCCCGATGGGAAACTTAACCGAGCGATCCGCTAGTTGGATTCACATTTTAGTAGGGGCCGGAGTGCCCAAACCTAATTTTTGAAAGAGCGAGAACGGCATCAAATTAATGCTCGCGCCTAAATCTGCTAGAGCGTATTTTACTAATATATTGCCAAAAAGGCACGGGATGGAGAACCGTCCCGGGTCATTTCTTTTTAAAGGCAATTTATTAGTAAGAGCCGCTGAGCAGTCAGCATTTAGAGAAATATGTGAAATATTTTCTAATTTTTGTTTATTGGAAAGAAGTTGTTTTAAGTATTTCGCATATTTAGGTATCTGAGAGATTGGCTAACAGAAGGGAACATTAATATGAATTATTTTTAATAATAAAATAAATTTTTCATATTGCGCGTCCTTACGCTCACTATTGAGCTTGTGCGGATATGGCAAGGGCGTTTTAATAATTTTTTCATTTAAAATTTGTAAAAGCGGCGTAATCAAAGAAGGGGGAAGAGGGGTCGGAGGTGAAATATGTACCTGAGGATCGGTCCGTTTTGGATCGATCACCTCCTTTCCGCTACGGAGGGTTATAGCGTTGATATTTTCCCGCGGATTGGGCTCCGTGTTTCCTGGCAGTGCCCCGAGCGCGGGCTCAGACATCATTCGCGCAAGCTGTCCAACCTGGAGTTCTAAGTTTTTTAGCGATTCGGTGATGTTCCGGATATTTGACTCGTTGGAAGCTATATATTTAGAAAAATTATCCTCCATCGGGGAGGGTTTTGGAAGAGGGGGAGGCAGCAGAAATCCGGGCGCGAAAGAAATGGGGGGCGCTGCGCATTATTCCCATTGCTCCATGAGAAGTTGGGGTGGTTCCTCCAACCCGGATTATAGTTATTTCTATAAGGGTTGTTATTGGGGTTGAAGGAAGGTCGCCCAGCATTTCCCACGTAGTCTACGAATTCATTGACCACGCCGGCATTAGGGGGAATCGCCCAAGGAGGAGTGGTGGAGGTATCAGACATCTCCGCCACCTACTTCGTCAGCTTTTCCACTTGAAGGGCTAAGTGGGTAGTGGCATCCACTTCGAAGAGGCCGGTCGCCTGCTTGGGACGACCCCGAGGGACGTTCTATTGGTAGGCGTTCATAGCCATCTCTTCAATAAGAGCTTGGGCAGCCTCGGGGGTCTTATTATTCAAGGTACCCCCGGCAACCACGTCAATCATTTGACGCGTCTGATAATTAAGCCCATTATAGAAGATTTGGACCTGCAACCACGCAGGCAGCGCGTGGTGCGGACACTTGCGGAGGAATTCCTTAAAGCGCTCCCAAGTCTCAAAAAGAGACTCGGAATCGTTCTGCACGAACGAAGAAATGTCCGCCCGCAACTTCGCAGTTTTGGCGGGCGGAAAATACTTCGTTAAGAACTGTTCTGTGAGGTCAGCCTAGGTGGTGATACATCCTTGTGGGAGGGAATTCAACCACGCCTTAGATTTGGATTTGAGGGAGAATGGAAAAAGGCGCAAAGGAATGGCGTCATCAATGACGCCATTGATCTTAAAAGTATCGCAAATCTCCAAAAAAAAACAAGACAAATGAACGTTCGGATCCTCATCCGGCTGTCCGTCGAACTGCACGGCATATTGGATCATTTGGATAACGCTCGATTTGATCTCAAAATTATTGTTCACCACCGTCGGGCGAACAATATTAGACCCAGTATCGTCCAAATTCGGTCGGGCGTAATATGACATTGTACGCTCGACGGCCGCGTTCAGATTGGGGTCGTCCATAGCAACGGCAGAGGGTTCTCCGATGGATTCTTTGGGATCCAAAGAGGGATTTCGGCGTTGAGACCGAACGTGCAAGCGCGCGTTCGATCTCAGGATTGAAATCAAAATTTTCGGACTCCGAAGGCTGTCCACAGGTCATACACCCTAAAACAGAAAGTAGAAAATTAACTTCTTTTTTTGGATTGGATTTTGAAGAAAAGTTTTTAAGTTTTTTTTTTAGTTTTTTTTAAAAATAAAGGTAAAAGTAATAGACTTCGGATTCGGAATAACAACTCAAAAAGATCCCCGACAACGGCGCCAAAAACTTGATTGGCCCGCGAACAGACTCTTACATTGGTTGGTTCGGTGAGTTGATCGCCGCGGGCTTGCTAGAGGAGGCAAGTGCACATATCACAAGTAGTACTCGATATTCGGGAGAATACTGAGGTCGTATTATTCTCGGGAATGGGTTGATTACCCCTACTGCTCCGAAAACACTATTATTTTACCGAAATAGTAGTTGAGGTTTTTAATTAAAATAGGAACGAAAATAGATTTAAGAAAATAGTCGATTAAGAGATAACTCCCGGTATCGAATTATGTTAGTATTAAAAATAGATTTGAAAAACTAGAGATCTAAAGTTTCAATTTAATTAAAGCGGAAACTTGGCCGTGGAGGTTCAAAATAATGAGCTCACCTATCTCTAGGAATATCACTCACCTGGACATTAAGGCTATTCGACCGGGCTCTCGTCCGACGAAGGATTCCCCTTAATGCCCGCAGTACGCTAAGAACCCCGCTATTGTGTGGGGAACCCAATCCGGTAGAGTTAGCACGCCTGCTCTCTCGAGGGTTAGTGCGGAACTCTATTTACCCAGGGGTGATCTGTCCATACGCACGGCCTCTCGGCTAGCTAGCGTATGGATAACGGAAATAGAGCCCACGCATCGATATGTGGTTCTACGCGTCGTTAACCCGGGGTAAACCTTAAGTTATTTAATTAAATTGAAAAATTAGACATTTGGTTATTTAAAACATTTTAGATCCCAAAGCTCTTCGATACCGAGGGCTAAAAGCAATTAGCCACTCATCGGAATGGGGATAGCTTATATGTTTGGTTAAGCGATCGTCCTAAACTATTCGCTGAAAGGTTATAAAGAAAATAAGAGGAAAAGTGAAATACCCTAACATTAGAAAAGTTATCACAAATAAACACACCCGCGCTCATTCAAACATATAACAAGAGACAAAAATAAAACTAAGTTACACATAAGAGAAAATTGCATAATTGAAATTTGCAGGTCTCACTCAAACGAGTGGGGGCGGGAAATAAAAGCTGAAAATTGCAAGTCCTACTCAAACAAGTAGGACTGAAATGAAAGCGAGTCCTACTCAAACGAGTAGGAGAAAATAAATGCGATTACATGGCTTTCTTAAATATTTACATCAAAATAAAGTCCGACCATTTAACTCCTAGCGAGTAGGCGGAAAATCAAATCCAGTCATTTAACTCAAATGAGTAGGAGGAAAAATAAAGAATGAAAATTATAAGTCCTACTCAAAAGAGTAGGACTGAAAATACAGTCCATCCATTTAACTCAAGTGAGTAGGCGGAAAAATAAAAGCTACAAACACTTGCTTGAATAAAATCCAGCCATTTAACTCAAATGAGTAGGCGGAAAAATAACAATACACACACTTGCTTGAATAAAATCCAGTCATTTAACTCAAATGAGTAGGCGGAAAAATAAAAATACACACACTTGCTTGAATAAAATCCAGCCATTTAACTCAAATGAGTAGGCGAAAAATTAAAAACAACACACACACTCTACTTGAAAGTAACTACTCACGCACTCGACATAAATAAACACACACACACCCTTGCATGAATTAACTAAGACGATAAAGATTATCTCATACACACACGCACTCGGGTGAGAAATAAGAAAAACAAAGTTACCGAAAAAATAATACAACTGCATTTCTACCGCTGGAATGTGGTAGAAATGCGTAAAAAGACGAAATAAAAATTGTTTGAGCAAAAAGTTTTCAAATTAAAGTTTGAAAGGTGAGTGCCCGAAAAATTAAAACGTTTACATTTTTACCGTTAGATTTTGATAGAAATGCATAAAAAGTGAAAATAAAAATTGTTCGAGCGAAAATATTTTTGTGTAATTACTTAAAATGAAAGTTGATGAAAAATAAAACAGTGGGTGTAAGCTGAAAAGAAGCAACAATTTTATAATTAAAACAAAGTAAAAGCTAAGTTAAGAGGGATGAAAACCACCTTTTTAACGTTTTACAAGTTCATAAGAACGTATTTGGAAACAAAATTCTAAGTCTAATCACTTTTAAAGAATGTGATAAGGCAAAAACGGCTAGAAAGTTTGATAAAGTTGAAAATAAAACAGAAAGATTTTCATTTTAAAGACATGAATTTCGTAATTTTAAGCTCATATACACACACGTATTATGAAAATGAAAACTAAAGTACGTAAGATTGATGAAAAGGAGGCTTTTTGGAGAAATCTCAAAACCTGTAAGGATGAAACAATAACGATTTTTATTAAAAAGAAGGGTGATTACAAGAGATTAAACATACAAACTTAAAGAGGAAAGGGGGGTCCTTACATAGCACTAAAGCAGCTCCAACGGCAGCCCTAAGTCATCAAAATGGTTTCAAAAATTGGAACCCCTAACTCATACAGCAGCTGCCCTTTTATAGGCAAAAATTTCCAAGTACACGCCCTCCGACGCGGGCGTGTCGGGGGGCGAGTCAGCACTATTTAACAGCAGAATTCGGTGATCTGACGGATTTGACGGCGATTTGACTTTGCGGCCGAAAATGCGGCGGTCACGCCCCAGGTCATGGGCGTGACGGTGGGCGTGTCGTTCGGCGATTAAAGGCGTTGTTGACTTCAGGATTCGCCGGCGGCAGTTTGTCGGGCCAGGTGGAGCAGTCACGCCCCAGGTCACGGGCGTGATGTTGGGCGTGTCAGGTTGAGTCGACACTTGACAATCGTCGAGCGGAATTTGTCGAGAGGAAAATTCATCGAGCAGGATGGACACGGGCTTGGTCACACCCTGTGTCGGATTGACACGGGCGTGTGGTCGGGCGTGTCAGGCTTTTCTCTTCAAAAATTGGCTGAATCATTGGTGGTTGACGTGTCACGTCCTGGTCACGGGCGTGACCCAAGGAACACGGGGGTGTACTAGCCAATTTTGGCAAATTTCTGCAAATTTTTTAGAAAATCAAAAATAAACTAAGTTAGAAAATATTTACAAAATAGGAGCAATTTATTACAGAAAATGAAGTAAAAATAACAAAAATAAAGTAAAACCATTTTTTAATGTACATCAAAATAGTCATATTTACACTTCATCAATACTTTATATAAGATCTTTCCTAACGATCATAATTTATCTTAATGACGTACACGTGGACCAATCACGTCAAGGCTGTTTGAAATTTCTGTCAAATCTGGACTTAACGAAATTTCTGAAAAAGATGACTGACATACTTGAGTGAAGATTAACCTACTCGAGTGTTGAAACCGATTTCTCGGTCTCCTGTGGAGTTCACCCTTGGGGAAGGGGTGACCGCGCACCTACTACCCTCAAGCAAACGATCTAGGCACAAGACTAGGAACATAAGGAACAGACCCAAGGTCTCAGCGTGGAGGTCCCGCCGCATACCCGGAAGACTAGCAAACTCTTCCCCTCCCAAGCCAAAGGCTGAGCTAAGGCACCTTCAGAGGGCTCTCTTGGCCGACCGGAACCTCTAAGGAGAGTCTCAAGACCAACTCTCTCCTGACTAGAGGTGCCTCCTCGGGTCTATACAAAATGTTCCTCACCTTCCCTACCATTGGCGCAATCTCCCTGAGAAACTCTACGACACGCTGCCCAAGTTGGGTCACTAATAGCGGAACTCTGCTATTCTGAAAGGATGACAACAGACCATCAGGGGCTTCCCGGCAACTATACCTCGGGGCCCCAATGGGACGAGCAGTTCACGAGCACACCACTCGCCCAAGATAAAAGAAGTAAACTACACATCCACAGAGCATCACAGATATTTAAAAAATTACAGGAATATGAATTCCATACTTCGGCACGCAGGCCGGCAATATAAGCAAAAAATAGGCCTTCGAGGGCCGGCACAAGCTTGGTCTTAAGCCCGCTACTCCCCTCCTGGTATTGCAATACTTGTACACCAACGTCTCGACAAACGACTGCCAGCTGAACAACCGTCGGCTAACATAAGCTGGCCAAATATATTGCGCACACCCCTTCTTTGGGGGTTGTGGCGTGCATTCCTTGCAGATAGATGATATACAACTTCCTCGGAGTCTTCTCCGGGAACCCCAGAACATCACCAATCTGGCTTACACATCCGGATGGGCTTCACACAGCATGACTAAACCCGTACTCACGCTTCCGAGTGCTAATGTAGTTAATTGTAGGGACGTACACGTCAACCCGCCGAAAAGCTCCCTTCCCCCCACCCATTGGTGGAGAGGGGCTTCCATGCAAATATGTAAACTGAGGGCTTCACCTGCCCAAGTAGAAACATTATTACCCTTGATTCGTGTTTGGCGGCGGTGCCGGGAGAGGAGCTTTCGACCGTTGTTGCTGGAGGTGGCGCCGGTAGACAAGCTCCTGGCCGATCTAGCTGAAGGCGATGCCGGGAGAACAAATCTCGGTCGATCTTGCCCCGGGCGGCTGCGACGGGGAAGTAGGGCAAGGATTCGGGCCTTGCTTTGAGCGGCACGTGCAGCGGCGCTCCAGCTGCCCTTTTTAGCCGGCGACGGGAGATAAGAAGGGGGACCGGGCTTGGCCTTGCCTAGCTGCAGCACCGAGGGAGAGAGGGGCGAGTGAGATCGGGAGGCAAGGGGGAAGTGAGGCTATGCTTTTTCTTTCCTCCCAAAAATCAGGTCTCTGCCTTTATCCTTCTTCTTTTTCCGGCTCACCTGTACCCCCTCCCCCTTCTCTCTTCCATTTCTTTTTTTTTGTTTTTCTTTTCTTCCCTGCTCCACCCCCCCCCCCCCCCCCGCCCCTCCCTGCTTCTATTTCTATTTTTTATTTTTGTGCTGTCCTATCTTGCCCCCCCCCCCTGGAAGGCGATCGAGGCCAACGGCGCAGACATGTCGCGATAGAATCCGGCGGGGCCTTCCGACCGGAGAATGGATCGGAATAGTGAGGAGGCGGAGGTGCGGCAGGTGGTGAGTTCCCCTGCGGCGGGCTGCTGTATGCGGATCCGAAGGGTGTCAAATGGGTAGCCGGAGATGATGTCAGCCATGCCCCTGACTCCTCCTGCGACGAACTCCTTTCCCCAGATTCTCTCCAAGAACTCCATCCAAAAATTCCATCCGCCATCCCATATTCCCTTCTAGACTAGTAAGCCTTAGGTCACAATGCTCCCCACCCCAATCTCTCTCTCTCTCCCTCTAAAAAGTTGTCGTGTGGCACGTGATGGCTCGGCCCCGAAGAAGAGTCCTCTTGCACCAGAACTCTAATGAGGAGAAAGGTGTTTTCCCCCCTGGACCTCTTTCTCTCTCTACCTTTTTTATTTGTTCATCCCTTTTGCTGTACCCCCTGCCTGCCTTATCTCCCTCCCCCTCATCTATATATATATATATGTATGTAAAAATATGTATATACATAATAAATGTACATGAATTTATGCATAATAAATGTATAAACATAAGATTTTCGCACGTACGCACGACTACTTTCATGTCCTTGAACGGGGCTGCACCAAAACATCACTCACGTAGCTTGCCCCGAGTCCGCCACTTGGGGAGGATCCCACTTGGCCGGATATGGGGTTGTACATCGAGTACTATATAAGACTACTTTAGTGAATAGAAGAAATCTACTCGAGTAAATGACTTATAGAAAATCCAGAGATGAAGAGCAGCTACTCGAGTACAAAGAGACTTACTCGAGTGATAAAACAGTTACTCAAGATGTGGAGTTGAACTACTCGAGTATAAGAAATACTACTCGATAGAATAGGAATAGACTACTCGAGAGGTAGAGAAACTACTCGAGTCAAGGACTTAGAATGTTTTCTGGAAGAGAAATCTGGGTTACTCGAGTAGTGAAACTGAACTACTCGAGAGGATATAATCTACTCGAGCATGTAGATATAGCTACTCAAGTAATGGACTTAGAAAAATTTTGAGGGAAGAAAATCTTGTTACTCGTGTATTTACTCTGGACTACTCGAGTAGTAGATGGACTACTCGAGTACATGAATTTGACTACTCGAGTGAGGAAAAATTACACGAAGTCCAGTCTTCTGTCACTCGAGACAAAAGACTAAACTACTCGAGTACTTATATGAATACTCGAGTATTTTACTTAGAAAAATTTCTGGAGAAGAAATTCTGTTAACTCGAGAATGAGAAAGGATCTACTCGAGTAGTTGACTTAGCTACTCGAGAGCTATAATTTGGCTACTCGAGAGCTAATTCTTTTACCCGAGTACTTATAATCTTACTCGAGTATTGACTAAGTATTTCACTCGAGTATGTAGGTATCTACTTGAGTAAAGTACTTAGCAAAAATTTCCTCAATAGAATTTTCGCTTCTTTAGCGAGTTCAGCAACAAGCCTTTCTCCAATTAGTCCTAGTGCTTGAATATGAAGTGTATCCAAATAGAGAGGCTACACATGAGTCAACACCATGGATCATACAATAAGGGATTACATTGTATGGTCATGTGTTTGGTGACCCATTGTAGACTGACATTGGTCTACACTTTACAATATAGTCTTGCACACACATAACTTAAACAAAGCATTAAATACAACTTAATTCATCTTATTTCAAGGGTGACTTCATCAAATATGGGTTAATGTTGATACAATACCCAACACGTTATAATTTGGTCAGCTTTAGTTGACCGTTGCTTTTGTTTGTCACCGCTTTGGTGGATTGTTGCTTGCTGGTGCTGCGGAGCCTAATGGAAAATAGCGGGCAAAAGCCCTTATTGTTGAGCCGGCCCTTGAAGGCCTAAATTTGAATGTTTACTTTTATTATCATGTGTGACTGGCCTGCGTGCCGAGGTTTGGAAGACACTTTTATTTGATTAAACTCTTGTAAGGACATAAGGCCAAGTACTTGTGTATTTATACGTTCATTCCTGTTGGGTTTATATAGTGGACATTCATGATGTGGCTGGGTTCTTTATTTGCAACTTTTAAATTGCTTCTGTTAGCCTGTACTCTGTGTAGGTCGTTGGTTTTTGGAAGGATGGTTCCATTACGTAACCCTTCGGTCTGTCTGTGGTATATGGCGTCGGGCCCCGGTCGTACCTACTGTTATATGCTACGCGACGGATAGGGGGTGTTACAAATTGGTATCAGACTACTGGTTTCGGTTAACTTAAATGAATTCGTGAATGAATTCTTTTAAGGGGTGGTGAGTACACGTGTGTGCGTCATCGTTATAACATAAAAAGAACCCATGAATGTCCACTTAGGATTGAAAATACACATGTTTGGGGAACCTAAGTGTTCCTATAATTGCTTTTTGCAACTTTGTTTGGTTACTTAATGGTGTTTTGTACAACTATAGGTGACCAGGAGTGGTGCAGGGCCGTTAGAACGCCCGATTTTTGAGGCTAGTAGCGCACTGAATGATGTGCCTGCAACACCTCCCTCGACAGAAATCATATGATTGGTGGCTGAAGCGGTGTTTGCTATGATCAATGCGCAGCCTGCTCCTATGGTGGAGCAGGTACCTCTTCAAGCAGCGGAACCAAGAAGGGTGGAGAAAGTAGTGGTGGAGCCTTTGGTGCCTAGGAGAGCAACTGAAAGGCAGCTCAAGCATGTTATGGGCTTCAATCCTCCGGTGTTCTCAGGGACGGGAACCCCATCCCAAGCTAAGGATTGGCTCTCCCGTGTTAAGAGAGTCCTGACAGCTACTGAAACAGAAGAGTGGCAGATGACCACCATAGCTACTTTCCTGTTGGACGGAGATGCAAGGCTGTGGTGGGAAGGTTTAGAGCTACATCACATGAGGGGAAGACAACTCACGGACGTCTCGATGGAAGAATTTTCAAGACTATTCTTGGCAAGGTACCTTCCCTCGGCTCAGAGGATTACAATGGAGAATGAGTTCCAGAGGTTGACACAAGGAGAGAGTAGCGTGAATGAGTATCTCCACAAATTTATGAGGTTGGGTCAGTATGCTAGCTCTACATTCGTGGATGAGGAGCGTAAGACGAACCGTTTCTATGAGGGTCTGAGGGATGACCTAAGGCTACTGCTCTCGGGGCCTATGATGCGGGGCTTCTTGACCCTGGTCAATATGGCCCAGTCATTGAAAAAGGATCTGAGGAATGTGAAAGCAAAGAGAGACTTTGGTGCTAAGAATACAGAGTTCAAAGTGTCGACTACCTCAAAATCTGGGTATCGTAAGTTCTATAAGAAGGCTAGGACTTTGGGTCCAGCCCCTTCTTCCGGTGCTTCGGGGGTAACTACAAGCCGAACCCCGGGCGAATGCTATAACTGTGGAAAGTTGGGACACTTTGCCTGAGACTGTTGGAGCGGACGTCCAAAGTCCGAGAGGAAGCCGGGAGCGACCTATGAGGAGAAGGGCAAGGCGATGGATTCAACTGCATCCCATTATGCTCCAGCTCAACCTAGAGTTTATAACCTTGGCCAGCAGGAGGCCATCAAGCAAGCAGATGTGGTGATATGTACGGTTTAAATTTATAGCAAGTTAGTTTTAAATACTTGTTACCTTGCGCGTGTTACCTTACTACTGCTTGTATAGGCTTTGTTTTGATTTATGATAATCTGGCGAGAGCACTCTTTGATACGGGAGCTTCGCACTCCTTTTTGTCCGAAGGATTCATATCACGCATCGGAGTACCTTCTTCGATGGCAAAGGACAAACTGGATGTGTTGTTGTCGAATGGGTGTTCGATGCGCGCGAATAGAATTTGTGGCGTAAAGATTCGTATTGGGAGTCAGGAGTTCAATTTGCAAGCATCGTTACTGCCGCTAGTGGAGTTCGACGTGATATTTGGTTTGGACTGGCTCTCGGAGCAGCAAGCATACATTGATTGCAATCGCAAGGAGGTCAAGTTGGGAACTGGTCATGAGACGACATTTGCGGGCTTGAAAGGTTTGAGCAAGGCATTGATGTATGCTCTTTAGGTGGTTAAGGCGGTTTGTGCTGGTGTAGAGCTGTTCTTCACGCTAGTGGAGGCTTCGAAGCCTAAGCCTTCTTTGGACAGCATCCCAGTGGTATCCGAATACCCGGATATGTTCCCTGGCGATCTCCCTGGAGCCCCACCTCAGCGGGAGATAGACTTCACTATTGTGCTAGTGCTAGGTGTGAAACCTGTGTTACGCTCTCCATATAGGTTAGCGCCTAAGGAGATGGCAGAACTAAAGGTTCAACTTCAAGAGCTTTTGGAACAGGGTTATGTGCGTCCAAGTTCGTCGCCTTTGAGCGCACCGGTCCTTTTTGTGAAAAGAAGGACGGAAGTTTGTAGCTCTATATCGATTATCGAGAACTGGACAAGTTAACGGAGAAGAACAAGTACCCGATCCCAAGGATTAATGATTTGTTCGATCAGTTAGTCGGGTCATCAGTGTACTCGAAATTGGACCTTAAGTCCGGGTATTATCAGTTGGGGATAAGGGAAAAGGATATCCCCAAGACAGCTTTTAGTACGAGATACGGGCATTATGAGTTTACGGTAATGTCGTTTGTGCTGACTAATGCGCCGTCAGTGTTCATGGATCTGATGAACAGAACTTTCAGAGAGTACCTAGACCACTTTGTGATCGTCTTCATCGGCGATATATTGGTGTACTCGCAGAGTGAGAAGGATCACTTTAAGCATCTGTATTTGGTGTTGGAGACGCTAAGGAGGAATCAGCTGTACGCCAAGTTCTCCAAATACGAGTTTTGGTTGTCCTTAGTAGCATTCCTTGGTCACATAGTTAATGGAGAGGGTATTACGGTGGATCCGGCGAAGATTGTTGTTATACGAGAGTGGCCCGTACTGTCTACGGTAGTGGAAGTCCGGAGTTTTCTGGGGCTTGCCGGCTATTACAGGCGCTTCGTTGAGAACTTCTCGTGGATAGCGTTACCCCTCACGACTCTGACGAGGAAAGAGCAGAAGTTTGTTTAGACACCGGAGTGCGCAGAAGCTTTTGATGAGTTGAAAATTCGGTTGACCACGGCGTCTGTACTGAGTTTGCCGAGTGGGACCGAAGGCTTTGAGATCTACAGCAATGCTTCGGGCAGTGGACTGGGCTGTGTTCTACTACAACATAGAACTGTGATAGCTTATGGCTCGTATCAGCTGAAGGTGCATGAGAGGAAATTGTTCTGGTGGCCAGGACTTAAGAAGGATGTGGCACTGTATGTGGTGAAGTGTCAAACATCCGCCTTAGTGAAGGCGGAGTGTCAAAAGCCTGGAGGTTTCTTGAAGTCCTTGCCTGTTCTGGAATGGAAGTTCGACGATATTATAATGGACTTTGTGCATGGTTTACCAAGGTCACAGAAGGGAAACGACGCCATCTCGGTGATTGTAGGTCGTTTGACGAAAGTGTCGCACTTCATTCCGCATAGGAAGGATGATTCTGTGGAGAAATTGGCAAAATTGTATGTGGATAACTTTGTGCGGCGTCATGGTGTGCCCCGCAACATTGTGAGTGACTGAGATGGGCGGTTCATGTCCAATGACTGGAGGTTGGTGCAACAGATGTTGGGAACAAAGCTGAGTTTCAGTATGGCCTTTCATCCGCAGATGGATGGTCAGACCGAGAGAGTCAATAGGATGATGGAAGACATGCTTCGCATGTGCGTCTTGGATTTCGGGAAGCAGTGGTAAGATCACCTGTACTTGGTGGAATTCGCTTACAATAATAGCTACTAGGCGAGCATTCAAATGGCGCCCTTCGAGGACCTTTATGGTAGAAGATGTCGCATGCCGTTGTCGTGGTTGGAAATGGGTGATTCGAAGTTATACAAGTGGTAAGAAGTGGAAGATGCAACCTCGTTGGTATGAACCATTCGAGAAAGATTGATAATCGCTCTGGACCGGCAAGCTAAGTACTATAATGAAAAGCATTGGAACATGGAGTTCGCTGTTGGCGACTGGGTGTACTTGAAGATTAAGTTGTTCAAGGGTGTCTCACGGGCACGGCGCTTGAAGAAACTAAATCCAAGGTACCTTGGACCGTTTGAGGTTCTGGAGCGGATTGGCGAAGCAGCTTATCGATTAAAGCTATCAGCGGAACATGGTGGTCTACATGATGTATTCCATATATCGGTGTTGCGGAAGGCGGTGCAAGAGCCTTTGCAAGTGATTGTGGTCTATCAAGTACTGGTTGGTAATGGGTTGACGATGAAGGTCAAGCCCGTTCGCATTGAGGACTTGGAAGTCAAGCGATTGCATAACAAAGACATCAGAATGGTCAAGGTCCGTTGGGACAACTGCGGTCGGGAGGAGCTCTTGTGGGAGCGAGAGCAGACCATGCTCGAGGAGTACCCAGAGTTATTCCATTCAGGTACCGTTTAAGTTTTGTATATCTTTTCCTTTCTATAATTTTGGGAAGAAATTCTTTTAAGAGGGAGAGAGCTGTAACGCCCCGAAACTCAAAAGAGGGATGGGTGGCATTTTGAGCCAAGTTTGAGACTTGGTAGGGGTCACACGGCCTGGGACACGGGCGTGTCCCAGGGCCGTGTAGTGCTCGGGTTCAATGATCTGGCCGTGTGGTAGACGAAAGTGCAGTCAACGATCGTCGAGACAGCGAACACGGCCTGAGACACATGCGTGTCCCGGGCCATATCCTGCTCAGGTAAATAGCCGAGCTGTGTCGGGGGAGGAACACGGCCTGGAGCCCAGGCTTGTTCGGGTTTAACATGGGCATGTCAAATGTGACACGGGCGTGTCGAATACCCGTGTTCTCCTCGGGTTGTGTTTGGTCCTGTGTCGATGGAGGAACACGCCCAGCAATACGTGCATGTACTGAATGACACGGGCGTGTCGAGAGCCCGTGTTCTTTTTAGAATGTGATGGTTTCGACGTCGATTTAGGCACACGGCCTTTGACGCTGGCGCGTCACAAGCCGTGTTCGACACAGGTTTTGGATTTTAAGCGCGAATCGTGGTCGTCTGTTTCCTTCTTTTGGGATCCAAGGGTCCTGGCTGGTCCTGGCACTATTTAATCCAGGAATAGGGTTTGGATACCCTCATTTCTTTCAAGCTTTCTCTTTTTAAAGTCTTAGAGAGAGGGGAGAGCAAGGAAGAAGGAGGAGAGTTCCGGCCGCCGGTGGAGCTTCGGAGCCCCAAATCGCAAGTCGAGTTCGGATCTACGGAGGCGAGGCCGTTACGGTGCTTTTCATCTATCTTGATCTTCATGGTGCCGAAGATAAATGCTAGGGTAATGATTCTCATCTTGGACATGTGAAGTCCTCTTTAATTTTGCATAGGAAGCCCGCTCTCGCGAGTTTGCGGTGAGTATGAGGTGTTCCTTCGGGTAGACATGAATTGTCCCCGTTGTTTTGCATATAGAGTCTGTAATCGAGAAACGGACATAGGCATGGTGTGTGAAGCCAACCCGGACAAGTTGGTCTGGATAGGTGATGTTGCATTGCATGAATGGCCGGAGAAGACTCCGCGCCAATGGTTGTTTTTCGGGTTTTCTACGCGGTAGATTGCAACAGGGAACCTTGGGGACTAACTCCAAGGTGCACCCGAAAAACTGGGTAGAAGCGTGATACTGCCATCATGGTGGCCTGGGAGCCAACTTGCACATAACTGGTTTATATAATTTGTGTGATCGGATTGGGACTCGGAGAAGCTTGACCCGCGCATATGGCTTAAATTGACGTTGCGGTGTGAGCAACGGGTCAGGCGGAACCGTACCTGCTCTGTGTCATTCGGTTAGAGAGACCTAAGGTACGTGGTACTCACAGTTGGCATAGATGGATGGTCTTGGGCAAAGGTCGGAAAGACCATAATGCTCACGAGAATTGTCGTCCAAGGGGTGGTGGTGAGACAGCAGATTTTGACCGGGTTCACCGAGAATGTGCCCTGAGAACACGGGATGTGTGGCCGTACAAGCCTATGCCTATGATTATGTGTAATTTCACTACTGTTAAGCTATGCTAATAAAGTGCAGGGAAGGAGCATCGTCGCCCTGATTTTAGTGGCGGGGTCGTTATAATTTGGTCCGCTTTAGCTGACCGTCACTTTTGTTTGCCACCGCTTCGGTGGATTGTTGCTTGCAGGTGCTGCGGAGCCTAGTGGCAAATAGCAGGCAAAAGCCCTTGTTGCTGAGCCGGCCCTCGAAGGCCTAAATTTTAATGTTTACTTTTATTCTCATGTGTGACCGGCCTGCCTGTCGAGGTCTGGAAGACACTTTTATTTGAGTAAACTCTTGTAAGGCCATAAGGCCAAGTACTTATGTATTTATACGTTCATTCCTATTGGGTTTATGTAGTGGACATTCATGTTATGGCTCGGTTCTTTATTTACAACTTTTAAATTGCTTCCGCTAGAATGTACTATGTGTAGGACGTTGGTTTTTAGAAGGATGGTTCCATTGCGTAACCCTTCGGTCTATCTGTAGTATATGGCGTCGGGCCCCGACCGTACCTACTGCTATATGCTATGCGACGAATATGGGGTGTTACAGACTCGTCCCCGGAACTTTGGTGAGAGTGCCTTTAAGGCACCTTATGAAGAAATTACTCTTCAGAGTTATGGCCCTTATAATCATGGCCATAACATCAAGAAGGCACCAAAGGTAAAGCCTATTGTAGAAAAGCCTCTCAAGGAGAAGAAGACATGTGATTGACATCACCATGAAGCTTCTTCCTCCAAGATTGTTGCCCCTGCTAGACCACAATCACAAAAGGTCAAGCAGGAGAATTTCAGGCAAAGATACAACAGGTTTGATTGTTGGTGCTGTGGCAAAATTGGTCACTTTGTCATTGACTGCTGATTTAGTTCCAGAAATTTTGCAACTCCTCAAGTTAGAAATGTGAGAAAGACCACTCATAATGCTAATACTCATAGGGGGAGTGTTCTAACTAGAGACCAAGGACCCAAATGTGTTTGGGTTCCTAAGGCAAATTAATTTGTGACTGCAGGTATGTCCAAAGTCCACCAAAACTCCTATCTGGTACTTGGACAGTGGATGGTCTCGGCATATGACCGGGACAAGAAACCTTCTTCAGAACAATTCTCCAGTCTTGAACGGGCCAAAGGTCATCTTTGGAGGTTCAGACCTAGGAATTACGAAAGGATATGGTATGATCACTTATGGTAGTGTATCCTTCTCAGATGTGGCTTATGTTGAAGGATTGGGACACAATCTCATAAGCATAAGCCAGCTCTGGGATAAAGGATACGTTGTTGAATTTCATGCTGATAAGTGCTTGATAACATCGGTTGATAATATGGAAACGATTCTATCAGGCACTCTAAGCAGAAATATATTTTGTTTAAATTTTATTTGCATAGACTCTTCTACACTAGTGTGTTTTATGGCTAAAGATAGTGCGTCTCTTGGTGACCAATGGCACAAGAGACTAGCATATATTAATTTCAAAACAATTAATAAATTATTTTCACTTAATTTAGTACGTGATGCCCCAAATGTCAAGTACGATGAAGATAGACCTTGTCATGCATGTGTAAAAGGTAAGCAAACAAGGGCTACCTTTAAAAGCGTTATTGGCAAAGATTTTAATAGATGTTTACATCTACTTCATATGGACTTGTTCGGTCCACTGCAAGTTAGAAGTTTGGGAGGTAAGGATTATACATTGGTTATTGTTAATGATTACTCGCGCTTTGCGTGGGTGTTCTTTCTAAAACACAAGTCAAATACATTTGACATCTTTACTAATTTTTTCAAGCAAGTCCAGAATGAATATAATTGTTCTGTAGTCAAAATCAGAAGTGACAATGGAACAGAGTTCAAGTCCGGGGCCATGAGAGAATTTTGTGAAAACTTAGGTATCTTTCATGAGTTTTCCTCTCCTCGTACTCCTCAACAGAACGGAGTTGCTGAGAGAAGGAATATAGAGTCCTGCAGGACCATGTTGAGTGATGCCTCACTATCGGAATACTTTTGGGCTGAAGCCGTCAACACTCCATGCTACATGCAAAAACGAGCACTCATAAACAAGAACCACAATAAGACACCTTACGAACTTTTAAAGGACAGGAAACCGACTGTTTCATATTTTAGAATCTTTGGTTGTAAGTGTTTTGTACTTAACAATGGCAAGTATCACACTACCAAATTTAGCGAAAAGAGTTTTGAAGGTATTTTTGCAGGGTATAGTAGTCATAGTAAGGAAAATGATATTTAATAGAAAAACTCTGGTTTTAGAAAAATCTATTCATGTTGTATTTGATGAGATGAGTTTGCTGCAAGGTAACTCTTTTAGTGTGTTCATTGAAGATGCAGGTTCAAGGCTGAAAGAACTAAACTTGGATGAGCCAATTGAAGAAAAAGGAGAAAAGTTCATCAAAATCACCACTCCAACCCCAATTGGAGAGGTTGATGATCAAGATGAAGAGACCACTCAAGTTGATCAAGTCACTCTTATGGTTGAAGAAGATCCAGATGCAAGGACCTTAGAGCTCAGACACTTGAAGGATCACCCAATGGACCAAATCATAGGAGTCCCCGAGATAGTGTCTGAACTCATAGAGGTACAACTAATGAGAATTTATTTTTGAGTTTTCTATCACAGGTTGAACTGAAGAAGTTTGAGGAAGCAAACTCAGACGCTTCATGGATAATGGCAATGGAAGAAGAATTGAATCAGTTCAAGCATTGCAAAGTTTGGAAACTTTTTCCAAGTCCCAAAGGCAAGAATGTCATCGGGACAAAATGGGTCTATAGGAACAAGATGGACGAGGATGGAACTATAATAAAGAATAATGTCAGACTCGTCTCCAAAGGATACCGACAAGAGGAAGGAATCGACTTCTACCAGATATATACTCCAGTGGCAAGGCTGGAGTCAATTAGGTTGTTCCTAGCATATGATGCACTTAAGGGCTTCACTGTCTATCAGATGGACGTGAAGTCTGCTTTTCTTAATGGTGAAATAAAGGAAGAAGTGTATGTGGAACAACCTTCAAGTTTCATTGATTCTAACTTTCTTGATCATGTCTACCTTTTATTTAAAGCATTATATGGTCCGAAACAAGCTCCACGAGCTTGGTATGAGACGTTATCTAACTTTATTCTTGAGAACAAGTTCACAAGAGGAAAGATAGATAAGACATTATTTCTTAGGGAAATAAAAGGTAAGATTTTGCTAGTGCAAATCTATGTCTATGATATTATATTTGGCTCTACTGACGACAACCTCTACAAACATTTTTTCCAAATTTATGCAAGAGAAGTTCGAAATGAGCAGTATGAGAGAGCTAAAGTATTTCTTAGGACTTCAAGTGAAACAATCCGAAGATGGAATTTTCATCTCTCAGATGAAGTTCACAAAGGAGTTGATTAAGAAATTTGGAATGGAGAACGCAACCTATATGAGGGCTTCAATGGGTTCAACTATGTCTCTAGACAAGGATGAGAAAGGGAAACCTTTCGATGAAACAAAGTATAGAAGCATAATTGGATCCTTGCTTTACCTTACTCTTAGTAGACCTGATATAATGTTTTCAACATGTGTGTATGCTAGATTTCAAGTGAACTCTAAGGAATCTCACTACACTACTGCAAAGTAGATTTTGAGATACCTTAAAGATACACCGAATCTTGGCTTATGGTACACAAGAAGTAATGATAGTGAACTAATTGATTTTTCAGATGCAGACTTTGCAGGTAGTAAAGATGATAGAAAGAGCACTTCCGGGACTTGCCAATTCCTTGGAAGGTGACTCATTTCTTGGAGCAGCAAAAAGCAAAATTGTGTCGCAATCTCAACGGCCGAGTTAGAATATATTTATGTCGGCAGTTGTTGTGCACAATTGTTGTGGATAAAGAATCAGCTGGAAGATTACAATCTCAAAGTCAAATACATCCCTTTATTTTGCGACTCCTCCAGTGTAATTGCAATAGCCAACAATCTAGTCTCTTATAGCCGGATAAAGTACATAGAGCTGTGATATCATTTCATCCGGGAGCATGTGGAGCATGGAGACATAGATCTTCAATATGTCCTAACAGACAGTCAAATTGCAGATATCTTCACGAAGCCGCTGGACGAGGCTAAGTTCTCTTTTTTCAAAACAGAACTTGTCATGCTCAACAAAGATGAAGGAGAATGAAGACAACGGCAACAGGCAAGGTCAAGATCTGGTTTTACTTCAAAAAATCAGAAAAATTCAGATTCTGGACTTCATTTCTCGAGTACAAGTATTTTACTCGAGAATAGCTACTTCCTCTCGAGAACTACTAGAAGACTTCTCGAGTACAAGGAAACTATTTCTCAAGAAGAAGTGTTCTACTAGAGAATAACTTATCTCTACTCGAGAACAAGGTATATTCTACTCAGGAACAAGACTTATTTCTACTCGAGACAAAGACTCATTATACTCGAGTGCTCTGGATTTCTTCTCGAGAACAATTCTTCTTCTCGAGAACTGTGTGTCATTTTCTTATCGGCATCCATACACTTAGCCTCCTCTTTCAGGTATTTTTAAATGATTATTTATGTACTTAATCATCATAATGAGCAGTAAATATAAATAGAAATAAATCCAAGAGAATTTTAGTCTTGATTTCAAAACCCTTCTCGAGAAAAGCCGTTTCATCTTCTCCGTCTCCGCCGTCTGTCGCCAGTCCATTTTCTCATTCGCCGACCAAGCCTATATCGACATCTCTTCATCAATGGCGTCGTCCTCAAAGCTAGGGATTGGGAGTGAACTATTCTCTTCTGGGATTGCTGAGATATTAAATGATTTTCGAAATGTTCTTCTTCTGCTCAACATAGTCGGTTTGTCATTCATTCTTGAACACCCTTGCAAAATTTTCACTTCTGAAGTTGAGGAATTCTTCCAGAATGCCAAGATAAAGAGAAATGGCAAAATCATTAAGTCTAAGGTACAGAACATTAAGGTAAAAATGTCTTCTCAGTCTATTTCTTAGTTTCTCCAACTTCCAGTCATAGATATAGAAGATGATATAATAGGCAGTGATTATGAGAGAGCCTATAGTTTCTGTGGAATAGATCAGTCTTCTAACACCATCAGAAGACAGTATATGAATGCAGAAAGAAAGCTTTTGGCTGACATTTTAGGAAAAGTTCTGCTGTGTAAGACAAGTTCAATCAGTTATATAACTCTAGAATTCTTTGATCTTATGACTGTTGTTATATGTAGAAGGAAATTCCAATGGAAAATGATGTTAATTGAAAAGATTAAGGGTTGTCTTAAGAGCCCCAATTATGCAAGAATCATCTCACTGTATCTCAATCAGATGAATCCCACTATTTTTCCAATAAAAAGGGGTACAGCCCTCCATCACATGAAGAAGGTGTCTATACACTCCATCTAGAGATGGGAAGTCAAGTTAAAGAAGACTGACTTAGCTCCAAAGGATATAGAAGATGTGGACAGGACCCCATCTCCTCCTTCACATCAAATAACTGATTCAGTTATTGAGGGGGAGCCTGCACCATCTTCCTCTGTTCCTCTAGCTCTTGCTGCCAGCCTCATCAATTCCTCCTCAAGATGTTCTATCTGTTTCTATAGATTTTCCTACTCCACTACTACTGCTATTTCAGAAATACCAGCCTCTATTCCCTCTGTTGCTACTGCTTCTTCTTTGTTGCATACAGACTCAGGACCTGCTGCTGAAGAAATTCCAGTTGAAACTGCTGAACCAAGACTACCTAGTCTTCATTTCTAGATTCCAACACTTTTGCCAACATTTAATGAAGAAGTTGAAATCAGTATAGTCAATAGAAGAAAAGCCTCTACCTCTACTATTGGGATTGCAGAAATACTTCCATGGATTGTTCCTGCTCAGCCTCTTTCACCTCCTCAAAAAGAAGTCTTCCTTGAAGTTACAATTCTACAGAAAATTGAAGCAATACTTGCTGAACAGAGAAAGTATTTTGATGATTCTCTGAAAGTGGTCACTGATAAAGTCATAGCTTTAGAAAAAGAATTGATTCGAGGATTTGCTGAAATCCAAGACAATACTGATGAGTTTAAAAAGCTTCTGAAAATAGGTGGCAAAGCCATTGACCATACCATTACTAGCATTGGCACAATCATGGAGCAATCTATTACTCTTGCCAATAATCAAATTCTGCTTGATAAAAGAGGTGATGAAAAAACTTTAAAACCTATGAAGAAGTGGGTAAATTCAAAGAAGATTTCATCAAAACCCTCTCTGTAGAAGTCAGAAAGGGGGAGGATGAAGTGAAGGAATTGTTAGAAAAACAAGTTGCTACTATGAAAACTCAATGGGATGATCAATTAAAAGAAATTCAGACATATGTTCTCATGGAAGTCTAGAGCACCAAGTTATATACTTATGATACTTATGTTTGGATGCACAATCAGTTGTTCCCTAAGCTTTCCATGGATCCAAATGCTCCACCACCTTCAAATCTAGATGTCAACAGGCCTACTTTCTCTCCTCCTCCAGACTATTTTGAAGGACCTCCTCCAGCACACTTTGGAGGACCTCCTCCAAATTATTTTGAAGGACCTCCTCCTGATGTCTATGAACAGGTATGAAAATATAAATAGACAGGACTGTCTCCTCATCCTCTAGAAATTCATAAAGCTAAGAGAAGAAAGTATGGTGATGGAGCCTCTGCAAGCAGATCTACTCCTCATCCAGAATCTGAAGGGAGAAGAACTCAAGAATATACTGATGTTTGGAGCCCTACTTCTAAGTCTCTCATTCTTGAAACCTTGAAGCTAGTAGTGGACTTCAATGAGAACGGAAGGTTGCACTACAGTTCAGATGAATGAGAATTATATGAGAAGTCTCTGACTAAGAGAAGGATTTATGATAGGATACATGGTAGAAACAATCCTAAGGCTCCTCCAACACCACCCAAGTACTTCCCCAAGCCATATACTTATCAGAAGAGATAATAAGAGAAGCGTGATAGACAAGGAAAGCAAACTTCTCAGGATCAGTAAACTGAAGATGATAGAAGTTCATTTTTGAAATTGTATAATTTAATTCTCTTGGACAATTTTCTATTTATATGAACTCCTATTTCTGATCTGATTTTACATATTACTACATTACTCTAAATTTCCATGCTATTAGTTTCATTATGTGTTTTTCTCTCAATGTAATTTACCTTACTGTAGAGGGTTCTGATTTCTACAAATAAGGGGAGATTGCTGGGTATTGCATCCATAATAGCCCAGATCTGTATGAAGTCATCCTTAAACTAAGATGAATTAGTTTTTATTTGATGCTTTTTTGTTAAGTGTTTACAGGACTTAATTGCTAAAGTGTAGACCAATGTCAGTCTGCAATAAGTCTCCAAACATAGGACCATACAATGTAATCCCTCATTGTGTGATCCATGGTGTTGAATCATGTGTATCCTCTCTATTGGGACATACTTTCTTTTCAAGCACTAAGGGCAAAAGGTGTAGAAGGATGCTGATTTTTATAAAGAATCAAGATTTTAAGTTTTTCAGAAAAAGTCTAAGTATTTTTCTCGAGTACTATAAGTTGTACTCGAGAAGGACTTATGGCTATTCTCGAGTGAGACTTGACTTCATGTCGAGTAACAGAAGTTGTTCTCGAGAAAACATCTTGTTGTTCTCAAGAAAGGCTTTTGTTCTCGAGTAATATATTACATTTCTTCTCGGGATACTTGTTTTCCAGATATAAATTTTTCTAAGTCTTTTTCTCGAGAAGACCAATATTATTCTCGAGAACACTAAAGTTTGTTCTCGAGATACAGAAGTCATTTGTCGAGAACCAGAGCATTTTTCTCGAGAGCTAGCTATTTGTTCTCGAGATGATCACTTGTTCTCAAGAACCAGAATGTTTCTTCTCGAGAACAAAATGTTATTTTTCTCGAGTACTTCCTTTCTTTCTAGACACTGTAGTTTTCCACCTCCACATATTTTTCTAAGTATTTTTTCTCGAGACAGCCTTTTTGTTCTCGAGAACAAAATGTTTCTTCTCGAGAACTAAAGATAATTTTTCTTGAGTAATTTTCTTCTTTCCCGAGATAGTTGTTTCCTTCCTCCATATCATTTTTCTCTAAGTCTTCTTCTCAAGAACTTCCCTATTGTTCTCGAGTAACAGAACTCATTAGTTCTCGAGTAAAAACTTTCTTCTCGAGAACACCCTGGTTAATTTTTCTGAAAATGGTTAAGTCCAGACAGGCAATTATTTCAAACATAATTAACACGTGATTGGTTCACGTGGATGTCATTAATGACGATTATGACCGTTTGGGTAATCCTATGTAAGGTCTTATCACTTCGACTAACCCTAAGATGTTTTCAAGAGGATTTTTAAGAAGAATTTTTCAGCCGCCGCTAGAGAAAATTCCAAGTTTCTGAATCCATTCTTTATTTCTAAATCGAGAGCCGCAGATCTTCTTCTTCATCGACAATGACTTTCGATTCAGACAGATTCATAGAAGATTGATTCACAGATCGAGGCCTCTGTCAACGACAAATTCTCTACTTGATCGTGTGAGTCCAAAAATTTTCAGATCCAGAAATTGCTGATTCGTCTACAACATATTCTGATAAAGCCGCAAAGTTCCAATGAAGAAGAACAGGCAGATTTATTTCAGATCTGAGAACAATCACTGTTTGTATTTGTTATTCATTTTATTCTTGTAGGAGATCTTTCTCCGAGTCGTAGGAGTTGTTTACTCCGAGTTCTTGTAGGAAGTTTTCATCTTCCGATATAGATCCAGATTTGGGATCGAGTTGTAGGAACGTTGTTCCGAGGTATAGGGTTGGTTTCAATCCGAGATTAGTGGAGTAGTCGAGTCTAGTGCTTTGCTAGATCGGTGAGTGGAAAGTGAATGTACGCAAGGTTGGGGAACCACTATAAATCTATGTGTCCTCTATGATTGCTTGGTTGTTATTCTGTGCATAGCTCGTTATATTTTTTATTCCGCAAAAGACGCACAACTCACCTATTCACCCCCTCTAGGTGATTTAGGTAAGACAACTTAAAACATTTTCGGTTAGTATGGCGACCGAGTAAACTACAAACATCCTCCGTCATCAGACCAAGTATGTCAATTCTCCCAAGTTCATTTTCCCTACACTGTGAGCAGAAGTAAGATTGTAGTACTATCAGTATCCTTAACTCAGCAGCAAGCCCATAAGTTAATAACAAGTCAACCACTCCAGACTCCTTTGTACACAACAAGAGACAAGTCGTAGAGGATAAGATGCTCAGAGGACATCACACAAGCACCTAAGACACAGATACCAACAAGTGCAGGGAATGTCGCCCCCGCCTCCAAGCAAAAACAGAGAGATCTAGAGTGCAATAAGCACATCACTTCCCACACTATATGAAGAAATACTTAGTTGTATGAGTGGTGGCATGTCACCCTCTGAGTCATGCTTTCTCTATTTCTCTAGTAAATGCAACGAGAGGCAGCATGTTGCCCTCGATTCTCTTAAAATTCATGTACAAAAACCAACAACTAGTGGAAGTATGACCGGCATAGATCCAACCACGTGATTTTTTACCTAGTTGATTGGTTTTCCACATTAAAAAAATTACCTTGTCAGTTTTCTATTTTCTGTAATTATTTGTTTGTTCGACCGCTTCCGGGCTAAGGCAGTTCAATTTAATCCGGTCTACCAAAGCCTTGAGCGATACACAATAGTTTGGTGTCGTCTATGGCATGGAGTTCTCAGTACCCCCGAAGATTCAAAAAATAGTATCCTTTGCATAGCGATGCTTGTTGCCAATGACCATGATAAGAATAAATGACCTCATCGTCAAAAAAATAATCCATGGGGGGCACACTGTTCTAGTTCACTCACATCTGCATGATAGCACGCCTCCCATGGAAGAGGCCATACTTGCACCCTATGCGGAATTGGAGGAACAAATGCACCTGTTAGAGGAGAAACAATGGCAAGCACTTATGCTTTAAGAGAGCAGGCGACCCCTCTTACCCCTCACTCAGCTTTTGGGCTCGGTAGCCCACCTCCATTAACTTTGGACCGTTCCTTGATCGAAGAGTCAGCCTGCAAGTACCGTATGCTTGCGAGAGAGTCTGTCGGAGCTAGCTTAGCCTGCCTCATCCCTTAGGCCGAAGAATCCAGAACTCGTCAACTCTATTACAACACTTGAGTCTCAAGCCCCAGCCATTCATTTTGAAGGAATATTCATGAAGAAGTTCACAACACAGTCGCCAAGGATAACAAACCAAACGAGCTGCAGAAGGCTTCAGTCAAACATCCCAGACACCATTATTCGTCGTTGGCTGCAAAAGTGCATTAATAAAAAAAATCAAAAGAAGCCAAAATAGAAATATGGGATGCGACCCACCGAAGATACTTAAGAAGAGTGGTATACCTTGCGAAAAATCCCTCCAAACTGAGGGGCATCACTGTCGGCAAGTCTTTACTCCCCTCAATACCTCGCGAGTAGAAATATTGCTCACTATCCGCTACCATCCCTCTTTTTAGAGGCCAAGGGCTCTCGCTCTATACTCTAGGGACCAATCCAAGTATTGTATGTACCATCAAATTCGTGAGCATAAAATAGACGATTGTTTTCAACTAAAAGCGAAGATCAAAAGATTCATTCGTCATGGATTTCTTGAAGATTTTCTGGAGCATGAGGGTCCAGAATTAACCAGGCCAGAATGAACCAGTAGGGGACAATCCCAAGGGGGATAATCCAAAGAAAAAATTGCTCCCTATCGGCGGAACATCTGAGGAACCCCAAAGTCTATTTGTATCTTTCGTTTTCAGTGCTCATGAACACAAACAACAAGTGTTGTTTTCGATATAGTTGGATGTACATAACTCTCCATACATAGTGTTCAGATCACCCAAAAGGAGACTCCATCCCCTTCCAAATATATTGTTTGGATCTCCCAAAAGGAGACTCCAGTCTTTTCCAAATGGGGTGTTTGGATCTTCCAAAAGGATACTTCAGACTCATCTAAACAGTGTGTTCGTATCTCCCAAAAGGAGACAATTACCTCTTCCAAATAGGGTGCCCGGAGTTTCCAAAATGAGATCTCGGCCTCTTCCAAACAAAGTGTTCAGATCTCCTACCTCCCTAAACAGAGTTTTTGAATCTCCTAAAAGGTGACTTCGACCTCTTCTAAATTGAGTGTTCAAATATCCCAAAAGGAGATTTCGGCCTCTTCCAAACAGAGTGTTCGGATCTCCCAAAAGGAGACTCCAGCTTCTTCCAAACATAGTGTTCAGATGTCTCAAAAGGAGACTCCAGCCACTCCAAATAAAGTGTTCGGATCTCCCAAAAGCATACTTCGGCCTTTCAAAAAAGAGTGTTTGGGTATTCCAAGCAGAGACCCTACCTTTCCAAAGGATCCCATATCTATAGGGACCACGTCCCAGTGACCTCCTACTACCATCTATCAAAGGTTTTGCCCTTATCCACCATAGTAGGTCGCGACATCTCCAGAGCCTGTTCCTCTCGCGCTCGCTAGCAGTTTGAAGGTATACCCTTCACCATTTCTCCAGGACAATGCATGAGCGACCTCCCACTGTCGTCAAGCAAATGTTTCACCTTTATCCACTGCAATAGGTCGTGGCATCGCCAAGACATGCCCCCTTGCGGTTTCCAACAGTTCAAAGGTCTGCCCTTCACCATTTTTTTCGGGACCACGTACTAATGACCTCCCACTTTTGCTGATGAAAGGTTTTACCCATATTTGTCGCAGTTGGTCATGACATCGCCAAGGCATACCCCCTCGTAATCACCAACGGTTCGATGGTCTGTAATTCACCATTGCTCCGGGACCACGTACCAATGACCTTCTACTGTCGCTGACTGAAGATACGTCCTTATCCATCGCAGTACGTCACAGCACCGTCAGGGCCTATTGCCCTCGTGGTTTCCTAGGTTTGAATGTCTGCCCTTCACCGCAACCTTCAACAAAATCCCCCAACCCAGTAAGTCAGACCTCTCACTACTCGGCTAGAAGCATTCGTCTTTCGCCCTAGTAGTAGGTCACGGTATCGTCTGGGTCTCGTCCTCCAACTGCCAACATCAAAGAAGCATGATAGAGTTGCCTGCTCAAAACGTCGGTTCCAAAACCACAAATGCTTTATATCTTCCCCAACTTGGGAATGATGGAGATAGTGGGCAATCATCGTGCATCAAAAGCCCGACAAAGTGATTGTCATTTATGATCCCAATGTAAACTGTCATTGTGAATGGTGGAGGTGCTGAATGTAGCGGTATAAATGTATATGACTAAAAGTTTGAGAAGTGAACACTTTTGATATTGTAAAAGGATGCCACTACTAATCCCATATCAGAAATAGTCATCCACTTGTCTAATGGAGAAGGAGAAATCGTACAGTCTATAGATGCCAATAATTTCAATCTTCTATCAACACCATACAATTTTCAAACATTTCTATTTGGAGTCTTTGCACTTTGATTGTGCCATTTAAACCTTGGCCTATCAACTCAAGCATTACTCTAGGTCTTGCCTTAGATGTTAATTTGTACGCACTTTAAATTGTAAGTACAAAACCAAGATCATTAGCAACATTTCAAGCCCAACTAATCAACTCCTCTTTTGTAAGAAAACTCATTAAAGTTGTAAAATGATAACCAAAATCAAAACTATTGCGGACTAACTCGACGTCCCGGTCGGGCCGGAATTCTTGGACCGTCTTAGCTATCGGAACAGTCAAGTGCGCATGCAGTCAATGAAAATAGAAAGTTGATAAGGTAATTTTTTTGAAAAACCACGTGGTCGGATCTGTGCCGACCAAACCCCCACTAGATCTGAGTGTGGTTACAAGGCTTGTTCAAGAACTCAAGGGCGATAGGCCGCCTCTCATTAAAATTATTGTGGAGAGAGAGTTGGAGGGTGACAAGGCACCACTCACAGGGCTAATTATTTCTCTGTGTGCTGCGGGGAGCGATGTGCTCGTTGTATTATGGAGTCTTCTAATAATTTCTGGAGGCGCTTGCTGTACACGTTCTGATGTCTGGAGCTTTGTGGATCGGAGGCGCGCTTAGCATGTTTTACCCTCCGCTTCTTGTCTCTGATTGTATTTTGGAGAAGCGTGGTTTGGTTATCTTATCGGTAGATGGAGTGCTTGTTCTGGAGTTCGTGGTACGCTTGTTGGTAAAGAGCGCGCTGTGAGTTTGCTGGAGGACAGTGCGCTAGGTGTACAACCTCAGGCTCGCGAGGGGTCCTCAAAGCATGAATAATCGAGGCAGGCGAGTGGAATTGATGGGCGAGTGGGACCATGTGGTCCACTCGCAAGTGGCGAGATAAGTGGCCTCTATAGTAGGCGAGACTCCCCTCCTGAGGGTGCAAGAAGGCCTATGACGCGAGAAGTCCTCACGACATATAACATTGGCGAGATGGGAGGAACATTCGTCTCACCGATAGATGCTCCCCCACTCGCCATACAGAAGAAAGCCCATTTTGACAGATCTATAACCGTGAGGGATTTTACTCTTCTACCCCGGGTAATTTTACCCGTTTGCCCCTATTGGTCTGTCTATAGCTCCTCAGAACAGCGGAGTTTGGATGTTGGCAGACCCAACCAAGGGTACTTTGGTAATTTCAGGCCAGCTCAGTATTGTTATTGGCAGATCCAACTCGGAAACTATAAATAGACCCATAAGGGTTCTTCAGAAGCACACACATATCTATATTTCTCGGGACTTGAGAGGCTTTTTTCTGTGCTTTCTGAGGAGCTCCGAGCCCAGCTTTTTGCTTTGGAGGGGAAGCTCTCAGAGATCTTCCGGGTAAGTGGTGGGACCTCCCTGCTGAGGCCTTTGGTCAGTTTCTAGTCCTTCACGACCAGTCGTAGGTCGGAGCTTGGGATGAGTAGGTGTTGGCTACGCCCCTATTTTTCGAACTTTTGTCGAAGTCAAGTTTTGGCTTCAACAGTTCTGGTGCAGTGAGCGTGGAAGGTAGTTGATACAAGAAAAGCTTGAGTTTAGTCCGATGGCAGGAGGTGAAGGTGAAGGATCTGGTTCAGGAGGTTCCCCCTCCCGTGGAGAAGAGGCGATGAGGAAGATGTTGGAGGATTTTAGGCGAGAGGTCCTGCAGACCATCAGCTTGGCCTTCTCGGCAAGGAGCGAGTGGGCAACGTCTCAGGTTCTGATAGAGGAGGTCCCTCTCTTGGGCGAGAACGCCCCTGGACAGTGCCCGGGGAAGGAGGTCCCGGCGGAGGTTGGCGAGAGGGACATGGTGGCGTGAGAGCTCTTCCCAGACCAGCATCCCGGGAAGGAGATTCCGACAGAAGTTGGCGAAAGGGAGGCTGATGTGCGAGAGGTCTTCCCTCGGCATGGTCTCGCGGATCGGGCCAGCCAGTCTAGGCCGCGAGACATGCCCTTTCGGCAGGCAGGTGGTAAGAGCCCATTCAGTGAGCTCATCATCTCGGCTCCGGTGCCGGAGGGGTTCCGGGAGCCCTACATGTCTCACTACTCGGGGAAGGATTACCCTGTACAGCACGTATAGTGGTTTGAAGATGTTGTTTCAATAAGGCAGATGACGGATGCCTTCAAGTGTCGGCTGTTTTCCATCACGTTGAAGGAGAAGGCACGAGACTGGTTCCATCAGTTGCTAGCAAGGTCGATCTACTGTTTTGAAGATCTGTGTAGAGGTTTCCTATTGAGGTTCTCAACATCGAAGAAGCGTAAGAAGGAGGTGGAATGCTTGTTTTCGGTGAAGCAGAAGCAGGACGAGACGTTGCGACATTATGTGGATCGGTTCCAGGAAGAGGTCCTCCTGGTTCAGGAGGTCCCAAGGTATACGCTGATGCTCGCGTTTACTCTAGGGCTAAGGCCGGGATTCTTTAGCATGGAGTTGAAGAGAGTGCCCCCCCCCCCCCCCTCTTTTGAGGAGCTCATGGAGAGGGCGGCAAAGGAGACAGACTTCGAGAGGGCCAATTCGGCATTTGCAAGGAAGCTGGCCAGATTGGCGGAGGACGATGTGAAGGAGCCAGAAGCAGGAAGGCGGAGGGAGCAGAGAGAAGAGAGGAGGAAGGAAGAACCCCGAGGTCAGGGGCAATAGGGACTACATCAGGGATGGGGGGCCCGGGAGCCGAACAACCGTTTAGGTTGGAGGCCTCAGGAGGGTCGCCCCTAGGAATTAGGAGGAGGCTTTCAGGGAAGAGATAACTTCCGCAAGCCAAGGAGGTTCGATCAGCCGGCTTGGAGGCAGGGGCCGAGGGATCGCTTCCAGCAGCAGCAAGAGGCAATGGAGATCGGTCAGGGTAGAGGAGGAAGGAGAGGAGCTCGGGGAGGAGCTGGAACGAGAGATGGTGGAGAGGGAAGAAGGGGCAGGGTGGCGTTGCCTTTCTGTGACTTCCATCAGGAGGAAGTTCACGCAACGACCACCTGCCCAGAGTTCTTAGAAGTGAGAGAAGCCAGAGGGGTTAGGAGGCAGGAGCCACCGGTAAGGATCATGGAAGTGCAGCAGGGGGAGACGGAGGATAGATGCGAGGACCGGGTGGATGTAGGAACCCGGGGAGGGATCGGGTTGATCCATGGAGGAGTTGGGATTGAGGCCGCTCGTAAGGGTAGCCTCCAGACCATGTACCGAAGGGGGGTAGCCTCGACCTCCCAGGCTCTGCACCCGAAAGAAAAAAATTACCTTTTCTTCAGAGGACATGCCAGATTACGAAGACCCATTCTGCGATGCCTTGGTGATCCAGACGGCGGTCGAAAACTTTGCGGTCTCCAAGATCCTAGTGGACAACGGGAGCTCCGTAAATGTGATCTTCAAAAAGGCCTTCGATGAGATGCAGGTTGATGGCAAGAGAGTACTAGCTTCGGACGGACCATTGTTCGGTTTCTCAGGAGAGAGGAAGGAAGTGGAGGAGGAGTAGGGCTGCACGTGACGTTGAGGGGTGTGTCACGGAACTGCAGGTTCGTGATCGTGGACGCCCCGAGCAGCTATAGCGCCATCTTTGGGCACCCCCTCATCAGCGCCTTTCGCTGCGTCCCCTCCTCTTTTCATCAATGCCTCAAGTTCAACAATGGAGGGGTACAGGTTAGGGTCAGAGGGGACCCGAAGGTGGCAAGGCAGTGCTACATTATGGCAGTCAACACCATATCATGGATGGCAGAGGCGAAGGAGTTGGAGAAGGAAATGGCAGCGCATGAAGAGGTTGTCGGAGAGGAGTAGATGAGCCTAGAGGAGGCGAGAGAGGAAGCTAAAGTGGAAGTCGGAGGGGAGGAGATTGAGGAGCAACGGGTTGGAGATGTGCAGGAGGTCCAGTGGAATGAGGAGTTGGAGCCGCAGGACGGTCGGCAGGTGGAGGTAGAAGAAGGAGCTGAGAGGGAAGCCCAGAGAGGCGTCGAGGTTGAGCAGCAGCAGAGTGAGAGCCTAGGGGAGGCGATGGAAGTTGAGGGAGCAGGAGGAGAAGAGGAGTAGGGGCAGGAAGACGAGGCAAGGGCCAGCTGGGAGCAGTCGCGGCTGGAGCCGGCGGAGGAGGTAGTGGAGATGGAAGTCTTCACCAGCGCCGGACAAGTGCAAAAGGTGCGGATCAGCGGGGGTCTGAGCCCGGAGGACCAGGAGAGAGTGCAGGCTTGCATCCATAGCAACTTCGACATCTTCTCTTAGAGCGCGGCTGACATGCCGGGCATCGATGCGGATGTGGCCTGCCACCGCCTGAACCTGGATTCCAAGGCGCGCCCCATAAGCCAAAAGATGGGGACCATCGCAACCAAGCTGGAAGATCCAATCCGCGAGGAGGTCAAAAAGCTTCTGGAGGCCGGCTTCATCTCGGAGATCCAGTATCCAGGCTGGGTATCCAACGTGGTAATGGTAAAAAAAGGGGGGGAAATGGCGCATGTGTATTGACTTTTCTCTTTTAAATAAATCATGCCCCAAGGATTGTTACCCCCTGCATCGAATCGACGCGCCGGTTGATTCAGCCGTTGGTTTTTCAATTATGAGTTTTTTGGATGCTTTTTCAAGTTACCACCAGATCTGAATGTACCCTCCCGATGTCAAGGACGTCTCCTTCATCACAAGGGAGGGATGCTTCAGCTATAAAATGATGCCCTTTGGGTTGAAAAATGCAGGGGCTACATACCAGTGCATGATGGATCGGGTCTTCCAAGGCCAAAGGGGGAGAAACCTAGAGGTCTATGTTGATGACCTTATGGTTAAAAGTAAGGGAATGGGCGCACACCTTCGGGATCTGGAGGAGATGTTCGCCACCTTGCAGAAGTTCAAAATGATGCTGAACCCCTTAAAGTGTGTTTTTGGGGCAAGCCTTGGGAAGTTCCTCAGGCATCTTCTGACCCCAGAGGGGGTAGAGCCCAACCTGGATAAGGTGAAAGCCATCCTAGAGCTAGAGTCGCCATGCAATGTTAAGGAGGTCCAGCGCTTTACAGGCAAGCTCGCTGGCCTAAGTAGATTCCTCTCTAGGTCGGGAGATAAGTGCTCATCTTTCTTCAAAGTGCTACGGGGTAACCAAAGGTTCGAGTGGACTGCTAAGTATGAAGAAACTTTCCAAGGGCTAAAGAGGTAGCTCTCCCTAGCTCCTCTACTTCAAAGCCCGAAGGAGGGGTAGGTTCTGACCTTATATCTCGGAGTGGGAGTAGAGGCGGTGAGCTCTATCCTAGTTAGGGAGGAGGGGAGGAAGCAGCTATCGATCTATTATGTTAGCAGAATCCTAAAGAAGGCGGAGCTTCGCTACCCTATCTTAGAGAAGCTGGCGTACGCCTTGATCATTTCGGCCAGGAAGCTCCGGTCATATTTCCAAGCACATTCGATCAGGGTGGTGACAGACTATCCCCTCCGTAAGATTTTTGAAGGAGTGGAGCACTCAGGTAGACTGGCCAAGTGGTCTATCGAGTTGAGTGAATTCGATATTTCATTTGTACCAAGACTTTCCATCATGGCACAAGTAGTGGCCGACTTCTTGGCAGACTACGTTGTGGAGGTCGGTCCCGAGGAGTCACGGTCGCAGGAAGCATGGAAGATGATGGTTGATGGAGCCTCGGGAAAGCACTCCCTCGGAGCGAGGGTGGTATTAACAAGTCCTTAAGGGGTCACCATAGAACAGGCGGTGGTCTTGCACTTTCCTGCAACTAACAACCAAGCAGAGTACGAGGCTGTGATAGTCGGCCTACGTTTGGCAAGGGAGCTCAAGATCCATGATGTGGAGGCTTTAACGGACTCATTGGTGGTGGCATCGCAAATTCAAGGAGAGTTCGAGGCTCGGGAGCCCACCCTTGTGAAGTACTTGTCCAAGGTGAGGGCGATCATCGGGGGGTTCCGAACGTTCTCCATCCAATACATTCCAAGAGAAGAAAGGACTGATGCCGATCATTTGGCTAAATTTGTACCTCAGGGAGGAGGAACCTTGACTGAGCTGTTCCGTCCAGTAATCGAGGAAGGGGAGCTCATAGAAGTAGATCGGCGACCCTCATGGATCGATCCCTTCTTGACATCTTCGTCACGGACAACCTCCCTGAGGGGATCAAGGAGGCAAAGAGCTTTCGGCATAAGGCGGCCCATTATCTCATGCATGAAGGAAGCCTACATCGGAAGATGCTTTCGGGTCTTCTGGCACAATGCGTAACGGAAGGGGAGACCCGACAGATTCTGGAGGAGGTGCACTCTGGGGAATGTGGAAGCCATTCCGGAGGTAGGATGTTGGAAGCAAGGGTGGTCATGCCGCGCTCGAGGTGGTGCCAAAAGTGCCAGCTCTACGCCCCCCTCCAGCTCCAGGAAGCTCAAAGGCTTCGAAGCATTATGGCACCGTAGCCGTTCGCTATCTGGGGGATGGATTTAGTTGGGCCTTTCCCTCCAGCTAGTGGGCAAAGGAGGTTCCTCCTAATTATGATCGACTACTTCTCAAAGTGGTTGAAGGTTAAGGCGCTGGCCAAAGTCACATCCCAAGTCATCAGGAACTTAGTTTGGGCAGAGATCATCTGTAGGCACGGGCTGCCTCAGGCCATTATCACGGACAATGGTCCTCAATTTGCAAGTGAGGAGTTTATAAGTTTCTGCACCCAGCTGGGCATCGACCTCAGGTTTGCCTCCGTCCACCACCCCAGAAGCAACGACCAGGTGGAGGCGGCAAACAAAATTATCGTGAACCTGCTCAAGAAGAAAGTGGAGAACTTGAGGGGGAGCTGGGTGGAGCAGCTCCCCTCAGTTTTGTGGGCCTTGCGGACAACCCCAAACACGGCCACCGGCGAGACCCCCTTCAAACTTTCTCATGGGTTTGAGGCGGTCCTTCCTATGGAATTTGAGGTCCGATCCCCACGAGTTGTGGCTGCAGGTGATGGAGATGAGGCTTGGAGGCTAGAAAATGAAGGAGGATTACGCCTCTCACTAGACATGGTGGAAGAGCTACGCGACGTAGTATTTATCAGGCAGGAAGAGGTCAAGCGACGAATGGTAAGATACTTTGACAAGCATATCAGGATCAAACAATTTGCTGAAGGAGATCTGGTACTAAAGAAAGTTGATGTTGTGGGGAGGTCCGCTCTCGTGGCCAAGCTCAACCCAAATTGGGAGGGGCCTTATATTGTTGAGAAGGTCCTGAAAATAGGAGGTTACCACCTCCACGATGTAGAGGGTAGGACCATGAGCCACACCTAGAGTGGCGATGACTTGAAGCGATTCTACCCGTGAGAAGGGAGAGCAAAAAAGTGTATATTCAAATCAAGTTCATTATAATAAATTTCTCAAATTACTTCTTGTCTTTATCTACCATGAAGTTCTAACAACAGGAAGATGATCGCTTCTACACTACCCCGAGCGCGGCTCGGCCCAAGGTAGACCCGCTGCGCAGGCTCTCATTAGCTGGCAGGTCCGAAGGCTCGCCTGTGGGGGAGATGTATGGTTCTTGGTCCTTGGTTCTGAACTACCCCGAGTGCGGCTCGGCCCCAGGTAGACCCGCTGTGCAGGCTCTCATTAGCTGGCAGGTCCAAAGGCTTACCTGTGGGGGAGAGGTCTGGTCCTTGGCTCTGCACTACCCCAAGCGCGGCTCGGCCCCAGATAGACTCACTGCGCAGGCTCTCATTAGCTGGCAGTTCCGAAGGCTCGTCTGTGGGGGAGAGGTCTGGTTCTTGGTCCTTGGTTCTACACTACCCCGAGAGCGGCTCGGCCCTAGGTAGACCTGCTGCACAGGCTCTCATTAGCTGGCAGGTCCGAAGGCTTGCCTGTGGGGGAGAGGTCTGGTTATTGTTCCTTGGTTCTGCACTACCCAGAGCGCAGCTCAGCCCCAGGTAGACCCGCTGCGCAGGCTCTCATTAGCTGGCAGGTCCGAAGGTTCGCCTATGGGGGAAAGTTCTGGTTCTTGGTCCTTGGTTCTGCACTACCCCGAGCACGACTCAGCCCCAGGTAGACCCGCTGTGCAGGCTCTCATTAGCTGGCAGGTCCAAAGGCTCACTTGTGGGGAAGAGGTCTGGTTCTTGGTCCTTAGTTCTGTACTACCCCGAGCGCGTCTCAGCCCCAGGTAGACACGCTATGTGGTCTCTCATTAGCTAACAGGTCCGAAGGCTCGCCTGTGGGGAAGAGGTCTAGTCCTTGGTTCTGCACTACCATGAGTGTGGCTCGGCCCCAGGTAGACCCGCTGTGCAGGCTCTCATTAGCTGGCAGGTCCAAAGTCTAGCCTGTGGGGGAGAGGTCTGGTTCTTGGTCCTTGGTTCTGCACTACCCCGAGCACGGCTCGGCCCAGGTAGACCCGCTGTGCAGGCTCTCATTAGCTGGCAGGTCTGATGGCTCGCCTGTGGGGGAGAGGTCTGGTTCTTGGTCCTTGGTTCTGCACTACCCCGAGAGCGGCTCGACCCCAAGTAGACCCACTGCACAGGCTCTCATTAGCTGGCAGGTCCGAAGGCTCCCCTGTGGGGGAGAGGTCTCTTTCTTAGTCCTTGGTTCTGTACTACCCCAAGCGCGGCTCGGCCCCAGGTATACCTGCTGTGCAGGCTCTCATTAGCTGGCAGGTCCGTAGGCTTGCCTGTGGGGGAGAGGTCTGGTTCTTGGTCCTTGGTTCTGCACTACCCCGAGCATGGCTCGGCCCCAGGTAGACCCGCTGCGCAGGCTCTCATTAGCTGGCAAGTCCGAAGGCTCCCCTATGGGGGAGAGGTCTGGTTCTTGTTCCTTGGTTCTGCACTACCCCGAGCGCAGCTCGGCCCCAGGTAGACCCGCTGCGCAGGCTCTCATTAGCTGGCAGGTCCGAAGGCTCGCCTGTGGGGGAGACGTCTGGTTCTTGGTCCTTGGTTCTTCACTACCCTGAGCGCGGCTCGGCCCCAGGTAGACCTGTTATGCAGGCTCTCATTAGCTGGCAGGTCTGAAGGCTCGTCTGTGGGGGAGAGGTCTGGTCCTTGGTTCTGCACTACCCCGAGGTCGGCTCGGCCCCAGGTAGACCCGCTGTGTAGGCTCTCATTAGCTGGCAGGTCCGAAGGCTCGCCTGTGGGGGAGAGGTCTGGTTCTTGGTCCTTGCTTCTGCACAACCCCGAGCGCGGCTCGGCCCCAGGTAGACCCGCTATGCAGGCTCTCATTAGTTGGCAGGTCCGAAGGCTCGCCTATGGGGGAGAGGTCTGGTCTTTGGTTCTGCACTACCCCGAGCGCGGCTCGGCCCCAGGTAGACCCGCTGTGCAGGCTCTCATTAGCTGGCATGTCCGAAGGCTCGCCTGTGGGGGAGAGGTCTGGTTCTTAGTCCTTGGTTCTGCACTACCCCGGTCGTGGATCGGACCCAGGTAGACCCGCTGCGCAGGCTCCCATTAGCTGGTAGGTTCGAAGGCTTGCCTGTGGGGGAGAGGTCTGGTTCTTAGTCCTTGGTTCTATACTACCCCGAGCGCGGCTCGGCCCCAGGTAGACCCGCTGCGCAGGCTCTCATTAGATGGCAGGTCTAAAGGCTCGCCTATGGGTGTTGGAACACCCTATTACTAATTTGGGTCGGGATCACTATGTCTCTAGGAACCTTTGCTTGACCTCCTGTATAGCTTAAAAGGTCAATTAGAATTGAGTCTAAGGGTTAGAAGTCTAGGTTTGGAAGCTGCCCTGAAGACCAAGTTTTTCTGTCTGGAGACTAAGTCTGATCGTCGAGCTCAGCACGACGATTCGTCAAACTCCGATCGACGATCGTCTAGCTCAACTTCGACAGATCGTCGAACTCCATTCGACGATCGCTGAGCTCAACTTCATAATATCATCGAACTCCATTCGACGATCGGTGAGCTCAGGTCGACGATCTTGACTCTGCCTTAGATCTTTATCTCTGAGCTCAGTTCGACGATCTTTGAGCTCAAATCAACGATTATCTTGTTGTTGTGTGTTTTTAGATCGCTGAGCTCAGCTCGACGATAGCAGAGCTCAGTTCGACGATTTCAGATAACTTCCAGAATTCAAATTCAAATCAGTTAGGAGTTATTCTGCAATTAATTCAGAGATTTGCTAGCCGTTTTCATTCAATTCTGGACCAAGTTTCAAGGGATTTTTAAAGGAATGTCTCTGTGGATTTTCCTCAAAAAGAGATTATGCAATTAAGGATGCAATCAATGCAGACCAACGGCCATCCTTGACAGATAATAATATTCTATTCTGTACCAGAGAATAAAAGACAGGATTTTTGAATCTCTCACAACAGAGCACACACAATACAGATTACAGAGACAACCTCAAAAATCTTCTGTCTAAAAGAATTCTGAAGAACACTCATCCAAGGAGATCAAGTTTTCTCAAATCTTCAGATCTCTGTAGTTTTCAAAGTGTTCAAGGCCAACATATTTCCTGACTCCAGACATTCAACATTTCAGCTATTGCTGAAATCATCCATTGCTGGAGTTCAACCTTTGAAGGCCTATCACCCTCAGCAAAGCTTGTCTTCCTGAAGATTTCAAGGATTCAGGGGGAGCTTTGACAACAATCCACATAGTCTTCTCAGTTGTTTGAGAAAGAGAAGACTGCCATCACTCTCTCACCCCCACTCTGTAAAGGGTTTTTCAAACTCCCTTCAAAAGTTTGAACCTGGTTTTTGAGCACCTTGTCAAAAGCTCATTGGTGGCAAGACACCTGATCAAAAAATCTGCTTTGGTTTTTGAGCACCTTATCAAAAGCTCATTGGTGCCCAGGACACCTGATCAACTCATCCTGCAGTGGATTCCTACCTAGCGCGGCTCGGCCCCAGGTAGACCCGCTGCGCAGGCTCTCATTAGATGGCAGGTCTAAAGGCTCGCCTATGGGGGAGAGGTCTGTTCCTTGGTTCTGCACTACCCTGAGCGCGGCTCGGCCCCAAGTAGACTCGTTACGCAGGCTCTCATTAGCTGGCAGGTCCGAAGGCTCGCCTGTGGGGGAGAGGTCTAGTTCTTAATCCTTGGTTCTGCACTACCTTGAGCGTGGCTTGGCCCCAGGTATACCCGTTGCGCAGGCTCTCATTAGCTAGCAGGTCCGAAGGCTCGCCTGTGGGGGAGAGGTCTGGTCCTGGTTCTGCACTACCCCAAGCGTGGCTCGGCCCCAGGTATACCCGCTGCGCAGGCTCTCATTAGCTGGCAGGTCTGAAGGCTCGCCTATGGTGGAGAGGCCTGGCTCTTGAAGTTTTGGTTCTGGGTTCTTGGGAATAGGTCTAGGCTCTAGGGAATTCTACACCACTTCAAGCCCGACTCGATCCCTGTAGGACCCGTTGCCCAGGCTCTCGTCAAGCTAGCCGGGCAGTGAACTCACTCAATGGCAGAAGGGTTGGGAAAATCTTTTTAAACAACATCCCTGCTTAACCTTATGAAATGAAAAATAAACTAGGGAAAAGACTTGGAGCAGCACGAGTGGAAGCACTTGCAGCTGGCAGTTACGAGGATGGTCTCACTTACGGCGAGTGAGCACTCGCACGAGACAGAAGGCCCGCTCTAATAATAAGTGAGCAGGTTACACAGCTAAAGGCCACTCGCGCCAGGAGAACCCTAAGGCGAGTCGAGAAGGTTACGCCGCTTTAATCTCACGCGCAAAGGTAAAGGAAGTGATGACTCGCGACCTGGGCCAACTCTCCGGCAATGCCGCGAGACAAGGGGTAGCACCTTCTCGCGTGCGTGAGCGCATCAAAGTATCGTCTCGCAGTAAGCAAAATAAGGCAAGGCGTAAGGAGTAAATGCGAGGCGGCAAGACGGGTTGATAGCACCGTCTCGCAAGCCCAAGCAAACCAGTGATTCATTTCGCGTAATAAAGAACCAAACAACAAATAACATGTACATTTGATCATCATTATGTAACACAAAATAGGGCTCAAAAAAGTTAAGTCTTTAAGTTTTACAAACAATAGAGAAAGGAAGAGGAGAGAGGGATTCTAGATCTTGGAAGTTGACACGTCATTCCTCCTCGCCGGAAGCAGAATCCTCGCTCTCCTTGCCATGGAGCTGGGGGACCAGGTCGCGGACGGTCACCGTTTTTGAATCGTCCTTCACAACCCCTAGGTCTTTCATCATCTTCAGGACTAGCTCCGCTACCCTGATGCCAGCATCTCGGCATTGCTCCTCAACCTCGTCAAAAGAGTAGTGCGACGGAGGTGTCCGAAAGGGCTCGCGGCGAGACGTTGACGTGGCATCGGCTTGAAGGCGAGTATTCTGGGCTTTCAAACCCTTGACCTCCTCCTCCAGGGCCACTACTCACGAGTGCAGCCGCTCCGCCGTCTCGGCATCCTGCGAGGCACCCAGTCATTAGTTAATAGTTAAAAGCTTTTTGAAGGAAAAGTGTAAGGATAGGGCTTTACCATGCCGCCTTGTGCTTTTGCGAGGAGGCTCTCGGCATCAAGCAGCCTTTTTACGAGACCTTCTGCCTTCTCCCGCTCTGCCACCAAGCTCATCTCGCTCTCCGATCATTTTTTGTTGATAAATATTAGATGGCGTGCGGCGCGGTGCGAGAACTCCAAGGCGCGCATCTGGGCATTGGTGTAGGGGTGTACGTGACACGGACGTGCTTACGCTAACGGAAGCTTACCCATCACAGAACATAAAAAATAAAGAGAGTGCTCCGACCAAAAGCGAATGTAAAGGGGTCAGTTGGCTTTCAAAAATACGGGACTCGATACCACGTCCTTAGGACCTAACTCTCCAACAAGCACACAACTCGCCCTTAGCCGGACTCGATACCACGTCCTTAGGACCTACCTCTCCAACAAGCACACACCTCACCGCACCTACACAAGCATCTATTCTTTTCACTATAAGCCGTCAAGCGCAGCAATAATATACTTAGGAGCGGCGGTAAACGATAAAGAGCGATCAAGAACAAGTTGGGATTAACTCCCTTGTTAGCACAAAGTGTGCCCAAACTTGGAGAACAAGTCAAGGCTAAGCCTAGTTTGTTCTCCAACGGATCTTCTCAATCCGGATAACAAGAGGATCAATAACAACGTTTCGATTCAGATTTTTGCAAGCGGAAAAACACTTTAAAATTGCAGAAAAGACGGATGTATAACCTCCACAAAATCTCACAGCAAGAAAACACAAAGAAAGGAAGGAGATTACCCAACCAAGAAGATGATCACACAAGATTTGTGGGAGAATCACTCTCTCCACAGATCCATCGGTTTCACACCGAATGGGGCTGCTTCCTTCTTCCATGGAGTCACACCGATAGAAGTCACGCCGGAGTCGCACCGAATGGGGATGGAGGAGGCAAGGTATGGCTTCACACCAAGGGGGTGGGCGGCTAATGGAGTCTCTCCATGGTGGCCGAAATTCTCAAGGGGGAGTTTTAGGTTTTTCTTTTCCAATCCTTTAACTCCTCATAATAACCTCCTTTAAATAGGAGTTACAAAAGAGATCCAACCGTCCGAGATGGAGATGAAATCTCATCCATCCGAGCGGTTAAATACACACCAAATGTTTAGTAGCACACCAACATGAAATAAAAATTAATACAAGCCATATTTTTAAAAGCAATTAAAATAAAACTAATTAAAAACTAATTAAAACTTTTAAGCAAGCTTTGCGCGCCGCGGACAGAGGTTGTATCGCAGCTTTTCGTTAGCATCCGTGGCGTTGTCATGACGTCGCAAGTCTTTAAATTGTTGCGCCGCGGCAACCGGGTCATCATCAGGAAGTGTTGGAGGGGCCGCGCCATCAATCCTCCCCCACTCAAAATCTCGCATCTCCGATGCGTGGTCCGAGAGAAAGCGGCGGAGAAGCTCGGCATCCAAACTTTGAAGCTCTGTCGCGAGTACCCATGAGTCGTCCGAAGGTGGGCGGTCACGGCAATGGATGAGGAAGCGGTAGGTAGCACCGTCTGGAGTAGTAAGTGGCTCAGCAGCTAGTATCATATATGGATGGAGAAACGTCTTGGGAAACCTGGGAAACATGTCAGCAGTAGGAATAAAAGAAGGCAACGTACCATCCGATGTTATACCTGCGGGGACCGAAGGAGAGAGATCATCCGAATTACCACTCCCCAACCCATTAGAAATTTTAGTGGAGGGAGAAGACGACAAAGAAACCAACTCTTGTTGAGGCGCAACAAACAGCGTCAAATCCGAGACATTAAAAATAGGGGAGATACCCCCATTCAGCAGGTAAATCCAATACGAAAGCGTTGTCACCTAGCTTCTTTATAATCCGAAAAGGACCGGCGCGCTTTGGAGCTAACTTTTTAACGGTGCTAGTTGGCATTCGTTCGGGAACTAACCGTACTAAAACCAGATCGCCGACTTTAAAGTGTGACACCTTCCTATGTAGATTAGCGTGCGCTTGATAAGACTCATATTGAGCAGTCAAGGTAGCTCGTATACGTGCATGTAAGTCGTGAATATGTTGGGCGAAGGATTGTGCAAACTGACTTGTTTTGTATGTGGGAGGTAAGGGGACCAAGTCAAGTGGCACAGGGGCCTTATACCCGTGAACAATTTCATTCGGAGACATACCCGTGGACCTATTTTTAGAATTATTGTAAGCCAGTTGTGCATGTGGAAGAAGTAAATCCCAAGTGCCTTTATGATCGCTCACTAGACATCTAAGAAGATTTCCTAGGCTCTGATTGACTACTTCCGTCTGGCCATCAGTTTGTGGATGATAAGCCGCGGAGAATAATAATTTTTTCCCATAAGAACCCACAAGGTTTTCCAAAAGTAGCTAGTGAACTTTACGTCCCTATCCGAGACAATAGACTTCAGAACTCCATGGTGACTAACGACGTCCTTAAAATACAGTTTCGCAATGTGAGAAGCATCGTTGGTCTTACTACATGGGAGGAAGTACGCCATCTTGGAGAACCTATCCACAACAATGAGTATAGAATTATGACGTCGAAGGGTGGGGGAAAGGCCTAATACGAAGTCCATGCTCACGTCTTCCCACGGAACGGACGGAATAGGTAGAGGGGTGTATAAACCTACATTGGACTTAGTACCCTTTGAAACTTGACACGTACGGCAACTGCTCACTACTTTCCCAACCATCTCCTTTAGTTTAGGCCAAAAGAATTTCTCTTCTACGAGCGTAATCGTTTTGTCTCTTCCAAAGTGACCACTCAAGCCACCACTATGTAACTCCCAAATGATGTGGAGTCGCAAAGAGGAGCGAGGGATACATAATTTTCCATGTTTGAATAAATATTCGTCTCTAAGTGAAAAGGCCGTGATGGTCGTGGGAGAGCTATCCTGGGCAGATAAGTATGGCTCCTGAAAATCAGGCATGTGGCGTATTCATCCTTTATGCGCTCGAACCCTACCACGTGGACTTGCATGGAGGAAAGTAAGAGGGTGAGGTGACTGAGTGCATCGACAACTCGATTGTCGGACCCATTGAGTTGCTTGAGAGTAAATGTGTATTCTTGCAAGAAGGATACCCATTTAGCGTGGCGCGGGCTGATTTTGTGCTGACCATTGATGAATCGTAACTCTTCATGATCAGAGAGGATCATGAACTCCTTATGAAGGAGATAGTGCCTCCAATGATGCAAACATCTAACGATCGCGTAAAACTCCCTATCGTAATTGGAATAATTTAATTTAGCACCCGCTAATTTCTCACTAAAATAACTAACCGGGTGACCCTCTTGACTCAAGACACCTCCAATCCCTACGCCAGATGCATCACAAGTAAGCTCGAAGACCTTGGTGAAGTCTGGGAGACGTAACATCGGTGCTTCGGTCATAAGCTCCTTAATATGACGGAATGCAAACGTGGCGGATTTGGACCATGTGAATTTGCCTTTCTTCATGCAGTCCGTAATGGGTGCCATAATGCTACTAAAATCGCGTATGAAACGATGATAAAAGGTAGCTAACTCGTGGAAACTACGCACCTCACGAAGGCTAGTGGGCTCGGGCCAGTCTCTAATCACTTGAACCTTTCCTGGGTCAACACGAATTCCTTCAGAGCCAACTATGTAACCTAAGAATTCAACCTCTGAAACATAAAACGTGCATTTCTTAAGATTTAGATATAAGGTTTCAGTCCTTAAGGTGGAGAGGACTACTTTGATGTGGGAGAGGTGTTCGGCGGGGGAGGTACTAAAGACTAGGATGTCGTCGAAATATACTACAACAAACTTCCCCATATATGGCCTAAAGATGTGCGTCATCATCCGGGAGAAGGTGCTGGGGGCATTGGATAACCCAAAGGGCATCACAAGCCACTCATACAACTCGTCCTTAGACTTCAACACTGTCTTCCACTCATCCCCCTCTCGGATCCTAATCTGGTGGTAACCACTCCGTAAGTCCAATTTTGAGAAGATAGTGGCACACGATAGGACATCCAAGAGATCATCTAGTCGCGGAATTGGAAACCTATATTTTATAGTAATTTTGTTGAGAGCTCGGCTATCAACACACATGCGCCAGGTGCCATCCTTCTTAGGGGCAAGAAGAGCGGGGACAGCACATGGGCTCATACTCGTCCTAATAAATCCCTTATTTAGCAAATCCTCTATCTAGGTTTGTAACTCTTTGTGGGCAGCAGGATTAAGCATATAGTGTGGTTGATTGGGTAAGGACGATCCGGGGATAAGGTCTATAGCGTGTTGTATATCTCTAAGCGGTGGTAACGACGAAGGCAACTCTTCCGGGTATACATCCCTAAACTCATCCAACAATACCCGTAGCTCTCGGGATAAATCTTCCAACACGCCACTATCAGTCTTTGCACTCATGAGAACGAGAGCATACATTATACCCCCAATGAAGGGATCCTTCACAAATTCCTTCCTACCAACTAAACTCAAGGCATTCCTCTCTACTGGGACGGTGGTATCCTTAGCCAACACTACCGGCTCTTTTGGCACAGTCGGTCTCAAGGTGACGATCTTGCCATTGAATTTGAACTCATAAGTGTTGGCACGACCATAGTGCGTCACATCACGGTCGTATAGCCAAGGGCGGCCTAATAACACATGACAAACGTCCATCGGTAGGACGTCGCACCAAACCTAATCCGTGTAGGATTTGAAAGACAGGGGGACTAGGCATCGTTGGGCAACCTTAATAGTAACCTTACTAATCCAAGCAACCTGGTAGGGGGTCGGGTGCGGCTCGGCATTCAAGGACATACGCTTAACAGCGTTCTCAGAAACGGCGTTTACGCAACTACCACCATCGATAACTAATTTGCAAAGTTTTTCTCCACTCTTAAAGATCAGGGAAAATATGCTCGTCCTCTTCCAGTCATCTATGGGACGAGGAGTGGTAAAAATACAACGCATCACCATAAGGCAGTGATCGTCCTCCAAGTCACTAGGGACTCCTTCGGGGTCGCTCTCCTCTTCGGCCTCATAGACATAATCGTCAGGGTCGGTAGCGGACTCTAACAAGGCTATGCCCTTCGTCTTAGTGGGGCATTCGTAGGCATAGTGGCCTTGAACGCCGCATGAGTAACAAGTGGTGTTAGCCTTGCTAACCTTTCCTACGGGGATATGCTCACTACCGGGGTTCTTGGTATTTCTAGCGGTGATCACTACGGATTTCGACTCAGAGGATCTAAATTTTCCCTTATCAGGAAATGTGGAAGAAGATGCCCCAGTGGTGGACTTATTCTTCGTATTAGAATAACAGGAGTGAGCCTTAGATGCTAGGTGCTTTTCAATGTCCAAGGCGGCATTGAAAGTCGTATTCAAGTTCGTATGACCGTAACGCAAGAGTTTCCGCTGAATGTCGGGGTGAAGTCCCTTTCGAAATCTAGATAAAGTGACTTCAGGAGCTCTCGAAGCTCACATCATACCATACGGTCCTTAAGTTCTCCCATATATTCAGCAACAGACATTGAGCCTTGCCGAAGGGTGGCAAGCTCATCGAACATCTGTGTCCGATGGTACGCGGGAACGTACTGATCGGTCAGTAGGTTCTTCATCACAGCCCATCCAATGAGTGGGACCTCGTGCCCAGCTCCTAACCTACGTTCTTCATTCAGCCAATAAGTTTTGGCACATCCCGTTAATTTCATCTAGGCAACTTGAACCTTTTGGGGGTCTGTGAGGTTGTGCCATTTGAAATAGCACTCCATGTCTATAGCCCAATGGAGGAAGATCTGGGGATCTCCCATGCCATCATAGGTGGGGGCATTTATCTTGATGGCCCTCGTGATATCAAATCCTCGCTCGGGGCGGGGTTCTCGAGGGGGCACACGGGGAGAGTTTCCCTCAGAATCCGAGACAAAGTTCGGTTGGTGCCGGTTGGGCTGCCCAACATTAACGGGAGGTGGGGGTGGCCTTTCCTGATTTTGTAGGATCTGGGCTAAGACGTTCCTAAGCTCAGCCATTTCGGCATGAAGACCCGATATAGCCTCTGTGTTGGGATCACCATGCTCGTTCGCAGCCATCTTAGACGTAGATGGGGTTGTGTACTCCATTCCTAGCCTAGTGCGCATTCAGATTTGGGAGACCCCGGGCAAGATGAATTTTCCTAGGGTTGAAGCTATACTGGAAATGGAATATTTTTAGATATTCCCGACGGGAGTAAGGCGTAGATCATTAAAAAAAAATTTCAGATTTCGCAGAAAATTACAAATTTTAGCCCGCTATTGGCAGACCACAAAAAACTTTTTTTGATTTTTTTCTAAGATTAGATGGACCGACAAGGAACACAGCGAGGATGTTTGCAACGTAGAAGTTGAAACAACCTCACTTTGATACCAAATTGGTGTAGGGGTGTATGTGACACGGACGTGCTTACGCTAACGGAAGCTTACCCATCACAGAACATAAAAAATAAAGAGAGTGCTCCGACCAAAAGCGAATGTAAAGGGGTCGGTTGGCTCTCAAAAATACGGGACTCGACACCACGTCCTTAGGACCTAACTCTCCAACAAGCACACAACTCGCCCTTAGCCGGACTCGATACCACGTCCTTAGGACCTACCCCTCCAACAAGCACACACCTCACCGAACCTACACAAGCATCTATTCTTTTCACTATAAGCCGTCAATCGCAGCAATAATATAGTTATGAGCGGCGGTAAACGATAAAGAGCGATCAAGAACAAGTTGGGATTAACTCCCTTGTTAGCACAAAGTGTGCCCAAACTTGGAGAACAAGTCAAGGCTAAGCCTAGTTTGTTCTCCAATGGATCTTCTCAATCTGGATAACAAGAGGATCAATAACAACATTTCGATTCAGATTTTTGCAAGCGGAAAAACACTTTAAAATCGCAGAAAAGACGGATGTGTAACCTCCACAAAATCTCATAGCAAGAAAACACAAAGAAAGGAAGGAGATTACCCAACCAAGAAGATGATCACACAAGATTTGTGGGAGAATCACTCTCTCCACGGATCCACCGGTTTCACACCGAATGGGGCTGCTTCCTTATTCCACGGAGTCGCACCGATAGAAGCCACGCCGGAGTCGCACCGAACGGGGATGGAGGAGGCAAGGTATGGCTTCACACCAAGGGGGTGGGCGGCTAATGGAGTCTCTCCATGGTGGCCGAAATTCTCAAGGGGGAGTTTTAGGTTTTTCTTTTCCAATCCTTTAACTCCTCATATAGCCTCCTTTAAATAGGAGTTACAAAAGAGATCCAACCATCCGAGATGGAGATGAAATCTCATCCATCCGGGCGGTTAAATACACACCAAATGTTTAGTAGCACACCAACATGAAAATAAAAATTAATATAAGCCATATTTTTAAAAGCAATTAAAATAAAACTAATTAAAAACTAATTAAAACTTTTAAGCAAGCTTTGCGCGCCACGGACGGAGGTTGTATCGTAGCTTTTTGTTAGCGTCTGTGGCGTTGTCATGACGTCGCAAGTCTTTAAATTGTTGCGCCGCGGCAACCGGGTCATCATCAGGAAGTGTTGGAGGGGCCGCGCCATCAGGCATGGGAGGACTTCATGACGAGATCTCGCGTAGACTCGCTCTCAGGAGAGACTGCGTCAAGACACCATAAAGGATGTACCCCACGGCGAAAGCATGACTGGTTGGCTCTTCCTGCTCCTTTTAAGGGGGAAGGAGAGTGGAGATGGACACGCGATTGACGTCCCGACCCCACAGCAGAACAGGGTCTCCCGCGGCATCTGTGACCGTGGGGCCCAAGTTAAAGTTCATGTGGGAGGAGGGGGCAGGACGGCTGGAGCAGGTGCCTTCACAAGAGTTGGTGGAGTCTGGTTGATTGGAGGCGGCAGCAGGCTGATTGGGAAGTGTTGTCTCGCGAGTAGGCGAGACGGCTTGTTTAGGAGGCGAGCGGGGCGATTGAGACCCCTCCACAGAGATAGGGCTCAAAGACCCTGATATCTCCTTCTCCTTCGCGGTCATCTTCTTCTTCCCCTTGGAGACAACCACAGCCTTCTTCATTCTCTTTGGAGGGCTGGAACGAGAGGGGGCCGTGTCTCCTGTAGGCCTCTTTAGAGGGGCAGGAGATAGGGACTCTCTCGCCGCCTCAGCTGCCGCGCTGGCGAGACCAAGGCCCTTCGAGGGGTGGATGTTGCTTTTATATGGAGGATGGACTGGGACAACTCGCTCCCCTGGAAAACAAGAAAGTGATAAGATGGCGAGACGGAAAAAATGAAGTGCGAGACAAGAGAGCGAGAATACCTTCACCAGGGAGCACCGGAGGCAGCGAGTCGAGGCCTCGCCGCAAGTAGTTGACTTCGAAGTTCTTGCTGACGAAGTAATCATAGAGTAGCTTGTCCATGCCGCCAACCTGAGGGGTGGCATAGAAACTTTCAGGGGGAGACACGGGCGCTAGTGGGATACTCCCGAAGTAACCATGGTTGCCACGGATGAAGACAAACCGCATGAGCCAGTGGTGATTTTTGTTGGGGGTCTCGCACACCTTGAGCCCTTGCCCGATGAAGTATGAGACGCCGTCAGCGTTGGCGTGATAGATAAAGAGCTTGCGGAAGACCGTCAAGCTGAACTCAATGCACTCCCGGCGCATGTAGCAGGCAAAGGCAATCTACACTTAAATAGCGTTCGGGTTGAACTGCGTTGGGACGACGCCGAAGTACTTGAAAACCTGCTTTACCTCAGGCCATAGAGGCAACCTCAACCCTACCTCAAAGTGCGAGACGGGGAAGGCGAGCTCTCCCGGGAAATAGGTGTTGTTAGACTCGCCAACCTTTGGGGGTTGCGAGTCGATCCCCTCCCCCAGGTACTCGCGGATAAAGCCGCGGTAATCTTCCTCAGAAAGACGGCCGAGTGGGAAGTCATGGTCTGCGAACCACTTCCCACAGCGGCTGCGCCCCTCACCTTCCTCAACTCTCTTCTTACCCATCCTTGGCGAGACGATTTTTGCGAGACAGTTTTGGCGAGATGATTTTTGCGAGACAGTTTTGGCGAGACGGCTTTAGGCGAGATAGAGAGAAAGGAAGAGTAAGTAAGAGGATCGGTGAGAGGACCATGGGAAAAGAAGCGCGAGAAGGCACGGCGAGACAAAAGAAGCGAAGGGGCAAGAGCTTGGGTGCGGCAGGAGCGAAGAGTGTGGGTATCCTTCTGATCCAGGGCCGGGTAAATTTATAACAGATACAGGGCAATGATTGATGGGCGGGAAAACGTACAGAGGAACAGGAAGAGTCGGCAGTAGGTTCTCTCTCTCTCCTAAATCTTGATCGGCACGGCCCATCGCAATCACAAGGTAATTAATAAAAGAAATTAAAAGAAAAATGAAATTAACACAGCAGTAATGAATGTTCAAAAACACCATCCCACATATGGCCAACACCAAGTTTTCTGACAAAGCCGGCGAGATGGCAACACAATATTATTTAATTATTATTACAGCATTCAAATAGAAAATGAAGGAGAAGAGGAGAGACGGTCGGCCTTCAGTACGGGTGCCATTGCCAGCGGCCACCACGAGCTCCCACGCAGGATGGCCTACTATGCGTGTGGAAGGCGCGAACGGACTCCAACCCACGGCGAGCAAGACGAAGCTGCATATCGACCTCGCTGATGATGGCGTCGGGATTGGTTCCATCGACATCTAACTCGATATATGCCTCGGAGGATAGGCGAGCGCACTCGTTCTCCAGCAATTCGATGCGTAGATCCGCTGCCTGCTTATCCAGCGTCAGCGAGTCGATGAGGCGTGCGTGTTTCTGGAACAACTCGGCAGTCTTGCGCCTCATTTCCGCTGGGTTCGCAGGGTCGCCAAGGTAATCTTCAATCCCGTCAAGGGGAGGAAGATGCGAGACAGCAGGTTGCCCAGGGTGCTCCTCAGCAGGCGAGTCGGTCTAGGCGCCTGCAGAAGGAGTAAAAGAGCAAGGTGAGAGAGGCTCTCGCAGGAGTGTGTGGGAGTAGCGAGTGGGGCAAAGAAGCGAGAGGGAAGGTTTCTCACCGGGATGGGAAGTCTCGGCAGCCTGTGAGGGATCGTCTCTCCTTTCACAGGGAGGAGTAGTGGGAGGAGTGGAAGGTGGTTGCGAGTCAGAATCCTCGCGATGGGCGGCGGAGTCATCTTGCGGGCTTTCCAATCGCTGTGTAGTCGTGTGAGCTCCCTGAAGAGACAAACAATTAAGAAAGCAAATACAAATATTGAAGAATGGAGATAAAAGCAAGAGCTCACCTCTTTCTCTTTGGGAGATGCGAGAGGAGGGGTGGGGCAGGTCTCCTGGACTGCGCCAGACGGATCCTCTGCAGAGCAGGGGCCACCTATTTTTTCCCTCTTCAGGCGAGACGGAGAGGAGGGTACAGAAGGAAGGGGGCGAACTAAGGTTGAGGTATAAGCGGCCACTGCGGCCTTGTTCTATCGGCGCACTTTGGCAAGGCGCTCGCGAAAGCTCCAGCTGTGAGACATGATGAACAGTGCTGCAAGGAAGGAGGAAGTGTGCAAAGGGGCAGCCTCTATTCCGGATAGGAATCCCATATTTATAGGTTTTGGTGGGGGACTCATAGAAGATTCTCTCATAAATGCGTCAATAAATACGTTTTAATGGCGAGCCTCGGTTGGATGATCTTTCCGAGCTTAGAATAATCTCGAAAAGAGCGGGGATTGTGTACAACCTCGGGCTCGCGAGAGGTCCTCAAAGTGCGAATAGTCGAGGCAGGCTAGTGGAATGATGGGCGAGTGGGACCATGTGGTCCACTCGCAGGTGGCGAGATAAGTGGCCTCTGTAGTAGGCGAGACGCCCCTCTTGAGGGCGCAAGAAGGCCTATGACCGCGAGAAGGCCTCACGACATATAAGGTTGGCGAGATGGGAGGAAGATTCGTCTCGCCGATAGATGCTCCCCCACGCGACATACAGAAGAAAGGCCATTTTGACAGATCTATAACCGTGAGGTATTTTATTCTTCTACCCCGGGTAATTTTACCCTTTTCCCCTGGTGGTCTGTATATAGCTCCTCAGAACAGCGGAGTTTGGCTGTTGGCAGACCCAACCAAGGGTACTTTGGTAATTTCAGGCCAGTTCAGTATGGTTATTGGAAGATCCAACTCAGAAACTATAAATAGACCCATAAGGGTTCTTCCGAAGCACACGCATATCTATCTTTCTCGGGACTTGAGAGGCTTTTTTCTGTGCTTTCTTAGGAGCTCCGAGCCCAGCTTTTGGCTTTGGAGGGGAAGCTCTCAGAGATCTTTCGGGTAAGCGGTGGGACCTCCCTACTGAGGCCTTGGGTCAGTTTATAGTCCTTCACAACCAGTCGGAGGTCGGAGCTTGGGACAAGTAGGTGTTGGCTACGCCCCTATTTTTCGAACTTTTGTCGAAGTCAAGTTTTGGCTTCAACACTAGGTGCTTGCTGGAGGAGGGCGCGCGAAGCTCTAGATGAAAGAGGGCGTGCAGAGCGCTTGCTGGTAAAGAGAGCGCGTAGGGCGCTTGTAGGAGGAGAGTGCGCAGGGTGCTTGTTGGAGGAGAACGCACAGGGCACTTGCCAGAGGAGAGTGCATTGGGTGCTTGTTGGAGAAAGGTGCGTGAAATGCTGGGGGAAGAGACCCGTGCAAGGGAGCAACGTGTGTGATAGCATGCATGAGCTTGCAGGGGAGAGACAGGAGGAAGAACGCATGAGAGAGAGGCGGCACGCGTGGGAGCCCGCAAGGGAGAAATGTGCGCGAGAGCGCGCAAGGTGGCGACACACGCGGGAGCGCACAATGGAGAAATACGCGCGAGAGTGCACAACGAGGCGGCGCGCGCGGGAACGTGCAAGGGAGAAATGCGTGCAAGAGCACGCAAGGGGGATGCACGCGTAGAAGCACGCAATGGAGAAATGCGTGCCAGTGCACGCAAGGAGGCGGCACGCGCGGGAGCGCACGGGGAGGGGGCGCACGCGGGAGCGCTTAAGGGAGAAATACGCACAAGGGGGCGGCGCGCGGGGGAGCGCACAAGGGAGAAATGCGCGCGAGATTGCGTAAGGAGGCGGCGTGCGTGGGAGCACGCAAGGGAGGAATGCACGCGAGAGCGTGCGAGGAGGCGGCGTGCGCGGGAGCGCGCAAGGAATAATTGCGCGAGAGAGCGCGCGAGGAGGCGGCGTGCATGGGAGCACGCAAGGGTTAAATGTGCGCAAGAGCGCGCAAGGGGGCGGCGCACACGGGAGCACGCATGGGAGAAATGCGCGCGGGAGCGCGCATGGAGGCGGCGCCCGCGGGATCACACATGGGAGAAATGCGCGGGGGAGCGCGCAAGGAGGCGGCGTGCGCGGGAGCACGCATGGGAGAAATGTGTGCGGGAGCACGCAAGGAGGCGGCGCGCGCGGGAGTATGCAAGGGAGAAATGTGCGTGGGAGCGCGCAAGGTGGCGGCGTGCGTAGGTGCGCGCAAGGGAGAAATACGCGCAAGTGAGCGAGAGGAGGCGGCGTGCACAGGAGTCCTCAAGGAAAATATGCGGAGGAGGGAGAAATTCTGGGCGGAGAGGATGAAGATCTTAGAAGACGAAGGAGTTATTCAGAGAATGCTTAAAGATCTTCGAAGGGGAAGAAGAAGATGAAGAAGATGAGGGAGGAAGGAGAGAGAGGGAATCCGTGGGCGGATTTTTCCTAGAAGGTGAGAATCCTCCTGAAGGGGGGTCTGGGGCCCTATTTATAAGCTTCATGGGTGATTATGGAGGTTACGCGGTTATCTGCAGCCCATAGCCACCATGATTGCTATCAATAGACCGAAATATTATATTTATTTTTACGTGACTATGGTTTAATATGCATATTAATCTCGTTATATACAGACCGTTATATTTTTGGCAACGCATTATCTCCACTACGGGAGATCATGCGGGCAGTTCCATGGTTTGTTACCCACACAACCGACAGCGGCGATCGTGGGAGCGTGATCGGACGCTGGAGATGGGCTCCCTCGGATGGCCGACGAACTTGCCAGCGAATTTGCCAACGAGGCAGGAGATCACCACCAACGGCCGGGAGAGCGGGTGGCGGCGGAAAGTGGGGAGCAGTCGATGGAGGCGACGTCCTAGGAAGAGAGGAGTGACGGCGGCTGCGGCTGCTGGAAAATGTGCGATGGTGGCTGCGGTCGTAAAGTCAGGAAATAACGGCGGCGGCAGCGGCAACGTTGGGAGACGGCAGCGACGCCAGCCACGGGAGAAACGGACGACGGTGGCGGCAGTCGTGGAGTCGGGAAATAACAGCGGAGGCGGCCGCGACGTTGGGAGACGGCAGCCGCGGCGGCCGCGGGAGAAACGGACGATGACTTCGATAGTCGTGTAGTAGGGAAATAGCGACCGTGGCATTTGAAGACTGCGGCGGCTACCATGAAGTCAAGAAATAATGGTGGCAATGACCGTGATGTTTGAAGGCGGCAGCGGCGGCGTCCACGGGAGAAATGAACGACGGTGGCGGCATCCGCGTTATTGGGCGGCTGTCGGCGGTGGTCGGCAGCGGCGGCCGGCGGCAGTAGTTGTTAAATGGGAGGCCCCCATCATTTCTCCTATTGTGGTGGAGATCAAGGGGAGTGGGTTGACCGGTCAAACCCATGATCTCCATAATAGGGGAAATTATGGGGGAGTAGTTAAATGCACCCCCTAGAGCTTTAAATGGGGCTTCATCCCCATCAATTCCCCCCCCCCCCAATCCTTTAGTATCGGATATTTGCACGAGCGAGAGAACAAATATTTTTTTCCCCATTCTCTTCGATCATGACGACGACCGGTGAAAGGCCGGAAACGTCCGAGAACGGCGCCCAACGAGCCTAGGTAACATTATGTTAAAAGATTTGTGGGGGAAAGATGGGACAGCAAGAGGAAGCACAAGCGCGCCCAAAATAGGGGGCCCCTGGCGCCTTCACGGTCGGGCAGCGCGGCGGCAGCCACTGCACGGGAACGCGAGGAGGCACGCGGACCAAGTTGGGCGGGTTCGCACACCTGGTCGCGCGAGAGGGCGCGTGTGTGCGCGCCTGGGTTCGCACGCACCTGGATTCACACGTACTTGGGTGCTCGCGCACCTGGATGCACGCGTACCTAGATGTGCTCGCACCTGGGTTTAGGTGCTCTCACTAGATACGCTCGCGCACTGGATGCACGTGCGCGCCGTGCACACACACTAGGCATGCATGGTGCACGCACAGTAGCGCGCAGTATGCGTGCTATGAGTGCACGCCCATGCGTGTGCACAGCGCACCGGGCCGCGTGAGCCTGGATGCGCATGTGTGCGTGTGCATCCGACTGTGCAGGTGCATGCTGGATTGTGGGCGGGCTAATGTGCTTGTGCGGGCGCGCATAAGTTCGGTGTAGATGATTGGCGTTGAAAGGTTGTGGAAGGTGCACTGACCTCCAAGCGAAGTGGTTACTAGTTTGTGTGTACAACAAAATGCACGGGAGGTATAGAGGTTAGACCGTATATGGGACAGCTTGTGTGCCAGGATTTGTATGTACAAGATGTGTAATATGCATCATGCATGCTTGGGGATATGCGCATGAGGTGCGATGTGCACAACATGTGATGTGCATGGTGCATAACGGGTGTCCCGTGCGCGATGCCCGCTGCGTATGTGATATGCGCAAGATGTAATATGTAAGGTGCGTTGAACGCTTATTTGTGGAAGGGAAGAGGTTGCTGAGATGCGAAGTTTCTGGTGCCCCTGAGTATATCACTGGGTACCTCTTATATAAGGTCGGAGGGAGAATCTTGTTGCGGCGAGGTGCATGGAAGCAGAAACGGTGCCTCCAGAATGATACCTCAATTGGCAAGGTTCAAGTTAATCTGTATAAGTTTGGCATGCAACGTCATTTTGTGCGAGACTAGGTTGCGACTTTTGCGTTGGTTTTCATTGCAGCTTAGGGCGCATGAGGCTGGCTTGTGGCGGAGATTCCACGGGACTGGCTTGTTATTTGGCGCACACGTGGCTGGCTTGCGGCGAAGTTTGCACGAGACTGGCTCGCGACTTTAGCGCGCACAAGGCTATCTTGTGGGGGAAGTTTGCACAAGACTGGCTCACGGCTTAGTTTGCACGGTTCCAGGACGCGACCTAGTTTACACGGTTCCAGCCCGCCGCTTTGTTTCCGCGAGTTATAATCACGGCTTTGCCGTGAGGGGGCAGGCCCCCACTGGGAGTTTGCACGAGTCGGGCTCGCAACTTATTTTGCGCGGGTTGTAATCGCGGCTTAACCGTGAGGGGGACAGGGCCCCCACGAGGAGTTTGCATGAGTCGGTCTTGCATCTTATTTCGCACGGTTCCAGCCCACGACTTAGTTTGCGCGGTTCCAACCCACGGCTTTATATGTGCGTGTTATAATCACGACTTCGTCGTGAGGGGGGTAGGCCCCCACGAGGAGTTTGCACGAGTCGGGATCGCGGCTTAGAGCTGAAGAGGCTAGGACCCCTTTTACGGCGATCTGAACACTCTGTAAGAGGAGAGGCCAGAGTCCCTTGTTGGGAATACTGAACACTCTGTAAGAGGAGAGGTCATAGTCCCTTGTTGGGGATATTAAACACTCTATAAGAGGAGAGGCCAGAGTCCCTTGTTGGGAATACTGAACGCTCTGTAAGAGGAGAGGCCAGGGTCCCTTGTTGGGAATACTGAACACTCTGTAAGAGGAGAGGCGAGAGTCCCTTATTGGGAATACTGAACACTCTGTAAGAGGAGAGGCCAGAGTCCCTTATTGGGAATACTGAACACTCTGTAAGAGGACAGGCCAGAGTCCCTTATTGGGAATATTGAATGCACTGTAAGAGGAGAGGCCAGTGTCCCTTGTTGGGAATATTGAACACTTTGTAATGCAGTCATCAATAAGATTGGAAATAACACTTGTTGTTTGTCACACGAATGTTAAATACAAAATACAAGCAGTTATGATGGAGCTTTGGATGCTCATTTGGCAGAAAGCAAACTCTTCTTTGAGATGTTAATCCTAAGGATCGTCTTAGTGCCAGATCATTCTTGACATGTTGAGTCAGAGCCTTTGTTTTGGAGAGAACTCTCGAGGTACCCAGGCGAACGAATCATTCGATTTTTGTCTTCAGTCTTGAACAATCTTTTGTCTTACGCCCTTGACCTTGATGGAAGTTGCAATACTTAGATTGGTCCCCTGAATTTGGAGTAAGAGCCCTTGGCCTTTGGAGAGACGGATGGTTATGTATGGCGAGCAACACTTCCGTTCGCGAAGTGTTGTGGGGGAGTGAAGGCTTGATGTTGTTGATGCCCCCCTGTCTGTCGAGAGTTGACGCGACGCGAGTTGCTCTTTTTGGGAACCGATTGTGGTGTCTACCCCTGCGCTCGCTGTCTCTTTGAATTGTTTTTAAATTGTTGGCGGTGTGCTTCGATTGCACCGTCAGCGGCGATCTAGGCATCGATCCGTTGAACAAGATCAGAATAGTTGGGTATAGTCTCTCGTACTAGTGTGGAGTGGAAGCCACCAGGGCGAAGCCCTCCAAGACGAAATCCACGTAGGAGCTCCGATTTTATTCCAGTGATTCGTCGTACTTCAGTGGTGAAACGATAGAAGAAATCTTTAAGGGTTTCCCTTCACTTTGACGGATACCGGACAGGTGGGAAGGATCACTGAATATCCGATGGCTGGCGATAAACTGATCTGTGAATTGTTGCGTTAGTTCTGCGAAATCTTTGATTTCTCCTTCCTTTAGGGACATGAACTAGGTGTGAGCTTGTCCATTCAAAGTTGTCGGGAAAGCTTGACACAATAGTTGATCTGAGGCATTGCAAAGTTGCATCAGGATTGCAAAGTGCCTGACATGCTCTGACGGGTCACTTGCACCATCATATGTCTCGATCTTTGGGAGCTTGAAACCTTGGGGGATTGGGTGTGCCCGAATCTCATGTGCAAATGGAGAGTAATGATGGAGAGGGCGACCAGCCAAAGTGGCGCACTGCTTGATACGTTCGTGCTCCTCTGTGACTAAGTTGAGGACCTCTTTGTGTGTGAGACTTTCATCTTCAACTAGGCTGACGTCTGCTATTTTTAGGTGATTGCAATGATTTTGAACTTCAGATCCTTTGTCTAAATGGGCTCTACAGCCTTGGACATTCGCACTGGGGAGCTCTCTTTCTGGTAAGTTTATAGGCAAGCGAGGGGGAACTGGACCAACCTGCCCCCCGAGTGTCATCCTTTTCTGGAGTGTGGGCAGCTTCTCCTGCCATTGTCTCTAGTCACGAGTGTATAACCCTGTGTTTGCCAAGTGGGCGCGCCAAGCCAGGAGATCGGGCCAAGGCACCCGACCCGCACCAGAACAGCGTGCGGGCAGGCACCGGATGGCCAGCTCGCTCTCGCCCAAGCCAGGCAGGCGAGCCGCGCGAGCTGGTCCCTCCCCCCCTCGAACTCGCCTTGCATTCGTCGATTAGAGGTTGGCCTTTCCCATTCGTCGAGCAGAGGTTGGCCTTTCCCATTCGTCGAGCAGAGTTTGGGCTTGGCATTCGTCGAGCAGAGTTTGGGCTCGGCATTCGTCAAACTAATATCTAGGGTTAAACTCGTCGAGCCAAAACAACGAGCTCCTTTGGAGCTTTCCATAGTGATAATCTGAGACCGGCCATCCCGCCCTCCTATAGCCGACCTGGCCGCCAGCCCGCCTCGGAGGAGGCATCGGCCAGTTGCGTTGGCCTGGCTCGCGCTTGCCCAAGAGGATAAGTCGAACTGCGGGAGCCAGGTGGCACCCGCCCCCATGGGAGTGGAGAGTTGTGGCAAGCTGGCCTCCATGTCCTGGATGTCCCACCCATGGGTGCGAATAGCTTGTTGGAACAGTGGAGTTGCGCTGTTGGTAGACCAAGTTATACTGCACATAGCTGTTCAAAACAGCGGAGGTTGGCTATTTGCAGGCCATTTTCAGAAATCTATAAAGAAGACCCAAGGGGCACCTCAGAAAGCATGCTTTCATACTCACATTCTCCTTAGTCTTTTAGCGCTTTCTGAGGTAGCCTTAGCTCGGCCTTTGGCTAAGGAGGGGAAGCGCTCTAAGATCTTTCGAGTGTGTAGTGGGTCCTCCTCGCCGAGCCCTTGGGTTTGGTCTTCTTTGTTCCCTTGGTCATTTTGCTTGCAGGAGAGAAGTAGGTGCACGATCACCCCTTCCTCACGGGTGAACTCTACGAGAGGCCGAGTATTCGGTTTCAACACTTTGGTGCGGTGAGCGTGGAGAGTGGTCAGCACAAAAAATATCCAGTAGGCTCGATGACGGGAGGACAAGGCTCAGATAGGTCCGACTCGCCACCCCCACCACCTCTGGCCACAGTGGAAATGTTTGAAGATTTCAGGAACGAGGTGCTCAGCCTCATCAAATTCGCACTCGGCGGGCCGAGTGATCGACTCTAGCTATTCCAATTGTTGTCTGATGAGTCCATTTTTTATACCTATTTTCGGACTCATCTGGGCTTGTTTTCCTCTGCATTCACTTCACTTTTAGTTCATTATTGTATATATTTCATCTTATCGTTATTTCCATAGGAAGTGCACATTTAAGCCCGTGGTTGTGCATATTTTTTATACTCCTTGTTGTGCTCGTCTAGAATGTCTGCACATATCAGTGCTGGGTTTAGGGGTCGTGTGCGTGTTCCGGGGACATTTGGAAGCAGGAACACTGCGCACGATCATCGGATATAGTGTGCACGACCACTGGTCGTGCGCCGATGATCGTGCGCAATGTACCTTGATTTCCAGAATCTGCCTGGGGTAATCGCACGACCACTGGATACAGTACACACGACCACCAGTCGTGCGCCACTGATCCTGTGTATTGATTCCTCTTTTCCTGGAGTTCCGTCTGGGGTAATCGCACGACCATTGGACATAGTGCGCATGACCACCGGTCGTGCGCCATTTCTCGTGCGCAGTACCCCAGTTCTTCTTCCTAATCTGCCATGCCAGTGCGCACGATCACTGGACATAGTGTGCACGACCACGAGTCGTGCGCCCGTGATCGTGCGCATTGTTCAATTCTTCTTTCTATAAATATGCAGGTTCCGCCCTAATTCCGGATCGCTTGACATTTCTCCACCATTTTTGTCTCTGAGGAAGTGTTCCTCCGTTCCCCTTCAATCTCCACCCTAGGGAGGTGCTCCAAGCAAGCTTTCACCGCCAAATCCAAGCCGGAGCTTCCTCTCGGCCTCCTCCATCATCTCTTGGGCTCATTTCAAGCTTCAAAGCCATAGCCATCATGCAAAGGGAAGCTTACAACTTTCATCTGCTATCGTGACACAAAGAAGACGGGCCATTGGAAGGTGGTGACAGCCCTTCTCTACCCCGGACGGAGTTGAGGACCGAGCTTGGATGCGGATTGATAACCCGACAATTCCAACCGTGAATCCTTAGCAAGACTTCGGATTCGGTCGATTTCGCACACTTTTCTTCTCTTGTTGTTGATAGTTTAGTTGATCTCTTTGTATTTGATGAAGTTATGCTTAGTGTAATATACGTTTGTGTAATCATGTCTATGTGATTGTATGTTTTCGTTATTTACTTGAGGTGTGCCTATTTGTCCATCCACCATCCATCCGCCCTTGCCGCACTAGCAATTGCTAGTGGCATGCGTAGCAAAGAGGTGCTCACTACCCTCATTCCGCTGTTCTAACCACCTCATCCGCAAGCCTACTCGTCCATCATCCCAACGATTCGGTGCATAGCGGCCCGACTAGTCTTCCATCCCGTCTGACGAAGCATCGCATAGCGGCGTTGCATAGGAGTAGTTGTTAGATTTTTACTTTCTTTTTCTGCAAATTTCAAAACCCCCCTTAGTTAACTCCGACCTAAGGACTTCAATCTCAAGTCCTCCTCGAAATCAACTCCGCCTTACTATGTTCCTTGAGAGATCAATACTTGGGAAAACTCGCTCATTTTATATTACTTGTACGACCGGTTCACTGCCATGATCTTTAGCATCAAGTTTTTGGCGCCGTTGCCGGGGAGCACAGTCATGTGAGTTTTTGGAGAGGGAGATAGGAGATAGAAGCCTTTTTCCATTTGTATATTTCATGTTTCTGCTTTGCTTTAGTTTTTAGAATCTGTTTCTTGTCTTTATTTGTTCTTCTTCTAGTTTTCATTTTTCTATAGCAGGTTTTCCTATTCTTTTATCTGTGGTGTGTAGTTAATTGTTGCTTAGAAACTTTATGTTGGTGAATTCTTCTTGTTGCACCATGTACTCTTATATGAATATTCGTTGCCGATGGTGCGGGTATTATAGGCATGGCAGTGATGAGTGCTCCACTGAAGATTGGGAGCATAATTCTCGTGGTTCTATGTATGGAGCACCATCTTCCTATGGTACTTCATACAACGAACCCAGGTCTTATTGTCACTCCTCTTCTACGTATTCATCTTTTTCTTATTCCTCTCTGGTCCCACCTGGATCGAGGAGTAATGGGAAACGATGTTTGTGTTGTCATAGCACCGACCACATGTTGAAAGATTGTACAGAATTTCAGCGCCAGTTGGAGGAGGAGGATGAACTGGGTATACAATTCACTCTATCACCCTCTCAAATGGCCGCCCTTTCTAATTTTGATGATATATTCGCAACACCACCTTGTCTATTGGGGACTGCTGCAGATATGCCCATCATACTTTCTGCTGATCAGTGTGACGACATTGTGGCGCCGTCTCTCCCCATGCACTCTTCCCCTCTTGTTGATTCACCCCCGGAGGAACCCGCACATATTTTCTCTGATGCTGTTGTTCCTCCGCCTTCTTTGCAAGAATTATCTATCCCTATTTTTAGTGAGTCGGTTGATGATGTTCGGCCGGATTGTGATTCTGAGCCTGAGGATGTGCCCATGTTTGACGAGGATATTATTTTCATTAATGGAAAGTATTACGTCTTGGAACATGTGGATGCACCGAGGTGTGTTGATGAGGAGATCCTCTTTGTTGAGGAAGTTTCCACTTCCTTGATGGATGAGGAGGTCCAAACCACCACCAAGGACCTCGAGCTCGCGGATTCCCCTTGCCATGACTCATATGACGTCATCGATGATCTATGTCGGGATCCTGCTGGGAGTGATATCGGGACCACTCCCCCTATTTCTGATTATTTTAGTTCTTCTTCTCCTTTATTTATTGATCCCCCTTCTTTATCTGAGCCTGGGCGGGTTGAGTCTCCGCAGGAGCTTCAGGAGGACTTGGAGCTTTCAGCTCGAGTCATCGATGGTAGCATCCTCTCTCGCGAGGAGGTTGATTCCTCCTCTGTTGAGAAAGCTCCATTGATTGCTTTCTCCTCCTACCTTCTCCCTGTAGTAGACGATACCTTGATGGGCAAGGATTCATTTTGTGGTGAGAAGAGTGAGGACCAGTGCTCCTTCTCTTCTTACTTCATATTTCCTCTGCCTGCGAGGAGCAGGTATGATTATTTAGGCAGTGGGGTAACTATTTTATCACTGTATCGGTACCAGCTACCTGTGCATTTTTCTTTTCATAGGCCCATTAGCTAGAACCTTTTTGTAGCCGAATAAGTCGTGCTGGGATGACAATAACCCCAGTACTTATCTTTCATTTTTTTTGTATTTGTTTTTCATGTCTATTTAGTTGTAGTATTTCTTTGTAGTTTGTATATTTTTGTTTTGTTTTTGCGGAGCTCACCCCTGCAGGTATTCTTGATAACTTCATGTTGGTGGGGTTGTGATTCTTCGTATGGCGGGCCTGCTTCAGGTTTCCACGCGTCTTCTGGTATGCTCACTGGTTGAGCATTGGGTAACCTCTTCCCTTAGCTCTTTATGATTTTAATTTCTCTATCATATGCTGTGTAGTTTAGTTTAAGTCTGGGGGAGAGCATGTTTTGTTACCCTTTGCACACGCACATTTCATGTGCATACTAGAAGCTTTTATAGATTTATTATGATTAGCTCATTGCATCACACACCACTGCACCCACATGAGCGCGTGCTTAGCTTTTTGCGTGCTGCGAGTTAAACTCATTTCTTTTGTATGATTTGGGAAAATTATTGTGCTGGCTTAGGATTGTGAGACAGAGTAAAATGTTGACCTTGTTGTGTTTCTAGTCAACTGCTCTCATCTCGTGTAGAAATTCGAGTAGATTTAATTTTTTTGTATGCTTATGGTTTTATACTTTTCTATTTGCGTAAAGATCTTTTTATTCTACTGATTGTCTCTTAGATATCTGCAAGGAGAAAATAACCAAACTAACAATTCATCAAGGCAAGTATACCTATCGAAATGCAGCTAGGGGACACAAGTGTCGTATTGAAATCCGGGAACAGTTGATTAAGCTTACTCACACGAAATCTATTATTTTATCGATGGAAAAATTAAGTTTTTTAGAAGAAAGCTAAACGTGCTAAAGGAAGAGAACTACTTGCAATGAAAAGTTAAAGAGAGCTA